>OW052035.1:20337064-21593205 GCA_932526305.1 Epicampocera succincta
TTTTTAGTAGACCATATATTTTCTAAAATTTTACTTGCGTTGCAAAGGTCGTTTTCTTACGAAAGCAAAAATAACAAAAACAAGATTAAAGTTTATTGCAACAGTAATTCGAGGCTCCTTTTTCAAAAGGAAAATATAAAATCAAATTTTTTGCGTTCCCGGAGCATTCATTATCTTGTTACAGAATACATATATGAACTCTTTCTAAAAATATTGTTTAATTTAAGGAAAGCTGATTGTAACAGAATCTTGTAGGTTTCGCCAATAATTTTGTGGTACATTATAGTACCACAGACCATCCGTTTTCTATGCATATAATTTTCAGCGGAGGTTCTGTTTTTGGTTTTTTAATTTCAAGTACTTGCAGTTTTTAATGGCTCTCTCTAACGTTCAGATACTAGCCTGGATACAGGTTTAAGACCTGCGTTTTGATTCTGCAAGAGACGGGCTTTATGTTATTCCCAAAATGTTTATACTTTCCGTTTGAGTCTTCCCTTTGTAGTTCTTGTAATAATTTTCAATATCTTTTAAGTATCACACCAGAGTCTTGTAACTTCACCCATTTTCCCGCGCAATGGTCCAAAGTTATACCCTTGAGAACCGTAAACACCGATTTTGACTTTCTTTTCTTGCCAATTTTCCAGTAATCAAGGACTTACAAAATAATTTACTTCTAAAAATATAAATTTTATTTTGTTTTTTTTTTTTGGGAAAGGAGCTTTAAACTCTACTGTTGCATTAAACTCAAATGTTAATTTTTTAATCTTAAAAAAAATAAATTTTCAGATGGTGGTGACATTGTCTATATAAAGTTATGACCCATTCAAAACAGATATTCAAGTGGTTCTAATCATCTGATAGAGAGTGTGCGAACATGTTGCCCGCAATAACCAAACGCAAAACAACAAGATTTCAGAATTTTAAAAACTGAACATATTAAAAAAACAAATTTTTTAATTCTAGATTGGTGAAGATTGAATAAAAAACAAATTGTGAAAAGTGGAAATCTAAAAATCAACAAAAATATTGGTTTCGCTTTTACAAAATGTACCATAAAACTATGTACATATGTATGTATGTACGAGTATGTATGTATATGTGTAATCAATTCTCAATCGCTTGAAATTCATTCGAGCATTACAATTTTTTATTTAAGCCAGTAGTGTTGTAAGATCTAAAAATAAGGTTGTATTTTTTGGATTACATCATATTTACTTAGGATCGTTTCATTTGCTCGTTGATAAGAGCATATGTATTATGTTTTTGTCATTTTATGGAAAATGATTATGTTTGTCACTGATAAAAATTATTTTTTTCACATACATATACATATACATACATATTCATATTAGATGCATATATAAATACATACACACATATGTAGGTTTCTAGTCTGTTTTACAAAAACAGTGCCAATCAATTTTGAAACGAACAGTTTTAAAATTAGTATTTATACAGCACATTTTAAGCGAAAGTATAGAAGAATGCTAAACAACAGGTAGAAATTAAAGAAATTGTAACCCCTTTTATATTTTTTTATTTTATGCTCGTACACACTCCTCTTGAGCACGTGTTCATAATTGCAGCTATTTAGCATGATTAGTTTGTTTGTAATAGACATAAAAGCTGGAAGCGTTCTGCCCGTTCGGCTTTAAAAAATGGATCAAATAATTCGCTTAAAATTTTATGAAAATAATGGAATTAAGTGAACAGCGGGATACGTTTTGAGTCAAAAACAATATTTACAAGGAATGTCGAGAAGACGTGAATGACGAATGATGCCCCAACCCATTAACAACCGATGAAAATGTTGAAAACGTGAAGAAAATGGTAATGGAAAATCGTCGAGCCACTATTAGAGAATGAATGACATCAGTTGGCTAATGGCTTGCAATTTTGTTTGGAAGTTTTGGGCATGAAGCGTGTATCAGCTTTTTCAGTTTACAAGACTAAAAAGACCCATGAAATGGCGGTGTTTTGCTAGGATTGAGGAATCGCTGAGAAGGCTCTTGGACGTATCAAAAAGTGGTTGACTGAAACCTGAGAGGGGACAAAATAGAAATTCATGAATAAATAAAAATTTGTTGTTTATATTTTGAACAAACCTCGTACTCATATATACATATGTAATGCTTTAAGTGTTTTGTCTTCAGTGTTTAGAAGGACATTTTCGCATCGCAAGATGGATAAAATTTCTGAGATATTTTTACACTCAAAATTGTGCCAATCTACCTTATTGAAAATTTTGGCTCTTCTTTTTACCTGACAAATGCCATGTGATTGAAATGAAAAATGTATTGTATTACATTTCAAAACTACAAGTTCAACTTTAAAATGCTCATATGTTTCTCCAACTCATTATTTTAAATAATAAAAATATTTGTAGCTCAGCGGGTTTTCGCCACAATGTAAAATATATTTTTAAGTCTTGCGAAAGAGGTACTGCGATACTGCACTCACTTTTTGACATTTATAGTCTGTATAATCTGAAAACAGTAATCAATGGATTCATGCTTGAAGACCAAAAGCCATCCGTCGAAGTGTAAAATGTACTACATATTCTCTAAATAATAGCCTTTTTCCACTGAGCTATATTTTACATCTTTCCGTATAGTCTATTGAAAAAAACTCAACATATTCCAACATCTTTGAAAGATGATCCTTTCTCATTTTGTTCCACCTTACATCTTGCGTAATTTAAGGATTCATCACTAAATATGTTCCATAACGATTCTTTAAAAATAGATATGTATGCATTGATGTTATGTACATGTACATAATTACAATTTATTGTACATATTTTGACTTACAAATCTTTCGAGAAACGTTCATGCTCATGTCCACCAAAAATTCATCATCATCTGCTCCCAGAATGGCCGTCACTATTTCGCTGTACTGCATTCAAATTTGATTTTGTTCTTGCAAAGCAACAACTAGTCCAATTATTAATTTATTTTCAAATTAATTTTTCAATACTTATTTTTGCGTCTTTTTCTTTAAATGTGTTTTTGACTGCTGAATAAATGAAAGATGAAAGATGTTGCAAATGTAAACTATTGTTTCACATTTTCAACATCTTCCACGCGTCTCATGAAAATGTGGTCAGTGTAAAAAGGCTATAATGGTGCGATATGAACATTTGGAAGGAACGCGTGTACGGAAAAGAAAATCGCCGCTGTATGTACTTATGAGTTGTAAGAAGAATTAAAGCTCTGTCCGTCCAATAGGTGAAAAATTCTGCGTGAAGATGCCAATAGTCGCGTCGTTCTTTTGATGAATGAAACCGGACCCGAACTTGTATTCAACGTTGCCCAACAGACTTGGTAATAATCAAAGTTGCCGCATATGAAAAATACACCGTTCGATGCAACTTAAGAAATAAAGCCGGAGCACGCTTTACGGTCAATGTTTTTCCTGTTTTCTTTTCCTGTTATTGTTGTTGTACTGTTAAGAAGTAAGCAAAGTAAAAGCTTTAAAACACTTTACCTTTGCAGCTGATATCAAGCCAAGATAAAAATCTAGTTTGGCCCAAAATAAACAAATCTAAAGTCGAAATCTTTTTAATTTATTTTTCGAATTTTGTAAAGAACAGTTGGAAAATTCAAAATGGAAAGTTACACTATTAAATAACGAACTAAAATAAATGAATCACAAACAACTTTCAATAGAGAGAATGTTATATATACATATATATAAGAATATAGTGTACAGGAAAATCCAATAACATCAACATAACGAGGTGTTCACTTTTCTTGGATTGTCACGAAAATCCACTCACCGAATTCTGAACAAATTGCTCATATTTACTTGTAAAGGCAACTAAATCCGACCAATTAATGTATGTAATTAATGAAAAAGAAATCTTGAAATCTTCAAAAGCTAACGGAAAACATTTTACATTAAGCGCAACTATGCGAAGCTAAGAACTACCGTAAGCGCCGGACACTCCTAGCGTCATTAAAGAAGTGCAGTAAAGTAGAAATAAAATTTTATTAACTTTAGAAAAAAACATTGCAGCCTATTTCTCCTGGAATTTATATATATCAATACAAATACTTATGTATACGGGTATATTTATACAAACCGGTGAGTTCAGTATATTAAAATATTTTAACGACAGATATCATTTGTCACACACACTACAGATAATGTTACAAACAAATAAAATGATTTTCTTATGTATATAGATAGACCTCAAGAACGGTTTTTCCACATTCATAAAGACATTACAGCAACAAATATTTAAAAAAGCAATTATTTCTAATCTTACCTCCAATATGTGTTCCGCCTGATTTTCCCTGTCCAATTTTCGTTCTGTTGTTAACAGTTCACCTTAAAATAAAACGTGAATAATTATTTCTTTAATCAACTTTTAGTTAAATGGTTTTCCAAAATTTTGTAATAATTTATGTACATATGTATGTCAGTATGTAGTAGCGAAATTTTTAAAAGTAGTTTTCAAATGGCTTTGAACAAGTTGATAACACACAGATGTGAGCCCATTGCGATACTTATTGTGTGGTGTTTATTGCATTTTCTTTGAATTCGCAATTGTCTTGTTCCTGAAGACCATTTATAAACAGCTTTCCAAAATTCTGTGCAGGCAATGTATAAAACCCATTTTTGAAAGAAATTTACCAAAAACGTTTGTTTTAAATATGTAGTAAAACGGTGGTATTAACGGACCGTTATTAAGGAAACCATTCCAGAAAATAGTTTCATTTGAGTGTCGGTGTTATGAAAGTAATACACGTCACGAAATAAGCTGTAAATGTATGTAAATTTTGAAATTTAGCCATTTATCTAACTATCTCAAAAATTTTTCTTTTTGGGCATTAATAATTTACTTTGAAGTTTTTATATTTTAGTTTACTGCATATTTTGCACATTATGACAGTGGCAGATGCATTAGTGACACTTTATCTATGCTTTAAAAAACAATTTGGTGTATGAAATAGAAAAATAACTATAATATAATGCTTCGGTTTTTTTTTTTTTGGATTTCCTTTCGGCTGTAAATATTTTTTTGACATCAATGTACTATGAGCTTCCTATATGATGGTTACATAAGATTTCTTACTTCATTAGCATATACTTTGGTTTTGCAGAAGTTTTGCAGGTTTTGTTTGGGCTGATTGTAATTAATTTACAATATTAACTACTTTCCTTTGCTGACGAAAAAGGGCGCTTTTGGCAAAAAATTATCAAAGCAAAGGTCTTAAAACAAAACCACTAATTAGTATTTTTTTAGATAACATTTAAAGAAAAACGGATCTAAAGGGTGGTTAAATTTCAAGGGCCGATGTTGATTTTGAATAAAACACAAACTATTTAGAAAATTATTGTAATTTTATTTTATTATGATGTATTGGTATTACTCAATTATGTATGGAACAAAATATCGGCCAAATGGGCGCCGCGACCTCGGCGGCACACCTCCATCCGATGGTCCAAGTTTTCGATGACGCTGAGGCATAATGGAGGTTCTATGCCGTTAATGTGCCGAATTATCTGATCCTTTAGGTCTTGAATTGTTGCTGGCTTATCGACGTACACCTTTTCTTTCAAATAACCCCAAAGAAAAAAGTCCAACGGTGTCAAATCACATGATCTTGGCGGCCAATTGACATCGCCATTACGTGAGATAACACGGCCATTGAATTTGTTGCGCAAAAGAGCCATTGTTTCGTTAGCTGTGTGGCAAGTGCCACCGTCCTGCTGAAACCACATATCGTCCACATCCATATCTTCCAATTCGGGCCATAAAAAGTTCGTTATCATCTCACGATAGCGAATACCATTCACAGTAACTGCCTGACCGGCCTCATTTTGGAAAAAATACGGCCCGATGATGCCGCCAGCCCATAAACCGCACCAAACAGTCACTCTTTGTGGGTGCATTGGTTTTTCGACAATCACTCTGGGATTCTCATTCGCCCAAATGCGGCAATTCTGTTTATTGACGAATCCACTGAGGTGAAAATGTGCCTCATCACTGAAGATGATTTTCTTCGAAAATTGATCATCCACTGTTGCCATTTCTTGCCACCATTCTGCCCATTCACGACGTTTGGAATGGTCAAGAGGCTTTAGTTCTTGAGCCAATTGCACCTTGTAAGCGTGTAAATGCAAGTCTTTATGCATAATGTTCATCAACGACGAGCGTGAGAGGTGCAATTGTTGGGAACGACGACGAGTTGAGGTGGACGGCTCTTCAGCCACACTATCGCGAACAGCAGCAATATTTTCTGCAGTACGAGCTGTACGAGCATGCACTGGTGTTCTCACATCTTCTACAGACCCGGTTTGCTCGAATTTTTCCACGATTTTTTGCGATTGTACGCACATTTGGACGATGAAATTGACCAAAAAAATTACGAAGTGCACGATATGCATTTTGATTTGAACTCCCATTTTCATAATAAGTCTGGATAACTTTAACACGTTGTTGGATTGTGTATCTCTCCATGGTTCAAATTGAGTAAGTCTGATATAGAGAAATGTCAAATAAAATTCGGAAAAAAAACTTGGCGTTTAGGTGTGGTTCACATTCAACATCGGCCCATACAATTTAACCACCCTTTATAATAAATTTTAGATAATCTGCAGTTTGTGTAAGTTTCAGCTCTTTAAAGTTGCATTGTTTTAGAATTGTTTACTTTGAAATATGTAAAATACGTGAAGGTAAAAGGGCTATATACTCGTATAACAACACAATTTCATCCATAACAAAATGCTTTTGTTGGCATGTACTTGTCATGCGTCAAATGTGGTTATAACAAAGACATTTCAAAAGAAAAGAATATTTCGCGAATAACATTATCTGCACTTAACATCCTCGATTCCCGCAAGTTTTTTTTTCGAAAAATTACCCTAAATACATACATAGGCATTATTTCTTTAACTAATAGCTAAATACTCCGTAACACATTTTATTAAAAAAAAGAGCTATTTCTCAAGCTGAAATTCCACAAGATTTCTTCTTATAGTAGACAGACAAAATGAAACACGATAGCAGTACGGCTAGAAAATTATTTTCAAATGTTGAATTATCATCAAAAGTTAGTGGAGTGAATATTGATTTCTTTAAAGACTTTTCCTTAATTTTGAGAGTCAAGGAGAGATTTATATAATTTAACCTTAGTTTCGCATGCATCTTTGGGAGAGATATCATACGCTTACTAGAAAATATAACAGATTGGAAACGAGTAGGAATTTTATACGAGTATGTTATTGCATTCAGAGCCAACAATTAAAATATAAGTGTAAAGATTTTACACAATTTCATTGAAAATTTAGAAAATTGTGCCCATATTGCTTCTGAAATTGAAAACCAGTTATACCTAGGGTAGATTCATCCATTGCTTCAGAACAATTATTATTTTGTCCAGACAAAATTTATTTACACGCACTCTTCATGAGACAAATCTGAGCTAAGATGCCAATAGGATAAATTTTTTCTTAAAAGGTTGTATAGATATTTTGTGTTTGTTAAACTATATAAATACATATCGATACCTTAATATAGAATAGCCTCAACTCTGATTTTTCTCAAATCGAGTTTTTTGTAAATTTCGAAAAATGATCTTCGTAATGTGATCCGAATAAAAATATTGACGTGATCCGATAAAAATATAAGCAGTTGAAAAAAGTATCATGACTACAAAACTTTAATTTTTATTAAGTTAGGAAAACGTTGCTTTCTATATTAAGGTACCGATGTACTCGTGCAAAATGATATAAATTTAGATGAGTAGTACAATAAGATTCCAAGCTATAAATGAAATCAAACTAATAAATTTAATAATTATAGTAACAATGAGGATAAGTTGTAATTCATACCCGATGTCTTATTTATTTCGAAAAAACCTTCGGGGTTTCCAGATATTATCTTATATGTTATTAAAGTAGTATCATCTGCATCATCGTCCGTTCCATTTAACATGATAACTAGTGATTTCGGAAGACTGCTTTCTTTTATTGAAGGATAGTATACAGGTTTATCTGTCATTGGCACATTGTCGTTAACATTTTCGACTTCTATAT
The DNA here is from genome assembly GCA_932526305.1 of Epicampocera succincta. Classification (NCBI taxonomy): domain Eukaryota; kingdom Metazoa; phylum Arthropoda; class Insecta; order Diptera; family Tachinidae; genus Epicampocera; species Epicampocera succincta. The sequence continues at coordinate 20,345,111 of OW052035.1, forward strand.
AGACCTACACAATTAAAATTTTAATAAACAAACATATTTTTATAAATTTAATTGCAACGTACCTGTACACAGCTCGCTAACGGCACAATTGCACGATCTCGCACACATAATGTCAGCCAATAAAATGTTTTTGATTCCGCATCAAGATGTGATAATGTTCTTATTGAACCTTGAAACAAGAGATGAATGAAGTTAATAATTTTATAGTTAACATTTAAAAAATCGTCCAAGAATGGAAACAAACGTAATTATTATAGGAAAGAGTTTGTATTATTGAATATCTATATCCACAACTTAAAAACACGATTTTTTCAGTTTTTTGGGAATGAACAAAACTCATTAAATATTTCTTTTTTAAGGGGAAACTAATAAATGCCAAAAATATTTCTCTTTGATTTGTTCATATTATCTTAAATTTTTAATGTGATATACATATGTATTGGTATCAAAGACTTCGAACTGACTGATTTTACCTTAGACGTCTTTATGAAATAGTTAGGGGCGGCGGTTGAAGGTAAAAATGCATTTAAAGAAGCACTTCCCCGACAACAAGAAACTAGTTTGAAGATGCAAGGAAAATTCATTTCATTAATATTTTATTTCTTTTACATTTTAACTTGGTAAGTCTATTTCAGGTAAAGTGCCAATAAAACTACTCACTATGTACAAAAACGGTAGGCAGGTTAAACAATCTCCCTAAGTTTTACGATTTCCGGAGCGAAGGATTTGAAATCTGCCCCAATTTAAAGAAAAGGAAGGAATTTGATATTTTAATTACTCTTAAGCAGTATTCAATAAACTATCGAAATTTTATTATTCTAATCAAAATCACATGAGAAATAGATTTAACAATTATTGCATTTTAAATACACTCCTTACCTTTGTCGTTTACAGAAAATATACCTAGACCATCACCACTATAGATAAAGTATTCAACCTCTGAATCAGGGCCTTTTTCATCGTGATCTTTTGCTGATATATTAATAACGGTAGTTCCTTTTGGTTTATTTTCTTTAATTTTCCCAATGAAAACGTAATCGTCGAACTCAGGAGGGTAACGATTTTCATTCACATCAATAACTTCTACCACAACTTGCATGTCAGATGTCAAAGCAGGATATCCGCGATCTACTGCACTTACTATTATGTTATGAATTTGTTGATTTTCATAGTCCAAATAACCTTTTGTCCGAATAATACCACTTTCTTCATCAATTTTAAACAAGGATCTGTTGAGAGTATCTTCTTTTAAATAAAAGAAGATCTCTCCATTTTTGCCCGAGTCGAAATCATTTGCTTCAACTTGAGCAACTACAGTTCCATTGGGAAGATCTTCCCGGACTTTGAATATTATTTCTTGAACCCCAAAGATGGGAGCGTTGTCATTAACATCTTCGACAAAAATCGTAATAACTGCTTCCGCGGAAAGAGATGGGTAGCCTTTGTCTTTAGCAATTATTTTTAGTTTATGTTCTTCCTTCTGCTCTCTGTCAAGTTTTCCATTTACATGTAAACAACCATTGCTGGAGTTTATCGCAAAGCAGTGTGTTTCACTCTTCATTTCATACGATATTATAGCATTTTCTTCATAATCGGCATCAGTTGCTTTGAGACAAAATATTTGTGTTTGATTTTCAACATCTTCTTTAAGACGAAATCTCGCAAGCGATTTCTGGAATACAGGAGGATTATCATTTACATCTAGAATTTCCATGGTCAATAGTTTAGAAGCACATTTGCTATCCTGACCCAAGTCACAAACAGTTACATTTAAAACGTATTCTTCTTGTCTTTCTCTATCCAAATACCCGATAAGCAAAAGCTCTCCGCTGTCAGGATCAATACGGAACACAGAATCAAAATCACCATCAGATATTCCAAAGATTAGTTTGCCATTGTATCCCAAATCTCTGTCCTTTGCTTTTAACCAAGTGATTGTCTCTCCCAATGTAAGACTTTCCTTGATTTTTAACTTAGATGGAAAATCAATGAACTCAGGGTTGTGCAAGTTCTGACCATACCGACTTGGCATGAAAGTATACTCATCGCCAGTAATATCTTTATTAAATCCCATATTGTTTCTTTCAGATGACGCTAAAGTATCTGCCAATTTTTTAGCAACTCCTGTTTCATGGCACTCAAAGCTACTATAGCTGTTCTCGGCAACATTTTTAAGCATTTCATACTGATGAGACCCCAAAAGCCTTATTTCAATAGCCATTTCATCTGAAAAATGTGTTCCATCAGAAGATGATACGTTCAAAAATCTACTCGACGACCGAACATTCTTAAGATCGCAAGCAATCATTATAATGCCTGTCGTTGCATCAAGATTAAAACATCCATCTTCGTTGCCGGATATAATGCGATAAGTTATAAAATCGCCAACATCAAAATCAATTGCCGATAATGTAAAGACATCAGTGCCCACAGGAGCATGGCGATATATTTTACCAACACAATCGACACGTTCGAATTGAGGCCTGTTATCATTAACGTTCTTAATATTAACTAATATTTCTTTTTCAGTTTGTCTTCGAAAAGGCAGTCCCCAGTCAGAAGCTCTTACTCGTAGTTTATATGACCGCGGCATAACTTCGTAGTCTATTATGGCACTTGTTCTAATGATACCACTAAAGTGATCTATGTCAAATGGTACATCATTTAAGTTGGCAATGCTATAGGATATGTAGGAATTTTCACCAGAATCGTTATCTCTTGCAGATACCTTAGTTACAAAAGTTCCAACTAACTCGTTTTCATTTAAAGAAATGCTTGATACACCATCGTCATCAAATATAGGATCGTTGTCGTTAATATCAAGTATGTTAATCTTAACTTTTGCAGAAGACTGCTTACGTACGCCCAAGTTGGCTTGATCAATAGCAGTCACAGTAAGAGTGTAAAAAGATGTCCTTTCAGCATCTAATGATTTTTGGGTGTACAGCATTCCAGAATCTGGATTTATTCTAAATTCTCCGCCTTCATTGCCACCTACAATTTCCAAGGTAACCAAAGCGTTTTTGCCAAAGTCAGGATCAGTAACTTTTAAACGAATAACCGGCATGTTTATTGGAGAAGATTCTGGAATGGATACTTCATAAAATTGTTTCGTGAAAACTGGAGCGTTATTTTTTTCCATATATACTGTTATTGGCACAGCTCTGTTAGTAAATTTTAGCGGAATTCCATTATCCTCTGCTCTGATTGTTAAATTAAAAACATTCATTGAGTTTTTGAATGATGAAAGCTTGTTCAGATGTATATAATATTTGCCTTTCGTTTCGGACTCAGTTAGATAAAAGTTTCCATTTGGATCACCCGACTCTATTTCAACATTTCTAATTTCTCCGCTCCGACCACTATCTCTGTCCGAAGCCTGAATGATGCCATATATTTTGCTTATTGTTATTGTACTTTCATTTACTATTGTACTCGTGAGCGTAGTGATATGTAAATCGGGGGAAAATAAATTGGTCTAGAAAGAAGGAATAATAAAAAATGTGTAAATGCAATTTACATTTAAAGAGCAAGAAATTCATCGTATTTAAATGAGGTTTCGTTAATTTTTTTATTTTTTACAGCAAAAATACCCAACTAAAATTTACCGACACTCTTACGCATTCTATTTAAATTAAATATATGTACATATGGTGACAATTAAACACACATTTTTAACTCGACTTTAACAAATTTTCTTCTTGAAAAATATTTTTATTCTTCCACAGGTAAACTCACCTGCGCAACAGCATAACTCGACGAAAACCCCAAGGTTGGACCTTGTTTTTGATAAACCATTGTGGAATGAACCGTTGCACTATATTTGGAATGTATGTATTTTAGTCTTCTTTGGAAGACGACAGTTCCCAAGAGTGACATTTCACGAACATTTAACAGAAACGAAGCGCATAGTGGGGAAGTCGCCGACTTTTGTTGTTGTATTAGCTAATTTACCTGCTAGAAGTTCATATATTTATCGTAATTAAATAAGAACAAATATTATAGGCTAAAAAAATAATATCATTGGCAAAATGGTATTTTATTTTAAGGAAGAATAAGTACATACATATGTACGTATGTATGTATGTAGAAATATTGTAATTCTTTTTTTATTCCAATTAGTATAATGAAATCCATGTGCATAATTAATCTGTGGAACTCAAATAAATTTTAATGCGATTTTTTCACAAGCCCAAGCAGACGACTTGGCAAAAAATTGTTATAAAAATCACTGAATTTTTTTACTGATTTCTATAATTGAAGTTTCCACAACCCAAGTACGCGACTCCTCTGAAAAACATGTAGTTTAGTTCTTCATATAAAATTTCCAATAATTTTTGAGCTTAGAGATAAAATTCAATGCTTATATAATGCTCATTTCTAGCAAATATATACATATGTGCATGTGAATGAAGTTTTGAGTAAAACGTATTTAAAGTTTTATAACGCACTATCACTTTGAACACACCTTCAGTTGTGAGATGCGATTTGGTATGGTTAGTTATGATTGGGTGCCGACTTTATTTACGTCATGCCTATTTTTTGACGTATTTTTTTTGCTTTTAGTGTGACAATACCTTTGCTACTGTTGCTGCTCTGTACACATTGTAAAAATAACTATATGAAAGGAAAAGAATAAAGTGACGCTGCAGTCTTGTGCCAACTGTATAACGAGTGTTATCAATATCTCAAAAGTTGTTTCGCAATTTTGGTTCTTTTGTAATTTTGTTACTAAGCTGATGTTAATTTGAAGTAATTTTTATAAAAATGGATATTTCTGACAGTGTTGATGATGATTTAAAAAGACTAGACTTGGTTTATGGCAATGATGAGATCGATATGACGTTATCTGAAAGTGTCGGTGCTAATAAAAAAAAATCGAAGCACCGGATCACGAGAAAAAGAAAGCTGAAGGTAAAGCGCCGAAAAAAGAAAAAACTGAAATTGTCAAACGGAAGAAAATCGAAGTACCAGATCACGAAACACAGAAAAAAAGTCCAAACTCCCAAAAAATTAGAAGATTGACAAAAAAAAAACAATTTAAAACCAAAAAATAAAATTTTAATGTTTTTCTCATTTTTATCGATTTTCCCAAGTTCGTTTTGTACGTTTTTATGGGGTAAATATAAATTTTTATCAGAAATCTAACTCATTTCATTAAATTCTACACCCTTTTAGGTACCACAATCCACTTTTAAGTCCAAACCGTTTTTTGACACACTAGGTCCCTTTTCTCGGAGCAGGTCACGCATATTTAGATATTTATTTCAACATCTTGTATTAAGCAAGTGCCCAGATAAATTTCGGATACGTCTTCTGACCCCAACGTTTGCTCCGGTATCGTGTCTCGTACGTGTTCACATCTAACGAAAAAAATAAATAATACATTGTGTACAAAAGTTTCAGCAAAAATTACTCCAAAAAGAAATTAATTTTCCTCGCTAATAACAAGGATATATCCGTGTTTCGAGCCTCTTTTGTGCAAAATTTTTAGAAGTTTGCCAGCAACCACGAAACCAATTTTAATAAATTTTTTAAGAGACTCGTGAGCAATTACTTCGTATATATATTTTTTAGGCGAGTTGATTGTTTGTGTGGAAGAAAAGTCACTTTAATATACTAGATTATGCGTTGTTTCCACACGCAAGTTTGCGTTTCGTCTGACGAGCATTATTGTCAAATGTGTTGTTTGCAGGTATTACATAATTCTCTCTTTAAAAATATTGCCGCAATTTTAATATGCGCACATATAATTTATATATTTATGTGCATACATACATAAATATATACTTAAAAAATTGCGAGTGGAAAGATTATCTAAATAAAGACGTTTGTGAAATTTAATATTTGTGCAGTTCGGTAATTCATCGATGATTCTTTCTTAAAATCTTTATTTAAGCTCTTTTAAACAGCTAAAGTTAAGAAAATACGAAATAAATTAAAACAAGAAAACTTTATAAATTACAATAATATATAATTTTATATTTTAAATAAGAAAATCTATATTCAATGTCCACAAAGATAGTTTGAAAGAGTTATTCCACGTGATATACTAAAACTTTGATCGAAATACATACAACAGAGGACAAGTGGGTGTTTCACGGCATGACGAACTCTTTTCTTCATTTCATACAAAAATTTCAATCTTTTCCCCTACTGTAAAATGTTAAACAAAATGAAAACTTGTAGACACAGTAATTATTTTACCTGAAATTACAGCAAAATTAAATGAAATCTTTATGCCCGAAGCCTTTTCGCCAAAGCTATATTTAAAAGCCTTTATTTACTACTTATTTTATTACTGTATTCATTATAGTTCAGGAGATATAACCTGATTTCCTATTCGAGGCCAAATATGGGGGATTCAGCGTAGTAAAGATGCTCCCCTGCAATTTGTTTTATAATTTTGATATCACTATTTGATGCTTTAACAAAAGTACAATGATTAGTCAGACCTGCAACCAACCCGCGCATCTTTACAAGACTAATCGACATCATAACTTATACGAGTTTGCGCAATGAATTCTCACATATTTCAGTTCATTTACATGTCATTAATGTACAGTGGGCGGTTTCACGAGGGCTTAATAAATTCAGTAACAATAAACAATTAATTAAAATTTATTGTAATAAGTCAGCAAATACATACACAACATAAGTTTACAGTTTGCCAGCCGATTTTTATCAATTATGATTACTCTACACGTTTACCTGTCCCCCAAATTCTATTTTCGACAGGATCAAATCTGCGTCCGCTCTTACATATAGTGAATACAATCGATTTACCGCACTCTCTAGAGCACATACGTGTATATGCTGATGAAGTACAAATTCAAATTAGTGGTCCATTAGAACCTATAAGTGCAATCGTAAGAAAGCCTAACAAATATGTATATAAACAGAATCAATGGAATACTGCTAACAAGTATACTCAGAATTCCAAGTCCATTGTTAATCATAAGAAATCCACAAACCTGAATACAGAGCTGGAAATATTTTTAAGCAGTCAACAAAAAACTTGAGAATTGTATTAAATGTGAACTTCAGATGGTCAAATCATGTCAACAGCAGAGGAGGAACCACATGTTTTTTTCTACGAGGGCTTTAGACTTCACACCAGCCTCTAATCGCAATAACGACCCTTACGCCACGATTGTTATATACTCATATGTACATACATATGTATGTATGTATATGCCTACGGAAATAGGACCAAACATCACCATATTTCAATCAGTCAATCAATAAGGATGTAGCTGCAAAGCCGTTTCTATGTTAAATACTGATATTATTACAAAATATTACATTCGGAAAAAAACATTTTATATCTATAACCATTTAGTCTTTGCACGTTCATATAGAGGGAAAAATTGCCTTTAAGTCTTGTCCGAGCATGAATTTTAAATGTATGTATGTATACTCTGGGCGCCTTTGAAACGCTGCAGAATTTACAACACCATATTTTAGATACTAGCTAAATTTTATATTGTGTACATATGTTTTTATAACCCAACTACCTTAACAGAGCGCTGTGTTTCAAACAAATTTTGTGCACATTTTGAAAGCCATTAGACCAGAAATAAGACAAACGTTAGCATTAATCCATCATAAAATGTTTAAATTTTTCGAAAAGCCATCCAAATTCCCAGAAAGGGGATACAAATTTATAAAATTGGTAAACTTTATGTCTGTCTACTGGCTTTTAAGGTCAGAGAGCATGCACATTTCTAGAAAAACAAACACAACTTTAAAAATTTGTTATTTGTTATAACAATTGATGGAATTCGTATCTTTTATTTTCGTCCAATTGAATTTATGATCAGAATTTGTAAAAGTGCTTCGGGAGTTACAAAATCACAATTTATTTAATTTCATGGAATACGCTTCGAGTTTCAGCTAATCAGCTGCTTACTGAGAAGTCGTACTTTCATTACACAATTAACAAAAACGCATCGTCCAGTCTATCATTCGGCGTTTATAAATCGTCAAAGTAGGCAAAAATAAGCTTTTTTAAGTGAATTTTATTTTAGCTTAAGTCAAAGTGTATTTTTCTATCACTTTAATAATTAATTAAACAACTATTATTCAAACATCTCGTGGTTTTCTTAACGATAGTAAAAATATGGTGCAAAGCGTCGTTTTGTTGTTTTCGATGGAGTATTTCGGAAATCCACTCTGTCTGCGTCCCATACAAATTGTTCAGCAAGAGTTTAGTTCTAAAACTTGGTGGAGAATTTTACTTAGTCATTCCATTTTAGATTGTGGCATACGTTCCCCACAATACATACACAAGGACTTCCATTTTTCTTTTGACCTCTTACCCCACACGCACGTGCACCTCAATATAATTTTTGTAAAAAGTAGTTTCTAAGCTCATTAAATAAAGTTCTCCTTTTTACTAAAATTAAATAACGTAAAATCTATCTTTAATAAGCACCACAACTACCTGCAAGATGAAACACGTGGTAGCTAATGAGTTCAATTTAAATTCTAAGAATATTCTGAACAGCATAATTTTTGGTTTGGTTTTGCGAAATTGCAACTTGGACCGCAACTTCTTTTTGACTTTCCTCCATAATTTTGAGTTTTCTCGTTTTAAAAAGATCTAAGTTGGTGACTTCAATCAATTATGTATTTGTCAAAATGCATTTTTGAGAAAATATTTTTCCTTGTCTTATTCGCCATCTGATTTTCCAAGACAATAATCAGTCAGTTGGCCACAAAGTAAGAGAAATAATAACAAATTTTGTTATAAGTTCCTTTTCTGAAATTCTTCTGGAATTAATCCTCCAAAAAATTAAAAATTTTAAAAGTTCAAAAAGGCAAATTTTGCCTTTTTCGTTCTTAACTTTTGTTACATACTCATATTATTTTATTGCCACAGACTTGAGATTTTTACCTGGACAAGACTCTCATTCCAGTATTTTTCGCTTCGAAAATTTTTCACATGAATCAAAAGAATAGAAAGAATTTGGTTGGAACAAAAAATTATTTTTCACATACATAAGTATGTATACATACATACATATACAAGTGTTTCTGTCATTTCTGTTTAATACAACTTTACTTACATTGTATGTATGTATGTATGTCAACGGAGTTTTTTGCCGTAATTTATTGGAAATTTGCTAAAAAAAAAGTGTTTTTTGAGTAAAATTTTGTGGGAAGTTGAGGACTTAAGACGTCAAAACATTCCTCCATTAAATAACGCTGCGAAATTATACATTTTTCCAGAAAAAAATGTTAAAATGGATTAATGGAAAATATAATTATACATATAATTTATTTTAGTAAATACGAGCAATAACTAAAAGATTAAACTTCTGGATGTGCCAAATTTTGTTAGAGGGGTTGTCAATTTTTAATCTATTTCTTGTATCTTTTCTCCTAAATTTATTTTTTGCTTTCCACTTTTTACTGGAAATATTCCAATAAAAAGGCAGCGTTACCTTTTAGCACCGTGTGCAGCGTATGCAAAATTTAAATGCTTTTTTTTAAAGTGAAGAGAATTCGATTATTTTGTAAATGAATAATATAATTTTTTGAGAAAGTAAAAAAAGTATAAAAAAATTTCATAAATAAAACTCCCGATATTTTGAAAATCTTTGCAATAAGCGAATTAATTAAGAAAAGTCAACACTGTTTAAATAACCTACTAGCTTTTATTTATTTGTGATGATGAATCAGGCCAAGATACAACTTTATTGTGGTCTGTGTTTGTTTTTAACAAAAATTAGACTGTCTCTCTCATATATATTTCTACCCCTTTTTTTAGCATTAACAAATATTTGATAAAATTATAGGGATTTATTGTAAGCGGTCATACAAATTGACACTTGATTATCGCTTCTCCCTATTTTCATTGATTAAAATGTAATTGACGTATTCTACGCGAACATTTACTTTCACATCCCTGGTTTGTTAAGTACTTACCTTTTCTATTACCACAGTGACTTTAGCTTTACTGGATTGATGATTGTGATGACCAAGAGCTGACCCGCGGTCTGTGGCAAGCACAATAATTTCAATTTGTTTATCGCCTAAATGTTCCAATTGTCTTATATTTGTTATGTCACCAGTGGAGGGATGAATAGCGAAATATGGGCTATCATCTAAAAAACTGTAGTAAATTTCGCCATTCAAGCCGAGATCCGCATCTTCTGCAGACACTTTTATAATACTGCTATGTAGTGGAAGATCTTCCGGTATAGTAACGGAGTACTCAGTTGGATAAAAAAGTGGACTTAGATCATTCCGATCAAGAACTTGGAGATACACTTTACACTCATCCTCAAAAGAATATTTTTGTTTTAATTCCGGGCATGACACAAGAGCTTTTACATTAAGTATGTGTTCTTCATTCTTTTCTCTATTCAGAACCACATTGCTGGTTCTAGTTCTTATTGCTAAAAATGCAAAATTTCCTACTATCCTCTCCTCAGCCTTAAAGAGCTTATCTCGGTCTCCCGAAACGATTTTGAATATAACATTGCATCTTTTCTGTATTTCGATGCCAATTTTGTGTTCGTACAATATCGGTTTGGCATAAGTTTTGCCAATACTATTTTCTGGAATGGTTACGTTGTACGTTCTTTTAGTAAATTTGAATATGTTGTTCTTTATATCTTTTGATGTAGTTTTCAATTTAGCGTCATTGTAGGAATTGCAGGATGTCTGGACAGAGCACCATAAAAGCAGAAGTATTTGCAATACTATTGAAATGTATTGGTGTTTTTTAGCATAACGTTGCAGCTTCATATTATGTTTTTAGGATACACATTTTCTGAAATAAAAAACAATAATACATGTAGTTTACAAATGCATGCATGTGTGTAGTACATAAATATTGAAAAAATGTCAATACGTAATTTTAGCTACGAGTGCGCGCAATCTGGTTTTCATTGAATATTTACTTACAACTTTTTGTAACATTATCACGGCTTCAACTATCAAATATTTCTTTTAATAAACAACACAAAAAAGTAATGAGTGATTTTTTACGTTTACACGATTGGTAAAAGACCAAAATAAAGAAAAATTTTTACATAAAAATACATCTCTGATCTAATGATGTGTGAAGGAATTTAAAAAATTTTAAAAAACGATGAGAGCCGTACGACTGTCAAATTTTCATCCGTATTTTCTCTCTATGTCGTATAGTTTCATTACATACATACATATTAAGTTTAGACGATACCATCCCTGCTCTTCTACTCAAAAATTTGACTTATCGTACGACTTGTATTGCCGTCTAAATCCCCTTTTACAAATGCGAAATTCACAACAGATGGTTTATCTTTCAAACGCGGTATGAGTATTTTTAACTATCTTCGAAAATGTTGAGTTTTGTGGCAAAAAAAAGCGTTATATGCGGGAAGCTTTATTTTACTTCTTTAGACTACATAACGAAACTTATGGCACTTGTGCTCCATCGATTTCAACAAGTTAGAGATGGTTTGTGGGGATCAGAAGTGGTCTTTTCAGCACGGAAGACAAATATCGGCCAAGCCGACCAAAACAGAACCAGAAGCGTGCAAAATCTTATGTGAAGCCCGGGCAACCTATCTACTATATTATGAAATACTATCTGTCATGAAATCTGGTCAGCCCATCGTAGCGAAACTGTAATAATTGCAATACATATTAAAATCTATTTTGAAAGTATTGGTTGAGAAGTTTTGCCTCACCCGCCTACATCCAAACCTCTCGATGTACAGTGCTTTGGGATACGATTTCACGTTATACTCCCAATGACCTATTTTAAGCGTGGGGACAAAGAGCTGTTTCTAGCTGGGATCACGTAAAACATGCACGGTTTCGCAGTAATACTTTACAATTCGACAAATAAGCTATCAGTTTACTTTCCATCTTATGTTTAACTCACATTTTTTTGATTAACAAGAAATTTTTTTTTTATATTCTTTAATTTAATTCACATATATTCTATGATCGGGTCATGCAGCACAAAAGCTGAAGTTTTCTTACGTATATGATGTAAAATGGCGCAAACAAAATTACAATTACAATTAATTTTTAAAGACGGCGTTGTATGGCAATACGATATTTTATGGCCGAGACTTCTTTCTTTAGGGATACTTAAAGTACCGGGCTGTATCAACAAACCCACAAAGGAGTACATTCGAGAGAAATAATTTTGGAAATTATGGAAAATGCGATAAAACGAACATAAATGTATATCACCACTGGAGGCACTTACTCCGCAGATTTCATCTTTTTCTCTTAACAGAAAAATATTATAAATGTTCAAATAGATTTCGGTTACTCAAAATAATTTTTTTATTTAATAAAAAGACTACATAAAATTTTAAATTTAATTATTTTTTCAATTTTTAGCAAAACAATAAGTATACAAATCTTAATTATCAAAACTAGTTTTAAGTCCAGCTACACAAAAAGTTATGTTTCTGCGAGTGCTACATCGGCTTAAGTGCTCGGATTTCAGCCGGGTTATCCTTCCTCTTCAGGCGATTATGGCCGCTAGTGGTAAGGATATTACGCGTACCGTAGGATTTGGAGTTCTATCTTCCTGGTACACCTTGTCACGTACTTTGAAAACTTAACGTTCTTGTGGCTTTGTGAGTTTTTAACGCACCATACAGCCGCGAAGGCTGTACCACACAGTTGAATCCCATAGCACCATATTGGCTTTAGAATCACGTTGTACACCAAAAGTTTACATTCTAGCTTTAAGGTAGAATTTCTGCCGATTTACAAATTAAGTTGCAATTTACTTTCAACTGCATTTGAACTATTTTTACGTCATTTTGAGACTTCCAAGTGTGACGGAATTGACTGTTGACTTTTACAGGGGAGCGTGTTCCTTAACGCAGTGTGAATGTAACATGGGCACACTTTTGTTCATTAACTTTAGCCATTTCTTCAGTTTGTAAATACATACATATGTATATATACATATATATATCCCGTAAATTAAGTAATAAGCGATGGTTATTATGTACGTTGAGAAATGCTGTATTATCTGCTAAAGTGGAGCTTGAAATTTTAAAGCCTGCAAGTATGCTGCCTTGGGGAATTCCAGATTCCAGAAAAAAATGGATGACAAATTTGCGACTAGGATTAGGATTTACAGCTAGTTTACCTTTATTTTGTCTATTAAACCATCGTGCCCCACTTTGCCGAAAGCTTGGGAAACGTCAATGAAGAAAGCATAACAATATTTTGTATCTTTAAACGCCTTTCTTATGACATTTTCTAATCTACGGATTTGTTCCATACCGTGATTTTAGGGGCACATTCCACATTATGCAGTATTGGAAGTTAACATAATTAAAGTCATGAACAATATTTTGACGTTTTGAAATTGTTAACAGTAGACAGGCTTCGATTCTGAAGAATAAGTTCTATTATTTATATTTCCTTTTTTTTTAATATGATTAAAGTACTTGATGAAATTGGTAAATGAACTATGAAATACTTATACAAATATTTCTAATATTTATCCAATTTACTTTGGTATCAATCATAGCTACATATGTAACTGGTTAAGTTCACATCCTGTGGGAAACATACTTAAATAATAGTAGGTAAGTTATCCGACAACAAATCTAACGATGGGCGCTGGCATTATTTGGTGTCTTATATATAGTATATACATACATGCACTGATTGAGATAAGAAGTTGAAAAAAGAGCTCTGAAAACAATTTCAAATAAATATGTACATATTTATGTATATTAAAACAGTGATATAAAATTATTAAAATTATTTAATCTTGTCAAACAATTGAATAAAAATACGGGAGGAAAAATTATATGTATGTATGTATGTATGGGAAGAAAAACTTTTGATTACTTATAAACCGTAAATAAGGGAAAAACAATTCCGGATTGCAGCAAATGCAAGATACCAATACGTGGAGAAACGGGAGTGAGATGTATGGGTTTGTGCAATAAAGACTTCCATTGTACAACTAAATGTGCCGGAATAGACCAATATGCAGCAAAGGTCCTGGAATCAAACAATTACATATGTGATGACTGCTTCCAGTACATACAAAATGTTGATTTGGTGCTTAAAAATATTCAGGATACGAAGAATGCGTCGAAAATGTAGACTTTTGAAAATGCAATAATAATAAAATATACAACAACATTTTTTTTTTTTTTTTTTATAATATTGTTTTATTTACGATCTATTTTACAATTAAAATAATAAGCAAATTTCATGACTCTTAAATTAAATAACAACATAACATATATTGAGTTTCCTAAACCCCAAAAACAAAATAAATACAAGAAGAATTTACTTTTTAACACAACACAATGGAAGAAAACAATTTGAGGATGTGCAAAGATATAAAACAAGCTATAACAGAAATGAACATAAAACAAGGCAAAATGTTCTACGCCGATACAGTGCAATCCAAAACTATGACACCAAATGTTAATAAACAAAATTTAATAATAGAATCGAAAGAGAAACAACCTGTTGAAAAAACAGAAGAAGAATTAAATTGAAAAAAAGTTAATTCCGTTAATTTAAAAATAACAAATGGAGCATTAGTAATACAAAGTGAATATAAAAAAGAAAGGGAAAAAATAAAGGCAGCAGTACAAAACGAATTGCCTAAGAATTATGAAATAAGAGTGCCCAACCCAATGAGAATTTTATATATTGTAGTATATAGATGTGACCGAGATGTTTAAAAATTCGGAAGAATTAAAATCGATTGTTTAATTAAACTAGCAAAATCGTACGAATATTAAAAAAACCACAGTACAATATAACAGATATTGAATCATACACAAAGATAATAAAAGCACAGAGCTTAAATATAGTTTTGGAGAGATACGGAGTTTTTGATGGCACTGATGTAAGGAGATGTTTTAACTGCAAAGTTTATAATCGTTTATCAAAAGACAGTCAAATCAAACATGTATAAAATGCTATGGAAACCACAGAGCCAAGTAATGTAATGAAGATACAGTATCTAAGTGTATAAATTGTATAAAGATGAATCAAAAACTAAACATAGGCTTAGAAGAAAGTCTTGCTACTTATAGTAAAGTGTCCAGTTTATCAAAAAAAACTTAAAATAAAAAAGAAAAAAATGGGTTTGTCCAATAATTTAGTGTACGAACGTACAAGGCCTCACAAACAATTTAAATAAGTTAGAAATATTAGCTGCAATGGAAACAACAGATTTTTTTTTATTAGCGGAAACACATATGACAGAAGATATTGCCGAAGATGAAATAACTCTACAAGGTCATAATCAACTAATGTCGTTTTCAAATTCTTCTAGAACTGGAGGAGTCATCGTATAGTGCAAGAGAGAATGGAAAGCCACAAACAAAGCTTGTGAAGCAATTCGTAGGGAAGTACAATTGATAATTGCGGCAATTTACAGTAGCTATGAAGCGGAATTCGGCGAAATTTTCCAAGATACATCGGAATATTTGTGTGAGGACACCAATGATAAAACTATAACCGGTCAACAAATAGTTTCTATAACAACAAAATTAAAACTTCATTGAATAATAATGGTGTTAAACAAATAGTACCGGACTGCACTCGTATAAGAAATACATCCAGACCCATAATCGATTATGTTATTACAAATAATTTTGGGACAACAGTGCAAAATTGTACTCAAATGTGAAATATCAGACCATGCAGTGATTAAAATACTAATAAGATATACGAACACTGGAAGGGAAAATAACACTTCAGACTTTTTTAAATATAATAAAAACCAATTTACAAAGGAACTGCCCAAAAAAAATTTTGCTTTCAAGAAAATATGAACGTTAATCAGAACGTACTAATGTTTGATAAATCTTTGGAAGAAACGATACAAAAGTTTACGTCTAAAAACACAATTCATAAACAGAACAAAGTTAACAAATGGTTTAATGATGAATTACGTTGTATAAAAAGAGACAAATAACAAAATATGTAATTGCTAAATACAAAAATACTGCTGAAGCGTGGGCCAACTGCAAAACAGTTAGAAAGTTATACAAGATTAAAATTGAAAAATGTAAATACATAAGCGGTTCTCACGCTTTGTATTAAACTGCTATTGGAGAGCTTGTATATACTGTAGATTTAGTGAATCTAGATAAATTTAAAACTTGACAACAACAAAATTGATATATTTTTAATTTACTAAATTATCAACCTCTACAATACCAAAAACAGTAGTAGATTTAGTAAACGTAGTATGTTCATTTATTTACAAGTATGAAACAGCTGCCCGATTTTGCTGTTAAAGAGTAAATGTACATAAGTATATATGTATGTAAATATTTCTCAATGTTAAAAAATGGAAAACATCAAAAAAATGGGAAGTACTAAACAAGTAATTAAACGAAAACGTGCAAAAAGCTCTATATCATTTCAACAACTTCGATTTGATCAATTGCATTTTCAACCAAATGGTTAATAATTTTGTCCTTTGCGGTTTTTAGGAATTTTTTTAAGATTTTATTTGTTTCACGAAACACCAACTAAAAATTCTTTTGTTTATTTGTGGCGGTAAAATATCTAAACAAAAGTCAATTGTTTCGCCTTGTTTACAGTACCAAAGAAAAAGTCGCTCACACTTACAAGTTTAAAATAATATTACATATGCATTTAAAAGAATTTTAAATATAATACAATATGTGAGAACCGCTATTATCAATAAAATAAATAATGCAGAAGAGCGAATACAAATGTGGAGAGATAAAATACTTAGTGATAATCTGTGATATTTAAGAAATGAATGAATGAATGTAATGAAAATGGCGAAATAGCTAATAATTTCAACAATTATTTTGTAAATAGTATTAAAATAATAACGGACTCATAACTTAGTGTAATCACAATTTCGGAAATTAAGGATATAGTAAAAGTTATTCTTGATAATTGGAATATATTGGGTGTTTTTTATTGAGGTATAGAACTTTAAGTTGGCATCACTTTTTTAAGTGGCGGCCATTTTGTCAGCTGTCAAGTGATTAATATTTAGTTTGGTTTGCCATTTCATCATGAACAGGTTGACAAAAGAACAACGCTTGCAAATCGTGCAAATTTATTTTGAAAATAATGGTTCAGTTCGCGAAGTTTACCGCAAGCTCCATTTATGGACCATTTTATGGTCGACATAATCGTCCATCAGAGCAATTAATTCGGTTAACCATGGATCGTTTTCGCACTACGTTTACTCTATGTGATAATACTTTGGGGATATGTGAAGTCGTTCGTCGACGCCAACAAACCAGAAACGTTAGGGGACTTGGAAGCCAACATTCGTGGCGTTATTGCCAACATACGGCCCCATATGCTCGAAAAAGTGGTTGAAAATTGGACCTGTAGAATTGGCTTTATTCGAGCCAGCCGCGGCGGCCACATGCCCGAAATCATATATAAACATTAATGGCATAAAATTATCCTTCCAATAAAGCCAAATTGATGGACATTAAAACGATTTTCTTGTGTTTTATTTCAATTCGAAGTTCTATACCTCTAAAAAAAACACCCTGTACAATATAATAAAAATTGTGAACGAAATTGTAAATGAATCATTAGAAACTGGACAGTTCCCAGAAAATTGGAAAGAAACTATGAAAAAGTGGGAAAACACGAAAATGTGAAAATAAATACGTTAAAAACATGTGAGAAAATATTGGAAAAAGTAGTAAAATATCAGTTGGAAAAATATATGAAGAATAATAAGTTATTTACAAAATACCGATCTGGCTTTAGGAAAAAGTTTTCATTCTCAATAAAAAACTAGTCAAGGGAGTTTTAGCAATCATCATCACATCGATTCCTTCTTCCTTCAGCAAGTTCTAAGGCGCTATGAATAGCTATAGCAATCGGCGTGCGGCAAAACTAAAACCCGGTGCAGTTCTGTCCATAGACACGAGTGCTATTGCAAGTCATCTTAAGTTTTATTATTATTGGTACCTACTACTGTAAACTGATTCATTGATCATGCTATTTACTATTTGTATTGTTATGAAAGAAAAATGAGAATTTATGTATGTAAGTAAAAATAGCAAAAATATGGGCTGAAGAATATTTTCGCGATTTGCGATTTTAAACACTTTATGCGCCAATCCGGCCTTAACATCCTTAGATCAATACAATTGTGAACAGCTTTTATTACAACTTTAAGACCATTAGCACTTTCAAACTGATAAGTATAGGATCCTTTTTTTCCAATTAATTCGAAAATTTTTGGAGTCTCCTCCAATTATAGAAATAATGTTCCTTAAAAAATCATTGAAGGTAGAATCTCTTAAAAAAGTAAATTCGTAACTTTATTTGATTTTCGATTTACTGACATAAATTAAAAAATACGTGATGTGGAGCTTAGCACTTTCTTAGTATTAGATCTGATGGCAAAACTCATACACTTTTTTATTTGTGGAACAAAAATAGAAAAATATTATCGAAAACTTTAGTTATGTACTTGTTTTTATACTTATTACGGTTAATTTAAAAAACACTTTTCCCCTATTACGGATAATTTAGATACACTAAAATTACACAATGACAAATTCCATTTGATTACTTCAAGAATTCTTAAAGAAGTTAGCATGTAAAAGAAAAATAAGTCCATGAACTTTTGCAAATTCTAGCCGAATGTAGCCACTTCAAGTTTGAATTTATCTGGACTTCTGTCAGAAAGTAGAAGTACTCAGTTTAATTTTCGAGCTCATGGGGTCTTGGTCGCATTTCATTTATTTCTGGTTTACTCAGTTTAAAAATGTGCCTATAATATACTGTAATATATCAAAAGTTTAACAGAAAATTTCAAAATTTTTCTTCGCAGTATAAGTTTTGCAAATTCAGAATATGTCAATATGGCAAAACTCACAATTTACCTATAGCTCTATAGTTTGGAAATTTGAAAACTTTTCTATTTTGAATTCTTTTTCATAACATCTACATATGTATGTACATATGTATGTACTTAAAGTTTTACACAATTTCCAAACAAATTTAATTTCTTATGTCACGCTATTTTTAAAAACCGGAGCTGAAGATTTTAACTCCGTTATTTAAAATTTTTCATCAAAACAACTTTTATGGTAATTAAAAAAAAATTACCAAGTATTTTAATCAATTAGGATCATTTTCCCACACATTACATACATACATACATATGTATGTATCAACTTAAAGCTGAAATTTCAATATCGTTAATGGAGATGATAATAATTAAAAAGACGTAACTAACTTTAAAGCTTAAGTTTTAACATATCTATGCATGTAAATATGTTAAATTCATTTAAAATTTATATGTGCATAAGTTAAAGTCACGGAATTCGAACCTTCATTTAAAGCCAATGTTCGATGACTACAATTTTTTTGGATCATGGATTCGATCGTAATTGATATTAGCTAGTACTATTTATTACAATGCTGTTGGCGTATGACAATAAGAAAAATAACAGAGGAAACCAAAGTAATATAGTTCGTAATAAATCTGGGATCTCAGCATCGTTTGCCCGGTCCACAAAAAAGGAAACCCCTTCAACTGTGCCAACTACCGAGGAATAAGTCTTCTGAACATCGCCTACAAGATCTTCTCAGCCGTTTTGTGTGACCGCCTGAAACCATTCGTGAACAGTTTGATATGTCCTTATCAGTGCGGTTTCAGGCCGGGGAAGTCCACCATTGACCAAATTTTCACACTACGGCAGATCCTGGAAAAGACCCAAGAGATGCAAATCGACACCCACCACCTATTCGTCGATTTTAACCCTAGAAAGCTAACCCACGTAAATTTTACGTGTAGTTGTTTTTAATGTTGTTGCTACACAAGCATCCGCAAAAAGATTAACAAAACATTTTTAGTCGTTAAAGTGCCTTTAGAGCGACAACATTAAAAGCCTATACGTAAAAATTACGTAGCGTTAGTTTTAAGAGTAAAATTTGAGCACGTGAATTTTACGTGGCGGTAGCAATAAAAGTAAAATTTTGTAGAAAAGTTTTAAGCAGTGATTAAAAATGGAAAGTCAAAAAGCGATGAATTCTAAACGCAGTCTCAACTGTGAAGATGTTGCGGCATTGCTTAACTGCAGCGACTTCAGCGATATCAGCGACATTAGCGATAGAGAGGAGGAAGATGACTTTAATAGCGATGACAGTTTTGCTGATCAAAATTGGTATCCCACTATAAAGGATGAAAATGAAATTGAAAAAGAATTGGCAGAAGCATTTGATTTATCGCGGAATACTTCGCATTTATCGAAAAATAATAAGCGACAGAAAATAAACCCAACAGAACAAACTCCTGTAGCTAGCGCAAAGGTAGAAAAAAGTATGGGTGTGAAGATAATTTTTAAAATTTTTAACCCCAGACTCAAACTTGCAATATTAACATACCTCTGTTAATTAAGTAGCAGAGCTCTGTTAAGCCTAAAAAAATTATATTTTGCACTGAAAATGCATTCAAAACTAAAAAAGTAGTAATAATTATATTAAAAAATAAAATAATATATTTCTAATAACATATTCTATAAAATAATGCCATAAAAATCTAAAATCAACGCACTCATTAAGGGAGACTATAAAAACTTTAAGAAAGTTCATGAAAATTCCTGGAAGATGGGCGAAAAAAAAATTATTGGAGAACACTCCTGCGTGCAGGAGATGGAGGACCCCATATTCGTAGACTGAGAAATTGCAAAAAAACTATGTTTCGTTTTTGTTAAAAATAATGTAAATTAATGAACAGAGCGAAGACAGAAAATTTTGCAAAATAATGTAAACATTGTAAAACTTTAAGTATTGAAATATTAATAAATATCAATATTAATAAATACATAAATAAATAACCAAGACATATTAGCAACATCATATCGCAGGTGAACGTTGAATACACAAGGAAGCAAAAAGGCAGAATTTTATTTAAAGGGTAAGCCTATCCCATAGTGCCTTATTTCACCCTATAGTTGGTGCTAAAGTTATTTTTTTATACGGATAGTCTAAGTTATAATTTTTAATATTTGTTGTTAGTAAATAAATTAAATAAATTAATTTTAAGCATTTATTGTTTGTTTTCTCACCGGTTAAAACAGAGGTGGTTTCGGTGGAAACGAATTCAAACGACGGTTTTAACGAAGCTGCTGGTAAGATGTTAGAATTCAATATTGCTCCCGCATTTTGTGTACACAGGTACATATGTACAATATGTATAGAAATATTATTTTGAATTAAAAATATTTATGAACCTTTTTAAATGCATATTTGTATGTATTTACGTAAAAATTATTAACAATTTGAAAATTTTAGTTAATATTTAAAGATTGAATTTGTATTTATGTTGTCCGTGTTAGAAATAAAAACAAGAAACAAAATGTCAAGACTTCTCCGATGGGGCGTTTGAAATAACGAAAGAATTTTGATGTATAAAAAAGGCAGACAAAATCTTGCTTAGTTATACAAGGGTGCAGGAAAATTATTGAAACTGCTGGTAATGAAGCAGCTTAGTTGAACGTGATTTTGGCTTAAGTCACATTGATGATTAAAGTATCCAACTATGCCAAGACGAAGAAGCCATGGGATGCTTTTGTGTCTGCCTATGAAGGTACTAGGTTACCGCGGAAAGTGCTATTGTTGAAACAGCTGGTGAATATGAAGTTGAAAAATTATAGTTAACTTCAAAATATTTTTAGCGAAATGGTGATGTTTGCTTTGAAATTTAGGAATGCCTGTCCAACCAATACTGAAGATGGCTGTCTTATAAGATGATTTCGAGCAATTGGTTATAGCTGTGAACAACACCAATAAAAGTTGACGGTGGATAAGTTAAAAACCTTCTTCTTTAAGGTGCTAAGTTTCATATTTTGAAAGAGAAGACGTGACAGTGAAAATGAGTTAACATTTTAGATTTATTCACGTGAACCGCATGTAGAATTACCACTTCAGGTTGGGCTTCCAGAACAGCAATTAGTTGAATTTGAAAAGAGCGCACACTGTGATTAAGTGGTCATATCCTCTGTCTTCTTCTACCAAATCTCATGGAAACGATGGGGTTATCAAAATTACAAGAAATACGCAAGAATCGATCATTCACGTCCACGGTATATACCGGATGTCCTAGAGCAGTTCGCAGAGAGTGATTGGAGTCCAACTTAAAGGCCAAAAAAGAGAAAAGTAAACAGTGGCAAATATTGCTTTTATTCAAGCAATTGACCGCCTATTCGGTCGGATATTTCTTAGGCAGGTAAATTTTTTCCTGGGAAACCTGCTCGGAAAGTAGTAACCCGTATAATGCGCATTCTTTACAGAAAACAAAAATAGGTTAATATAACTGGATACTTTGATGCAGCTTGTCCTGTATACATATGTCAATGATCATATACATACATACATACGTTTTTGTACATCAGAATGATGGTATATTTTGGTCAACAATAAAACGAAAGGCGGACACACTATCTTTAATGGAAGCAGAACCACGACAATTCAAGAATCAGATTGGTTAAAACGATTTGAAATGGAAAAAACAAAAGCATAGTTCATCTTAAGAATAATTACCCGACGAAAACAAATCATGTGGATATAAAAGAAAAATTTATCCAGGAGCAAATTGATCAGAAAGAAGTTATACCAAAATACAATTAATACGAATGTAGTGGTTGCTGACATATTGACGAAACCTGTTACTCCACAGAAAAGGTTTGATAACTTAAAGAAAATTTGTAAAAAATGCATGACATTAAACATTTCATTCAGTGAGTGTTTTTAAGTTGTTAATATAATATAATTCCTGTTAATATAAAACAACTCCTGTTAATATAGTATAACTCCCACATTTTATGTACATAGTATACATATGTGTATAGTTTTATTGTTATTAAAAATATTTATAAAATAACTCGTATATGTATGTATGCATGTATAAGGCAGGTTTTTAGATATTTTTATATTATTATTATTATTATTATTATTATGCTTTATTAGATTTATAAGTAAAATTAGTAAACCTAATGTATGTTTTAAGGAGCACTAGCTACGTAGGCCATCGGCTCTAGGTAATAATATAAGGAATTTAGGAGTTATTATTATTATAAAAATTTAATATTAACTCGTGGTTGTTAATGTTAAATGACAAAACCGGTCTGAGTTATAAAATCGCAAATTTTTTTTATGTTATCTTGAGTAGGAAACTTCTAGGGCTATTAGTTTTAAAAATGGTATATCTAAGTTTCTTAAGTTGTAAACACTCGGTCAGAAGATGATTGACAGTGAGCGGCATGTTACATTTAGGACAGGATGGAGCTGGTTGTTTATTTAGTATGTGATAGTGCGTGGCATAAGTGTGCCCTAGTCTTAGCCGAGAGAAGACTTGGATTTGGTGTCGAGTAGGCTTTGTGGGGTAAAGTAGGTGAAGATAATTTTTGTTCAGCTCTTTATAGTGGGGATGGTAGTAGTTAGACCATGCAGTTGTTTGCTTTCTTCTTATATAATCTTTAATTAGATTTCGAAGATCAGGTTTTTCTGGTTCGTTTACCATAATTATAGGAGCTTTGCAGGCAAATTTGGCTGCTTTATCCGCGTACTCGTTTCCTTTTATGTTGACGTGCCCTGGGACCCATACAATTTTTAACGAGTTAGGATTTTGAATCAAAAGGTCTCGAATTCTATTAATTTTATTCCATTTATTTGGGATTGGGTTGCATTCTGATTTTATTACCGACAGGCTATCGGTACAAATGACTGTCCTGAGGTGCTTGTTAAGAGCTATGTCCATAGCTTTTATTATGGCGGATGCTTCAGCTGTAAAAATGGATGAACTGTGAGGTAGCGTATTAAGACTCATGATATATCCGTCAATATCGACCACGGCATAAGATGTGTTACCATCTGTCGTTTTTGATCCGTCTGTGAAGTATATTGTCCAGCCGTTACTACGATACATATGTTCCTTTTCGAGGTATAGTTGTTTGAATAAAATATTTGAGGTATTTGTTTTGGGAGATACTGCTAGAGTAGAGTCGCAGGAGTGGTTATTAATAAACCATGGGGGGTATTTACACAGTGTGTTTTTTGTTATAGTATCTAAGTTTTGAGATTTTGCTAGCTGCAATATTACACTAATTGCTGAGGGTATTTTGTAGTTTCTTTTGGTGGTTGAATGTGTGAGGACGTCTTGGTCGATAATGGAATTGTTTAGAAAAGTAATCTTCGGGATTAACAGTGCCTTAGCTTCGTGGATGCGATCTTCTAGTGATGGTAGTCCTGATTCGGCGAATATGTGTTTCAGTGGTGTGGTTTTAAAAGCGAAAATACTTGATCGCACTGCTCTGTGATAAATTCCTTTAATAAGTTTTAATGTTGATTTGGTAGTGTTTCCGGTGAGGAAAAGACCGTAATCGATTTTACTCAGAACTAAAATTCTAGTAAGGTATGTTAGGGAGTTGATATGCACAGAACTTTTTTTGCTTGATAGAAATGCAATGATGTTAGCTCTTTGAGTCAATGATTTTTTGAGATTCATAAAGTGTTCCTTCCAGGTGTAATTTTTTGTGAACATAATTCCCAGTATTCTCAGTTGGTATACGTTTTCAATAGTAGTATTTTCAATGCACAGAGGAAATGATTGAGTATCGCAAAGCTTTTTTCTGCATACATGTAGTTTTTTTGTTTTGTCAGTTGAAATTTTTGCTCCGGAGTGTTAGCGACCAATCGAATAGTTTGTTGAGGACGTCTTGTAATATGTTGTTGGTTTCCAAGTTGCTATTCCTTTTACACAATATATGTATACGGGTCATCGGCATAAATACAGTGGTCTAAGTACTTAGATTTATTGATTATTATGTTCACTTCACTGAAAGCAATAGCAAACAACATTACAGACAGCGGGGACCCTTGCGGGATCCCGTTATTTAACGGATATATTGACGAGTATGTGCCATTTACTGTTACCCGAAACTTGCGGTTTTGTAGATATGATTTTATAAAACTGAATATTTTCGGGCCGACTTTCCATTTGTTGAGTGTATTTAAAATTACATGGGCTCCGATCCTGTCAAATGCCTTTTCGAAGTCGATGGAAAGGATTGATACATGGTTACGTGATGATAAGGCCTTAGAAACAATGCAATCGATATGCAAAAGCGCGTCACTACAACCTCTTCCAGCTTTAAATGCAACTTGGTTGCGTGCTGTAAGATTATTTCTTTCAGTGAACCAGTAGAGACGAGTAGCGATAATTTGTTCGAGTATTTTGCTTATGCACGATAATAACGAGATTGGGCGGTATGATTTTACTTCGTGACAGTTTTTGTTTTTTGGGATTGGAATCACCGTAGAAGTTTTCCAAACTGTAGGGATATAACCGTTGTTAAATATATTGTTGTAAAGCTGTAGTAATCGTTTCTTTGTTTTTAGGCTAGTTTCATTGACCATTTTATATGAAATTCTGTCGTAACCGGGTGTGGAACCTTTAACTTTGGATAGACAACATGATAATTCCGTCAGAGTAATTTCTTTTTCTATTAAAAGGGCGTTTTTATTTGTGTTTAGAGTTTGTGTGATATTACTAATGTTAGTTTTAGAGTTAATAAATGGTTGGGGGAAATTTTTATCAGATGAATATTTTGACCATTTAGAGGCAAAGGTGGATGCTATTAAGTTAGGGTCGGTGATGATTTGATTGTTTGATTCAATAGCTAGAATTTGTTTCCTAACTCCACTGTTCGTGAGTCTGTGAATCTTATTCCATATATTACCGATTGACGAGTCTCTATTTATTGTATTGGTGAAATTTTCGAATCTCAATTTTTTTTGCCTTTTCATTTCCCTGCGGAATACGGAGTTTTCTTTCTTGTATAAGATAAGGTTTAAAGTGGTTGGGGAGTTTTTAAAAATTTTCCATGCATTATTTTTATTTTTCCGCAGCGTTGATAGCTCTTTGTTCCACCAAGGTACATTAATTTTAGTTTTTGGCGAAGACTGGGGAATTGAAATGTTGGCGGCGGCTTTTATGGCTTTAGTGATGGAAGAAGCTTCCTTGTTAATATTGGAGGAGTAGGGTCTTGTTTCTAGTTCCTTTTCAACCAGATCAGTGAATTTGGACCAATCCCCGGATTCTAACAGAAACCTGCTGTTGAATTTTGTTTTTGTTATGTTCCTATTCAACAATAGTTTGATTTTTATAGGAAAATGGTCACTGTTAAACATTTCGTCTAAAATATCCCACGAAGTTAAGTGCAATAAACTTGGTGAGCATAACGACACATCAACGTGTGTTAAAGTGCTGTGTGTAGAAAGATGTGTTGGTCGCCCGTCATTAAGGATGTATAGGTCTGAAGAGAGCGCTGCATTTTCTAGGGTATATCCTCTCTTGTTGTTGGTTGGAGATCCCCAAGAAGCGTTCCAGGAGTTGAAATCTCCCACTACAAATTTCGGGGTTGTAACGGAATCGAATATGTTTATGAGGTCATGTTTGGAGAATGGCTGGCAGGGTGGAATGTAAAGTGAAATTACGGAAAACTTAATTCTCAGTTGTATTTCTATGGCTAATACTTGAAACGTGGTGTTGACGTGTGTGACCTTGTGCGGAATATTATTTTTTATTAACACGCCTACGCCTTGTTTGGAGATGGTGTTGAGAGGTGAATTATAAAAGTATGCAGAGTATCCTTTGGGGGTTGTTAGGTTAGAATTTCCTTTCCAATGCGTTTCCTGAATAGATATTACAGATAGATTGTGTTCCTTGATTAAAATCTGTAGTTCATTGAAATTGTTTATGAAACCGTTCATATTCCATTGGAGTATCGTAAAATTATCCATGTTTTCCTTTGTTAAATCTTAACTTTACTATAAAATCTATTTACAGTAGGTAGATATTTTGTGCACGGATTATTTGTTTCTTGATACTTAGTTTATCTCTGAATCAGTATCCATTGAGGATGCTGAGATAAAGTATTGCTTTTTTGTAATTAATTCTTGGGTCAGCTGACCAAGAGGGGAGTATAAGGGAGGGTCATTTTGGGTCCCTGGGTACAAGTTTTGATCACCAGAACTGTGATCACAGTTTTCGTTAACTTTCCCCGAAGGAGTTTTTCCTTTGTTCAAGGTTTGATTGTCTGTTTTGGTTTTTTTAGTTATATTTTGTTTTTTGGTTTTTTCTATTTTGTTCGAGTTTGATTTTATATTTGTTGTTTGGTGTTTTGCAATTAATTGTTGGGTATCTGTTGAAAGTTTTCCTAGAATATTATCTGTTTGGATTTTTAAAATTGTTGATTGATTTGGGTGACCATTTTGTGTTTTATTTAATCTTGATGAGGAGCAGGCTTTAGAAGTTTCTAGATCACTTGATGAAGAGGAGGTTGACGGTACTCTGCGTGGCTGTTTTTTGGGCATAGTTTCATTGTTCGCTGGCGTTGGAGATCGTTTTTTACTATGTAGATACAATTCGTTGTTTGAAGTATTACTTTGTCTAATAGTTTGGGAATATGTTTGGTTAATGTTTCGTTGGGAATTGAGCCTTTCATTGGTTTCGTATTTACGTTTAGCTGCACCAAATGAGCATTTGTCTATGGTTTTTATTTTAATTATTTCTTTGTGTTGTAGGTATATAGGGCAGTTTCTATCCGATGCTGGATGATTGCCGGTACAGTTGGCACAATGTACTCTGGAGCAGACACTTGGTGAATGTGGCGGTAAATTGCATACGTCACAAGTTTCAGTATTATTACATCGGTTTTTTGTATGACCAATAAGTTGGCATTTTTGGCAGCGCATAGGGTTAGGGAAGTAGGGTTTGACTTTCACTTTGTACCATGCAACGTCGACGACTTTTGGTAGGTTGTAGAGGTTGAATGTAATGACCATGTTTCCGCTATATTCGTTGTTAATGTTGTTGTATTTGCCAGTATTGGTATTGGGATTTTGCTTGTCATTATTTTTTTCGTTACCATTGTTATCTTTCTTTGGGGTAGTATATTTGTACACCGAGACAACCCCTTGGGATATTAGTTCATTGACTATTTCTTCCTCCGATACATTTGCTAAACATGGAGCATAAATGAGACCTTTTATATAGTTTAGGGTTTCATGCATTCTGGCTGTGATTGGACAGATATTTGACAGGGTTTTGGCTTTTAAGAACTTATCGGCAATAACTTGATTCCGAACTAGCAGCAGGAGATTGCCATCTCTTAATTGGCTTATGGAGTCAATTAGAGTTGAAATCGAGTTTAAGCCTTTTTGAATAACGAATGGACTTAATTTTTTTAAACCATTGTTTTCAGATGTAATTGTTAGGTATTTTGGATCGCTATGTATATTAGTTTTTGGTTGGGGAAGTGTAGGAAATTTGTTGTTGTTGCTTTGGTCTAAATAGTCGCCAAGAACAGCAAACCTGTTACATTGTTTGTCAGGAGGCCCAGGGGCCATTTTTAATCTTAAGTTTCCTTTTTTTTTTTGGTTTTAACTTTAATTCAAAAAAAATTTTTTTTTTTATGAGAGAAGAGAAAAAAAACACAAAACAACTTAGGGAAAAAAAGAACTAACAACCGTTATACAGTATTACTATCAGAGCGAAGTCAGTGAAAAACACGTATATTTCCAACAAGTGATGAACGACGACTGTATTTTTATATGTATACTTAGTTTTTGGTTATTTTTACTCTTGATAAACTCAATTCAAACCAATAGAAACTTTAAACAATATTTCAATGCATTTTTTTAATGCTGTACATTTTATCCAAATATAATTTATAAATTTTTTAATTTATTTAAGTTGTTGCTGTTGTTTTTTTAAATAAATTATAAATTTAGGTACATATCGCGCCTTTTGCTGCAAAAGAGTCATGTCTAAAAAGACCCAAAAGTAGAAAAATGCCTTTAAAATTTTCATATTGTTTGAAATCGTTCTAGGCCATAAAGACACTTTTATCCTAAGAATTACCAACGTTCAAAATATAATTAAATTTTTTTCTATAAAGCGATGAGTATATCAGTCATCATCATCCTTTCCACATACTTAACTCAGTAATTTGAAATTTTGAATTATGACTATCTTGCACCAAAGAGTCGATTTTATGTTATATGAATATGAAACGGAGAATTTGAACATAAAAGAGTGAGTTTTCATTTTTCTCAAAACATATTTTCTTCATCTTTGTCTATTTAGAACCCTCTAAAGTAATCGCCGTCAGATATAGTACACTTGTGCCAGTCATTTTTCCAATCATCGATTCGATTTTTATCTCGTCAATCATCGCAAGACGCCGGTTTTTCATGCGTGTCGTCAGTCTTAGAAACGAGAAAAAACTTCAGGAGGCCAAATCTCTTGAATACGGTGGTTGAGGAATGATTACGTGTTGTTTTTTCCCAAAAAATTGCGAACATGCAACGGGATTTTGGGGAAAATTTTTAAACTAACACGTTTTATGGCAAAAATTTCTGAAAAAAATTATTGGCTTAAAACAACCGATATGACGACATCCCCAGCAAATTCTGAAATAGTAATTCGACGATTCTACATAACAATTTTTTTCCGAAAAACCTTAGTTATTAATACTGAGTGAAATTAAATTAGAACATTGTGATCATTATTAAACTTTGTTCAACTCGTATAGAAGTGACTTATTTTAAAAAGGATTGAAAAACAAATAAAATTAGTGATTTTATTAAAGACAATTGTATGAACACGGACATACATATACATATGTACATATGTATGTACATATATGATAAAATTCGAAAAAAATCAATAGTATTTTAGGAGACATACACAAGTGAAAGGAAACAATTGGGGAGATTTTAACATAGATTGAAAGAAAGATTTTTTACAACCAAATTAGAGAGTATTATTAACAATAATGGGTTTAAACATGTTATGGACGACTATAACTGTAGACACATTGATCGCAAGTAAAAACAAAAAGCCAAATAATAATGGCGAAGAAATAAACAAAAAAAACCGAATTAACGATACATTTCTTTGAAACGTCCATTGTATATACAAAAAAATGCACATTTTGTATTTTAATATTGAACTTAGATTCGTAATTTAAGAAAATATGAGGGAAACATGGAATAGTTGCAAATATCAATTCGAAGAACCAACACAAGCTTCTGTCAAACTATCAACCCAACTTTAGGAAAAAAAATTAATGTGAAATATGTATGTATATTCGCAAGAAAAACAAAATATTGGCAATTTTACTTAGTTTCATCCTAGCATTTGAAACTACAGATAGTGATATGTATCTTATTGTAAAAACTATCAAAATATGGCCTCCAATGTACATAACTGATATGTTTTCAGTCCTATGTAACAAATCGCAGGTAGTTTACAAATTTCAGAAATATGAACACAGACTTAAATTTAATGTAACGTATTAATAGAAAAAGCAACTAATATAAAATATTCGGTGTTTTAAACGACAAAGGTTTCAAAGAACATCTAATCGAATATATACATACACACATATCTACCAAGATTAGCAAAAAATTGGGTTTTCAAAGGCTTGAGGAACAAAGTGACAATATTAACCACATTCTAATTACGTGTCAACATTCTATATACACATGTACATATGCATATACATATGTGCACGTTGATCCGAGCAACGAATAGCCGCTCAGAAACTACAAGACAAGGCTATGCGCTCACTTTTAGAATGCAAACATTTTACTTCAAATAGATATACGATGGTTCGCAATGTTTGTAACGCTGGTTTCGCACATTTCAAGTACACTGCATTCAAAAGCGTGTAAAGTAAAATTAATTAAAAATTTTACACAAGTGTTGTGTATGACGTGGTCAGTATGTACCGTCTACTTTTTATAACTTTTTATATTCTTTTATTTAAATTTTTTAATTATTGTACGTAGTGTTTAATCTGAAGTGTCCACCTCAGATTAACTTAGCACATTTTTAAAAATTTTAGACTTTCACATTTTTTCTTACTTAAAATCTTGAATCGGTAAGTTTTTTTAATGTTTTAATTGAAAGTTTCCATTAAAAAATATATGCATAAGAAAAATAGATTGCATTGGGCCATACTCCAGCCAATGGAACATAACAAAAATATTGCACAGCGTGCTAGGCCTAGAAAAACCACTCATAAAAGAGATTTCCTTATTTATAGAACTTCAGTTGCGAACACCTTTATAACGTCAACTGAAATTTAAAGGGAAGTTTGAACAATATTTGGTATTGACATGTAACGAACTATTAGAAAATGAAAAAAAAATTTACGTATTGTACAACATAAGCCACAATTGCGGAAAAAAGTTTTAAGTCCCGAATTTCACTCGCCCACGAACATTTAGAGAATCCTTTGCTTTTTTCGAAAAATGTGCTGGAGTGTCGAATCCAAACTTTGTGAATTTGAAACTAATAGACCATAAGTACACATCAACCACCGTGATAATTTAGGCTTCATTTTCTGCGGATGGTGCTGACCCTATAACCAAAATCGATAAGCAAGTGGACCAGCACGTTCATAAAGATATAAATGCGAATACAATAATTCAATATGTAAAGAAAAATATCCTACTTAAATGGCGTTTCATGCGCGCTAACGATTCAAAATACATATTTATGCTGTGTTGATCGGAACAAAGTAGCATAGATGTTTTAAAATGGACAGATCCATAGCTGGATTTTAATTTTATAGAACTCCTTTGGTACGGTGCAGAGCCACATATGTATAATAACTGCTATTAAGCCCAAAACTCAAACGATTTATGGTCAGAAAAACAAGAGGCATGGTATATACATAAGTCAAAGGACCCTTGTATAGTCCTCGTGGGCAGTATGGCCAGGATATGTGCAGCTGTTTTAAAGGAGAAGAGATACCAAACTTTTGCAATTTTCTAGAGTTATTATGTTAGTTTTTGTTGTTGTTGTCTTGTTAGAAATAAATGTTGGTAATTTGTGCTAAATTACTGTCCAGTCCTCTTGTGGGGTTCGTTCTAAAATAAATGTAAGTAAAATATTATAGCATACTCTTGCCACCGAGATTAATACAATAAGATATAATAATGACCAAAACAATTAAAACGTAACAACAAAATACACGGAGGTATACTCTAAAATCGCGGCCGCCACTGTATGTTATAGTTATTGAAATGGCTAACATAAGTATGTCAGAGCATGCAGCTTCAGTTTACACACTAAGTACTTCATTGTGGTAAACGCACCTGGTTGCAACTATTATTGAAATTATGTTTCAAATTGCACTTATTTTACTTCTTGAGTCTATTTTTGAGAACTTTTTTTTGCAAAAACACAAAGAACACTTTAAATGTGTCAAACATTTCATTCCGCATCTGAGATTTAGTTTCTTTGCTTTTTGTTCATTTTACCATAAATTCACATTTAATTATTTATTTTAAAAGAACATCTCATTAATATCAATTTAAATATTAATAAATTAAGCTGTTATATTGTAAAAGTATTATATTTATTTCTTTTAAATTTTACCAGAAATTGCAAGTAAAATTTTTCCTGTCTTTTACATGTTATTGGTATAATTTTTACAAATTAATAGTAGTTCTCATTAATATAAAACTATATAAAAATTACTTTAGTATCGTATCGGTGACGAGTAGAGTGAGTAGCATCTACGAAACCTCGACACATAGACGGCTGGAAACCACACAAAAGGCATATTAAAGAATGTTTAGCACTGTCGTCATTTCATATACATATGTATTTACAGTAATATAAAAGCATAGAAAGGTTAGTTAACCTATATCACAAAGGTTATCAACTTTGAAGGCATACATCCATCCATATGATGTGTAGTATACATATATATAATAAAAAGAACCTAGTATGTATATGTAGGTAATGCAACAAATCTCTCGCTCTGAATTCAAACTTTTCCAAATGGCATAGCCAATAGAATTATAGTAGTGCAAAACAAGAAATAACAAAAAGAGATCGAGGCGTGAGTACATACATACATACATATGTATGTATGTAGTTAACAAAGGAATATAATTTCACAAGCTACGCTCTCAATGAACTCATTGAAAATACCTACAACTGGGAAAACATTTCACAATCTCAGATATGCGCTTCCGAATGCTATTACCAAGAAAACCGAAGTCACTTTACAAACCTGCCCCAAAGGACGGAGTAGCTCTAAAACTAAAGTCAGAAAGTATTAATCTTCCCTCTTTAATTCAAACTCTTTTAAGTCTCCAAAATTTCGGATTTTATACAACTACTGCCAATCAGTAACTTTTAAAGCTGATCCTATAAGGCAGAATAATAAACTGGAATTTTAGAAAATCAAACTGAAACACAAATCAAGTCAAATGGTTTATGAGTAGACTGGAATTTTAAACATCATAGCTAAACACCAATCAAGATGTAGGATTTAAGTTAATAATAACGACTATTGTCCAACATTAATACCAAATAAGAAAACATGTACATAATTACGGCGTTAACTAATTTAAACGACTCGTTTATCGGTAAAACAAGTTAGCGAATCGCATTGCTGCGCACTTGTTAAAATGTTTCAAACACCTTTGCTAACCTAAAACAACAATATATTCATAAATACGTACATACATATGTATATGCATAAATAAATATTTATTTGTTTTAACAAATAATTTATTGTACGATTTGGGGTAGAATAGGAACCATATTCTCTCTTAAAAACTTGACTCGCAATTTGTTTAATAAACAAAATTTAAAGAAATATATATGTATGTACATATGTAAATAGAAATTAACACAGCAGATTATTAATACTTTCTGTTTGACAGTCTTAAACCGCTGTGCTTATTGACACTAATTAAATAGAACATCAACATCAAACCAATTCACAATATGGTTCGTCCCTTTAAAAGGTTTTCAATAGAATTACTTGTATAAAGTAGAATACTTTTTAGTATATCTAGTACTCTCTCTTGACGACGAAGTAATACCTGAAGTTTTCCATATACTACGATAGGTATTTGTACGAGTTTAAAACAGCATACATTGATATATGTACAAATATACATACATACGTACATATGTATGTATGTACGAGTATGTGTAAGAGTAAGTCATCTTAAATAGTACCGATATATGTATTTTTCTTTTGTAGCTTTAATATGTATTAGATTGCAGCAGCATGACCACAAACGAGTATGTTTCGCTTTGGGTTTTGCCTTACTTCCAGAAGACTGGACCTTAAATTACCAAACTTTGTCCAAAAACGTATGAGGAGATAAAATGTTTACATACATGTATACATACATCAATATATATGTAGATATGTACATACACACATATCTACATATGTATGTATGTATGTATGTTGGTATGTATTTACATTAGAAAACTTATTTTCAAACACATCATTATTAATAATCATAAGTTGAAATTATCCGATGATTGAGGTAAAAACCAGCAATAGTCTAGGCAAACAAGAAAACGTTTTGTCAAATAAAAGTTCTTTTTATACAATAAATACTTAGACAAATTTAAGAATTCATTGTTGATTCCATTATAGTTTTCATTGAGAAGTCTATACATACATACATATCGCCATATAAAAAGCAAAATATCTTAATATCATTTATAAAAAGATTTCAGAAGAAGTAGAAATTTTATAAAAAGCAAACTATGATAATTATTATAAAAATTATCTTAACAGAATATTCACACAGTAATTCAGTTTTTATTAATATTATTAATGCAATTGTTTTACATGGTAATTCATTTCTTCGGAAAAATGATTAAAAACATATTTGATATTATATGACGATATACATATGTATGTACATACATACATACATATGCACGTAAAAATACCATTTAATACCTATTATGGAAACATACTTTTGTAATTTCACGATTTTTGTTTTATGATTTCTATTTATTTACATACAAAACATACTTAAGTATGTGCTTACGCTTATTTTATATTGCATGCACGTGCATGCAAATAAGCACACCTACATACATACATATGTATATGTATGTATGTACATATATTTATATCTTCGGTATACATAGTTAATAAACCAACTTCCTTAATGTAGGCATACAGTAATTAATAACTTCACTTATTTTTATTTTACTAGCGCGGCGCACTCCAGATTCATATGTATACATACATACATACATACGCGCATATGTATGTATGTGTGTAGGTATGCCGCCAGTGGGTAGTTAGAACATACTAATGTATGTATATATGTGCATATGCACGTATGCATGTACATATATCCATATTTGTATATACTTATGCATTTACATCTTTCTTGATTTAAACTTAGTTTATTAATTTTATTTTTTTTATTTTTAAATCATTTGAACCACTTTCAATTTTTTTCTGTTTGTTTTACAAAAATTATAAATTCTATTGCACTTTAATTGAAATTATAACTCCAATAAATCTGGAACTGACAGTTTTGTATTTCGTATACAAGGTATTCCCACTTCATTTATGACTATGTTTTTAGTATAAATATGTATGTATATGTATGTACCAATGAAGATATTGCTTGTAACATGTTTTTTTTTACCATTTTTTAGTTAACATTTTGGTATGTAGGTTTGAGCCACATTTTTTGAACTAGAAACAATTTAGGCTTATTTATCTAAAAAAAAGTTGCACATTCATATTACGTGAACACATGGCGATATTGTACATACTATTTCCATAAGTAGATATTTTGAAAAACTAATTTTGTTTACACTTAAATATGTGCGTACGGACATATGAAAGTAGTTTTAGCACTTGATGATTTTTTCTTTTAAGTTTATTTACATATGTATGTGTGTATGTAGGTACCTTTTTTATGTTGATTTTAATATTTAAAAATCCATTTGTTATACATACACATCTGACTAATAAGTACGTTAACTTCACTTGATAATTAAACATTTGTTTTATTACTCGAAATGGGTAGGTATTTCATTCAATATGCTTTTCATTTGTTACTTTAAGCTTGTTGATTCTTTTGTTCACATTCACAAAATAAGACAGATATGTATGTACATATGTATTTATGTACATAGTTAGGTATTTATCCATATATGTATGTACGTATGCACCTACAATCTATGATAAGCATTTCATATTTTTTAACCTTTAACTCATACAAAATATTCATGTACACAAAATTTAATGAACACGTTAATGCAATATAACACATATTGAACTTAGTTAACCATAATTTTCACATTATTAATGGAGCACTAGATAGAAACGAACATGCATATGTATGTATGTATATAATATGTACGTACGTACATATGCATGTATGCAGACAATACATAATTCATTTGTATACACAAGCGTATACAAATGTAAGTAGTTAATGTATTGACATAAACAAGTTTAGTTGAACTATATACACAGGCAACACGAACTTTGTATTTAACCAGATTTATTTTACTTTTTTTCTTAATTTTAATAAAAAAAAAATAAAACAAACCTTTCCTAAACGCGTTGTTTAATAAAAAAGATCTGATTTTAAGTTTTTATACAAAACATTACTACGCCCTTTAACATGAAATCGTACACTCGCCTACAATACGACTTCTCACACCGAAAACAAACGTAAGACTAAAACGTAACTTTTCTGCTGGCTTCAGTATAACCAAGGCAAAACTCTACTTTGTAGAAATAAATAGATTCCACAATTAGTGCTGCCAGGCATTTGACGCAAAATCGTTTAAACGTTTGATAAGAAAGTCGTCAGAACAGTCAAGATTTTCATGAGAAATCCTCATATAAAACAACGATTCCAAATGTATGTAAATTTGCCTGGTACAGAAACATCTGGCATCGACATTTTTTTACATCAAATAAGCAGGCTGAAAGGAAAACGATGTGAATTGACAAAAATAGTGTTTCTGCAACTACTTTTTTATGAAAACTCTCTGTCGGTTGAGCTTTTTTACGTAAATTATTTTGTGGGAATAAGTTTGTTTTTGCGACAAAATCTTTCAGATATTTTCAAAATAAAATCGAACGTTTACAAAATAATTTCTTACCATATTTTTGTTTGACATAAGTACATACTACATACATATGTATGTATGTACTTATGTACATATGTACATACGCAAATAAATTTGTGTACAAAAACAAAATACTTGTTATTCTTCTACCGTAGTATTTATTGTTGAGGTGCATGTACATACATACATACTTGATATACATACATATGTATGTATGTACATAAGAATACGTTGTTGCGAACAAAATTATTTACCCTCATTTCGGTTTTCGTTCTCTCAAGGAGCGAAATCTAGTTTTAATATTTTTAAATTTATATTTAAAAATTTTTAAATTATTATTTTAAAATATTATTACATTTTACGAGTTTTGGAAAGATTGCAGGAGCTGGATAAAAGTCGTTTCTACAAATACGGAATTCCTTATCAGTGAAATTATAATCTGAAATCTCCTACGAATCATGTTGGAAAGAAAAATATACATTTTATAACTCTATAGAAAAATATCAGCATCCTTGTTTGAAGGTTGAGCTTAAGATTAAAAAAGTTTTAACATGATATGACACGCTATCACGATACGAACTCTTATCACTTAATATACCCATGCAAGCAATAACCTGTATATTTATTGAGTGAGAGATGCAAACGTAATGAATTGTTTAAAGGGGATGTAGACGGTAATGCAAGTCGTTCGTAAAACCAAAGAGAAAATCATATGAAATTATCTCCGTATTTTAAAAATGAGAATAAAAATCTTACGACAGATTTTTTTACGTTTACACCATTGGTAAAAGACGAAAACAAAGTAAAATGTTTACATAAAAGTTTATCCCTGATGTAATGATGTGTGAAGGAATTTGAAAAATTTGACGGCTCTCATCGACTCAAACGACTCAAATTTTCATACGTAATTTCTCTCTTTGTCGTATGGTTTTATTACATATTAAGTTTAGACTTGTGTTACCGTCTAAATCCCTTTTTATCTATAATGAAAAATATCATGCAGTCGTAAAGTTTTTAAAATGAGAAGTTTTTGTCGCTGAAAAAAGCTGAACGCCATAAGAAAAACGATGGGAATTAGTAAACTCAAATCTAAATAGTCAACGCAACTATGTAAGTGTACAAGGAATAAGATAGAGGCAATTGAAAATGAAGAAACTGAATTTCATTATAATGATTATTTTTATTTTGCAGGCCATTGCAGTAAATTTAAACTTGTCCTTTTCTTCTGAATAAGGATGTTAAGATGCATGCCTTCGTTTAAATGCTACCTGTAGGTACACACTATGGGACATGCTTATGCAACCAGACATGATTAGTTGTTTTTTGCAGTCAAGCTGTTCATATTTACAGTAGTGTCAACCATGGAAAAATTAAAGTCTTTCACCAGTCGTTCATTTGAAAACTCTTTTTTTAAGTACCAATTTTTCACCACATTCTTTTCTTTTTTGGTTGTACTACCTCTTGCTCCTCTTCAGACAATACTTCATCAATAATAAGAATTGCTGTTACTTTACTCATTTTTTCAACTGTTTCTCCGGCGATGTTCAACGCAAGTACAAAAATAGGACTGATGTTGCGTTTATTACTTAATTGTTGGTTGCAGTGTGTGTTGCAAAATAAATGGTTTTCTTTTAGGTACCATTCAAAAGTACCTAAATTTTCTTACTCATGTCTGAATTTTTGTTTGTACTCCAGCAGTAATTTTTATTTGACTAACGTGATACGTAGAATAGGCAATGACATTTATTTTCGAATTTTCATTTTGGTGTAATTTATTTCGTACTAGATTAACACGGTGTGCTTTACAACCTCGCCTCTCCCCATCCATTTAATAAAAATTAAGTAGAACTCTTCCATATGCAAACAGCATTTTGAAAATTTGTTATTTGATAATCAGTTATTGGGGAGATCAATTTGCGCCAAGTTTTACCTCCCCACCCCCTCCCACCACCACAATTTCGAAAAAGTAAATTTTTGGAAAATTGGTTCACAAACAAGAAAGTAATTTGATAGTTCGTTTTTTGGACTCTTTTTAAAAAAAATTAAAGTGGACCTGTTGCAAAAAAAATTTTAAAATTGCTTTACCATTGTCGAAGTTATTTGATAATCAACTTTTTTGGGAGTCAATTTTTCCGTTTTTCCCATAAAAAATTTGTGGACCTCTTACATATACAAAAAGAATTTTTAAAATTGATCCACAAACAACAAACTAATTTGATATTCCATTTTCTAGGGCCACATTTTGTTCCTCCCTATTTGACAAAAACGTTTTAGTGGCCCTCTTCCGATTCAAGTGGAAAGAGTAACACATACAATTTAAAAAAAATAGGAAGTAAAAGTGGGCGTCGTGTAAAGAAAGCGGTCTGGTCGCCTATAAGGTACAAACATACATACATACATTCTGCTTTATATGCATAATTGTATGTACTAGCTGAACCCGGTGTGCTTCGCTACCCCCCTCGAGGCCACGCCCCTTTGTCCACTCACAACTTTATATAGTCACGAATTTATTATTTCGTAAGAATATCCTATTCTGAAAATTTAATGACGATCGGTCCAGTAGTTAAGACTATATTACGATTTTTAATTTCACTAAAAAAGGGCGTGGTCCCACCCACTTTGCTCCTGGTTCCTATTCCTAATTATGCCAATACAATATGTACCAAATATCATCGACGTAAATGCTCCAAAATATGGCGATTAAAATTTTTGGGTAATATGGGTGGCGCCACGCACCATTTGTCCAATCAAAACTTCATATAGCCTATTATTCCTTCCAGAGTCACAGTAACGTGCTGTTTCATGGAAGA
Organism: Epicampocera succincta; assembly: GCA_932526305.1. NCBI lineage: Eukaryota > Metazoa > Arthropoda > Insecta > Diptera > Tachinidae > Epicampocera > Epicampocera succincta. The sequence continues at coordinate 20,384,855 of OW052035.1, forward strand.
TCGGTCCAAGGGTTTGGCCTCCTATAAAGCACAAACAAACAAACAGACAGACAGACATTCATTTTTAAATAAATACATATGTATATATGTATGTACTACGTAATTTTAGGACCATACATATGTACATACATACACAACTGCAAAAATTGTTATACAGTGGTTCAATAGGGATTGACAAAATTTCAGATTCCTTTCTTATTTGTTTTTAGTCATGATTGCAAGTCAAAATGTTTGTTTTTGGCATCTCACAACAATTTAACAATTTATGTACATACATATATGTATATGTATACATAGTATATACATATACACACATACATACATAAATTGTTAATACATATGTATGTATTTGGGCAAGGTAAATTCATAATTGCCAGTACAACAATAACAAGATAAGATAAATCCGCAAGTATGTGTTTTGTTTTTGCTGTGTACATCATTGCGAAATGCCGAATGCAAAGATTACACGCTACAACGTAGCGTTATTTCCAGGCAATACATCAACAAGTCCACAACGGCAGAACAGTTCCTTCCTTTTCTAACCAGCAAACGCTGATGTAGTCTCTTCACAAATTTAGAAGAAGCGTGAATTACGATTGCGTATTATTGTTGAATTCATTATGTCAAGTACAGGAGCATAAATAACCAAAGGAGTCATATGGCACTAAAATCTTAAATGGGCAGCAGACAAACATTGGCACCGTTGGTCAGGCCAACGAGTTCCTCAGTAAGATAAAAACAAGACAAAAAGTAACAGTACTTCTATTCTTTTAATCTATTACAAATGAGTTAATAGTTGTTCATTGGACCAGCGAAGTCAACGACTTCAAACAGAATCCGACCACAGCCTTGTCATTGAATTCATCGCCATATTTGTACTGTATTAAATGAGTTCAAAACGACATTGATCTTACAATTATACTACTGCTAATTAAATTTTTAATAAATTTAATTTTTATTAAAGTGGTAGTAAACTTTTGTTCTTGCGACGACACGTTGGGTATCGACAAGCCGTATACATATATTTATTAAAGTCTACGTTTGAAATCATTATTTTCAGATTTGTATTCAACTTATTTTTGAAGAATCTCACCAACGCTGCCAATTCATTGCTTTTCGGTTCGTTTTCAGTGTTTTTTTTTTAAATCGCAAGAAAAATCTTTAAGTCAATGCTCGCTGTTTTCTTAAATTTTCGATATTTACGCTGATTTTTTTAAGAGCAGCCTAATAATTTGCGTGAATTAGGTAGGAGTGGAACTGCTATTAGCAAACGAAAATCTTAGTGAATCCAATGAGTGATGTATGGGTCTTTGGTCTTCATCAGTTGTGATAACAAAAACGTAACATTTGCAGAAGCATAAAAATGGTTGAGGTGCGGTTTCTCATATAATTAATATATCCAAAAATTTGTTACTGCATAACAATTGAAATTTAAAATTGTCACGCTCTCGCCGATTTGGAAAACTATTTTACTATTTAAATTGATCGAATGTCATCACATACAAAGTATATAGACGTTAATTACGTTTCTTATACATACATATGTAAATGTAAAAATTTTTCTTTTTATGAAAAAGAATATAATAAAATTAATTAACTTATTAATTTGACATGAAACTGAAAACGTTCAACTCAGTGCATTTTCCTAAAAACACGCATTCTTTGCTGGATATCAGTCCGTCTTAAAGTTTAAGAACGTACATCTTTTTTTAACAACATTTGTTTTTGCCTTGACCATTAACTTCGGGATGGGAATGTGGCTTTTCGTGTTCCAGCATTTTTTTTTTGCAAATTTGTGTGAGAGCCCGCAAAAAGCTAATGTCTACAAAAATTTCATAAATACTTCAATAAAAAAGGGCCCAGATGTCAAACACTTTTGCTATCTAACATATGTACATATTTTAACTTTTCTAGTTTTTGTTCGGCTCATTTAAATAATTGTGTACATATACACACATACATAATTACCCAATAAGTCTACATACAACAAGACTGTGTAATTCAGAATACAAAAATGATAGCATTGATTATTGGAAAAATTAAATATTTAGTAATGAATCTAAATTTAATGTATGTACATATTTGGATACAAAGGCAAGCAAAGGGTGTGAAGAACACCTAACATTGCCAGCAGTGAAGCACGGGGGATTTATTATGGTTGAAGCATGTTCTTTGACGGCTTAGGCAATTTGTTGTTCATTAATACCAAATGATGTTCATTTAACTAAATTTATTGAAAACTATTTCGAAGACGCTAAAAATAGAAAGCCTAGAAATTAAGCAAATGTATGAGACTTTAAATGAAATGTTTTTATAATACCGTAAGTCTGGGAAAGTCACCAATAGCGACAAACAAACAGCTGAAGTGAAGTTAATTTTAACAACCAAAACTTTTTGATATTTTGCAATATCATTTTTAAGCATTTCACAGTTTATTTCAACACGTAAGTAAGACATGGACAGAAAAATTGTACTGAATCAGCTTACAAAACCAATATTGCATTGCCTGCAATTTTTATTAACGATTTTTTAAGACGAAGACTTGAGAAAGTTGTTTTTGCTAGGTTTCACTCAAAATCGTTCTATGTATTTATCTTTTGTTACTCACACGGTCCAAATTCTTAAAAAACAGGCAAGGGCGCGACCTTTATACACACCTACATATGTACGTAAAAGTCAAAATTTAAGAACACACTTCCCATAAATAAAAATAATAACGGGGCTATAAAAAGCAATATGCGAAACAATAAACGCCATCTACGGATCACCTTTTGAAGTACATTATTTTTTGTACCAAAAATCATAAAAATACTGTACACTTTTATGCAGTACCAAATTATTAAGTATATTTAGGAACCATTCTATGCCTGTTTAAGTATTTATTTCAACCGATTCTTTCGTTATAATTATAGCTCCTGTGTTTTATAGCATTTACTGTATATTTAGCCAACACTCATAGCCCGGATAAAATTCTCTTTAGCACATGCAAACACCAATCAAAGCTATAATACGGTTTTTTCCTACCAACTAACTCGAATTCGTAAATACATTTGCTACTTTCGGGTTGCCGTATCCGATTGTCGGATACTCGTACTCTACTTTCGGATGTGCATCACCATGTACTTCGAATGTAGATGTCAAAGTCGCTCGAAAGTTGGCATTTGTACTCGTTTGATTTTGAGCTAACGGACGAAATTAAAAAAAAAAACTTAAATAAATCAAAATATCGCATCAAACGCTGAAAATGTAAGTATTTGTTAAATTTATGTATGTATGTACATATATTAATAGATAAAAGTTAATACAAGTCTTTTGCAATAGGGAAAATGGTAAAAAAAATATTAATACGAAGCAAAGGCAGTTTGAAATTATGTTCAACTTTATGACAGAGCATCCGCAGTGGCCTAAGGGCTATATAAAAGCTCCGGACGCCAAACAAGCCACCAACAATTTATGAACACGATTGGCAGAAGATCTTAATACAGCCGTTCCACCAATGCGGGAAGTGGTCATTTGGAAATATGTAGGTAATATATACATAGTTTACCCATAAATGGAAATAAATTTTTTTTGTTTAGGTTTGGGCACATCACAAGACCCATCTTAAGGTCAAATTGCGGAAGAACCGCATTAATTTTTCAGGCACAGGTGGTGGCCCGGCAAAAATGTGTTCATTTACCGCACTCGAAGAAGGTGTAATTAATTTACTTGAAATGAAGGAGGCTGTTGATAGTATGAGTGGGGTCCGGAAATTTGGTGTAAACAACAGCAAAGCTTGATTTAAAGCGAGAGATGCTAGAAATTGAAAGAAATCGAAATTTTTAAGTTATATATACCCTTGTTGTCTAGTACTATTTAACCTTTTTTTCTCCTAAAACCACTATAAATGAGTTAATAAAAACTTTAGTGGAAACAAATGAATATAATTATATAAATTGTTTTTTATTTGATCTCTTAAAGCTTGGCCTAAGGCTAAGAACTGATTTCTGTCTTCAGAGTCTAAAGCAGTTGTTGAGGCCAATTCCATTTCTTCTTCATTATTCACTATTTCTGGAGGTAGTTCGACATTATGCTCTAAACAAATATTGTGTAATGCACAGCATACATTCAATATTTGTGCGACCTTTTCTGGTACATAATGTAATTCTCGTGCTGCGAGCAAACAACGAAATCTTCCCTTTAATACACCAAACACACGTTCAATTATTGATCTTGCCTTACAAAACCGCTTGTTAAATCTGCTCTCCGCAGAATGCTCATTGGCGCTCCTGTAGGGTGTAAGTATCCATGGATCCAATGGGTACCCAGAGTCTCCTACGGATAAAATAAATTAAAATGAAGAATTAAATAATTATTAATGAAATTACCTATTATCCACGATGACTTGTCGCCATTAATATATGCATCCTTCAGAAATTGACGCTCGTCCGAAAGGGGCCATACGTGAGAGTTGTGCGATACTCCTACATAACATCCATTCATTGCTCTTATGCGCATTGTATGATCACATATCTAAAATATCAAAGAAAGGGCTCGTAAAAGGTGGGATGAATGAAAGATCTCCTCCCTTCAATAAAACAGCTTATAATACCACATATTCTAGTAAGTAAGTATTAATGGCATTACTTACGACCATTGCATTTATGCTGTTTCGAGTTTCCGGTTGAAAAACAAGTGGTCGTTTTTAGATGGCCGAACTATTTGTATGTGAGTACCATCAACAGCTCCTGGAATTCCAGACGTGGCATAAAAGAAATTTTTGACAGCTCGTTTTTCGTCTTCGCTCATGACGAAATTTATTTATATAGTATTGCACACTTCTTTGATGCAGTTTGACACAGTTTGTTGTGCCAAGCCAGCAAACCGGTCTTGACCGATTTGGTGTTGGTAACCACCTTGTCCAAGGAACTTAAGTGTAGCACCTAATTTGATTGATGGTGTTACAGCAGTCGATCTCAGTGTTGTTGGCAGCTGCGCACTAATGCTCTCCAACACATATTTAAAAGCTTCCTTGTTAAGCCGGAAATTTCGCATAAACCTACAAATAAAAATGATTAGTTACATACAACACATTTAATAAATTCTTACTTACATTACATCCGTGAACTGCATAAAATCTACACCATTGCGTAGGATTTTACGTTCCAATCCCTCGTCTTCATTTTCCATCCAAAGGGCAACCGTATTCATTTTTATAACGGACAAATATTTCTTGTTTAGTTTTGTTATTTTTATTTTCATTGTTTTGACATTTTGCGTAATAAATGCTGCCAATATTGAATAATACATTCGAAAGTAGTACCAAAATTATTTCAATTAGTGGCAGCACTTTTCACTCGATCCGAAACTGTTACATGGTAAGAGTTTAAATTCGGATCGAATACAACTTTCGAGCTGTTCTTACTTTCGAATCGAGTTACATAGTAACCGCCCAGATAATAAAAACCAGAATTTGTGCACGTTGCGAGGATATTCACCACGCGCGTTAACAACTAAGGAGTTTTGGTATTATTTATTTTTTCACACAGGAAATGAACGTAAAATGAAAGTGTTTTACAGTTATTAAAAATAAAAAAATATAGAACCCATAATGAATTAAAGCGTTTAGAAATTCACAAATGTATGTTACAAGTGCAGCGTCAATTTGTTCTTCCAATCACAAAAATGGGAGAATGTGCAACTATTGAGATGTGTAAGAATCGAGTTGTATGTATGTATATATGTACATAACTTTCCTAACGATTATCGTCCATATGTATATGTACTATATAAAATTGTGTATATTTACAAATATACATTTTCTAGCTCCTGCTGTATTGTATTACGTAAACTTCCACAAAAAAGGATTAGAAAATATTAGTGGGCATTCACACAAGGCAATTCTTTCAGCTAAGCTGATTATCTTTTGGCATCGGGTTGAGGGGAACATAAGATAAGTCAGACTTCCTTGTACTTTCAATTCGTTTTACTTTCTTGGTAGTAATCGGCAAAAATACGAGTGCGTGGAAATATGTATATACGATACAAGGAATAAGAATTGCTGTGTGTGTGCAACAAAACAATTTCAATGAGAAATGTACATTTACATATCTTTCTTATCAATAACACTTGAATTGAGTCACCTTGATAGATTTGTTTTCTTCTGCAAATGGCAGTAAAAGAATATGGCAAAAGTTATTGTGAAAATTGGTTGATTGTCAGCTTTTCAGTTACTATTGTAAAAGATGCTTATGGCCAATTTTTTTTGGCCATTTGGCCAAAGCTAATTTTTACTAATATCTAAGTCGTATTTAAATATGGTTCAGTTTTTCAGTCTTAAATTGCGTTTGGCATTTAATTATGATAAAAGTATGGTAGCACTATTAAATGTCCAAATAATATAAACAACTTCTTCATTTAACAGCTGCTTACTATTTAGTTAACTTAATATTAAAATATTTTGTTTTAAAAATTTTGTAGTTTCGAAATGTTTGCCTGAATTTGCTATTAAATTCCCGATCCACATCCTTCCACACATTCGCCTTTTGTTCTGCACCAACTCGGTCAGTCTTTTTGCACTCGATTATGCTGCTGTTTTTTTATCAAATAATGAAAAAACTTCAATGCGCATATTTCATAATTTGCAGAATTGTCAAAATCATATGGTAGTATAAAAAACTTAAGTTGTATTTAAATGGACGTGGTCGGTGATTTAAGTTGTATTTAAATATGATCTGTAAAAATGAATTCGGTACTTAAACAAAACTAAGTTTAAACACCGCTTAATTTTTAAGTTAAAAACTGGCCCTTAGAAAATAAATTGTGATTTGTAAAGTCGAAAAAATAACATGTGTAGCTGAAAAAGCACCTGGTATTAAATTCTCCTTATATATATAAAACAGTTTTCTTTCTCAATGGGAGTTTACATTAGGCAATTTTTTCAGCTAAGCTGTTTAACTTTTTAGCATCTTAGTGACTTGCTTGAGCTTCCAATTCGTTTTATTTTATTATCCGAACTTGGCAAATAGCACGAATGTGTGTAAATGTGTGTATACGATCAAACAAAAACAAGAGCGATACAAGCAACACGAGTTGTGTTGTATAAACAACACAGCAATATCAATGTAAAAAATCTACATATCTTTCTCATCAATAAGAATCGCTTATGTAAACTCCCACTTAGTGACAATTCGCCGTGTTATGTTTTCTTCTAAATTTTTTACAACTTTTTGTATTTGTTTGTTTACATTTTTTAAAAGCACAGAATCCCAATATGGACATGACGAAGAAAATTCGTTGTTGGATGTTAGTTTCAAGGTTAAAAAAGTGCCTGGTGAATATTTAGTGGTATTCAAAAATTATTATTCCGTTCCAACTAGAGAGAAGTTTATTCGAGCAGCTTTGAACAAACATAATGTAAGTACATGCAAAACATATGTGTGTATGTATGTGATATAAAAATGTGCACCCGTATACAATTTTTTAGGTGTTTCAATGGAAAGTCGGATTGCGACCAAAGATTTCAAATTTATATCCAAGTGATTTCGATATAATATATTCCAGAGATAATATTGCAGAAAAATTACAGTCGCACCCTGCGATTAAACACGTTACAGTGCATTCGAGTTTTCATAGAACACTTTCTTATCACAATTCTTCCAAGTTTTCTTCAAAAAGCAACGCCGGCTTTACAGAGGCCTATGTTCCGAAACATAATACTATAGAACTGACAGATGCACTCAAAGCGAATGTTTTATGGGACCGCGGCATTACTGGTAGAGGAATTAAAGTTGCTGTATTTGACACAGGCTTAGCAAAAAAACATCCACATTTTCGAAATGTTAAAGAGCGTACCAATTGGACCAACGATAAAACCCTGAATGATGGGGTGAGTCATGGCACTTTTGTTTGTGGAATAATTGCCTCAACGAAGGAATGTCTTGGAATGGCCCCAGACGTGGAGCTGTATATTTTAAGAGTGTTTACAAATAAACAGGTACGCCAATTGAAATCAACATCCGTTTTAATTTAGAAAAAGAAACAAAAGTGACAGTTTAGCTTCATTTTGCAAAACTTACAAGGGTTGCGTGGTAGCAGCAAGATATAGAAAAAAAATCATAGAAAATGTGACTAATTTCAAAAAATGCTCCCTTTCTTAAGTGAGCTTAGCGACATCCAGAGTATTCGATTTATTTTAGATACGTCTTCTTCATATGGTCTGCCCTCAACTCTATTTTTTGGCTATTCTAATTATCAACTCAAATAAAAGGGAACACTAATGAAATAGATTGAAACAAGTCAACAGAATGTGGTGACCGATGGAACATTATACAATTTAGTAGAAAAGTTGTAAAATGCTTGCACCTCTTCAGCTCAATTGTGCTATATTTCTAATAAATAAACTGCATGAAATGTGAGTTTAAAACAATAATTAGAAAGATATATATTCATTCCTTCAAAGCAATATTAAATGAAAATAAGTTTTTTCTCATAACATTTTTCTACAGGTAATTGCCGTGTAAGCATCATTCTTTTTCTCGGCGTCTTTATCGTTTCCCGCTAGAGGTTACAAACAAACTATTTGTTTTTATATTCATTTGTGTCTTCTGGAAAGTAAATTTGGGAAAAAATTAACGAGAATGACCCTCACAACTGCAACCGGTTCAATTTAAGAATAGATGATTTTATTATTCTGCCTGAAGTCGCCAAAAATGAGGACTATATTTCGTTATTTAGTTGCGACTGCTCTTCCAGTTTCTGGTTGCAGTGAACATAATCCCTTTTATTGATTTAGGTTTTTCTAGTTGAAAAAGACGTAGTGGCGATTTGATGATCAAAGCATCTAATATGAAAGCAGATCAAATATTTTTTAAAGCTAAATATATTGACTCTGAACCCATTAAAATAGAAATATATAAAATATTCAAATCAATTGAGAACCTTTTCTTGTAAAATAATTGATAAACCTGAGAGTGAAATTAGTAGGTCCTTAGAAGAAAAACAAGTGATTGAAGTAATAATTTCTTTTCTATTGAAGCCACTAAAGTTGCTTTTGATTTACTAAATATAGCTGCTTATTTGAAATTAGTTTGAAAAAGAGTTAGAATTCGCACTTTGCAGATGGGAGTTAAATCATATTAGAATTGATAACAACGCAGTTGATATTACTAACAGATTTTCTCAATTTTGGTGCTCACCTGCTACTGATGGAGTTTTTAATACAGATATAATTAACAAAAAATATTCATACATATCCTTCTGGGATAATTATATTTATAACGACTTTATAAGTGAAGACTTTTGCATGGCGGAACTTCATGATGTGGTCCGTAAAGAAAGGCAATTCCATCAATTGATGGCATTTCTTAATGTTCGGTTAAACAGTCCTCAATTCCTTTAATAAAAATAAGACTGCTATATAAGACAACATCATACATTGGACTATTTATCCACATAATTGGAAGCTTTCACTTTTTGACGAGAAAAAAGTACAAACGAATATTTGATTTTCTTTTGGTCTAAAATCCTATAAAAGTTGGTAGAATAGAGGTTTTTGAAGTTTTCTATTGACAAATTTTCTAAGCTTGAACATGCTTTCTTATCTGTAAGTGGTAAGTGGTTGTGTTTGGTTTCGCTCAAGATGAAAGAAAACTGGGTATAATATTTCCTACGATTAAATTGCTTTTATTCTTTCCTGCCAAATCGTACGATTATAGTAAAAAATTCGCAAATGTATGTTACAAGATGGACAACTTTCTTAATGGCATCGTTTAGACAATGACTTTACAAGATCCCTTTTGTTATAGTTTCAGCCTACCAATTCAATGCAAAACGTTGCGACCCTTGATTTTGTTGGAATTTATGCAAATAACATATTTTCTATCTCGACAGGACCGCCAGATAATGTTTATGCCAACTTATTGCGAACAAATGAAGTTTTAAAAGCTTTGGCTTCTTCCAGACGATCCATTTCCATATTATTCCAGCAATTAATTCTGAACTTCTGCATGTTGGAGAAAAAGAAATTGCCGAAACCCTAATATTAATTTATTTACTATTTAATATTCCATAAAGTTAATTTATGAAATATCTTAAGTAGGCGCCGGGTGACGAGACCATTTGCGCACGAAGGGGAACTTAAAACAATAAAATTATAATAACAATTCAACTAAAACGATTCAATTCTTAAAGATTCGAAAGTTTTGAAAAAGCTGGCATAGTTTATTGGTAAATTTTGTGCTAATCGAATACTAAATTTCTAAACTTGTAAAATGACAATAAACTATACATATTTAGGTAGTTTTAAACTATTTAGGGATATATCAAACCGTCCACTGCAGAGATTTGAACACCTCCCTGAATGAGTTAGTAGAGAACTCGATCGACGGTCCAGAGGTCGTAGGTTCAGTTCCTACCCAAGAAACACTAACATAAAACAATACACAATGACACATACATACATAAATACAAACACTCAATAGCCCAAAAATAATATCCATATAAATTCTACATGGAATGCAATGTTGGGGACTGTGCGTTGCCGAAGATATGCACACTGGCCCAGTGTCCAGTAACAGTCAGAACATCATCAGCAAAATTCTGACATCCTTATTCCTTCAACGTAGAATAAAAACAAAAATAACCTATAACCTAGTTTTGGTACCGCCTCACCTATTTACGGTCCCCCAATTCACTTCGAAAAACTTCTTCTTTGGATGTCAAAATCAGTTTCATGTGCACGGCGTTTTACTTTCGAAAGCAAAGCTTTAGTTTAGTTAAATTTTTTATAATTTTAATTGTAAATGAAATAAAACAAAATAGCAATAGTTCACTGTACTGACATACATACAAACATATCTACTTACATATGTACGAACAAAACTTACAATTCCAAATTGGTGTGGTCACACAAATACCTATTACACTATGTAACAGCGACGTGCTTTATGAGCGAACAGTTTTGTTGTTTAAAATAGCACATAATTTCATACAGTACATACTTATTTCAGTTTTCGGGCACCAAACTTACATAAACTTTAATTTTTTGTACTATTTTCGAAAACTTGGATAATATTTGTCTGCTTTTCGTTTTTGTTAACGTTTACAAAATATATTATTATTATTATTATTATGCTTTATTAGATTTGTAAGTAAAATTAGTAAATCTAATATATGATTTAAAGAGCACTAGCTACGTAGGCCATCGGCTCTAGGTCTTAATATAAAGAATTGAGGAGTTATTTTTACTTATATTAATTTAATATTAAATCATGATTATTAATGTTTAAATGAGAAATCCGGCCTGAGTTTAAAATCAGAAATTTTTTTTATATTATCTTGAGTAGGAAATTCTAGGAAACTTTTAAGGCTATTAGTTTTAAAAATAGTATATCTCCGTTTTTTCATTTGTAAACATTCGGTTAGAATATGATTGACAGTGAGCGACATGTTACATTTAGGATTTGTAGGGTAAAGTGGGTGTAGATAATGCAGTTGTTTGCTTTCTTCTTATATAAATTTTAATTAAATTTCGAAGATCAGGTTTTTCGGGTTCGTTTACCATAACTATAGGCGCTTTGCAGGCAAATTTAGCTGCTTTATCTGCATACTCGTTTCCCTTTATGTTGACGTGCCCTGGGACCCATGCAATTTTTAACGACCTAGGATTTTGAATCAAAAGGTCTCGAATTCGATTAATTTTAATCCATTTATTTGGGCATACTGATTTTATTACCGATATGCTATCAGTACAAATGACTGTCCTGAGGTGCTTGTTAATGAACTGTGAGGTAGCGTTTTAAGACTCATGATATATCCGTGAATATCGACTACGGCATAAGATGTGTTGCCATCTGTCGTTTTTGATCCGTCGGTGAAGTACATTGTTCAGCCGTTACTACGATATATATGTTCCTTTTCGAGGTATTGTTGTTTGAATAAACTATTTGAGGTGCTTGTTTTAAAAGATACTGATAGAGTAGAATCGCAGGAGTGATTATTAAGAAACCATGGGGGATATTTACACATTGGGTTTTTTGTTGTAGTGCCTAAGTTTATAGATTTTGCTAGCTGGAATATTACACTAATTGCTGACGGTATTTTGTAGTTTCTTTTGGCGGTTGAATGTTTGAGGACGTCTTGTTCGATAATAGAATTGTTTAGAAAAGTAATCTTCGGGATTAACAGTGCCTTAGTTTCGTGGGCGCGATCTTCTAGTGATGGTCGTCCTGATTCAAATACTTGATCGCACTGTTCTGTGATAAATTCCTTTAATAAGTTTTAATGTTGATTTGGTTGTGTTTCCCGTGAGGAAGAGACCGTAATCGATTTTACTTCCTTCTAGGTGTAATTTTTTGTGAAGATAATACCCAATATTTTGAGTTGGTATACGTTTTCAATAGTTGTATTTTCAATGCACAGAGAGAATGAATGAATATCACAAAGCTTTTTCCTGCATATATGTAGTTTTGTTTGTTTTGTCAGTTGAAAATTTAGCTCCGGAGTGTAGCGACCAATCGGCCCGACTTTCCTTTAGTTAAGTGCATTTAGAATTACGTAGGTTCGATCCTGTCAAACGCCTTTTCGAAGTCGATGGAAAGGATTGATACATGGTTACGTGATGATAAGGCAAAAGCGCGTCACTACCACCTCTTCCAGCTTTAAATGCAACTTGGTTGCGTGCTGTAAGATTACTTCTTTCAGTGAACCAGTAGAGGCGAGTGGCGATAATTTTGTCGAGTATTTTGCTTATGCACGGCAGTAAAGAGATTGTACGGTATGATTTTATTTCGAGATATTTTTTTTTTTGGGGTATCACCTAAGAAGTTCTCCAAACTGCAGGGATAGAACCGTTGTTAAATATATTGTTGTAAAGCTTTAGTAATCGTTTCTTTGATTTTAGGCTAGTTTCATTGATAATTTTATATGAAATTCTGTCATAACCGGGTGTAGAACCTTTAACTTTGGATAAACAACATGATAATTCCGTCTGAGTAATTTCTTTTTCTTTTAAAAGAGCGTTTTTATTTGTGATTGTTATAGAGTTAATAAACGGCTGGGGGAAATTTTTATCGGATGAATATTCTGACATTTTAGGTAATATTGGTGGAGTAAGGTCTTCTTTTTAGTTCCTTTTCAATCAGATAAGTGAATTTGGTCCAATCCCCGGATTCTAACAGAAACCTGCTATTGAACTTGGTTTTTCTTATGTTCATATTCAACGATAGTTTGATTTTTACTGTTAAACATTTCGTCTAACATATTCCACGAAGTTAAGGGCAATAAACTTGGTGAGCATAACGACACATCAACGTGTGTTAAAGGGCCGTGTGTAGAAAGATGTGTTGGTCGGGCGTCATTAAGGATGTAAAGGTCTGAAGAGAGCGCTGCATTTTCTAGGGTACATCCTCTCTTGTTCTTGGTTGAAGATCCCCAAGAAGCGTTCCAGGAGTTGAAATCTCCCACTACAAATCTCGGAATGGAATATGTTTATGAGGTCATGTTTGGAGAATGGCTGATAGGGTGGTATGTAAAGTGAAATTACGGAAAACTTAATTCTCAGTTGTATTTATATGATTAATACTTGAAACGTGGTGTTGACGTGTATAACCTTATGCGGAATATTATTTTTTATTAATATACCTATGCCTTGTTTGGAGATAGTGCTGAGAGGTGAATTATAAAAGTATGCAGAGTATCCTTTGGGAGTTATTGGGTTAGAATTTCCTTTCCAATGCGTTTCCTGTATAGATATTACAGTTGGATTGTGCTCCTTGATTAAAATCTGTAGTTCATTGAAATTGTTGTTGAAACCGTTTATATTCCATTGGAGTATCGTAAAATTATGCATGCTTTCCTTTGTTAAATCCTAACTTTACTATGAAATCTATTTACAGTAGGTAGATATTTTGTGCACGGATTCGTTGTTTCTTGATACTTAGTTTATCTCTGAATCAGTTCCATTGAGGATGCTGAGATAAAGTATTGCTTTTTTGTAATTAACTCTTGGGTCAGATTTTGATTCCCTGAGTTCAGAACTGCGATCACAGTTTTCATTAACGTTTTCGGGAGGGTTTTTTTCTTTGTTCAAGGTTTGATTATCTGTTTTGGTTTTTTTTTGCAATATTTTTACAAAATATATGATTTAATAGCAAATTTTTATTTGGGAAAAATACTCAGTAAAAAAACTGTAATTTTACTCTCCCAATTATTGGTCTCATTTACTAGATTTTGAGTACTGGAATGAAATCTAGTAAAAACCTGTCAAAATAGTAAAAACTTGTAAGTTGTCTAACACATTTATTACTAATCTTACATATAGTAAAAATGATATACATATGTACATATACACTCAAATCTTTTTTATGTGGTAGATCCAAAGAAAACCACATAAATATAAAACACATTAAAAAAGTACAATAATATTTTCATTAAGAAATGGTAGGATCGTCCCGTTTTATAAAAACGCCGCATTACTTCAAATCACACTATTAAAATGTATCAAACACCGCATAAAAAATGCGGCAAACATTTTATTAAGACATTCACTTATTGTTAACAGACATACATATAAAATAATATTAAGGAAGATACCGAATAATTATTCAGATGCTTTAAATAACAAAGAAAAAACAATAAACTTCAATTTTTTTTTGTACATATGATTATTTATTGTATCTTCATAAATGAACTAACAATAAGTATACAAATCTTAATACTAAAACAAAATTTCTACTTGAACCCAGCCAGTGCCAAGCTTCAAGATTTTAATAATACTGGTTCAATTTCGGAAAAGTTATCTGTCTTGCGATCGGATGATTGCAAGGGTATCCTTTCTCCTCAGTCGAGTATGGCCTCCAAAGTTAAGTATGTTACGCGCAAGAGGGTTCGGATGAACTTCAAGTTTCTTGATATACCCAGTCACGTACCTTGCAAACTCAGTTTTCACCAGAAGTACCCTTAGATCCTCGTGAATTCGGGAGTTTTTAACATACCATGGAGCTGCTGTTATCATACGAAGAATTTTATTTTGTTGCCTCTGAATTCTTTCAATGTTTGATGGCGAGGCAGTACCCCATAGCACCAAATTGGTTTTAGAATCGCTTTATACAGCAGAAGTTTGCAGTCTAGTTTTAAAGTAGAGTTTCTGCCCATGAGCCAATGTAACTGCGCTGCTTTAAGTTTCATCTGAGTCATTTTCGCATTAATATGGGAATTCCATGTTAGTCTACGGTCGAGGTGAATACCGAGGTATTTGACATCTCTATGTTGCGGGATTGTTTGGTTGTTAATTTTTATGGGCGTGCATTTTTCCCTGCGCAATGTGAATGTGACGTGAGTGCATTTTTGTTCGTTTACTTTGATTTTCCAAAACTTAAGCCATTTCTCTAGTTCGTCAATATAATTTTGCAATTTTAGCGAAGCTAATTGATGATTTTCGTGGACACTGAGGAATGCTGTATCATCCGCAAAAGTTGAAGTATGAATTTGGGAGCCTGTTGGCATATTAGAGGCGTAAATAAAATATAGAGTAGGACCCAGGATGCTGCCCTGAGGAACACCTGCATTGATTGGTTGAGGGGAACTTTAGAAGTCACCTTCTCTAATGATGAATTTCCGGCCGTATAAGTAGCTTTTCAAAAGTTCATGGGTGTTCGAAGGCAAGTTTAGCCTTATTTTGTGCATTAAACCATCATGCCACACTTTGTCAAAAGCTTGGGAAACGTCAATGAAAAGAGCTGAGCAATATTTTTTGTCTTCGAAGGACGTCCTTATGGCATTCACTAACTTGTGTGTTTGCTCAATGGTGCTATGCTTAGCCTTGAAACCGAATTGGTGATTTGGGATACATCCTACATCGTTTAATATGGGAGTTAACTTCATCATTAGCAACTTTTCGAATAACTTTGAAATTGTTGGCAAAAGGCTTATTGGCCTATAGGATTCAACTCTAGTGGGGTCCTTCCCGGGCTTAGGTATCATGGTGATCATACACACTTTCCACTCTGCCGGATAATATTCAAGACGTAAAATAGCATTAAAAATAAAAAGCACAATTCTTCTAGCTACTTGAGGTAACTGTTCGAGCATTTTATTGCTAATTTTATCAATGCCTGGAGCTTTCTTGTGATCCAGATAACCAATAGCGTTTTCAACACTTCTAATATTAAACCTTAGAGGCGGGGGGGATCTGCCAACAGATGGCGGAAATTCAGCTTCATTGCCAGCTGTAGTTAGTGTGAAAACATTTTTCAGATGGTTGGCAAATAACTCTCCCTTTTCGGAATCATTTCTTGCCCAGTCACCAGAAGGATTTCGCAAAGGTGGTTTAGCTTGAATTGGACGTTTTAAACCTCTTGTAGCCCGCCATAAAGAATAATCTGACTGAGGAGTACCATCTAGACTTTCTAAATATGTTTCAAGGTTCGCTGTTTTGTGAATTTCTAGGAGATTTCTCAGTCGAATTGTGCATTCCCGTAATCTACTTTTTAACTGGGGAGACCTTAGTTGCTGCCACTCTCTTCTAACTCTCTTTTTTTCTGACACAAGCTCTTCAATTTCTGAGGAATAAATCCTATGATTCGCATATCTGTCCTCAGTATGACTAGAAGTAGCATGTTGCACGGCTTGTTTAATGTTATTAGTAAAGATGCTAATTGACAAGTCAATATCTTCTGGCGATCTTAAAGCGGTATTTTCCGTACAGTGTGTACTCAAATATTTTTTATATTTTAGCCAATTTACTCGCGACACTGCTAAAATTAAGTCATTAAAAAGTGATCCAATTTCCTGTGGAAAACATATTTAAATAATAGTAGGGGAGTGGTCAGAAGACAAGTCGAATGAGGGCTCCACCTGAATCCATTCGAGAGGGATATTTTTGACTATTCCAAAGTCAATAACATCTGGAATTTTTCGCCGATCTGTTGGCCAGTAGGTGGGATGCCCGTTTGAAATTACATCTAAGACCATGCGAGAAATAGTGTCATATAGTACGCGGCCTCTCGGTTAAATTAATCGTGAACCCCAAAAGGTGTGTTTAGCGTTATAGTCACCAGCTGCAAGAAATCGAAGTCCCAATTGATTGAAAAAATTTAAATATTGGTTTTCTGATGCTGTATATCGGGGCGGCGAGTAAATTGATGAAAAAACTAATTTGTTACGACAATGTTCTACACAGATGTTTGTTGCTTGAAGATAATTCTCGCATGTGTCGTTCATCAAATAATGTTTGATTCTGGATTTTATCAGAATTCCCGAACCTCCACAAGCTCTTCCACGAGGATCTTTTGTATCGTATAGGATGTAGCCATTAGCCCTAAAGAAGCTAGTGGACGTCAAGTGAGTTTCAGCAACCATCATTATGTCGATGTCTTTAGCCTTCAGGAAGTATTCGAGCTCATTTTTATGTTGGCGGATGCCGTTAGCGTTCCAGAAACAAATATTTAAGCAAATCATTTATTTAAAATAGCCTGTAAAATAGTAGACTGCATTTTCAGCATTTCCTGCAACATGGTGGTCATAGAGGTCGTAAAAGTGTTTATTGACTGAACAAGGGACTGCAATGTTGCCTCTATATTGCTAAAATGCGGTTCAGAAGTTTGATGTGTGGGTTCTGGGTTCAAGCTTGTTGTGCTAGATTTTACTATATTTATATTAGCATAAGATACTTGTTTTGAGCTTTTGGCGTTAATGTGGCTGGTTGACTGGATTATCTGAGGAAAGCTATTGGTCGAGACGAAAAGTGATTGCTCGGATTGTTTAGGAGCAGTTGATGATTTTTTAACCATAGAATACTTAAAATGGGCATACACAGGGCAGCCTCTATAATTTGCGGCATGGTTTCCGCCACAATTACTACATTTTTTCACTATTGAGCTATTTTTTGGTTTATTGCATTGTGCATTGCCGTGGAGTTCACCACAAACGACACAAAGTGTGGGCAACTTACAATAAGTCCTGGTCTGGCCGAATTCCTGGCAGTTCATGCACTGAACAGGCCCTGCACGCTTATGTGGTTCCTCTACAGTGATTCTGCGATGCAGAAGGTATTTGAGGCTGTAGATTGGATAGTATTCGTTCTTTTTTAAAACCACATCACGCGGTTCTAATTCCACTCTAAACATAGGCTGAAGGATTTTTTCACGGTTTTTAATAATACAGACGTTTTTGACTTTAAAACCTTTCTCTTCTAGGCCGGTCTTAACTTCATCAGAGCTTACGCAAGGATCAATACCTTTTATCACAATTTGAAGACCTTTTGCGCTTTTCAGTTGATATGTGTAGAAACTTTTTTTTTCTTTTTCCAACTCATTGGACAGTTTGCGGTACTCGTCTTCGCTTTTAACCTGTATTTTTGTTTCACTAATTTTTCCATGCTTAATCAATGTAACACTAAAGGTTTTTTCTCCAATTATCGAAACTATTTTCTTCACGAGTTCGCTGGAGGTGGCCGCTCTTAAATAAATGGGTGGAGGCTTATATGATTTTTTAGATTGAGTTGTGTCTTCCGTTTGAAGAATATAAAATCTATTGCTCTCAGTTGGCTTACCAGAATTAGTGTCTCTTGGCACTTTAGCTTTCGGCGAAACTTGGGGCTTATCTGCCGCTTCACAACTGTGATGTATCTATCCATACCTACTTGTGTTTTCGGATTATTAACATTAATTGAGACAGGAGCAATTCTATCATCTGATGTGACAACCATATTAGGAGATCCAGACGGGGGGCGGTTTTTTTCTCTTGTTGAGAGAAGGTTCTCCACAGATTTTCTTAAAGATTCTTCTTCAGAAATCCATGTTTCAGAATAACACCTTTGGCGAGCACTCATACAATTTTAATTTCAGTTTTCATGTAAATCTAATTAAATTTTTTTTTAGATTTTTTGTATGTATTTTAATTTTGTTTTGCAAATAAGTTTTTGTTTTTAATTAATTAAAGAGAAGAATAAATTTTGTTTTGTTCTTAAATAAATTATAATTTTAAATGTCTCTACACTTATGCACTATACTGTGTTTGTTGATCTTCACCAACAACATAAACTTTATGCACTGCTCTTTAGTTTGTTTTTGTTCTTATTGTTAAAATTGTTTGAGGAGTTTTTTATTCCCGTTGTCTTTTTGAGTGATACACTGTTTTGGTTGATCTTTTAAATACAAAAACAATAACAATGAAACTTTATGCACTGCCACTGCACTTTTATTTTTTAATTTGTTTTATTTTTATTGCAAAAATTGTTTTGAAGAATTTATATTCCCATTGACTATTTTCAAAATTTTTTTTGTCACAGTTTGTTTTATTATGAACGTATGTATGTATGTATGTACATACATACATATGTATATAGTTTTTACAATTTTTGTTTTTGTTCGTTTCGATTTGTTTTCACCTATTCCGAACAATTCAGCCGCACTAAAAACAAACACGTCCGAACTGCGTAAAATTAAATTTTCAATCTTATTGGCATGAGAAATGTTGCTTGAAAACTCATTAAATTCCTCCTCTTCGTCATGAGAAGAAAGTGTATAAATGCTTGTGGGTAGTGAAAAAGTACCCAATAAGTATAATAAGGTCAATTCGGTTCCCTCTTCAGTTTTAATGCTTTTTTAGTGTACGGTTCACGTTTTAAGAATTTCTCTAGCTGATTCTATTGTTAAAGTGCCATTAATTTCTTCATCAGATTCGCCTTCTTCGTTTTGTACGTTATTTGTAATAATATTGCGTACAGTTTCTTCGTAACTCGATGGTTTGTCTGCAATTAGGTGTTCTATACTATTGGTACTATATTCATCGAACTCTTCACCACCAATTTGTCTTGCTAATAATGCATAATTGCAAATGCTAATAAAGAAACAGTAGAGATTTTTGATTATTTATTGCTTTAAATACATTGAGGCCAAGCATTTAAGGTCTGCGGCGTTATCTCGGATATAGCAAATGTTAGCACGTAATAGGCAGTCAAAGATGGAATATATTTTTATACTTCGTCATGATTCGTCATTTGTTTTAGTGATTGACGCCAATTTTATAAAAACAAAAAGTTTATTTGAAAACCGCATAACTTTAAAGAACGCATAAAAAAGGTTTGATTGTATATATTTTTTATTTGTACGATAATAAGCAGAATAAATAATTGTAGTAGTTTATAAATTTTTTATTTTATTTACACTAAATAGTTCACTTTTCGTAGATTGTACGATTAACTTCTCATTGTTACAGTAAATGTATGAGATACTAGATCTATATTAAAAATGAAAATGGACAGACGAAGCTATTCTTGAATTTTACAATATTTGTATATACAGCTCTCCATTAAATTTTTATGTATGTATGTACATATGTAAGAATATTTAATATCTGGAAATATTCCCTGTTACTCAATTTTTTCCATTGATTTATCGCAAACCGAAACCCCCATTGGTATTAGGTTCTACAAATTTTTGAAAATGATATTTTACTTTTGGTATAAGCGTGGAATTGCTTATTTCCTGTTTTCGGGAAAAACTCCTGTATCCAAAGGCATATTAATAATTTTGAGTATTATTTCCGCTGCTTTATTCCAATTCTATAATCTTGATATGGGTATACTCTTATATTATTATTCTCTGCTTTACTTTGTGGTCGCATTATTATAAGTTTTATATTTGAACTATTTATTGCATAAAATTTAAAACTATATGTTTGCTTTTAATTTTACATGTACCATTAATGTCTCTAATGTTCTTAATGTGACTGGTATTAACAAAATATTTATCAATTTTTGGGCTACATATGTTTGTATGTCCTCACTGTCATTATATTCGATTTCGTCCCGTATTACAGATTTTTTTTTCACATTTTTGCTTCTGCCTAATATTGGATTTTTTATTTGCATTCAGATTTGGTTTGGCTGATTGCACTGACAATTTTTCATTTATTTTCTTCATTATAAATTTTTACTTTAGATTTATTGTTTTTCTTTCCAGTTCGTCCACAGTTGATTGGTTTTTTATTTTTCTAATTCTGTCGACGAAATGTTAAATTCATTTATTGTTGTTTTCGCAGCACAAGAGTGTTCATTTACCAGTTGCTCTTAAGTCTGTTCGTACATATTCTTCATCGGGTGCTTATATACTGAACTTCCTAGTCAGTCTATATTAAAGTCACCAGTTATTAAAATGTGGATGTTTATTATTAGTATCAGATGGGACGAGCTTTGCTCGGAGTTCTTCACATTTTTATAATAATTTTGACAGGGCTTTTCAGTTTTACGTCATAGTTCTCGTGATTGGGAATCCGAAGATCAATTTTTTTGCAAACAGTAAAAAAAGGGCTCCGAGATAGACGTGATTTAATTTCAAATGTAAAAGATGATATTAGAAAATATATCGGTAGTGGTTTTTAACTGTATTCAAATGTCGATAAAGTTGAAGATGCAAGAGTTTTAAAAAAATTTGATACAGACTTTTTTTTTGAGGGGTTGAAGCAATCAACTGTTAAAAAAAATTAACAAAAAATTACCTCAAGCTTAAGCTGAATAAATAATAAAATTTAAAGTGAATATGAATGGACACATTTTTTATCCGTTCTTCATTTCTTTATTTTTGGAAATTATTTTACTCCTTTTCTCGTATATTTCCACAAGGAATGGTTGATTTTTCTTCTACACCACATTTCATTAAAAATTCCGGACGAAATTGAGGATTACAAGTTAAAATTGAAAAATTCAGTGAGAAAATTTCAAATAAAATCGGGAATTTAAACTGAAAATTTCAATTTGAAATTAAGAAATTTTCGAATTAAATTATAATTTTAAATGTAAATATTTGATTGCAAATTATATTGAGAAATATTAGTTTCAACTTAAAAACTGTAAACATATAATTTATTTAATTTAAGTTTCCTAGTAGGCCAGTTGGCAGAAAAAGCATAGGATACCGTTAAATTTCACGAGAAGAACACCTGGAGTTGATTCCATTTCATTTATTTATTATAAAATATGTAATATATAATTATAATAAAAATAAACCAATCAGCGTCATTTTCGCATTTTATATGTTTGTTATTGGTCTTACAATATCTTTATAAAAGTTAAAGATACATATATATTTTAGTAGGAAGTTGTCTTCATAATATTAAATACAGTATATAATATATTCATTACAAAACAAGTTCACCAACATTTTGAAATAAATTTCTTTTTAGAGAAGCTTTGAACTGTGATTTTCTTGTTGTGAAGATGCGAATTGTTATATTTTCTATATCGAGAGTAATCCACTCGTTGTTTAGTTGCTTCAGACTGACAGAACGCTATTCTCTTATTTCTTATGTTGAAAGCATTTTGATTCCCTGAAAATTGTGTAGTGTAATGTCGTATACTATTGATACATTTGAAAGCCCGTAAATTGGCAAAACATGAGAACATGCTTTTAGAAAGTAAGTGCTGGAAATGAAAAATTAAAAATTTTATTCTTTCATCAAATTTATTTCTAAAATTACTATGTAATAGATTTAAAGTAGCAGAAATATTTGATTTTATTGTATATTTTTAATATGTTGGCTTCACATTAGATTTCTCTAAAAACAAATGCCCACACAGTTGAAACTTTTTCGATTTCCTTAAGATCAACAAAATTCTTAAAATCATTTTTGAAACCAAATTTGTTTTCGTCAGGATTTTAAAAACTTTATTTATGCTAATATATTCCAAAATTAACGCTAATATATTCCTTCCATATAAAGTTTCAATGCAGTTTCATGTTTACAATGATAAAAATTGCTAATAATATCAGCATATTTTCTAAATCAGTCATGTAAATAAAAAACTATTACGAACGTAAGACACTTCCCTCAGGAAAAGCATATCCAACAGATTTCAATTTACTAAATTTTTAACTAACTTGACTAAACTGTTTTCTATCAGTTAGATAGCTCTCTAACTACGAACGTTTTTCCAGCAGAATACTATGATCTATATGATGAAACGCTTCAGACAAAGCAAAAAATATACCCGCAACAGCAGTTTGACCTCCATCCCAACTGAAAATTATTTAACACATTGTTTTCCACTAAGAAAGTAAAAATTTGTGTATGTAATATATCTATTGAGGTTAATTTATTTTCCTTTCCAATAAGCAATACCGAGCGTGTTTTTGAAACTGACGTGTCTACTATACTATTGAAAACTCTTGCAAGAATTGAACTATTGAAAACCTTCCAAAATTTTCATTTGTGTACAAACTTCTACGTTTTATTTGACAAGTTAATAGTAATATCATAATTATTCATCGATTGCCTTCGTGCGGTCCTTCTCGCATTACATACTAATTTTTCAGTTGTGCTTCAATTAAATTATCTTATTTTAAAAGTAATTAGTTTTAACAAATTGCCATTTTTTGATTTATTTTTTTCTAATTGCAGCGTTTTTGATCCATGAAATAAGATTACACGTATTATCTGATGAATTACTAGTAAGGAGAAAAGCTCGACATTTCAATTTGTAAAACGTGTTTCAATTTCTCATAATCACACTGCACAATCATCTTATTTGGTACAAAGTCTTCTTTCTACTCTGATACTGATGTACTTTAAACGATATGAAATATTATGTATATATGAAATTATTGGTATATTCAAATTTGTATAAACGTGATCGATTGAAGTTCGACTACTTTGGCCTGTGATCAGTTCATGATAGCTTTTAAAGTCAATACATTGTAATAGAATTGTTGTCACCAATTGCAATGCCTTGGATCCTACCATATAGAGACAAGAGATTTTCAATAGAACGGAATGAAAATTATTTCTTTCCATTTATTTTTAAATCACAACACTTAAAACAGGCATATTAAGACTAGTTAATTTCCATTGTTTTCAAAAATATATTATATTTGGATCGCACTCTTGTTATTATGCCTACTTTAGTCGAAACATTATCTTAATAAGAGCAATCTCAGTTCAAATTGGTATTAATTATAAGCCTGCTTTCATACACATGTATCCATATTGTACGAGTACAGTCTGAAAACACTTCAAAATAATTCCCATTTAATAGTTTTGTCGAAATCCAAAGGCTTAAGCGCGCAAAGAATAAACCAAAGTTTGAAAATTAAGATTTTCTCTTGAAATCTATAACGAAAAATATTTGTTTTGGCTTTAAAAACTTCTCACGCTTTTGACGTTCGTTGATAATGTAAAATATAAAACTATTTTTGCTTTCAAGGTTTCGTACACATCATGGTTTCTTGATGCCTTTAACTATGCTATGTTTAGAAAAATTAACGTACTTAACTTAAGCATTGGCGGACCTGACTTCATGGATAAACCTTTTATAGATAAGGTCCTGGAATTATCAGCAAATAAGTTGATAATGGTATCAGCGATTGGAAACGATGGTCCACTTTACGGAACTCTAAATAATCCTGCGGATCAGAATGATGTTATAGGTGTTGGTGGTATAAATTCTGATGATGTGGTAGCAAAATTCAGCTCAAGAGGCATGACAGCTTGGGAATTGCCATATGGTTATGGACGGCTGAAACCTGACATCGTTACTTACGGAAGTCAAGTTAAGGGAAGCAATATCAATGGTGGTTGCCGTTCTTTATCGGGTACATCGGTTGCTTCCCCTGTAGTCGCCGGGGCGATTGCTCTTTTGCTAAGCGGAGCTCCCAACAAAACTGAAGTTATAAATCCATCTTCCATTAAGCAAATAATTATTGAAGGCGCTGATAAATTAAAACACAATAATATGTTTGAGCAGGGATATGGCAAGCTGAACATTTTAAAAAGCCTGGAACTTCTTCTCTCATACGAACCAAAAATCACTTTAAGCCCACCATATATTGATTACAGTGAATCCTATATGTGGCCATACAGCTCGCAACCAATGTATTGTGGGAGCATTCCATCGATTATAAATGTGACGATATTAAATGGAATTTCTGTTAGAGGTTTTATTTCAAGCGAACCGTTATGGCACCCTTATCTAGACAAGAATGGTGGTCTTCTTGACGTTAATATATCATTTTCGCCTGTATTATGGCCATGGACGGGATGGGTAGCAATAAAAATATGTGAGTATTATACATTTAAGTAAATTTCATTTTGTTTGTATGTATAATTGTGGATTCGAAAGAGGAACAGAATGAGGGGAAATCGAAAGAGAATAAGGTCTATTGTGCTTAAAATTGTTAGATTTGTGTGTAGGTTTAGGCCGACCCTTCTGAGAACTATTTGAACTTATTGTGAAAATGTTAAATATCCGAATTCGAAATATATTGTGCAGATTATATAATTTACTAGATCGTTAAGAAGAACTACGCAGATGTTTATACCAGGTGTTGCCAAGTGCTACGCGAGTGTGAAACTATTTTCTTTGAAATCCACTACTTTTTCAATATCTGCACGTACTTTCAAGCATAAACTTACGCATTTTTATAACAATTGTTTGGGTTATTGCCTTTTGTGTTTTTTTCCTCTATCATATTTGAAATGCTGGACTATTTTATTTTTACCATATTACTCACATATTTTATACTATATACATATATATATACTATACTATATATTTAGACAATTGGTGTCAACATTTGCTATTTTAATAATGTACTTAAATTTCTAAAATGTTAAAAACCCCCTTCTAAGAATTTTATAAACTTTGGGATACATATAAGAATAAATCCATTCAAAAATTATTCCACTTGCTTAAGAAATATTTTTGCAAAATGCAAATATTTTACTGTTCCTGAGAGAAAACAGCTTAGATTTGGTTAAGAAATGCCATTTGTAGACAATAATATTTTTCAATTATTTTTTAAAAGGTCGCAATATTTTTAGCAATAACCAACTAAATTGTTAATTTATAAGTTACCCATAATGTCGATTTTTTTCGGTGTTGCATGCATTTTTGGTATCGTTTTAATTTTCGACTTTGGTGATGAAGAAATTTGAGATTTTTTAATGTAATTCTTCCACGTTAACACGAAGCATTCTAAAAAATATTTATGTATTCATATCTTCACATGATTTCAAAAATACAATAACCGATTTTTTGGATAATTATATAATGCACTATGTCAAAATACCTGTTATTGGAAAATCTTGCACTACTATAGGTAAAAAGCGTTTATATCAACACAATTCTAAAATCCCTAAAACTCCCAAAACCAAAAGCTGGATATTTTTCTATAACTTATTCTTTAATAAAAATTAGGCTGAAATTATACGACATACATATGTGATTTATGTCGCTAAAGATAAACCATTAGCGCTGTATGGTTTTAATATAATGCAACGCTTTATCACCTTCACAATCTAAAGGGTGTTTTTTATAGAGTGAGACAAGTTTAAATCATAATAAAACAAGGAAATATATTTTCAAGATCAATGAAACGGGCCTTATTGGAAAGAAAATTTTATGAAATTATTATTTAAATATGATTTCTGCCGTGGCGGTCAGGCTTGCTCGTAGAAGGCGGAACCTGCAACACCAATTTCCAACAACTTTTCCCAGCATTTGCGGCTGTATTTCGCCGATAACTCTTCGAATGTTGATTTCCAGGTGTTCAATTGTTCAATTGTCGTGGTGCCGTTGTGTGGCATGTGGCTCAGAATGTGACGAATAGAACAATTGTTTTGATTAGAAATTTCAACAATTTGCACGCGTTGCTCTGGTGTAAGTCGATGCATAATGAAATTTCAAAGCAAACTAAACAAAAAGCAACTATCAGCTGTTAAATGGGTGCTTAAATAAAGCAGTGATGCCAACTCAAACACTCTAAACAACACGCTTTACATACATTGTACGTAGTAATAGGTATATGAATTGTAATTCAAAGCATTTTGTCGTCTTCAATGGGCCCAACAACAACTACTATACACTATAGGGTTCTGTGGAGCATTGGATCCCGTCTGTAAATAATTTACTGTCGAAATTTTACGTATGAACAGTTCCAGGTGCCCACAGGAGGTACATTTTTCATACTATAATTTACTTTTCTTCACATATTTAAGGCTTTATAAAAAATTCTATGTATATTTTTGACAACAACTCCTTCACTTTTTCTTTATGTTTTTCGACCACCTTGAACAGGGCTGGAATTTTTTTTCCCCTCAGAGTTTTTTTTCATAAAACAGAAAAACATATTTCATATACCAGCAAGATTCTCCCTAAAATTCAAATCTACATTCTACTTGTTTATTTTGCTTAATTACACTGGAAGTAAAATTTTAACTTTCGAAATCACACATTTTGGGCCGTAGAAAACAGTGCTACACCCTATTTTAAAAGGTTAGGTAAAAATCGACAGATATTAGATTTTTAGTTTTGTATTTGTCGAAACTCAACTTTTATGACGATGGCCTCTACCTTCTGGCTAGCACATTCCATGTATTTTTAATGTGCGGCACTATAGAATCCAATTTTCATAAATTTGATAATTTTTTTTAATATTTTTCGAATTCTGTGTCTGTGTCATTTTGATGTAATTACAGTGTTATTTATTCGAAACACAATTAATACGAACGTATAACTTTCGAATAGATATTTATTATACATTATAATAATTGATTAAAGTTTATTTTAAATTTTTTGATAAAATCTAATTGAAATTATACGTCAAGAAAAAAATGTTAGAAGGGAAAAGCCAAAAATAAAATTGTTTAATGAATTTTTCTAACAAACTAAAATAATAAGTATAAGTATGTATATAAGTAGGTATTGAACTGAAACCAACAACAATTTTTGAACACTTGACATTGCGGCCGTTTATACAATGAGTCATATTTAAGCACTAAAAATATATTTTTTTGTAAAACATGCGAAACCTCAAAAGGGAAACATTAATTTCTGTTTCCCCGTTCTTAGTAATTAACGACGAAGGCTGTTCCTTTGAAGGTGAATCAAAGGGTCACATAAGCATAAAAGTTCAGACGCTGAAAAACGATGGAATGCTTCATAACTCATCAGTTGATTTTCCCATCAATATAAAGATTGTTCCTAAGCCACCCAGACATAAAAGAATCTTGTGGGATCAGTTCCATAATTTGCAATATCCACCTGGCTATATTCCACGAGATAATCTTCGTATTAAATCAGATCCATTGGACTGGAGAAGCGATCACATTCACACAAATTTTCGTGACACGTATGAACATCTTCGTAAATTGGGCTATTATATAGAAACGCTAGGACGGCCTTATACGTGCTTTAACGCTTCAAATTACGGAACTTTAATGATTGTTGATCCAGAGGAAGAATTTTTTGATGAAGAATTGGCAAAACTGCAAGACGATGTGTTTAATCTTGGCCTCAGCGTGATTGTTTTTGGTGATTGGTATAATTCATCGGTAATGAGCAAAATGAAGTTTTTTGATGAAAATACAAGAGAATGGTGGTACCCAGATACGGGGGGAGCAAATATACCTGCGCTCAATGACCTGCTGCAAGGATTTGGATTATCCTTTACTGATACTGTTGCCGAGGGATATTTTCGGCTAGGGGAACACAACATGTACTACGCCAGCGGCACAACCTTAGGAATGTTCGCGAATCATCCCGGCAACGTTGTTGTATCTGCAAGCCTAAATGACCAAGGATATGAGGTAATTATCTTTATTATATATTGTACATACGTATGTCTGTAGTACATGTATTATTAATTTAAAGAATAATATACTTTGTTTGCTGATATTTGATTTGAGTACTTTATTTCTTACGTGTTAATTTGTACCTACAATATAACCATTATAAATCGTAAAAATTTCAAACTTGAAAGCGCCAAATAATCTGTGGAAAACTGATAATATTATTGTTAGTAGAACAAGGTTTATTGGGAAAAAGGAAATACATTATTTACAAGTATATAATAAATAAAGTATTTTCCAACACCCCTTCGCAATATTAGTATCTTGATATTAAGTGTGCAAACTCAGTGTTAAAATTTTCGTATAAGTTAATATTATAATATAATATAATATTGATCACTTTAAATGTTTATAGTTCTGAACTCCAATTTTATAGTTCTCATATATTTAAAGCTCTGAATCACAGTTTACCCAAGATATATGCGCTGGAATATGATTAGTTATGAATAATAACTATCAAGTGAGTCTTAAACTCAAGTCCACATAGTGGAACGCATATTCAGAACGATTTGTGCTTTAATCATTGTAAAAATAAGTAAATATAGTCATTTGTAAAATTAATTAATTGCGTTTATCATTTATTTACTGCGTAACTTAAAATAACTTATACAGTAAAAAATATTTTACGCGTATGTGCTCCATTCGTTGTGATATTTTCCATACTACAACATTTTTAAACAGCTGTTAACGTAACAACATCAAAATATATACACACTGCGCGTCGTCAGGTTAGCACACTCCGCATTTCAGCTTAATATTGTTGCTCTTGTTGTTGTTATACGAAGTCACTTTTTTACTCTATCGTGCTCATGTTGGTATGGTAAAGATCCCGTTGCCCGATATTTTTTGTAGAATAAGGGCCAGTTTTTAACTTAAAAATTAAACGGTGTTTAAACTTAAGTTCTGTTTAAATACCGAATTCATTTTTACAGATCATATTTAAATACAACTTAAATCACCGACCACGTCGATTTAAATACAACTTAAGTTTTTTATACTACCATATGATTTTGACAGTTCTGCAAATTATGAAAATTGCGTATGGAAGTTTTTTCATTATTTGATAAAAAAAAAACAGCAGCATAATCGAGTGCAAAAAGATTTCGTATTTAAATATTAAGTTAAAAACTGGCCATAAACTTAGTTTCGCACTATTTGAGGGTTTAAGGTAATATTTAAGGGTTTACGTAGGGGTCGTTGAAGTTTAACACCACTTATTGTGCCATCCTTTCTTCTCTGTCGCAAAAGAAAAAACTGTGCCCTTCTATCTAACAAAGATTTGATTCGATTTCGGCGTTTTTTAGCGAGGGCGCCAGTTTCTTTGTAAGTTTTAATAACATATTGGATTGTAGAATGACGTATTTTTACAATGTTTCCAATATATCTTAAGGATTTCCTTTCCTTATGCAAATCTACTACAAATTTTTTCAACTGTGGAATGAGTTCGCTGGATTTTTGGCCCATTGAACTTATTTTACAAAAATCTTAATAAAACTACTTTTAATCACTTGGCCAACAAATTTTTTTAGAAAAAAGATTCAATTACAAGTGAAGAATTTGCAGAATTCACGAAAAAAGAGTGCTGCTACCCTGTAAAATTGAAAATCATACTTGCAACCTTTTTGTTTCTGGCAATTACACACATCAAAATATCTTTTACTTTTATAATTAGCTTTTTATTATCCACTGCAAAATAAATGATTCATATTTCAAGATATTGCGAAAATAGTTATTCTGTTAAGAGGGTGTACGAGTATGAATTTTGCACATTGCATGGAGATTTATGTGGTCCTATTCTAAAGCATCCAATTTGCTACTTTGTTTCTTACAAATATTGGACAATTTTAGTTTATTGAGTATAAATTTATTTATAGGTCTTGATTTTTGTTTTTTGCAAACCAAAATTTTGCTACATCTTGCAGGTTTTATTTTAAGTACAATTTATGTACATATACATATTCAGGGGTGTCATAGAAACCAGTATTATTGAAATTGAAACGACTAAAAAAGTTATTTGGTGTCATGAATTCCAATGTTAATGGTTTTATGTTCGAAACAGAGTTAGTGTTGGTTTTAGGTGTCACAGAAACCAACATTATTGGTTTTTCTCCAATAGCAAATATAAAACAGCAACATTATTCATTTTCCTTCTTTTTTTATTTAAAACACTGAAATTTTCGATATTTTTAATCAACGCTATATATTGTCCAAAAATTATAACTGAAATTGTACACAATTATACAAATGTAAACAACAGCTGATTCGAATATTGGTTTTATTTGCATTCGAAGATTACAAAACCGACTATTGGTTTTCAAAACCAAGAAACATCAAAACCGACTTCTTTTCTATGACACCCTTGATTTATAAACAAGTTATTACAAAAGAGCCCGCATATGTGCATATGTGTCTATGTTTTTTATCGATCAAAACATACATACGTACATATGTATGTATGTTTGAATGTACCTCTATATAAAATTGAAGTAACAAATTATTTTTTTTTCATATTTTCGCAGATAATAAACAACGTTACCACAAAAAACAGTTCCTTAAAAAAGAAATATCCAATAATTGGACTATTTCAAATGCGTGAAATTGACAAGAAGCAAATTTCAACATTCCGCACTCTCGTCCCGATGAATGATATTTTCGATAAAACCGATATCAATATAGCGAACGCTATTTTAAATAAAAGAGTGTTGCTGCAATACAGTTCAAACTCCACGTTTGAAGAACATCATAAAGATATGACACTCGATAGAGAGGAGAGATCTTTGCTGCATGTTGAAAAAAAGCTCGGTCGTGTGGTGCTGATGGGTGATTCAAATTGCATTGATTCCACATTCACAGACAAGTATTGCCTCTGGCTGCTTAAAGCTTTCTTGGAATACACTATGAGTTCATACAAATCGCCTCTACTCAGAAAGTTAAACAGTATATTAATGATCCGCAATACTGACATTTCTGAAACGCAACCAGGAAGAGTCAAAAGCTCTAGACTGAACAAGTATTCAAAAGTCACTAAACACAACAACAACTTTGAAAAAAATAACAACCAATTATGTGTATGATATGTATAACATTAAATATAGATTTTGAGCTTAATAAATATGCAAAGGTACGTGCGTCCCTTTGCACATACGTACATTATTTGTCGCTATACACCGCCTTCAATAACCAAAGGTTTAACTAATTTCGCGAAGCTGTTTGTTGTCTGCAAACAATTTTGTAAAAATGTCGCAAAAAACTGGACAAGGAGAGCAACCTTAAAAAGTTAAGAGAACATTTACCCTTATTCTGCATATCGCTCACATACATACATATTTCAACGAAACCCCAAATCGGAAGGAAAAGAAAACTAAGTCGTTTTAGAAGCTGTTGGGGAGAGTGTGAAGTGGTTGGAAACAAAAAAAAAACAATTTTCTAATTGTTTTTCTTGTGCAGTAATATTAAGTGCATTTAGTTATTGATTAAAAATTTAAAAGAAATAATTCAATGTTGTGGGAAGTTAAATACAAAAACTGCATCGTTTCAATACATAAAAAAAGTGATATTTGTGACGAACCCATCCAATATATTTCTGGTAGCACAAAAATAAAGCTTCGGTCATCGATTTCAAAGATATATAGAGCCAATAGCAGTGGCGTTTATATTGCAAGAGGTAAACAGTAAAGCGAGGCAAGTCC
The DNA here is from genome assembly GCA_932526305.1 of Epicampocera succincta. Lineage (NCBI taxonomy): Eukaryota > Metazoa > Arthropoda > Insecta > Diptera > Tachinidae > Epicampocera > Epicampocera succincta. The sequence continues at coordinate 20,417,146 of OW052035.1, forward strand.
TTATACAATTTACTTGCAGTTGCAAAATACATACATATTTGTTTTGAATCTGTTGTTTTGCAAAACGAACTGGCAACTAGCGACCCTTATGCGCTTTGAAAGTTGTGTGTATTCTTTGGGTCACTTATTGTACCCGTACGTGAAGTACACACTCTTTCGTTGGCATTCGGTTTTTAACACAAAATAGCAGTTTCTTCTGTTGCTAATAGTCTTTCATCGACTTAAAAAATGATTAAATATGAAGTAAAAATTACAAAATAGTGATGGAAAAGAAGAAATCAAATTCAGAAATATGTATATTGGCTTAACTTACATATGACCACCCTAAATGCAAACGGACGTAACTATATGAAAATTCGAAATCGAGTTTTAGATTGATTATACAGTCGAAATTCCATAACTCGAACTACTTTGGTTGGCAGTAGTGTTAAAAAAACAAATCACATATCATTTTCCTTCCGTAACTCGAACTTCCATAAGTCGAAGTTCTCCATAACTCGAACAAAAAACATACACATGAACTCTATAACTCGAAGAATTTTGCTGATTTAAATGGTTTTTTGTTTTAGTTATGGTTTGTTTGTTTTACTCTCTTTTCTTGCTTGAGCTGGTTTGTATATTTTACATGCTTAAAGAAAAAGGAAGCAGCTGATAAATATGGTATCCCGGCAAGCACGGTCTCAACAATTTTCAAATATAAGGAATCAATTATCAACTCGTTTGAATCTGGAATTCGTTTATGTAGTAAAAGAGTTAGGCCGCCAAAATTCAAAAATGTCGACAAAGCAGTCCTCGATTAGTTTTCAGCAACTAAAAGCTAAACATGCCTATCAGGGGTGTCATAGAGACCAAGTCGGTTTTGATGTTTCTTGGTTTTGAAAACCAATATTGGTTTCGTTTGGTGTCATGAAACCAAGTCGGTTTTGTTATCTTCGAATGCAAACAAAACCAATTTTCGAATCAGCTGTTGTTTACATTTGTATAGTTGTGTACAATTTTAGTTATAATTTTTTGGACAAAATATAAAGTGTTTATTAAAAATATCGAAAATTTCAGTGTTTTAAATAAAAAAAAGGAAAATGAATAATGCTGTTTTATATTTGCTATTCCAGGAAGAGCGTTCGGAAAAGAAAAATATTGCGAGATTGTAGCAATTCGTTTGCGTTGCCGGAGACAACTTAATTAAATTTTTTATAAAGTTTAGAATATGCGTTCACATTTAAAGCTGCTTTGCAGGTTCATGGGATGCTAGCGACTAAACAAAGAAGCATTTCGAATGGTCCTAGACGCAATAAAAGAACATCTTTCCCGTTCTAAGATGTTATAACTTGCAGCTTCGTTGCGATTTTTATACGAAGGGCCTTAACAAAGAGTTGTCGGAAACGTCTCTAGCATATGGCTGAGTAGGAGCACAGTGTCAACCAGTTGTCTACGGTTGTTTTAGTGCTCTTTGTAAGGCCTCTCGGAAGGTCTGGATATTTGTCCATAAACTCCACGATTATGGAGCTTTGAGTTTTGTTTTTGTGTTTTTCTCTACATATGTAAACAAATGTTAGAATTCATAATATATTTCCTTTTTTAATATAAAATTTACTTAAATTTGTGCAAAATATCAAATTGGAAGACAAAAATAAAAGTGCGGCGTGAATAATTTTTGCTTTTTTAATTTTAGACATGATGTGGGTTATAAAAAAGCTTGTGGTGAAAGCAATGACGTTAGTGAAGTGGACTGAGAAAAGTGGAAAAAAGACATTTTGCCGAATTTACTACAGAACTACAGCAAAAGGGATGTTTTTAATGCGGATGAAACAGGGTTGTTTTATAAACGTTTGCCAGATAAAACATTAACTTTTAAAAACCAGAAATGCTACGGTGGCAAAAATAGCAAGCAGCGTGTTACGTTAATGCTGGCAACAAATATGGATAGTTCTGAAAAACTTCAAATTCTATTTATTGGTAAAAGTGCCAGGCCTCGCTGCTTTCGTAATGTAAAGTAACGTATAAAGCTAACTCTAAGGCATGGATGGCAGGACAGCTATTTGAAGAATGGGTTCTAAAATTAGATAAGCTCTTTTAAAGCGTACAAAGAAAACTAAACTCCATTCAATTGACATTTTTCCCACCGAATATGACGTCTAAATTACAACCTCTTGACCAGGGGTAATACAAAACTTCAAAGTTTTCTATCGTAGCAGAATTTTAAAAGAAACCTTTAAGTGCATACAGCTAAACAAAAAATACGATATTACACTTTGCATACAGTTAAACAAAAAATACGATATTACATTTTTGGATTGCATAAATCATGTAGCAAAAGCATACAATAGCGAATTGCTTAAAAAATGCTGGATTTGGACAGTATTCTGAATGGCAACAAGAAGATGATATGCCTTTAATTTTTTTGAGTAGTATTGATGAAAATCAAAATGAAATTGAAGCTGATTACGAAGCTTGGATAAAAGCAAACAAAATATTTTCCAATGCTACTCTTAACGATTATATTGAGGTAGATAATGAGCTCTGCTCAACTGGCTTTCCTACAGATGATGATATTTTTGAGCAAAATTGTCATGAATCAGAGGATCAAACCTTAAGCGGAACGGAGAGTGATGTCGAGAGTTCGGTAGAAGAAACTACTCAAAAGCCAACAAGAAATGACGTAGAAAGTTCTTTCCGAACATTAAATAATTATTTACAGACAAATGACGCAACAAATGATCAGCACTACAAAGCTTTAAGCACATTGGAGTTATTTTTTTACGGAAAATAGCAAAAAAATAAGATGTCAGTCACTTATTTCAGAATATTTTACTTAACTGTAATTTTTTAATTACATATATGAGTACATATGCTTGTTCTTTTATATGCTTAAGTATGTAGTTTTCCATTAGAGGCTATTTTTAATAAAAATACACAATAAAAAAACCTTTTATTCTATTTTGACAAAAAATTCTGTAACTCGAAGTCTCCGTAAGTCGAAGTTTTTTTTGGGATAACGGTGATTCCAGTTATGGAAGTTCGGCTGTACTTCTTTGTATCAAACTACATGCTCACGGAAATTTTGCGACCCCTGCGATCAAAAATTACAAACTTATTAAAGAAATTCAAATTGCCAATAATATAACGTTTTTGCATTTAAGGTCACAATATGTATGTAAGCACATATATGTTTTTATTTGTGAATCAAATTGATAATGTAAATCGTGCTTCAGTTCTTTATCGTTAAATTAGAGAATTGTGGATCATTAAATTCATTTATAATTAATCCTAATTTGTTTCAAGCTTGAAGCCCTTCTTGATTCATTTGTAAAAAATTACCAAACTTTACTCGATTTCTTTTAAAAAACTTCTTCAACAGAAGAATTAAAAAGAAACCAAATAGGACCTAAAGCTCAAAGAAAGTTTTATAATGACTATACATAGAAAAGGTAAAAAGATTAGAGCCAAGGTAAACTCATTTCTGATTAATTGATCATTTAAAGAAAGTTCAATAAATGTACAAAGAATAGAAATTATCTGTGAACTTCAACTATAAGAACTTCATCAAGACTTAAGTAAATTATATCAAATAAATAGTTTGTAATGTAAAATGGTAAGTTGTCTTCTCTGCATGTAAATTACAAAATGTACCTGTACTGTTCCTGAATAGTGTGACATTTAATCAAATAGTAATATTAGGCAAGTGTTGCGTGATGTGAGATTTACCTTGCTGTGGTACAATTTTATCCGTGTTATTTTTATCCAAAGGTTCAGACCTTCAGACTTCATCACTCTGGGGTACATTGTTTCAACATCCATTAATTGTAGACAAAATCTCATTTCCATGGGATTCGAACTCTCAAGAAAATTTTTTGACACCAGGAGATATGATAGTCCACGACTAAAATCGATTCAAACTCTGACTGCTGCTACAACTCCTGAACCAAAAATCATAATGTCTAATTTAAGCAGCTGTGCGAACACACATGATCAAATATGACCAACTACAATGTACTTAAAAACTTTATCAGTTGCTTAAGGAATGTTCGAAATTGTTATTGCTTTCAAAAATGGGTTTAATTCTTTATATACATACATACATACTCGTACATATGTATAATATTGGCAACATTGTCTTGAGTTGTAAACAACGTGTTATTCTTGCTCGTGGCTGATTTATTGAAAAATTATGGGGGCTATTCTGCGTTTCGACTCGGATCGTAAATTTCTCCGTTTGGCAGCTTTGGTATTCTGCGTTTCGATTCCGCTCAGTTTCTTTCGATTGTATGTATTATGCATTACGAACGGAGCTCCGTTTTTCTCAGTTGTTTTTTTGTTAACGGAGGGGTTTTCTTTATTTGTGTTTTTTAGTTAAAAAGTTTAAAATTGAAAAAATGTAAGTAGAAAATGAGATAAAATGTTCAGAAACGATTAGAAAACACTTAAAATTATTTTTAATTAATTTATTTAATTAAATTAATTTTTTTGTTTTTCTAATTTTTGTACCCGAATCTGATGTTTTTTTATGTATTACAGGTCAAAAACAACAACACCAGAGCAGTATGAAAAATTGGCTACCATCAACTTTCAAAGGAAGAAGTAGAAGCGTTCTGGGAGGAAGTGGCAGGAATCCTCAATGCACTAGGTCCTCCAACAAAAAATGCCAGTGCATGGAAAAAAGTAGGTATGGTTTGCGTATAATTATTGCAGAAATTAATATAAATTTATAGGTTTGGATTGACTGGAAAAGCTACATCAAACGGAAGCTGTCAACAAACAAAAAAGAAATGATGAGCACCGGAGGAGTTTCATGCCGCTTACAGCGTATTAGCCCACTTGAGGAAAAAGTTATTCAGTTGACGGGTCTGGTAACAAATACCAGCGGAATTAGCGTTTTTATTTGTTTATTAATTTTATTTATTACTTTTTAGTGGACTGAATTTGACTTTTTATTAAAATGTTTACAAAATTGTTTATTTTTACTGTTTCTATTTCACACGTTTCACAGCAAAGAAGCTAATTTAAACATACCCTGTTCTTCTTCTTTTTCTTTCGATTCCGTTTTTCTGCAGAATACCAATTTTCGATTGCAACGGAACTGAATGCGGAGACTTAATCGAAACGCAGAATAGGGTTGTATATTATTTCGTTAATTCTTTTTGACTATGGATAGTCGGAAGAGAGATTACTTTGGTAATAGCCCAAAATTAAAAAAGCAAAAGGTTGATCCTAGAAGTAGCAACAGGTTTCATTTGCTATCAGATGAAGAAGAAGAGAATAGAGTTATAAAAGAGATAATTCCACCAATTGTGGTGGACTCGTGTCACAGTTTCTCAAAAGTTTGTTTTGAAATACTAGGTGAGGAGTACTTGTACAAGCGCATGTCAATTGGCACAAAGGTCACATGCAACTCACTGGCCCTCTACGAAGCTGCAATAAAAAAGCTGAGTGAGCTAAAACACAGTTTTTATACGCACGAGATTAAAAACGCCAAGAACGGATCCGCAAATATTAAAGGCTGAATTCACTAAATGGCATAACATAACACCTGTAGGTCTTAAAGAAATCGTAACCAAAAGAACTACAGCTGAGGACGCCATATACTTGATGGACTTCAATAAGCAAGAAGTTTCAAAAAGTGAGGTTATGAAAATAAAATACTTCAGTAATATTGCTGTCCACTAGAGAAGACCACTGAAAGGTAACAAAGGACCCACACAATGGTCAAAGTGCTATATGTATGGACATGGTGCAAAAAATTGTAATAGAAGCATCGTCTGTGCAGTTTGTGCAGGGAACCATGACCAGGCAGAGTGCCCTCTGGCCAAAAGCCCGCAAGAGGCCAGTATTGTATACAAATGTCACAACTGTATCAAAAGGAACCTTAGAAATGTGAATCACAGGTCAGATGACCCAAATTGCCCATGTCGTAGGGATTATATGGAAATGCGCTTCCGAATAACCTCCAGGTCCAGACCTAAAAATAACTACGTCTATAATGAGGATGAGTACCCTCAACTCTTAAAACGGGAGCAACAAAGAGTTCCTGATATGCCCACCTCACAAAGGATGACTTTGTACTCCGATGTTTCACAGAGCAGGCCCCACGCCGGCAACAATGAAGAAGACATATCTAACGAAAAATTGTTGGATATATTCTTCAGTGCAGTGGATGCCTTAGAAAAATGTCGAAGTAAATTTGACAAATTAAAGAGTGCTTGGCATGATGCTCAAGCATGCTATATTAAATCATGGGTAGTCAAAATGTTATCGTTATGCCTGCAATGCTCAAGGCATAACAACAGAGTCAGCAGCTTCACAGCTCGAAAAAGTTCTTCGCGAAAAAAATATTGATGTTCTTCTTCTTAACGAGACGTTCCTGAAACCGTACCATAAATTCAAACTTGGGGGCTACAAAGTTGATCGAGAAGACCGACAAACGCATGGAGGAGGAGTACTCATAGCAGTTAAAAATGGTATAGACCATAAAATACTAAGCTTCAGAGATGTAGACATCCAGGATACAGAATCCATTTAATCGACATTTTGAAACAGTTGAATCAACTAGTCGATTTTCACCTGAACAGGGACAGAAATGTGGCTTGGTCGATTTTTATTTCCAAACTGCCATACGGGTCTAAAAAATTTTGGAAATTGACAAAACCTCTCAGGGGTAAGAAGTCTACTATTTCCGATCTTAGTATAAACGACCAGGTTTTGAAAACTGGTATTGAAAAGGCAAATACCATAGCAGATGTTTCCAGTAATATTCATGCAGTCACGATTAAGAATACATCTCCTTTAGAGGATGTAGTCCTTTCTGACAATGACTATGTTGAAGTTACTGATTCCGCGGAAGTTAAATCATTTGTTTTCACTTTAAAAAATAATAAAGCTCCTGGCTTAGATGGTATAAATATGTTATTCTGTATTTACAAAGGATTATTCAAAGCTTTTTAGACAGTCGTCTGTTTGTAGTGTACGTAGACAACCAGTCGTCTAGTGAAAGGGGTATGCAGGCGGGATTACCACAGGGTTCTGTTTTATCACCTACACTTTATTCTTTATACACGTCAGATATCTCCCTACGCAGAAACCAGGAAGCCGCTTTTATGCTGACGACAGTGCTTTTATGTGTAGCGGTAAGGTTTCAAACGCGATAATTAGGAAAATGCAAGAGAGCTTGAATTCAAGTCAAAAATATTTTAATAAATGGAAAATCAAGGTGAACGACTATAAAACACAAGCCATTATTTTTCCATTTAATAAGTCTCCGAAACGAGTCCTCTCCCACGCTATGTTCTGTCTCGGAAATGTTATACCAGTGAAATCAAAAATCAAGTATTTGGGCATTTTACTGGATAAGAAATTAAAATTCGGGCCTCATGCTAACCAGATTTGTGAAAAAGCTATAAAATGTGGTCGTGCACTGTACCCTTTACTTAATAACTCATACCAAAAAGATTCAAATTATACAAAATAAGAATTTGAAAATAATCCATGGTCTTCGCCGTGGGTTCCCGAAAAATTTACTTCACAGTAACTTTGGACATAAGATGATAAACTCATTTACCAGGGAACTGACACTGTCATTTAGTGAAAAATGCAGGATGTCTAATTTTGAAACAATAAGAAATTTACAAGGTGATTCACTAGGATTCGTTCGTTAGGAATGGATTAACTTAGTGGTTACCTATTCAAATTTCTATATAACTCCCACAGAGATCATATAGGTTTTTTCTGAGAGCAATTTTCCATAATATTGTATTATATTTCTTATTAGTTCTCTAAATTTAATTATTAGGCTCCTATTGTTGTAATACTTAATCTCAATAATCTCAATACTTTAAAAAAATCTCATAACTTTGAAAATAAAAACAAAAAAAAACATATTTATAAATTTAGGCATTAAAAATATTTTAGAAAACAATTTATATTATAAAGTACTTCAGTCGTTGCTGAAGAAAGTATTACTTACCTACACCCAGTCGCAGCAACAGATAATGATTTCAGATCATTCCCAAGCGATTTAAAACTTCTAGTTGTCGACTGGTAACGCGACTAAATTTCGTTTATCAATCAGTCTTATATTAAATTAAAAGGCATTTCTAAGGTTAAACTATTTTACTTTAATTTACACCTAATGTAGTTTATCAGTTAAAAATAACTTATACCTAAGCTGGCAACAAGTCAAAGTCATCGCTCACATGAACAATTGGTACGTGGTCGCGTTCCACAAGTGTTTGCGAATTTAAATCACAAAGTTCAAATTTCTTCAGCGCTGTTTCCCAGTCCATTAACTGCACAGCATGTAAGCTTTCAGCTTCGTTATGGTGTCGAAGTAGCATCGACTCCTGAAAAAGAGAATAAAAACTTTTGAATTAACAATTTAAGAACAAATTTTTACATACAGGATTGCAGGATTTCCTCTACTTAATTTCTTTATTCTTAAACATGGAAAAAAAATACTTCTTGTATGTTCAAATTTATGTTTTCGAAATTTCATATTTGGAATTTTAGTAGGAGATGAATTTTGAGAAGCGCAAAGAAAATGCGCTAATAAAATATTTATCGAACTTGTAACTCCTAAATCTATTTAAGGAATGAATAGTCAGAACGCGTTACAGTGTATGTAAAATTGAAGAACTCGTCTTCTTCCAATTCAAGAAAATTTCGAGTAAAAGAACAAAATTTTTCTTTAGACGCGGCACACTTTTGTACTTTAATTCCGCAACCGCTTAAAAAGGCTGTATTGGGACCAATTGAATCGACAGCATTGCAATTGGAGGCTGGTGAAAAATGAAATTATCGTTTGGTCCGGATGGCACGCTGACAAAAAATTGTAATATTTTTCAACTGACACATGATTTATAAAACAACTTGATGGCGGAAGGATTCTTAACGAAAGAATTGACAACGTTTAACGCTATAAATATACAAACAAAATATTTAACGTCATCGGAAAGCTCGGAGGCATTAATCACATAAACTGTAACATATCAATTCTTATTAATATCAAGCCGGGGCAAATCTTTTGAAATCACTTTTTTATTCTTCTCTATTAACATTTATTTTAAAGAAGACAAGAATCTGCTTAGTAACTGAGCTGGGATTATCGCTCATAATGAAAATCAGGATTTGTTCACGTTTCGAGAATGTTTCAAATACCGAATACTTTTATTTCAAAGCATTAAAATACTTTTATTCAATTTATTGTTGAAGTTCATAATTTAATACTTTTGTACATCTAAATACATTTTTCAGTTTTCTCTGTTCTATTTATTGTTTATCGGTGTATTTAAAGGTTTAAAGCCCGCGTTGCCTGAAAACCTCTCCTTATTATGATCAGTATATTTTATTATCAAATTGGTCTATAACTGGAGGACTAATCTTATATGTCAAGAAACATTGGATAGCTAACTTAAAGCATCTGAAGGATGGGTTGGGTTCCGAATTCTGTTGAAAAAGTAAGGTGAATTTTCGTTTTTAAATAAATATTCATTCATTTCTATTTTGCCCCTTCAAAGTACCTCCATTAAACATAAAAACGCTTTTGCTAGCATTTTTCCGATTCTCGGTCCAGTTCTGATAAGCACTTTTTGCATGACTTTGGACACTGTCAAATATTCCTCAATCGTTGCAAAACGTCGTTTCTTCATGAGTTTTTAATCTCAAGAACAGGAAAAAGTCATGGTAAATACGGAGGCTGACGAGTGATTACGTCGTTATTTTTGCCCCAAAAAATTATGAACATGCAATGATCAAAATTCAAAACCTTTCTGAACAAATTACATACCACCGATTTATTGACATTCCCATCAACTTTAATAGTGATTCAAGGATTTTCAATAGCATTGTTTTTTCTTTTTCTCAATTTTTTGTCGGTTACGGATGCGCTGGAACGTCCGGGGCGGGCTTGTAAAATTTTTCTGACTAGAGTAGTCACCGCGCGTCACTGTTAATATTTCAAGAGTTTTTGAGAACTTAATTAAATTTTATGCAAATTCTTTGATTAACTTTTTCGACAGTAGAAAAATGCCGAAACGTTAATGCCTCTTACAACCAATTAAACATGCTAAATAGCTGACACTGTGAAGACATGTTCGAGACGAGTGTACAAAACAAATTACAATTGAATATATGGGTCACTTTCTCATTTGTAATAATAACCGGAGCACAAAGATAGAATTTTGTCAAGGTTTTAACCGGAAGTCCTGCAAACGCTGAGAAAAAAACTTTATATGCATTAATAAAGCTAAAAATAATTTCAACCAAAGCAGATGTGAGAAATAAAATTTCTGAATACGAGTCAATGGATTTATATTTCGAAGGGCAAGATGAACAAAGTGAGCAGAATATTAATAAAGCTTTTTGTTATCAAAAGTGTTTTTAAAATAAATTGAGTTCGCTTCTGAAATGTGAGAATACGTACATATGTACATATGTATGTTCTTTAGTTTTGAAATTAATTTTTTAATTAAAATTTGCATATATATTTTCTTAATTCTATTTATATTTTTTTATTTGCTATGGAATATAGTTTATTATTACGCACTTAAACGTTTTAAGAGATTTTCAGATTTCTAAGCATTAAAGCAAAAACAAAATCCATATAAAATTTTTGTTCCAAAAAGTGAGCGCTGATTTGTTTTTATTTTTTGTTTTATTATAGATTGGAAAAATAACGACTTTTAGATAATCAAAACAAACTAAATTGGGATAATGAACTTTTCTATTCGTGGAAAATTACAAGCCATAATTAAAAATAAGGGAGGGCAAACAGTAAATATTATTAATAACTGTGTTCTTATCCATTTTTTAATATCAATCATAATTTACTTATATTTTTGTTTTTGTGCACTCCAAAAAATTGGCTTTAGAACTACTTTGTTGTTTGTGGATCAATTTTCATAATTCTTTTTGCATATGGAAAAGGTCTACTTATTTTTTTAATGGGGGCGGGTGGGGGTAGTAAAGCACAATCTAGTATTATGGGACACAGCTGTAAACATTTTGTGAAAGTTTAATAAAATCCGTTGATATGCTTGAAACATGTGATTATAGAAAAATAAGTTAAAAATCAGTTATAATACCATATTGAGCGACGCTATATACTATAAAACTACCAATCAAGTTTTTAGGAGAGTTGACAAGATACATTGTTAAAAAAAAGAATTAAAGATGGTGTTCAAATTAGCGAACTGTAATAGTTTTAATCGTGTCTGTTTCGTTGCAAAAATTAAAAGTTAACAATATTGAATTGGAACGTTTTTATGAACCACATCTATGTATCTTAGGAGCCTAGTCAGCCGCAATATGTATTACGTACACAATCAGGATTACAGTGTTAACTTTAAAATTTGTTTAATAACACCTTTCACCGAATCATGCTAATCTTTTGGGTGCCAGTTCATTGTTAAATTCGAGGCAATGAGTTTGCTGACAACGCGGATAAAATTGCTCTCATTTCATATATTAAATGTTCACAGTTCCAGCTGTTTAGCATGTTAAGTTTGTTTGTCAGATTTTATCTTACGAGTTCAACAATTTTCCGCTGTCGAATAAAATAGATCAAAGAATTTGCATAACATTTTGTTTAAACAATGAAATTCAAAAGCACTTGAAATGTTAACAGTGACATCGCTGATTGTAATCTGCACCAGAAACATTTTTATGGTACAAACTTTTCAGAGAAAGACCATATCTTGATTCACTATTAAAGCAGTTGATGTTGACAAAAACAAAGCCGTAATCAGCGTATTCGCTGGGAGTGCTCACGTCAGAACTGCTTCGATGATTGGAAAAAAACGCCGACACTATTGTATTATATTTAAGGGGTACTATTTTGAAGGAGACGAAATAGAAAATATTAGCAGTTAATACGCTAATTTCAATGAAAAAAGAAGTTCAGAGAAGCCTCCCAGAACAGTTTTTTTATTTTTTTTATTTTCCAAATATTTTTTGAGAGAAATTGCGATACCCAGCAAATTTGCTAAACACAGTTCAGTTAAGTTATGAAGTTAAAATAAACTAACAGATCTACTTATACGTGTGTACTCCGAACATCAACGCGAATAAAAACATCGAATGCTAAACTTTTAAGTTTTTATAAATATGTATGTATGTTTTAAGCTTTCGGATTATTGGGCCCAACTAATGATAAGCTGACGACATATTTACGCTTTCCATTAACAAGTTTACTAAAACGTGAGCTACGTTTTTTATTGAGGTATTAACACGAATTTCTTATTATAGAATAAAAAATATGTTTACCTTTATTTTTTCCCATTTGTCATCCACATCTTGAAGCCAGCTCAAAAGTAGTCTTCCATTAAATCGACATCGGGCGTTTTTCTCCTTATCATCTATTTCAGGTGTCAGCATATTGTAAACTTCTTCGTCTTTTATGTACGTACATACTGAAAAAGGATACGACTGATAAGACATACTCCTTGCAGCTTTTGAATGGATTCTAATAATTTCCTGCTCCACATTGAGACAAAGCTTTTCCTTTTCAACCGTATGGCGCTGATATAGGTCAAATCTTTCTTTTTGCTGTATCAGAAAAATATCTTTCATTTTCTGAGGAATAGTATCTGGTATTTCTGGGGAGTGAACATTTTTTCGCAAATGTAAAACATACATTTTTTTGTTAACTAAATATTCATTAAAGCCTTGTGGTGGTCGAGGTTTAACAGCAAATATATTTTTCCATTTTTTTTCTATTTGTTTCCTTATCGTCATATACATTTGAAAACAGTTTGTAAATGGAATATCGTGAGGATGGGAATCAGTACAAGATATTGGGTCATTATTAGCAGTATTTCCAGTATTTGAAGGTTTGACCTCATCATTTTTAGCTCGTATTTTCCTTTTCCTTGGGTGTAGTTCAGTAATGTTTCCCATGGTTTCTTTTGAAGAGGATGTTGACGAAGTGGATGGACTTGGAAGATTTGATATATTGTCAGTTTCGAAGGATGTACTTTGGTGAGTTGGACTGTTATTTGCATTGGAAAAACCAATTTTCCCTTCTACTATATCATTAATTGTAGAGGAGGCAGGTGAAGGTGAGTTGCTTGGGATTTGTGGAGAAGAGTTGTTAGAGTTTCTATCATGAGTTGTTAAACCAATGCGATGTGCACTTCTCAAGACTCTTAAGTTTTTCTCTTCATTTATAAGTTTACAGTTTTTGTCATCTATTCCACAGGATAGATTTATTTTTACTGGACTATCTCTAGGACTTGTATTTGAAGTTGACGTATCACGTTCGTTTGAGTCGCTATTTGAGCTAACAACATATGGTAGTGCAGCATTTCTTGATATATTGATTTTTCCCGTTCGAGTTCCACTTCCATCGGCATCAATAGCGCAGTTCTGTTGTGGTATAACAATTTTTAAAGGTGGAACTTTTAGACCTCCATTATAGAGTGGATCACTTTTGGAATCGTCATCCTCTAAATCAGCATCGTGAAACTTATTTTTTACTTCATCTTTTTCACATAAAAAAGAGTTTTTAGCAGTTGTCGTATTACTTTTAGAACTGATTGATTGCTTAAAGTTTTTTTCTACTCTATTTAGAATACGTAAGTTGTTTTGTTTCGTATCTTTTGTATTTTCTATGTCCTTTTTCTTTTTCTTCTTTGTGTCATCAACTTCGTCACTTTCTTCTTCATCAATATCTGAAAAGTGTCGTTTTGTAGAGTTATTAACTTCTGGCGCAAGCACGTTTTCAAAAACAATCTCTTTTTTTGAATCATTTGCAAGTTCGTCTGTTTTTTCTTTCACATCGGTTTTATCAATTGAGTTAGATTCGTCAAGGTCTTCGTCCTTTTTGTAATCCTTATTTTTTTGAGATACCCGAGAGTTATCTGCAAATACAGCATTAAAAAAGTTATTTATTACTCAATCCTAAAATTTAAGATAGGACAAGTTCAAATATGCGTCCTGGATGTTGTGCTTTCAAAGACCAATAATAAAGATATTATTGAAAAAAAAAAACATAGTTGTGGTGCAGTGCACGTTTTTTAAGGCTTCCCCTAGTTTACAGAATTCACACTTCTTAAGAATGTGCTCTTAAGAATAACACAGTACTATCTCGTTATATTGAAGTTGTGTTTAGGTCTAACAGTAAGGCAACTATTTTAAAGTTTACTACTTATCTATTTAATGTTAGAATACAAGAGCATTGTCATTATTGAATTGACATAGTTTTAAAGGCTTCATTATCTTGAGTGAGGTGACACTCAAATCTTACAAAATTAATAAAGCTGGTAAGCCTTCAGGTTAACATTCCTTTGAGCCATATTTATCTATTTGATCGTACTCTAATGAACACCTTAACTTATATTAGTTTGATATAATTTTGTTGCTATTGCTTGTCAATAGAAATCCCTGTGTATGCTATTTTACTATAGTTATCATACAATCTGTATTCCTTAATATTTACGTGGTTTGGTAGACTAAATCATTATACGTTTTATAATATTGAATTTTCGTCTCTAATTCGCAGTATTTATTTACACAATATAAACTTGTTGGACACGAAGGATTTCTTTGTATTGATATTGGATAAAACAAATAAGTAAAGACTATACGGATTATGTTAAATACTTTATAGCATTTTAACGTTGTAAATTGACACAACATGATAAATCTGCCCATCTATTATATTGAATATGACAAAGACTTTCATGTTAAGTGACAAGTAGTATAACAGCATCAGAATGTACTAAAACTGTTACAAAAATACCCGGCTGTAGTTTGTTACAAGTACATCTTCAAAATAAACTTAATTCATTACATTCAACAGGAAGGCTGACCAATGTTTTGTCTAAATAAACAAGCACATTAATAATGTTTTTGAATCTACGTTTGAAGAGGTGAAATTATCCAAACAACACATCGAATAACGCACTCGATTAGATATTGACCGTACTGAATATTTTTAAAATAAATTTAACAATGTTTTCTCAAAAATTCATTGTTATTTAAAAGTAACTCTGCATTATAAATTATTGAAATTTGTGTTATTTATATATTTACATATGTATATATATATTATATATATACTATATATTATATATATAGTATATATTATATATATACTATATATTATATATTATGTATACACATATATGTATATGTATATATGTATGTACGTATATCAAGGACAAAACCAAAATTATTTCCATATTTGTAAAACAAAGCACTAATTATATTAGCGTTTTCAAATGTGTAAAAAATAAAAGACGTAGAAATGAACATCTATATTATGGTCGTGAAATGAAAGTAAGCACTCTAATTGCTTGCAAAATATTATATTATTAGTATTATAATTAAATTACTACCAAATAACACATAAATATATAGCTACAATTATGCAGCAAGACGAACATCGATATAATCAAGTTCATCTACATACAACTGCTGTATCGTCACAACAGATTCAAATCGGAAAAACAGAATGCCTCGCATTGGCAACTGAGTTGAACATATAAGTCACCTGGAAGTTCAACACACCCTGCTTAGATCTGCCATTACCCCAACCAAAAAAAATAATACCCCAAACAATACTTTCCACATTTTGATTTCGGAAACTAAATCCAGGTTTTGTTTTTAGGCTTTATATATATTTTTAAGTGTTTATATTATATTTAAGTGTATATATATATTTTTGCAGACGGCACAAAATTACAAAATTTTTTACCCTCTCACGCAGTAGTATTACTGCGGGTACTTTACAAACGTGTATCGAAATTCACAATTAAATCTTGCGCTGTTTTTTATACTCTTTGGATTAAAATATAAAAAAATCTCAGTTGACACAAAGTTCTCTTTGTATGCAGACGTGTTTTCTATACAAGGCATTGTTCATACCGCTTTAAGTTTAGCGCTGCCTTTTTTGTTCTATAATCATATCAATATATTCTACATAATAGTAACATTTTTAACCAAATTGTAAATTACCTCTTCCGGAGAAAACTATTACTCGAATTTGGATCTGAATCCACCTTCTAAACGTGAAAGTGAAATAACAAATACAATATTAATGACTCTTTTGATTTCCCGAAATTTGTCGCTTAAGAAAACTACAAAAACGATTGCATAAAATACGTTGTAATAAAAAGAAAAATACCAGACAAACCCTTTCAAAACTGCAATATATTGTTGATGTCTAAAGCGTTAGAAGCGATATCTTCCGAGCCACCGCAAAACATCACCTTCACCGGAGATGCAAATTTACTCATCCTTACAAAAAATTAATCAGACGCCTGGAACTTGTACAATTGAAAGTGTTTAAACATCATAAAGGTTGTGATATTTTCTTCATCCTTATGCGATCTGACGGAAACAGAGATCACTGACGGACTCACGAGTCAAAAAGTAGTTGACTGCGAAAAAAATTACCAAATACCATGAAAGAATAATATTAAATACTCCACTTCCTATAGTACATTTCAATAAATACAACTTGCCGAATGAAATTAAAACCTGCAAATTAAACTACAAATAAATATACTATCAACTCAAAACAAAGACAACTCATAAACAGTAGCAGGAAAGAAAAATCAATTATTTTAGCCACTATTTCAAACATATTCGAAAGATCCGGGAAATAACGTCTTAATTTCACATAAATTGTAATCATCTAAGACAGAAACAATCTCCATCGTAGAAGGTGAGAGTATGGACCCCGAAGTCTACACTTCCATTAATAATACAACATCAGCCTTGATATCGTTTCGAAGCTTCGCTTCTAGCCGACATATCTTCGCAATGACAAGATGAAAAAGTGGCAAGAATTTAAAAAACATCCGCTAACGGTAAAACTAATACTATACAAAAGCAAACTTAAAATTTAGATTGGCCTCCCAAAAATCCAAAGCGTTAAGTTTCCAAAACTTGACAAAAATGACACCCAACACAAATATTTCCATTGTATCCAAGCAATGAGTATTGGGCATAATATTTGAAAGCTACTATAGCTGGCAAGAACACATTCTTAATCTCAATCAGGCGCTCATTCCCAAAGCTAATTTTATAAGATACTTGGCTACAAGAAATTTCACTCATACAAACATCCTTACTTACCTAGCGAAAACGCTCATCAACAGCAACATCAATATTGATTATGGCATTATTTGTATGTGGCTAAACATCAAAAGCAAAACTAAAGACACGAAACACAATCTACTGTGAAGCAATAACAGCCAGTATATGCATTCAATACCACCCCTATACAAATTCTACTTTTTGAATCAGGTCTCACAACTTTGGGACCAAAAGTTTCTGAATCACTCAATAGACTGCTCTCCAAGATTCTGATATCGAGTCCATAATGTCATCAGAAGAAGAACCCAGTGTCAAATCATCACTTTATAATATTATTAATAATAACAAACTGTACTTACAACCCAAAATGCCAAACATGGTTTTTTGATAAAAGCTCTTGTGATAAGTCTCTATCACGTTACGGGAAGCTAAACACAGCAAATGACTATATAAAATAATGTATAATGATCTGAAAGTAACTAGCTCGGCTGCCTTTTACCTATAGTTACTGATTCAACTATTGAACAAATAACATCTGATGTACAATAATAAATAAGCTTAAAACTTAATTAAACAACAAGCATAAAGAATTCCATCATGCACACTTTTCTCAAATAAATTTACACTTTTACACACCTCCAATATACCCCACAAACATAAGCAAAAACAATACCAAAATATTTTCAAGACTAAGAATTAGACACACCATCATAACAAAAAATCATTTATTCGACAAAACTCTCCAACAGCTGCGCTTTTTGCGGTTCAGTCAACGACGTAGTTCACATTCTTTTAAACTTCTTCATTCGAAAAACGTATGTATGTAAGTAGTTGATTTCTTTGATTGTCAGTGCTCTAACAAAATTTATTTTTTATTTATGTATGTATATAAATGCAATATCAAGTAAATAAAATAAATAAAAATATTCTTTCATTTCGTAAAGCTCTAAGTAACCCATGGAACAATAAATACAAAATTGTCACACTCATAAGAAAAGCATTTAATGGCAGAGAGGATAAATTAAGATTAATTACATTGGATACATAGCCACATTGGCGTTTCCGACAATGAAGCTGCTGACGTCGCAGCCAAATGTGCTTCCTCTGCACCCATTGTGAAGTCTGATACTCAAGAAAAAATTGACACTGAATTGAAAAGTTGCGTCTAGGACACAGTATTTTCTCACACGGACGGCTGTTTGAAATGCAAGCATGTTAAGTTCTGAAGATTGCTTCATTTGTACTTCACCATAGATATCTTCGGCGTGTAAACTATAAAAGGCTGATTTCAGTATTTTTTGGATCTTGAAATATGGGTCCCTATATTTTCAGCTATATACACTCCACATATAGTCCTTACTTGTGTGAGTCTTTGTTCGTCTTCCACGCGGCAAACTCTCCACTGTTTGTTTGTATTTGGTGTACATATTTGTTTATATTTTTTTATACTACAATTCCGTCCAATATTTTAACAATGCAATAATTTTTCTTTTTATGTACTACGTACAATTGCAATGACTTGATGTTTTCTTTGGCATTGTATATTTTTAACTGTTTTGTGCAATGTTTTTTCTACTCTACAAGCATTTTAATTGTATGTAGATATTTGGAAACGTACATTTCCGATATACATATATCTTATTTGCATTTACACCATACGAATCTTTCTTAAGGTTTTCACTTTCATTTTACGCGTTAAATTAGTTATCTCTTCAATGCGTATTTCATTGTGTATGTATGTACATACATACTTACCAGATGAAGCAGTCATTTGTATCAACAGTGCCATTTGCTGCCTCTCGGACATTGGGGCATTTGGGTTCGATCTGGCTGGTGCAATTCCACTGTTACAACCAATGCCCCTTGGTCTTGGGGGTGGCATACTACTGCAATCAGTTAATTTTAAGGTAAATTTAAACTTTACAAATGTTTATAATCTATTATATTTTTATATCAACCGAGTATGGAACAATATACTAAAAATTTCAAAGATCACAAAGCCATTTAAAAAAAATATCGGCTTCTACAACTGCCAAACAGCAGCAAGGTGTATTCGCCTTAATGCAACAATAGCAATTTTCAAGCAGCGATTCAAGGCGAATTAATACCGAAATCCACTGAACATTCTTCAGCTACTAAATTTTAAAGAAGTTATTTTTTGTGTTAAAAGAAGAAAAATACACAGATGTATAGCAAGAAAGGAATGATTAGCTTGTTTAACTCATGAAACCTTAACCACGGCCTTAAAAAAAGGAGTCAGCAGCGTTCTGAACTTCACCTGTTATGAATTCGCCTTGTGACAGTTAAAACTTAAAATACGGATTTCCTCACTTTTTCTGGAACTTGAGGTCTGCTAGCTGTTTAAGTTTTATTCATATTGATACATGCGTAACACATGAGAAGCAATCATATGTATCTCGTTGGTTTATTTGTTACAATTTTGTACTGAGTGAAAAATAGAAATAAATCTACATAGGGTAGCAGCAAGCTATATATATTTAGCGAGTTTCGTTTCATAATTTTTTAACTTTTTACATGTTTTCCCAATTTTAAAGTGTAAAAACTTTCAGTTGCAAAACAGGTTTGGGCTGAAGAATATCTTTGGTGTCATTGTAATAATTTTTCAAGTGGGATCCGTTTTGCGTCTCTCACGCGGATTTTCCTCGGTTAAGTACTGTTTTACTGTTCATTTGAGAAATTTCAAGTCCGTAACGCTGCTACTTCATATGTGAAGGTATGAGTCGTATAAGTTAGTTAGTTGATTTAGGTTAACATTATAGGAACTCTGTAAATAGAAATGCGTTTTCAAAGTGGTTTTGATTTGTCATTGACTAATTAAACTTTCTATTTTCAAATGTACGAGTTGAAGGTAGTTCAGCGTAATAAATTATTTTAAGACAAAAATAAAAAATAATATGTCAGTTAACAAAGATTTAAGAATATGCACCGTCAAATTGACATGTTTCGGACTTGCAATATTTCTTAAATCGTTAGACAAAATTTCTAATTTGTGGTATGTAAAACACACAATAGTATAATAATTCATTAATAAATATACATCCGAAATTCCATTCTATTGAACATCTTATAATGAAATTAGTAATATAACAATGTGATATTAAAAAAATTATCTAACAGAAAATTTTTATATTAAGATGAATTTTCGATTCTGGCGTAGGCATCTCTGCAATCAAAGCACCGTGAGAATGTCAGCTTACCTTTACAAAGCCTTTGCAACGGCGGTGACAATCCTTGGCTTTGATCTCCGGAATTGGTTCTGTTTACATCTAAAAACACGTTCAAAATGAAGCTTGTGAGGTAAGTTAAATTTTTGGAATTATTCTTATCCTAAAATTAAAAATGTATGCTCATTGAAACTAAAAGAATTCTGCAGTGGCACAACTCGTTGGGGTAGAGCTGAATTTACAGCCAATTTTTATCTTGCGTTAGTACATGGAAATGTAAATAAGCCATGCATATGTGCATACATACATACGT
Organism: Epicampocera succincta; assembly: GCA_932526305.1. Classification (NCBI taxonomy): domain Eukaryota; kingdom Metazoa; phylum Arthropoda; class Insecta; order Diptera; family Tachinidae; genus Epicampocera; species Epicampocera succincta. The sequence goes on from OW052035.1 coordinate 20,437,675, forward strand.
ATGTACATATGTATGAATGTATACGTGCATACATACAATGTGTATGTTGTGTATTGCGAGTACAGACTGAATATCCATTTTTGAAAGCGTTGCCAAGCTCCTTTCCATCGGGGATTACTTACTGAATCTTCGATATGGCTATTTCAAATAATAACTGGTACACATATGTATGTATAAAAAATGTAGGAAATAACAATGGCTCACGAGCCGGGATATGAAAAAGCAAACAGGTGCTGCTGCTTGCCGTATATGAAAGCTTTTGATGGTCGACTTGAGAAAAAACAATAAAATTATGGTGCCAACTTCTTGAAAGGCCAAGTTCATTAGCAAGCATAGTTTTCAGAAGCTTTAAGTTAGATTTAAATAAAGAAGGAAATTACATACATATGTACATATAGTAATGATCTTAACAAGTAGTGGTTATAAAAACGTAATGTTTGATGATTGAAGATTGTTAATGGCAATTGAGGAATTTGTTGTTCCATTCATATTGTATGTATGTATGTAGGCACACGATTACTTAATTTTGTTAACTTTGATAGTAATTCGTTTAAAATCAAAATGATTTTATTGTAAGAATTGAATTGTGTTACTTTAATCCTATTTAATAAATGGAAAATGAAATTATTAATAAATCTACTATTGTAAAATTAAAAATTTTGTTAATTTTAAACACATATATTTAAAAACTACACTACCGGGTTCAAAAATTATTTCACTATTAATATGCATCAATATCCCTTAGTATCACAGCAAAATGTTAGCAAACCTTTAATAGGGTTTCAATAGTCTTACCCAAGGGAAAATATTTGTCATAAAAAGGTATTCCGCTGTATGCGGTGAGAACAAACGAAAAATGTGTTGGAATTTGAAAGATCAATACTCAAAAATATTAGTCTAATGGACGCTTCAAAAAATAAAAACTATCCGACCATATGGCCAACTCTTGTATAATAGTCCTACTTACATACAATGTTTATACCATGTTATCCTTATCTTTATATTAATCCTTATCTTATAAATAATATGTTGTCCAAATATATTTTGAATACCTACTTTAAATCGGATATTGCATGAATATTTTCACTTTTTTCATAACGTATTTGCAGTCTTTTCAGAACTTTATAAATTATATTATTCAACCTTGGTAGTCAGAAGGGCAATGTCTGAGCTATAAGACGGGTGAGCTAAAGCTTCCCATTCACTGTTTGTCAAATAGTTTTTGACCGGTCTTGCAACATGTGGGCGAGCGTTGTCATGATGGAAGTTTATGGCCCCGTGTCCGTTCGAATATTCTGTGTGTGCTTCGTTGATTGCTCTCTCCAAAATATTGTACTCCACGGATTGTTAGTATCGCTTCATAACGGGTGAAATGGAGAGGACAGTCTTTTATGTTTTAGTTATATTTGTTTTAGACATTGTACATACATATATTTAACAAAATAAATAGTTGTGATTTCGCCACTTTTTGTAGTAGCAAGTTTACTTGCTATGAGTTCGTCTTTCTTCGCTCAAAGAACAGAGTAATTTTTGTTTATAGTATTTGCTCGCATTCCCCTTTTATCAATTTATAATCTTTTACAATTATATTGCTTGTTTTTTTGTTTCTGATACGCAAGCATTGGTTCTACAATTTGTATTGGAAATCCTATGTGTTATACTGAGAAAGTTTGTAATTATTTTGAATGTTCATGAGAGTAAATGTATTGTTCTTATGAATTTTTTTTAAAAAAGTTACGATTTTCATATCGAGGGCTTGCTTCTGGCTATCTAAGATGTTTGAATCTATACAATTGTTGACATATAAATTTGCCTGCGAGCTTGGGTACAAAAAGCTTTAACTTTTAAATAACGCGAACTTTTTGGGTAACAAGTATTTTGATATGATGCTTGATAGTCAAAGAGTTGATTGGAAAATTTTGGAAAATTATTAAAACATTATGTTTTTCAGGTTTTTAATGAAGCTAAGCCACGAGACAGTAACAATCGAATTAAAGAATGGCACTCAGGTACATGGAACTATTACTGGTGTTGATGTCGCTATGAATACCCATTTGAAATCTGTGAAAATGACAATAAAAAATAGAGATCCTGTTCAACTTGAAACACTTAGCATTAGAGGAAATAATATAAGATATTATATTTTGCCAGACAGTCTACCTCTTGAAACTCTTCTTATTGATGATACTCCTAAATCCAAATCTAAGAAAAAGGATAGTAATCGTTCTGGAAATAGAGGCAGAGGAAGAGGTACCCGCGGACGAGGAGGCGCCCGTGGCAGAGGCAGAGGAAGAGCTGGCAGCAGACGTTAAACGCCAGCCAAAATGTTCTTAATCATGATTTTTCATACATACATTCTTAGTTTGATAAAACAAAATATACTTGTCTTAACTTATTAGTCAAGTCTTTACTATTTTGAGTTTGAAATATGTAGCATTGATACGGAAAGTATTAGAAAACAACAAATGAAATTTTACGAAAATCAAATATAAACTACCGTTTAAAAAATCTGAAAGTTTAACATCGACTTAGGAATCTGAGGACAAGTACAAGGACACAATAATTATCTATAAGTTAGAGCCCAGGAGCATGCGGATTTATGGCTCTGTTGTGGAATGTAATCTAGTTGTATAAACGGAGGACGATAAAGCCCTCGGGTAAAGTAATATCACAGGTAACAAAATCGTAATGCCGGCTTTAATGCTTTTCTGACAGCCCAAAAACTACAACTAGGATTAGTAAAATACATCTCAAGGAAAAATTAAAAGAAATATCAGTGAGTCAGTGACCACAGGAAATTAATTAACTTAAAAAAAATTAATGTACGAGCTCGATTTGTGCAACCGAAAAGAAACCGGAGTTGTTGCTTTTACTGAAAAGTTGTGATAACCGACCACTAAAAGTCTTATTTAAAAACTCAAATTTATTAAATTTAATTTTTTTAACATGAAAAAATCACTATAAATAAAAATGATAAAATTAACCTTTTATACATAAATAAAAAGCAAAAGAAGAAACAATCGTTTTATGTATTTTACACGTGTGCATACATACTTATATGAGTCCTATTTATGAAAATATATTTAAGGAGAAGAATGCTGAAATTGTTGTTTGAGTTTTAGACTTTTTAGGCTTTTGAGAAATTGCAGCTTCCTTGATTTCTTGAAGAGCAATTAATGTAATTTTCTGTTGCCACTCCATACAAATGTAAAGGGACTTAATGACATCATTTACTTTAACTTTTTGCTTTTGTTCAATTTGTACAATTTCTTCGTCTGAAACGTCTACAGCTACATTTTCGTCTGAATAGACTTCTCTGATCCATTCTGCAATTTCACCATCTGTTAAGTTAATATCCGATAAAACATCCTGCAACAAATTTAAAATGGATTGTGTAGTTGAAGCCTGTTCTTCTATTATCCGATCCCGTAACAACATCAATGATAGATCGTCTTCGTCAGTCCATTGTTAATTTTTTGACATTAAAACGTTCCAACATTTCTTAATGGCGAAGGTATAAACTTTGTCCCGTGCATTAGCTAAAAGAATAACTGTCATACGAATATTAAAAGATGTAACCACATTTTTTATTACTCCCATATTTATTGAAATGATGTTTACTTTAAAATGAGCTTCATACTCATAAAAAACGGAAAGATAAAAAACTAACTGTAAATTTAAAGAGACCTTTTTTGAGAATAAAGTACTGTCAGCACTGACGTGTGGAAAACATTCTCAGGATGGGTTATTTCCTGAAACTTGTTAAAACCACGTTTCTGATGAAATAAATAGAAATACAAAGAGAAAATTGCTTTAAATTTTATAAAACACAAAAAGTTGCACTTATCGAGGCTGGTTTTTTGAAAAAGTTGCTGTAATGAAAAATTGCGTGTTGCAGTTATCGGTGGTTGCGCAAATCGAGCTCGTACTGTAGTTAGAAATAAAAAAATCAAGCCACTAAACGCCACTAAAATCAAGCCACTATGTAAATGATATGTAAATGTCCAAAAGGAACATATAATTCTTCCAAGAATTACGAAAAATCTGTACGAAGTAAAAGAAAAAGAAGTTGACTTACCCTAAGAGACTGGAGAGCATTTGTTTTACTTTATAATCGTATTAATTTTGTATTTGTCGCCTCCACTTAGTTACATACCAACATCATTTCTTATTTCTCAGTCAACGTCTGGCAATAGCCGAGTACGCACGTTCTTCTTTCGCGTCGATCGATTACGTCTACCTTTTAATGTTGGACTTTATTTGTGCTTTTCTGCTTTTTAGAGTGACAAACTCTTAATACAATTCGTTTATACATACATACATACATACTTCTGTTTCTATTCTTCTTCTTTTTGATTGATTTTCGTTTTTTTGTTTCTTGGTCTCGGCCATTTCGTTTATGGGATGAACGGGGTTCATCCTCCCAACGGGAACCGCTTCCAGGAGCTGTTCTCCAAAGGGAAGAATAAACCAAATAGAAACAAACGCCCACGTCCTGACGAATTTGTGCCTCTACCTATTGTTTTCTTCAGCGAACATAACATGCCCCGCTATATTGTTGCTACCGCAATAAGTTTAAAGGAAAATGAAATACCCCGATCTCTAGCATCTTACAATGTCTTCCAGGTTGAAAAGGGCTTAAACTATATCTCCACAAGCCGCCTCGAAGTAAATGAAATGAGAAATGGAGACTTGTTGATTAAGGTTGCAAATCATGACATTGCGGAGAAGTTCTTGAAAGCAAATTATATTTATAGCATCCCTGTTAAAATATCCTTGCACAAAACTCTCAATACGGTTCAAGGCAAAATTTTCTCGAAGAAAATAATAGACATTCCAGAGAAAGAACTACAAATGGCTCTAGTGGATCAGAAGGTTGTTGAATTACATAAAATATTGAAAAAAGATGGTGGGAAAATGGTAGCAACTGGCACCTTTTTAAGTGCCCGGAAAAAATAAAACTAGGTTGGCAATTAGTCAACGTTAATGAATACATACCAAATCCTATGCGGTGCCTCAACTGCCAAAAACTTGGCTATACCAGGAAAAGATGTCGGAACATCGACCAATGTAAAGAATGCGGCTACCACATGAGCAATGTCTCCCAAAATTTTGTATTAATTGTCAGACCGAAAGCCATATATCGAACGACCCCGGTTGTCCTACATTTTGGAAGCAAAGTCCGTGAATTACTTGCGAATCACACGTAAATGTACATTAAGAGAAGCCTGGGTCATCTACAACGAAAATCCATCAGTGAATACACTCAAACCACCTACAAGCAAAAATAAACCGTCATACGCTCATATTTTAAAAAATAACGTGCCTGAAAATCAACATTCAAGCTCAAGAACAAACAATGAAACACCAACTACAACAATAAATGCAGGTGCAATACCTAACACAATCGCACAAATTTTAAATAGCAGCACAGTAATAAATCAACACAAAGAACAAAACAAAACTACCGTTACTGACTCAGAAACCATTAATGAAACAACAACACCTCCAATAAACACAAAAACAAATACAGCCCTACGAACTTTCAATGCAAAACATCATATCAAATCCAACTCTAATAGATAACAACACTCTAACTAAAAATTGGGATAACACTAAAAAGCAAAAACTACTCTCTTCAAGGGTTTCACTCAACTCTTCAACAGAATCCCCCAATTTCAACAAAACAACCGCTCAGAATAATTTAGAGAAGAGTAATGACAACGATATCTTTTTTGAAAATAGCACAATGATTGATGAAAACATTTCAGAAGAACGACGACACATGTACACTTTGACGACATATGTACATAATGGCTCGGGTTCAAACATTGATTTGCCGTCTTGCTCCCACCTCTATGAAAATTTTCCATATTTAAATACAATAATCACACCAAAAACTTACAAAGAAACTTTACCAAAAAAGAACAAGAAAAATAATTTTGCTTTTTACAAAAATGGATAGCGTTTTGAACACCAACATTTTACAGTGGAACATACGGGGATTTTTAGTCCACAAATACGACTTAGAATTGCTAAGCAGAGTTATTCCTCTCCAGTTGTTGCAGTCTTTCAAGTCGCCTTTCTTTGGTAACTTTACAATGATGCATTTCTTCCAAGTTGAAGGCAGCCTTTCCTCCTCCCAGACTGTTGTGATGTGGGGCCGTAGAAGTCTCGCCGTGGTTTCCATGTCAACCTGCAGAATTTCTGCGGGTATGCCATCCTCGCCTGCTGCTTTATTACTTCGTAGTTGTTTAATGGCCTGTTGTATCTCCTTTAGGCTGGGAGGGTTGCACGCAATTCAAAGGATGTTTGTTTTTGCATGGCCGTTGTTGTTTCGAAGTCCTCAGTGTCGGGCGACGTTACTGATTTCTTAGAAGTGTTCTCTCCTTAGTGTCTGTGCTTCATTGCTTGTTAATAATGCGCCATTACGATCGGCAACTGCTTGGCTACTGTTACATTTCCGATTGGTCAGGCAGTCAATCGTCTGATCTAGTTTTCTCACGTTATTTTGACTAGCTGCTTCTTCTGCTATACTTGCCAGCCGTTCCAGGAACTTTCGTTTATCTTTTCTTGCAGGTTTCTTTACTCGATTTGCCAGCTGTTGGTATTGCGAGTAACTTAGGTAAATCGCCTCTAAGACCTCTAACATTTGTAAGTATCATGGTCCTTGTATCTGCAATTTTTTGCATGTAAGAATATGGCGTCTTGGTTGTTTTCCATACATTTTGTTCAGAATTAGCGACAGATGGCTGTAAATTCTTTTATAGAAATCCTGCACAGACCTATTACTCTGTACCATAGATGTCAATTGATACTCAAGAGTACCCAGATCTCGTTTATCTTCGTAATGGGGAGTGAGGCATTTGATAATACTTTTCCAATTTAATGGTGTGTTGTACTATTTTTGTGCAATATTCCAAAATAAATAGCCGCTCCTCTCTGACGTTCATCTATTTTTAACATTTTTTCCGCACTCTTTTTCCAAGATTCCGATTGCTAACGTCCGGTACTTAGTCTAGTTGTGTCAAGTCTGCTTCATTACGACCTATACCTTGATTTCTTGTTCTATGCTCTAATTCTTTTATTGTTCCCTCTTCCAAAAGTATCCTAATAGCGTAGACAGACGACAGCGTTAATTTGCATTAAAAGCTTACTAATGTGAATTAAAATTTTACCCTGACAGACGACAGTTTTTGCATTTATCAAGCATCTGTTTGTTTGTATACAAATTTTTTTTACAATTAGGTCGAGATCAAATGGACAGAAGGAGAAAATACGACTAGCAGCTATGCTGTTGGTGAAAAATCACTGTTTATTTGAAAGAAAGCTGAAATTACTTTTGCTGAAACTGCTCCATAATGTAAAAATTGTACATGCACTAGCAACCATAAATCTGAACGTGTTGCTACAAGTTGGGATCGCAATAGGATACTCTGATATAAGGGAAAGGCAATTGTGGAAATTTGTAGGTTTAATATACATATGTATGTATGTATCTTTTCATAAAGGATATAATTCATATATGGGATTTATTAAAGGAAAAAAAACTTTCGCCTCAACAGGAATGCTTTCCAAATCTTAAAATGGAAAAAATGCGTTTCGATTGTAAAATTTCTTTTTTTTTATCGCTAAAAACTTTTAAAATAACTTACCTTTGCTGAATTTGAATCCATTTTAATTTTACAATAATAAGCAATTTGCCAACAGCTGATTGATTGTCGACTGTGTTGCCATATCGAAATACCTAAATGCAGTATAAATTCACTCTGATTTCGTGCATTTACGACAGATCTTATCGTGCATTTACGACAGATCTTATACACATTGGGATGGGGATAATTCACAAGTTAATTTGAATTAAGACTGCTAATGCAAATTAACGCTATAAGCTAAACTAATTGAGCCTGTGGTGGAGGATTATTCATATTTGGCGGCGGATTATTGAAATTATTCTTAAATTTAAGTTTGAATTTACTTTTGATAGGTTTCAATTTCATTTAATTTTCTTATTCTTTTGTTTATACAATTTTACATTCACTTACTTTTAATACTCTTTAGAAAAATGTTTTCTTATTTAACATACATTATGATGAAGAACATCTTGGAGTCGGTGGTTGTCCATAGTCCTTTTCCTTCCTTGTACTCGCGTGGCCCAAGTCCTCCAATTTAATGCTCTTCTTACGATTCTTGTTGGTGTTGTTTGCAGTCTTTTGGGTGCCTGGTTAAGTTGGTCGCCAGTTAGTAAAAACAACATTGGGGGTGAAGATTTGTATTAAATTAGCCTCCAACAGGTTTGTTATTATAATTCCAATACTTTATTTATTAAAATATTAATTCACTGCATTATTTTAAATATAATTCAATGCGCACCTTTTTATGTGCATCTGAGTTGTCCAACTACCAAGATCAGATTCCGTTTTTATTTTATCTTTTTCTAAAAATGAAACGAAATATTTAATTGCCTCAGCAAAAGCTGAGGAAATTACAGGTTTAGTTTTTTTTATATTAAATCACATAACATAATTCTTGCGCAATAAAAATGTAGGCCAAATTTTTTTTTATTACTGACACAGAATCAATATATTGGACACTTATTGGTGTCGGCATTATTATATTTAAAACCAAAACTTGGTCAACGAAAGCAAGTTGATAAAAAGAACAACAACCACCCAGCAAACATTTTTGTAGTTAAAATGTCGCACCCTAAATACAAAAGGGTCACAACTCAAAATTTTCCAAAAGTGACTTTTTTTCCATAAATTAATTCAGAGTACACATCTCTAACTACTGCAGCAATTTCTTTCACGTCACTATCTTCTTTAACTGGAAAAATACAGTTATGTTAAATGTGTTTCTTCTGCACGATGAACTAAACATAAACAGTTTTTTGTCTCTCCTGAAAATTTTATAATTTTGAGTTGTGACCCTTTTGTATTTAGGGTGCGATGTATGTTGGTACATACATATTTATATCAATTAAGCTTTATGACGTTAATTATTGGAAATTTGGGACTAAATAAGTTTCTGTAGTTCCAAAATTAATTTGCTAGTCCGTTTACTAAGAGTATATTTTATTAATTAAAATATACGGGTCTGTTCTGCACCGATATGCTTTCAAAAATAAGAGTTTTGAAACGACTTCTGTGTTCTACAAATTACGCCATTTGACAGCTAGTTCAAAACAGTGCCGGCATTTTAAAAATACTAAATAAAAACATAGAATCGTCTGTAATAAGTTTATACATACTTATATTTATTTATATATAACGCTGGAATTTCGTGTTTCATTGTGAAACGAGATTCAGATTCACTTAAAAGACAAATTTTTTTTTTTATTTAACAAAATAAGTAAAAATTTAACAAAATAAATTAAGACGATCGCATGTACATAATCGTGCAGTTCTTATATATAGACTATTCAAATCTAAGAAACCAACACGTTGATGGAATTTATTATTTCTTCCTTTCCATATTTTTCTGTACTCAAATTCGTTTAAAACTCTACTTTATTCTGCTTCGTAAACGTTGCTGTTGCTATAATTTATGAAGCAATTCTTACTGTAATACACAAACTTATTTATTATGTCCTTTAAACATTTACATATATTTTGTGGCCGAAGTCTGATTTGTTTTCTTTAGCACTTTGTCGCAAACATATTTTTATTTATTTATTATTATTACTTACAAAATCATAAATATTTTAACTAATCTAAAAAAATAGACAGGAGTACTAGCTTCTGTGGCTTTCAAACATAAATTGCTTGTTAAATATGTAATATTTGTGGATATCTTTAGATAATGTTTAACGAAATTATATTGTATTACTGGGGGATGAAAGATTAAGACCAAAGAAAAGTCAAATGAAAAGACGAGCCTTACAAATATTTTATTTCTATTGAAATGCATTCTAGCAAATAAAATAGTACAATTTTTTACAGAAAAATTATATTAGTGCGGATGCATACTCAGAAGGAAATTTGAATTGGTGAGAATTCAAAGACATCACCGTGGGCAAAAGACCAGCATTGGGAATAATGTTCCAAGACAAATAGAGGGTGATGTTTTTGTTGCTTCTGAAAATAAAAATACAATTTAAAATGTACCATCGTTTTATTTAATCATTATTAATTAATTATTTTAATCATTCCATAATTATTTCTATATATTCTCTTAAAAAAGTACACCGCACATATTTATACATACACATACATATGTGAATGTAGAATGATTCACGTTTTTTCGAGGAAGTACAGGTATAAATTTACTGATGATATAGTATGAATTAAAATGTCTGTCAAAACTTTAGTCGTTTAGGCTCTCAATTTTTCAACATTTATTTTTGCAAGTTGTTCAACAGTAGAAATTGTATAATGGATTAAACTTATGTATTTTTTTCTTATTACACTTACTTGTGAACAACAGAATACTGTATGTAACAAAATACTGTATTGAATTAAATCTGTAAAAATCTTGTAGTAAATTTAGTTTTTGTGTGCAAAATTTAATAATCCCCCTTATTGTCTTTGGCGTTTTTCCGGCGTAAACTAGTCGTTTTTTTTTAATTGTACCGTGATCGACGAATCTATTACAAACACGACCTTAAAACAGTACCGTGTTTGGCGTATTTGTCTGCCAAAAGTGTAAAAAATTGTCCTTTAACATTTTGATCACGACGTTATTAAAATTGTTTGAGAAATAATTTCAATGGAAGGAAATAAAATGTAAGCATGCAAAAAATTTAATATCATTGAAATATAATTTTCTTTTTATGTACTTATGTATGTACCTAACTCTGGTGTATATTTTAGGATAAAGGTCACAACTGCCGCACAGTTTGCGAAGTTAGTAGCAATAATGGAGCAAAAACCTTATTTGGCAAAGGACTTCCATAAAAGTTTAATAAAAATAAATATTAAAGAGGAGTGGAACACCGTTTCCGAAGATTTAAATTGCCTTGGTCCCCCATCCCGTTCTGTAGATGGTTTGATGAAGGTTTGGGCCGATTTTAAATTTAAATTGAAGAAAAAACTCGCCCATAACAAAGCTGAAAGCTATGCAACAGGTGGTGGGCCGTTCAAACAACATACTTTTTCAGCTGTTGAAGAAGCAGCAATTGATCTATCAGACATACGTGCTGTTGTCGAACATAAAGATCCATTTGGAATTAAGAGAACGCGAAAGGATTTCACCAGACCCCCAGCCAAATTTAGACACAATAACTGACATTTCCGAAATTGGAAACCCGTGTAATTCACCTGCGACACCTCCGCTAAAAAAAAAGGAAATAAAAACCAAGCGAAACTGAGGCTTTTAGAACAACAAATAAAACTGCAAAAAGAATTATGCTTGGATTTGAAAAATAAATTTTCGTATTTTATAGACAGGTCTTTAACAGGATGTTTCAAAATACTTTTACTTTGTGAATCTTTTACAAAATTTTGCTAGTCGAAAATTTTAGACGGTAACATAAAATTGTAAATACGACTGCAACTACGACAGCTGTCGTTTTTCGACTACGCCAAACACAATAACGGTGAATGTTTAGTAAATTTATCGCAAAATTTTCTGATAGTTGCAATGAGAGTAATAGCTTGTCATTATACTAAAAATTAATTATTGAAAAGAAAATTGGAAGAGATATGCACATTTACGCATGTATATTTAAACTATAAGTAACTGGTAATTAACGATGCTATCAGCAGTTTAATTTTATTATTTGTAGTTCTACAAAATTCGTAAGTTGGTGAGTGAAGCAAGTTTTCCGTGCCTGTTTTTCTTTTTCAAACTAATAAAAAGTTTGATATAAGATTTGACAGATATTTCTTAAAGTTTTTCAAGTGTCAATACAGCATATACATACATATGTATAATATAGGCTTCAATTCCAAGTTTTAAATTGCATTCACACGGTTCCAAAAAAGCAAGCAGAGCCTAATCAATGAGGCATTATTAAAGTAACTTACCTCAATCCGTTACCGTCATCCCAAAAGTAGTATTTTGTATTCATGTTTTTAAAATCCAGCAAAGCATTTTCTCCTCTGCGCATAATTTTATCCCACAATACCACTTGATTTAATACGTTGTCTGCGGTTTTGTATTCAGCTGTGAGGAATAAGAATAGCTGCTTTACATTCCAGTTGAACAAACTTGTTAAATTTGTTTCCAAGTCAAAAGTAATGAAACCTAGATCATGATGTTCTCTCATGGCTCCATAGTCCGGAACATTTTTGCTAAAAGAATTGGACATTAAAACTTAATTCGCTGTTATATTTTGAGTGCTTACACTAAAATCTTAGCCGTATTTATATTAGATTTTACTCTGTAATCCAAGAAGACAGTTGAGACGAAGCAACAAAATGTAAGAGAAGCTAAAACTGATAATGTGTATGCTATTGTAGCATTTCCCCTTGTTAACACGGTATGCATGTTTAAAATATTTAAACTACTTTAAATGACACGTATATGCAATATACATATAATTTATTATTTGCTATACAAATAGGATTGCCAAGTTTCTAGTACGCAATTGTGTTGCCATACTACTGAAAATTTGCGTTTACACGAATCATATATTCAATTCAATTACCCTTAAGGCCGGTACACATAGAATTCGTCATACGTCTTTGCCTTATCAACTGACAGTGTTTGCTATGAGCATTGTCACATAGAGTACGCTAACTTCAAACTCAACGTAAAAAAGTTCAGCAACTTTTAACGCACGTTGTTTTGTTTTGATTTACAGTAGTTTATTTATGTGCAACGTAAAAATAACTAAAAAAATGTATATGGAAACTAAATTAATGTAAAAGATGTATAGCAAAACAATAATTAAAATAAATTCTCTTGTCCTGTTGAAAACTTTAATTTGCTTTGTTTTGTTTTAGATTTTCTATGTAAACGATAACAAAGTACTTATTGTGCCAAACTAATCCATCGTTGCGTGAACGTCTATGTGTCCCGGTTTTAAGCCCTTCTTTCATTTATTGATAGAATGGAACAACAAATGTTAAAAAGCGCAAGCGATAAAAAATATGTAAACAAAGCATTTGTTTTTTGCTTAATTCATTAAATCCTGTCAACTTTTCGTTTATAAAAAACCGAACAGAAAAAAGCGGTAAGTCGCTTAATTTGACCATAAATGGCGTATCAACACTTTTAATGTTTCAAGCTGGAAATGTCAATTTCAATTTGAAAAATTTTACATTATTTTTGACAGAACTTAATTTTTATCGATAACTTTAGTACATTTTTGACCCTTTGCTATTTTTCTTAATATATCTGAACTCTTTCAACTTGGTAAATTTTCCAGTTACTCTATATTTGTACTTTTCTCCAATAATTGAACAATGAACAAAAAATGTAGTGTTATAAGGGCTTTAGCGTAGCTTGTAAATCTGTTGCAAAAAACTCTAACTGCTGCTGGTGTATTGGCAGAGGCTGTTGTGGATTAGAGCATAGAGTTTAAAATTAATGATAATAACAATGGAAAATGTGGTTGAAATGAAGTTTTACCGGCAATGTTTTAATGTTGTGTAAGGCAAGATTCAATCACCTATCGAGATGACATTACTTCGGTCTCGGATGTTAGACGGAAGTTTTCCTAACACATTCCATACATTAGAAAAAAAAACGCCCAGTAATTTTTTCACTCAACTTTTTATTCAACCCTTTTTTATAATCTTTATTAAACTTGAAATACTTAAATATATTTTATAGCCGTTGCCTCTGTTATTCCAAGTTAACAAATTTTTCTTATGAAAAGGCATTTAAAGGAGTTTCAACAGATAAATTTTAATTTAATTTTTTTCTTCTTATATGTTGTTTAACCTCTAATAGCGCACTCTTTTACAAAAATAGCCCTTTGATAAACTATACACAGAACCTTCATTTTATACTTTTTTAACTACTGATTTGTTTAATATACGAAACTGCGGTTTGTTATGCAGTTGAAAGCTTGGCAAAGCGTTTGACTACTATTTTTCTATAGACCTCCATATATGTATCCTCTGTCCATTTCTCCTCGCCTTCATCTCTACTAACTGCTTTAGCTTGATTCATACAAATTTTTCAAATGCCAAAATCATATTTTTCCCCATCGTGATTGGCAATCTAAAACCTTATTAAGTCTCTGTTTTTTACACTTGATTTTAGTTTTAACTGCTTTTCCTTATTTAAGTTTAATCTATAGATTTCTCCACAACGAATACCATAAACCAATTTTTTGCTGGCAGAAATTGACAGCTCAGGTGATATTTTGCTTACAGCGTACCTTTTTTTGGATTGTCAAGGTAGTTTTCTTTGTTTTGCTCTTTCTTCATGTTTGGTAATGAAACAGTGTTTTATTTATTAAAAGATAGCGATATGCTTAAAAGTTTTCAAAGTCCAACAGATAGACGTAAAATAAGATATAAAAACACTAGTGTGCCGATCAAGTAACTAGCAATGCGCCAAGAATAGTGAGCTATGCCATTTTTACAGCTAAAGGATTGTAACGTTCCAGTATTCAATTCCTTGAAATTGGATTACTTCTGCATTTTTGGTGTTTTGCATTTCACAAAAACATATTTTTAATCCTTTTCTTTAGAATGTTAAAGGATTAATAAAAGTACAACGAATCGAATTTTATTCTTATATGTATGTATCTGATGACATTTAACAAAAACAAATTTTTGGATTTTAGTTTGATATATTTTATATTAAATTTAAAAAATATATACACACATACATATGTACATACATAGTATGTGCAAACAAATATTAATAAAAAAATGTTTTCCATGTATCCAAAAATTTCTAGTTATTTTTCTTAAACAACGTGTATAAAAAATGTTTTTCTTCACTCTTGACATGCTTCCACAGCTAAAAATCTAAGCGTAGCTGCTAATTCAAGGGTTTCTGGAACAGCACTGCTTTTCAAATTCTGTAATTCTTTCTAAAATTATCTTCAAGTCGCCACTTTTGTCGACTATTTTGGTAACATTGTCAACAAAGCATTTGTCGCCACTTTCCCTACCTACTTCCAGGACTTTTGCAAATAAAAGTGTTGGCTCAAATGATAAAGATGTACTAGTACGAGTTAACAGAGGCTTTTCCTTGGCCTAGTAGTTAAATAATGCTCCAGTAAATAAGCTGTAATAAAATGTATACAATAATTCGTACCTTGTAGAAACCATATCCTATTTTTTTTAAGTGCTGCCTGGTCCATTCTCGTCCTATGGTCTTCCCAACAGCTTGAGACCATTCCGTTGCTACATTCCTGACCGTAGCCCGACGATCCCGTTTGATTATTGATGCTAATGCTCTTGTTTCGCGCGTGGTAATTTTGGAAACACGGCCACGATTGCTTACTCGAGTAGCGACATTACCATTTTTTTATAATTTGCCACTATAGATTGAATAGTTGCTCTTGATAAACCTAAATCTTTAGCAATTTTTGCATAGCTTTCCTTTAAAGTGGATTTTTTAATAATCAACTCTCGAATTTCTGGGACTACCGGTTTGCCACGTGTCATTTTGAAAACTACATCTTAATAGGACAAATTTATTGATTACATGTTCTCTCCTTATTCGTAGATAACGGTTTAAACCGATTTTTGATTATTTACTTTGCTACTCTTAAGAAGTCTGCACTTTCTCTCATAGTGTAAAGAATGTATGAATTAATAGTGGTCATTTTTATATACACTAAAAAAATAATGTTTAAACAAAATCGCAAAAACAAAATAGAAAATATGTAAATTGATTTTTTTATTATTAAAACAAAATGAGAACAAAATTTGCTTCGCAAATATATGAATTGATAGATAAATATTCGCAAAACAAGGGACTTAAAATAATCAATTACATTTCATTTGTTTAAATAGATGTACTGTATGAATTAATAGTGGTTAGGGCTCGTACTCCGGTTCTAAAGTCTTTATACTTCTAATATACTTTGCACAAGTTGCAAAGATGTGGTGGTAAATCTCTGGTACAAATGTCTCCATTAGAGTACTTAGTCATCAGTATTTTAGTACCAATGCATTATAAATAACACGCACATATTAAATGTCTGTAGCAGAAATTTAGTGCTTTTACGTCCGATATAATGTTCTTTTGGAGATGTGAAGCTTTCTATCCCTATCATGATTCCAATGGATAAACAAACTGTTAAATTAGCTTTAAGCAGAATAAGAAACTCTCAATAATAAAAGTTTAGTTTTATCTTGAACTCCAAATTGAACAGAAGTTTCAATTTTGTTACTCACATGTAGTTGTACTTGCAATATTGGAAATATGTAAGATTTGTATGCTTTTTATAATAATTGAACAAAATGTTGGCAGCCCGAACTAGTTAAAATTTTTACACTTTAATGAATTAAAAACGCGTATGCGTCTCACTTTATTCACTATATTTTCTTAACTACTTATCTAACAAGTATCCTTTTAAATACTAAAAATAGAGTAAGGTTTTTTTTTTGTTCTTACAACTAATGTTTACCTTAATTTTATCATTATTATTAGTGTCCTAAATAAAGAAGGAATATGATCAACAATATGGTTTATTTGAAATTGAACCTCTTTTTGGTTGTTTACAATTTGATATTTTTCTTTTCCTAATGTTTAATTATTTAGGCACTTATTTTATTACCGTCTGCTGTCTACATATATTTCTGCATAAGAACATATACATACATACATATCTACGTATGTGCACGTTGCTTCTCAATTTTATTACTAGTGTCCCTGAGATTGTCCTTAACTAACTTGAAAAACGTAAACTCTATGATAACCATTTGAAGTGTTAAGAATATAAATAAAATAAACTATTACTAAAAATAAGAAAAACAAACTGTTCCTAAAACCAGTGTTCTTAGATATATTTCAAATAAAAACAAACAAACAAAAAATCAAAGAAAAAATGGATGATTTTGTAGAAAGCGATAAATGCGGTAAAATACTTCACCCAAAACTGTTCTGGATTAAAAAGAAGATAGTATGAGAGGTTAATAGTAAAGATGAACAGTGGGAAAGAGGAAATGAAGAATTAAATCCTTTTTCAGCTGACGTTAACCCAACAACGGATGACTACTTTGTTAAAGCATTTAAAGAAAGAAAAAATTAACTGTCAAAGTACTCAACAGAACAACACATTTTCAATAGCGTCGGACGAATTTCTGGAAGTTATTTTACACCACCGATCTTTATGCGATAAATAGAGGCCGAAGACTAACGATTTTTTTTGCCGTAAACTTTGAAAGGATGTATTACGGTGATCCTGAACAATTTCAAAATACTGTTAGGACGGGTAAAGTAACATTCGATTTGCTTTTCGATTTGGTTAAGGAGGATCTTTCTAACAATTCCAACAGAACAGCCATACCTGCAAAATGTAGAATTTTGCTAACGCTGGTGTAAGAAAAATTTTGTGTGTTTTTATTCTTGCAATTACGAACATACATATGTATGTATGTATGTATTTTTATATGTAAATCTTTAAAACTACTTACATCATATTGCCAGTAATCAAATGTTTTCATCAGTGTTTAAGAGGGGACGTACGACCGTCCCAAAAATTTGTTTTAGAAACATGTGTTGTACTGTGGAACACGATCGGTTTTGTCTATTTATCGTTACCTCAAAAAGATGAATCGAAACGCATTTGCACATGATTTCAATGCTATGTGGAATTTTCCAAACTGAGTTGGAGCCACTGACGGAAAACACACCACTTTAACATGCCCACCAAATTCCGGCACGCAATATTTTAACTGTAGGGGAACCTACCTGTAGGCAGTACCTTTAGCAGCTGCCGATACCAATTATACGTTCACAACCATCGATATTGGTGCATATGGCTCTCAAAGTGATAAAGGTGTGTTGGAACTCAAGTTTTGGGGAGAAGCTTTTCAGTGGGCAAATTTAAAATTTTCTTTGAAAAAATGGTGATAATTATATCTACGCAATATAATTAAAGGGTTTTGGCAAAAAGAAATTAGTGCTCCGTTAAAAAGACATGGGCGAATGTTGTCTAACAATGCATCAAGAGACGCACTATGTATGTACATATATAAAAAGTAACAGATTAAGAAAATTAAAATATTAAGTAAAATGAAAACTAAATTTTTTTGGAAAACCAAATTCAAAATTTCAATTTTCAGCCAGTCTTGATCTTCCACCGAATACGAATCCAAAACTGTAAAAAAGTCTGCATTCCTACTTTCTTGGCATTTTTTTTTTGGTGCAATGAAGTCACTTACTGCGCTACATGGCAAATTTTTTCGTACGCATTTTCTTGCACTTTGTGCCGATTTTCCGGTCGAGTTGGCTTACTGCTCCCCCGTCGAAACATATGCGCATTCACCGTGGAGCTACTGCATTTATCCAAAAATTAAATTTCTTCGGCCAGCTGTTGCTCAGTTGATGTCCAGTTGATATTGGAAATCGTTCTGCAAGAAAGATTTATTTGGAACATATGTACATACTTTTAAATACAATAAAAACCAGGTGCAATGTGTTTTTGTAAGAAAGGCAGTGCATATACTATATATGGCACCACTTCCGTTTTTCTTTAAAAATTTCGGAAATTTTAGACTATAGTTTAATATAGACACATATGCATGTACATGCATACATAACTTTAAAACATTTCTTACCTGTTGCAGTAGGTGCAGAAGCCCACGCCCTTTTCTCTTTTAGTTTATTATGACAATCCTGCACTGCGTTGAAGCGGACGTACTCCATGTGACGATGCTCATAACAAAACCTGTACTTGAACTTACTTGTTAGTTGAAAAAGGCAAAGTACAACGCATGACGGATTCTCTGTTGTCCAGCCTTTAAGAAAAGAGTTAAATGCAATTAACAGAGTTGACTAAGTTGGAAAAAACTTTATAAAGTTTAACTGATAAACTAAGTCAATTAATTTTATGTCTACAAAGTCTGATGAAGTGTTGGAGAAAAAAAGAAAATTCCTAAAAAAGGAAGTTGAGAGCCGAAATAAAATCTGTAAAAATTTCAATTCAAATGTGATCTATGTAAGTGCTACAGATGCACTCACTGAATTACCAAAAATATTGGAGTTAAGTTTGACCCGATCGATATAGATGAAGCTTATTTTATTGGAAAAAATCTTAATCTAATGCTGAACACACTAATATCAGAAGTATTTTATCTCTTAAATCCTTAGTTATCTTTTCCTGAACTGCCGGATGTAATTAATGTGTAAGAAACATGGTATATTCAATACCTGGGTTTTCTGTGACTCATTGTTGTCGAGTTGATGGCTACGGTAGGAGCGTCATTGTATGTCAATAATTATTTTAGTTTTTCGGTTGAAATTTGCAAGAGTGCCAATTTTGTTCAATTTTATGATTATAACGCTAAAAAGAAAATAATAAGCCTATGAAACTTGCGTTCTTCTATAGGTCACAGAAATGCAATTATTTGACTTTTGTTGTAAAACAAATTCGTTGGTTTAGATCGCAGCTCTAATTTGTTTTAATTAAATTTTTTTGTTGCTCAAAAAGAGTGTAAAATCAAACCAGTTTTTTTGACGATCTGCTTTTCTGCATATTAAAGGGGATTTAGACGGTAACACAACTCGTACGATAAGTACCGTCTAAACTTAATATGTAATGAGACCATACGACATAGACAGAAAATACGGATTAAAATTTGACAGTCGTAGGACTCTCATCGTTTTTAAACATTTTTCAAATTCCTTCACACATCATTAGATCAGGGATGTATTTTCATGTAAAAATTTTACTTTGTTTTGGTCTTTTATCAATGATGTAAACGTAAAAAAATCTGTCGTAAGATTTTTGATCATATTTTTTTAATTATTATCGTTGCAGGGAAGCATGCCCGTTGGGAAGGGTACCGCGTTCTTAGCATCAAAACTAAATTGATGAAAACAGTGTCATGTTGAAATCTCTTCAAAATAAGACTCTAAAAACAATTTATAACTTATGTAAGTTATATAACTTATGAATGTTATATCCTATAATTTGATTATATAAAAATGTGTGTGAAACAGTTTTGTCAATCTATCTGTTTCACGAATATTAGGTTTTAAATATATATGTATGCATTTAAGTCCTTACATAATATCAATAATCATTTACATGCAAATTATTTACGAGTTGCAAGAGAAAACTAAGCAACGTGCGGATTTTACCGGTAGTATGAAATTGTATCTGCTAACTTGAAGTTAGTTAATATAATTTCAATATTTGTTAAATAAAATCGAAACACTTTTGAGAGTTTAAGATACGAGTGCTACGAAAATATTATCTATTATTAAAGAAGAAACGTGTATACTATAAAATTGTTTCATATTATGTAATTAGCTGAAATTAAAATTGTTTGTAATTTAATACTTAAGAAAGCTGGATATTTTATATGTATTTTATAGCTTGCAAAGTAAATTTACAAGATATAACTGCATAGAATGGGCAGGGTAACGGAGCCCATATGTCCATGATGGTGCTAAAAGGCTTTTACTAACGTCTCTGTGTCTACCTTATACGAGCCATGCCTTCACATGGGAAGTATCAGCGTGGCCGACATGAAATTCTTCAAATCAACCGTAAAACAATACAGCTGTCTGAGGCAAATCAGTCAACCAGTGCGAATGAGACGCAAAACTCTCGAAGGCCAAACAACGAAAACAAGCCTGACCGCATTTAAAAAATAATTACCAGAGCTGCGTTACCAAACGGCACTATTTTAGAGTCACTCCGGTTCTTCTTTTTCAGATTCTTTGTGTTTGTTAAGCGTTCTTTGAGAGCTATTTGTCTTTTCATTGGTAGTAGTAAAAGGAGTTGGTTTACGTCTTTTAAATATACCATTTGGCAATTTTAACATGCCACTTCTACTTTTCTGGAACATTCGTCAGTTGCCACTTTACTGGACTAATATTTTGAAGAATAACAGCCTGAGCTTTTGTATTAACTTCTTCTTGTGATGTTAAATCGCTGACAAACTTCATAAGCCTCACCGACATGCTGAAAGGTCATCAGAAACGCAGCGCGAAGTAAACCATCCGCATCGATCAATGTAAACAAACTTAATATCATACTGTCTTTGTTCATTTCCAAGTGGTGGCAGGTTAAGTGTTGACGACTCACACCCACTCTGATTTCCGGAGAATAGAGGGGAAGGGGTCCAACGGTTGGCACGGCAAAAAAGCTCTAGAAAATTTATGTATGACTTCGATTATGCATGTTCTTCCAAAACCTTCACCAAAGATAAATTGATAGAACAAAAACCAGAATGCCTTTTGCCGTTCTGGGTTGGTCACTGGTTGAGAAGCCTATCCTTGGTTGAAATGTTCTGGTTGTAGTTTAAACCTAAGGATGCAGGAGGAAGAAAATCTTCGAGGTGCAGTTCGATAGCGACAGGTTAGTTTTTATGCAAGGAACTGGATTGAGAGGGGATTCCGTGTGGATTTAGGACTGCCAACTCAGGAGCCTTGTCTTGTCTCGCTTTCTGGTGCATTGTGTTAAACAGAAGGGATTAGATAGCCCGAGTTCTTTAACAAGGAGTTTATGACTTGTGCTGTGCAACATATTATGAGAAATTGCCACCTGTGTGAGCTTTGCAAGCCACATGGAGGCGCTAGTGAACCGTCTCTCAGTTCGCTCAAGTGGAGTTGGTCCACTGTCTGTCTTTATTCATTGTCCCATTTTCTTTTAAACTTATAATTTCTTTTTGAAATTCTATTTGTTGAGAGCATCTTAACATTTTTTAGTTCCTTAATGGATTAATATTGTGAAGGCTGATAATATACCACACAACGACAATATCAAGCTTAACATTTTCTTTTTATTAATATATTGGGTTTAACACTCAGGTTTTCTTTTATTACAAGCGGCATGAAAGAAGGATACTCAACAGTTGCAGTGTATCGCCTGAAAAAATCCAAATCTCTCATTGTTTTTAAGTTTCGGATCCGTTAAAGAATACATATATCGATCGTTTATTTAACTAACAAGTGCTTTGATCTACCACACAGTTAATATTGTTTTTCAAAAGTGAAGGGAAAATCTTTAAAAATTCGCGTATCGCAATTCAGAGAGCAGTTTGAACAGCAAATCGTCTATTTATGGAAGGGTATCCTTAGAAAGAAGAATTACAAATTACTGCTGTTGTTCTGTTCTGCTTCATAGTCCTAGGTTAATGCGCATACCATTTAGTGAGGAGTGTTGGAATCCGCAACGATTAATGTTAGCAAAGGAGCTAGTCTCATTCGGCTAATATGGAAGAACACTCAAGGAGATAATGCCGTAACACTAATAAAAGGAGAACAATAAATCGTTTGCTGAAATGCTTGATTATGTGGCATATTAACGAGGTTTATGTCCTCTAAAAATTTTACTAAAAATAGATATGTATCTTATAAGGGAAAACCGAAAGTAAGTAACTGCAAGACTACAAGTACTACTAAAATAAAAGCTCCTACTATATATATATATGTATTGGTTGCTTCAAAATAGTCGTTAACACTGATTAATTTCCTTTAATCTGTTTGGACTTTTTTTGCTCAGTGTACTTACTGTAATTACATATTTTGTTTTAGTTAACTCTGCTCGCAAGTTACTTTTATCATCAGTCAGTCAATTTCTTGCACTCGCATAGTTCGGTTGATTTTAAGTGAAATAAAACACATACATACAAATAGAAATAATAAATTTAAAGAATTGTGGTTTTCTTAAATAAATAATATATAGAACCGACTACATCAGAAATTCTCTTAACAGAATCATAAGTTCATAGTAAGTTTTGAATTTTTATCTTGTGTTTCTTATCATTGAGCTTTATAAGCAATCACGCCACTCTCTTGCTCTTAGAAATGTTTTATAACTACACTGATTATATATGTATGTATACTTTGAAATTTTTACTTCGCAAATTTTTACTTTGTAAATAAACGCGAGTCCATTTCATTGATTTTACTTTGAAGAAATCCATACATATCACTATATTTCAAACACCTGCTTTTTCCGTGCGAAATTCAAATTTGGAAACTATCTATATTGCTTTGTTTTTTTGCCAACCAGTTACTAATACTCTAATTCAAACAAATTGATCCTTTTTTTTTGAAAAGTACAAAATACTGTTCGACAGCGCGCAGTCAAAGCCATTGTTCACATACGTGTGGAAACAATTTTGAAAAATATCACTTTTTTATCGAAAGTTTGACCATTTATTGTGAAAATGTTTGCATTTATTGTGTGTTAAAATTTTATAAAAAGTTTGTAATGGAGAATAATCTGTCATATACGAGTATGTGCTTAAGATTTGTTTCATAAATTTTTGAAAATTTTTTTAATTTTTTTTAAAAATTACCCCTTTAAAATGGGTTTTTTCAAAAGTTTAAATTCATGTAAGCTTTTAAAAAAATATTAACGTTTGGCAAACCAAATGTAAAAATATTTGAATACACTAAAGTGTGGTTCATTTACTAGGATTTATCTCATATTGCGTAAAGTTGCGTAATCTGAATAATATCATTTTTTGGAGATTCCTATGCTTTGAAAAAAATCTAACTTTTTGAAATTTGTTTAAAACAACCCTCAAAAAACTCAAAAAATTATATCCTTGTCCAATATATCTTAAATAAAGTTGATGCGTCTCAGATTGACTATGATTGCGAGAAATTATTGGTGGAGAAGGTACGCCTTTTCTACAAGTATCTAGAAACAAAATGGATAAAAAGTGGAAGAAAAGAAAATCAGTTTCGAAATGAAAACTTTTCATGGCTAAATAGCGAGATATCTTTCAAAATTAAGACAGCAGCTATTAAAACTACTTCTACCACTGTGGGATGTCCGCAGCAACGGAGTTTTTAACGGCTATATTAGGGCAAACTGATTTACTCGTACAAGCAGCAGCAACCTCAGCTAGAAAGAAAGGAAATGCTAACTTAGCTGCAGTTCTTAAGTAAACCATAGCAAGTCCAACAAGACCTTCCAAAATTAAAAAGATGTACTCAGAAAGTCAACCTAAACCAATTCCTCTTTCTGTAAAAGTAAATCTGTAAATTTGTATCGTTAGCTACCAATAACCTCCACTGTTCACAAGGTGTTAATTCATTCCAAGCAGGTCATTGAAAACATTATACTGCCAATTGGTGTTTTTGGCGAATCGGCAGCTGAATCACGCCACAAGATTTATAAATCCGACATATTGCATCATGCTCGCAAAAACAGCAGAACTAGCAACCTTCTGGATGCTTTCAACAGAGCTTTAGATACCAATAATTTCGACAAAATACTTAACCCGGCAATTCCCATACCCTCGCCAAAGATAGAAACAATTTGTTTTCATTCTAAATAGAAAAAATACGTCTAGTTTACACTATAAAAAAGTTTAAAATAAAAAAAATATTGGTAGTTGTGTTTTTATAGCGGTGTCACCTATAGGTGACACTGGGCATAATTTATTAAATGTTGTGAATTTTACATTTGTGTTAACAGAAACTATATAAAGTTTTATTTGTTGTGGAATTTATACCAACATTTAATATGATAATAATATGACATATGTTGCATTTGACACACATTTTTCTAGTACGTGCAAGATAAAAAAGTGGCAAGAATTTAAAAAAACATCCGCTAACGGTAAAGTTTTCTTGTTATTGTGCCTAATTTCCATTCCAATTTGTAATAGCGGGTCTGAACCCTTTCTCCTACATTCAGTTGCTATGATGATTATTGCGTATTATCGGATGTTTTAATATATCTTGGCGGTTTCGTATTTGTCGGCCTAAAAATATCTCGGAAGGCGTTTTGCATCCTTCAACTTTTGAAATATGCCGCAATCCTGGCAAAATGTTGAAAATTCATCGCTTTTAAAAATTGTTGCGTTGTCTGGCACTATTACGCCTGAGTAACCATTTCTTATCAAAATATTGAGTAGTAGATCTATTGTCGAAGTATACGATGGTGCCGCGGGGCATAGCTCTATCCATTTTGACTTCGCATCAACGACCACCAAAAAGTTATGTCCCTGGTAAGGACCAGCGTAATCAATATGAATACGTTCCCAGATGTTGCCTGGCTCCTCCTATGGATGAAAGGATGCTTTGATCGGGCTGTTCCTAGTAGAAGCGCAATTTGTACAATCTAGTACAATCTTATCGATATCTTTATCTATAGTTGTCCAATATACGTAACGCCTCGCCAATTGTTTCATTTTTGTTATAACGATATGAGTGTAATGAACGTCTTGTAAAATTAGATTTTGTAATGAAGCGGGTATAATAGCACGCTGTCCTCGAACTGCGGAGTAATTCCACACTCGGAATGGAATATAGAAAAGAAAAAACTTATCTCTTTAAAGCAACTCGCTTTCAAAGCCAACAAAAGGTGTACAGATATTGTATTGCACATATATCATTATATTTCGAAAACACTTTCAAACAGAAACCGCGCATCTATACTAAGTATCAATTTTGAGAAAGCTCTTGACCTCATTGGAAATCACATCATATTAGACACTCATAAACTAGAGAGTTGGCCCGAAAATCGTCAAATACGTGAAGTCGTTTTAGTCTATACACAATTAACCAACATCTGTCAAACAAATACCCTCTTAAAAATGGGATTCCACAGGTTTCATCACTGTCTTGTGTATTATTTCATATTGTACTTAACCAACTCAGTAACATTATCAATTCCTACAAATATATAGATCATATATGCAGATGATCTTTTTATTCTATGCAACAACAATGCTAATTCGAAAATTAAAAATGAGCTTACAAAAGTAGTCATCGATATTGAAGCTTGGACAAAAATATCTGGAGCCAAATTTCTTTTACAATAGCATCTATTTTACACGTATGCCGCAAACAAAAATGCCACCCAACACAACTATTCTCAACTATAGTTGGCAAGAACACATTCTTAAGCTCAATCAGACGCTTGACTACAAGAAATTAATTTAAACTTTTACGCACCTCCAATATACCCCAAAAACATATGCAAAAACAAGATCAAAATATTTTCAAGACTGACAATGGGACACGCCATCATAACACGTACTCGTAGTCATCTACTCGACAAAATTCTTCCAACACCCGAGCTTTTTCGGTTCAGCCAAGAATGTGGAGACACTATCAAGGTAAATATCTTTCGAACAACAGAATTAGACTGTTCACCAACCTTTCAGAATACAATATAAACACTATTTTTAAATTTATTTCGGTTCTGAAAACTAAAATTTCAAACCAAATTCTTTATTCGAAAAACATAGTTGATGGCCTCGGTTGTCAGTGCTTTGTATTCTTTACCAATAATGATTTTATATTTATATAAATTTAATATCAATTAAATAAAGAAATAACTGGCGACATTGTTTTCATTTAATTTGTGATGCTGGGCATTTCCTTAGCCGAAATGCAAAACAACGTAACTAACATTTTTACTATTTTACAGTAGAAAGAAAATATATTATGAATTGAAGATTATATATGATTTTGGCTATTCAATATTGCAGATTTGCTAAATAGAGAATGATTTTGTAATTTTTGGAAAAAAAAATTACCAACGGTTCCAAGAGTTACGTCAGTTACGTTATTTTCAATTCCTCTTTCCTGAAACAAAACTACGCAACTACAATTAAAACTGTTAGATTTGAAGAGAGTTGGTTTTGTATATTTACAATTTAGAATAAAAGAAATTTTTCTGTTATTATTTAATGTACATACATACGATTTACTTTCTATACATAAGTTCATACATATATATATATATATATATATATATATATATATATATATATATTTTCTGTTATTATTTAATGTACATACATACGATTTACTATATATATATATATATTTGTTTATTTTGTTTATATATATTATTATATATATATTTGTTTATAAGTTATGAAAATGAAAAATAGTTTACAAGCAACACTCTAAAACATTTCCAACCATAGTGAAAGAATAGACAATGACTGAACTACTTCCCAAATGGAATTTCATTGTTAAAATTATCACAATCCGGGGGAGATGTTTAGGGTCTTAATGCGTCTAAATTGGAAGCAATAAAAATAAAACCTTACATCGTCGTATCGATGAATAAATCTTAGGAACTGATTCGTAATCAAGAAAGTATTCATGATTTAAATTATGGAAGAGGGGTTCTCGAGCGTTTTTATCAAATCTACCAGTTGCGATGGCAAATTAATTTATTTGTTTTTTATTTTTCTTTCTAAGAACGAATGTGTTGAGTTACACTCCATTCTTGTGCGTCCTCCAAAAAGGTATTTGTGTTCAATAGTGCAATTCGTTTCCTTGCAAATTGAAAGCAGAGCATTTGACAACACAAAGGTTTTCATTTGATAACTGCTGGAATTTCTTAAATGATTTATAATGCAAGTTGTAAATGTTGATACATCAAGGCTTTGCTCTGTTTCGCCCCAAACTTAATTATCAGAGTAGTGCGAAGTATATATGAGGCGCTCAGCGGCAAAACGGCCTAAGCCCAAAAAAATGGTTCTGAGAAAAACGAAGTTAAAAGAAAATAAGTTTTTAAAATATATTTAATATTTTTTTATTTATCGTAAAAAATATTAGTTGTAATATTTGTTTTAGGGTAATCAATAGGTCTTAATTAACTTAGATAAAGACTGTTTTAAACAGTTAATACAAAAATTAAAGTGGCGTAGGCCATTTTGGAATCTATTTAAAAAAAATATATTGATAGTAACTGAGGGTTAGGCCATTTTGGTTCCATTTATTAAAACATAAAAAATTTCTTCAGATAAATAACAAAAATAATTTTTAGCGTTTTAAATAATACAAATTAATAATAATAATTATTCGTCTTCTTCCTGAATATCTTCTTCTTCGGATATTATAAAATACATGCTTTATAGGAAGTATGAACTCTTTGAGTTCCTGTAAATCCTTAAACTTTGCAACTTCAATGAATCGTCCTCCAGGATAAAGCGGTTCCAATTAAAAATTTACAAACTTGCTGGAGTTCCTCTTTGAAATATCAACTTCTTCAAATAAAACATCTATGTTATTTGAATATTTGTATTGAATTAGAAATGACTTCACATTTTGGAATCGAAGCCACAGAATCTTAAGCCATTCAACTTTTGAAGTCTTGTCTGCGGAGATTTTTCTGTTTGTCACTAGTTTCTCGATTAAGGATATGCTTTTAATATCATCTGCCGTCATCTTTACCAAGTGAAATAGTTCCCTTTTCTTGCCGAGATGATTACACGATTCCAATCATCAGGCGTAAAAATGTCCTTATAATATTTTTTTTCCTTTTCAATGAGACCAACATCTTGATCGTATGGTAGGAATGAGAGGCCAGATACTAAAAATTTGTGGTCTATCTGTTCCACTGGGAAGGTCGAATTATTGACCATGTATGTGCAAATAGTACTCATTGTTATGTTCCGATTTTGGCCACCACATTGATCGCTATACACTATTAAGTCCTTACATTTGACATTGCTACCCCTGTGGAAATGACTGGTGTCGGCAGAGTTTTCATAAGGTCGAATGCTATAACTGCATATTCTTCCTTTTTAAGTTGCGAGTCCAATTGCATCCCAGTTCTACCTGATTCAGCTTTTCGGTGATGTAAATCTCTTTCGCTCGTAATCCTTTCCTTTTCAGAAGGATCACCTGCGGCCTCGATTTTTACTTTAAAATAATCAAATTTTTTTTAAAAATTAAAGTTTTCTGAAAAGATTTTGGTGAAAACGAATTTAGATACAACTTTGTCCATTTCTACAGTTCCACGATATAGCTTGTACATAATCGATATGTTTAAGGTAGGCGCGAGAAATTCTCTTTGAATATTCTTATTTTTTGAATAGTGGGAGCTATACCTCGGAAATTTATTGATAAATTCGTTCACGATTTCTGTAGCTTCAACGCTGGTCTTATTATGAGGTGGATGTCTTCCTCTTTGGTCCAATTTTGGTGTAGTTGTGACACTTCCAGGTGCTCTATGGTTTTTACTTACAAAAAAGAAAGTTGATTTTTAAACATTTTAAACGTAACATGCATTTTTGGCCTAACCAACACATATTTTTTATTTCTTAGGCCATTATGGCATCCAAATTTTTTTGAACTTTGCATAGAGGAAAAACAGTTTTCAGCAGGTGTTATACTATGCAATAGGGAGGTTTTTAGTATTTATTTCAAAAGGTTCCGGTTAGATCAGCATAGTCAGTTTGATTTTTTTGAAAATGAGGATTAGGCCGTTTTGGCGCTGAGCGCCTCAATTCAACTGTGGTAAAATTCATAAAAAGCACTGAAGAGATGAAAAATAAAAAAATAAAACAGCTGACATTTTACTTGTTTTCAGTGGTAGAAAAAGTAGAGTACTAAACAAATTCATAAATTTTGAAAAAAAAATTTTGTACACATGTGGAATTACATACATATATTATTTGTCATGCAAATGACATTGAAACAGTTTGGTTCAGTATAATATTGTTGGTAAAGTCATTGACTACAGTAATAATATGATTCATTGTGACAGTTATGTCACAGTATATGGTTAGTTATGACAGCAGTATGTATGAAAATGATACAGTTATTTATAATAAAAGTGTGCTAATATGTCTGGTAATGAAAAAAACCATGTTATACTTAACAATATTATGGTTGCTTAATATTATGGTATTACAGAACATTTTTGTTTTGAACATCAAAGGTTTTGACGTCTACTGGCGAGTAACCTACGAAATGTCCACATACAAACACCTGCGAAAACAAATATATATATTTTTTGATTTGATAAATTATACCTATTATCCTATCTAATCACCTGCTGAATAATTATAATACTGTAACTCAAACTATTGCACTAAAGATAGAAATTCAAAAATGTAACTTGGATTTTTTAGATCCTTCACGACTAAATTAAATAACAATTTTATCATTCACAAATGATGGATAATTTTCAGCATTAGTGTTTTCCAGAAAATACTTACTACTTACATACATACGGCTGTAGGTAAGTTTAAGAAAATAGTTGGCAGGTTAATTAATAAATGTGTGTAAGCATGTACATACACATGTATATTTAAACACAAGAGGAGTTAGACAAGCGATTCAATGTAGAGTTCAGAAAAATATCGTTAATTAAGTATGTTTGCTTTTATAACAAACATATTTTATTTCCAAAAAAAAAAAACAAAACTTAAAGCTTAAAAGGAAGTACTTCAACTCAGTGGAATGTACGTTGGATCACTTCCTGTACAAAAAGTCAGCTTTCAAATTCTTTCAATAAGGTCGGGTGTAATACAACTTTAATAAGTATGGTAGCACACACCGAAAGGATTTCACGAAGCCGTTTTTTCTTAACTAACAGGATGTTGTAGTACTGCGCATGCCCAAAAAATTATATATACACAATGCATATGTAAACATATTCTGTACAAAATGAATAAATTCGATTATCTAACTGCTAAAATTTAATTGAATATTCAGTGTTACAAATAAGTAAAAAGGTTTTCGAGTAGATAAGTTTTTGATATAAAGCGGAAGGACAATATTGTAAGTTTGGACGATATGGGTTGTTTCAGCAGCAAAGACCGTCTCACAAAAGAAGACATGGAGTTTCTTAAATCACACACACGCTACGATGAAGCAACAATAAAGGAGTGGTATAAAGGGTTTAAGGTAAATGTCGTAAATTGTGCTATACTGTAATAAAAAAATATTTACGCAGCAAGATTGCCCTAATGGAAGATTAACGCCAGCAAAATTTGTGGATATGTATAAAATGTTCTTTCCATCTGGAAATGCAGAAGAATTTTGTGACCACGTGTTTCGAACATTCGACATGGATAAAAATGGTTATATTGATTTTAAGGTAAGTGATATAAAAACTTTTATTACATTAGAAATGCTGTGATCTGGGCAATCAGTGATATATTTAACACAATGAGTAATATAAGTATTTGACACGACGTACATATGTACGTAAGTACGACCACACTACTACTAGTACTAGTGAACATGCGCTAAAATATATAATAATATTAATCTTCGAAACTTAAACCACCAATTTTTTTTTAGTTGAAACTAGAATACCATTTACAGTTTTTAATTTTATATACATATGTACATACGTAAAGAACTGGTTTCAAAACAAAGCTTTGTTCCTACAGCTTCAGTTTCTTAAATATGGCGGATAGCTTTCACTTTGTTTAATACCGTTAAGAAAATGTTAATATTTTGCCCGAATGCAAAGCAATTTGCCAAAACTTATTGAAATTTAAACAAAAGGATAATGGCATCCGAAAGCTTGTGTCTTCGTTTCGGAAAATTGAGCTTGAATTTATTTTTGAAAAAACATTTTCTGGCAGAGAAATTGCAAATGCTAATCTCGCACAAAAGAACCGTTTTATTGTTCTTATTAAATTTACTATATTTACAGCTAAACTAACGTTTCAAAAATTATATCAAAATACACAAATAATTTGCAGCGTTTTCTCATGAGCTGTTTTTTAGTTTCAGGCTATAGCTGAAAATGAAATTGTTCTCGAAACACGTCTTTATGTTTATATGTGTGTATGTATGTATGTATGTACGTATTTATATTTTTTAATTTTGAATCGCAAGTTGTCTTTTTGAAAGAATAATTAATATTGTTTGATATATTAAATTAAAGCAGAAAAAAGGGTTCTCAAAAAACGATGGCTTCCAGTCGGAGTGGTAAATTTGGAATTAAGGAAACTGAAATTCTACTAGGAAGTACACACGCGACTTAGGTCCTTCTTAATTTTACTTTTTAAATACTTTTTTGTGTTTCCATTACACACACATTCATTCGTACGTTTGTATGTGTATACATAACATTTTGTACGCCCATCTGTGAGTGGAAGATAACCAGCATAAGAAGACACCGCCCAAAAAACACTTCGTTCAAAGATTATTATATGTACATGTAAAGCTGTCTGATATAAACTAAATTCATTCTTAAAGCAAATTTATTTATATCCGGAAAAGTAGACTAGTGTTCACTTTTAACTTGGTTTGGTTTTAAAACCAAAAATTAAAAAGATACCAGCAGTAACCATATACTACATACATATGTATGTACGTACGTATGTAAGTATGTATTTAAAGAAAACAAAACAAAAAGCAACCAATCAATCCACCGATTTAAGGGCACTTGTGAAAAATTCAAGAGCAAGTGCGATAGTAAAAGGCAAATAATACGATAAGGGATTTAAAATCCTATAACATATAACATTTTTTAAAAGTAGACAAGACTTTTTATTATATTATGGGTACATACGTACGTACGTAGGCTAAAAATTTGGAATATAATTGCCTTTAGAAATAAACATACGCACATATGTACATATTTCGTTCTCACTAAGTTTTATTTAATTTTTCTGTCTGCTTTAACTGCTTAATATTTTCAAAGGTCTACACGTGTGCGTCCTATATGAAACTGTTTAGTCGACGCTGGACCAAGTTTCATCCAGCTGTTTATTTTCAAAGTATGTTTTCCATTGCCTTTAAAGTGTGAAACGGAAATATAATGTTATGCTGGACTCTTTGACACTCGCAACAAGTTTATTAAGACCGATGAAAATCTTAAAACTTTTATAAATAATAGTGTAAGTCGAGGTAACCAAGACCATATGCGCATGATGTTTTTAACAGACTTTTATAAATGTCTCTGTGTCTAACTTATACGATCCATGCCTTCACATGGGAAGTGGCAGTGTGGCCGACATGAAATTCCTCAAATCAATCGTAAAACAATACAGCTATCTGAGGGAAATCAGTCACCCAGTGCGAGTGAAACGCAAAACTCTCGAAGGCCAAAAACAAAAACAAGCCTCACCGCACTGACAAAATAATTACGATGGCACGAGAGCTGCTCTTCACCCCAGAGCTGCTTGACAACTGAGTCTTGACACATATAAAATCATATAGTATGAATGGCCTTTAAAAGAAAATTAAAAACAATTTTAACTAAAATATTAAAACATATTGGAGCGTATTTTGTCTGGTAAATCTATTACATATATATTTATTATATAAAAATTTAAATAGATATCCAGAAAACGTATTCTTGAAAGTTGTGGTAATACGTAGAAAATGGAAAACTGAAGCACGTTCGCAGTTTTAATTAATAACACCACAATTTAATACCCTGTGCATTACTTAATTAATTAATAATTAATTGAGTAAAAATTTGGTTGGTTGAAAAAACATTTTGAGTGTTTATACATGCACAATCAAGCAAATTCAATTAGTAATTGACAGCTGGGAAAAAGGGCTGCCTCACTGGCCTCATTCTATCCCATCTTTTTTTTTTGCATATGTAATTATTTATTAAAAGAAAAATATAGTTGTTTTATTTATTTTTTATTTTAACTTAGTATAAAAACTTACCTTTAACTTTTGTATGGTTTGTTTCTTTGTGACAATTTTTGACACATTTCTTATAGAGTTGAATTTTTATTTGAAATATTGAGTTCAATATGGGCATTAATTGCGAAAAATTATTACACAGTATATAAGTCTTTTTGTAGTTTATTTTGTGTTTTATTTATTCTTTCGCTTATAACAGCTGAAATTAAAAAAAATTACGCAATTACTTTGTCGCGGCTGCTTGTGCGGCAAAAGTTTTGGGGGTCAGCAAATTGTTTGGGTGCGGCAGTTTATGCTACAGTCGACAGGACTCTAAGTGCATATAAAGTACTGTTCATAACTATAGCGCACTTTAATTTATTTTTTAATATTCATTATATTTAAAATTTTTTTTTATATAAATTAAAATATTTATTTAAATTTATTAAATTCCGTCGCAAAATTGCATCGTATGCAAAAATAATAATGATACTAAAACCAAATAAGCCCGAAAATAACGTTGCTTCCTATAGAACAATCAGTTTGTTGTCAAGTTTTTAAAAAATTTTTGAAAAGTTATTTTTAAAGAGATTAACGCCAATCTTAGAACAAAAATATTATACCAGACTACCAATTCGGTTTTAGGCATAAGCATGACACACCAGAACAATGTCATAGGATTGTCAATAATATCTCATAATCCTTAAAAAGAAAATTGTATTGTTCTGCAGTGTTTTTCGATGTGCAACAAGCTTTTGACAGAGTCTGGCACAATGGACTTGTAAATAAATTGAAAACCCTTATCCCAGCGCCATTTTATTTGCTTCTTAAAGCATATATTCAGGGGAGATCCTTTTTTGTGAGCATAAATGAAAATTATTCAAGTTTCGGCTGCATTAATGCAGGTATTCCACAAGGCAGTGTTCTGGGTTCAGTATTGTACACAATTTTTACAGCAGATATGCCAACAATTGAAAATATAACTACTGCTACATACGCAGATGATACTGCTTTATTAGCCGCAAATGAATCACCAGTAATAGCGTCCGAGTTGCTGCAAAATCAATTGAATCTTCTTCAAGATTGGCTTCAAAAATTGGAATATTAAAGTTAATAATTCAAAGTCTGTCCATGTTACATTCACCCTAAGAAAAAATGACTGCTCGCCTGTTTACCTAAATGGTACAATTATACCAACTTGCAATACTGTAAAATATTTAAGGCTTCATCTCGATCTTAGTCTTTGGAAAGAGCATGTCAAAAAGAAACGTGAGCAACTTAATTTAAAAACAAGAAAAATGTTTTGGTTATTGGGCCCAAGATCAAGCTTAAGCTTAGAAAACAAGATTCTGCTTTACAAAACAATACTTAAACCGATGTGGACATGTGGCATCCAACTGTGGGGAACTACAAGTAATTCTAACGTTGAGATACTACAGAGATACCAGTCAAAAACCCTAAGACTTTTAACAAATGCGCCTTGGTTTATCAGCAACAAAAATATGCACAGAGATCTTCGAAGACGAAATAAATAACTTCAGCGAGAGATACCTAAATAGACTAAGTAATCATTCCAACGTGTTAGCAATCAATCTTTTAGATTATAGCAATGAAACCCAACGACTTAATTGACTACATGTACTTGACCTACCCTTCCGAAAATAGAAAAAGTTAAAATTCGTTACTCTGTATTTTAATTAAAAAGTAAATTCTTCTTGTATTTATTTTATTTTTTATGGATTTTAGGAAACTCAATATATGTTATGTTGTTATTTAAAAGTCATGAAATTTGCTTATTATTTAAATTGTAAAATAGGTCGCAAATAAAACAATATAGAAAAAAAATTATTAAATTAATATCACAATTCAGTTTAAAATAAAAAGAGAAGAACAAGTCTCAAATTAATGATCCATACTCAAAGTAGACTTAAAAAAATTAATTCATTTAATGAAACCTTAATCAAAATTAGAACTCAGTATGATGAAGTACTTTCTCCTTTGGAGGAGGAATATACCACAAGTTTTCAATTGGGTTGATAACTGACGAGGTTGGTGGCTAATCTAATAGTACTTTATTATGAGTATCTAACCACGTACATACATATATATGTAGTATTTTTAAATAAAAGTTAGAATTTTGACTGAAGAGTGGGATACAAATATTTCCATTATATTAATTCTTTGTTTTAATTAGTTCTTTGTTTTCTTGTATACTAATATACATTAATTTAGGCTTTAATTACAAAAATTTTTTTTTCTTTGAATATTGGGTAGTGTCCATGAGTCAACATTTTTAAGCTCATATTCTGCTCTAAAACACCACCTTACGTCGTATCTTTCTAAATGAATCAAAACATACTTCGTATTTTTCTCTGAAAACACATGCATATTTGTGGCATACAGAAGTGCGTGAGTAAAAGTTGCAGAAGTTAAGTTTGGTGGATTTCGTAAATGATGCAACTAGTAAGCAGTTGAAAAAACATAATTTGCCATAATTGTGCAAGTTTCAAGAACGCCTACGTGATTGGAGACAAAATAAATTACTTTTTTTTTTTTTTTTTAATTATATATTAAAATAAAATAATAAAAATTAATTTTTAATCATTTCGTGACGTGAAGCGTTTAAAGCGCTTAAGGTGCGTTTTAACGGTAATTCCTGTATTACTACATGCACAACTGAAATAAGTCTTATCGTATACAAGCAAATGTATTGGGTGTGAGAGAATACGGATTTGACAAGCAGTCGGTAAATATTTATTTTCCAAACCATTTTAAAAACGTATGTATTCACACCTCACTAGGTGTGTATTGTACAGTAAACATTGGCAGCACCAACAGAATGTATTCAAAGTGATAGCAACAATTTCAAGAACAGCCAAATTCAACGCAACAAATTTTCATGCTGTTTTGTAAATATTGTAAAATCTAATTCAAAACGCCGCTGCAAAAGAGTCATTAAGAAAGCTAAATACTTAGAACACCCTCAAAACAAAGAACACAAGTACTTAAGTTTTTTTTTTTTGTATTTTATTTATTTTGCAATATATCTTATATTGAGATAATAAGCAAAATTAATCACATTTATGTTGACATTGAGAGTTACAAATATAGAAACGTATAAAACTATAGAAATATTCCAAATTTAACAGAAAAAAATACAGATTTAGTCTATCTTGTATTTACAATAACAACAACTTAAGTTTTAGTAATTATTAAATTTAAAGTTTTAGCATTAAGTTAAAAGAAAACAATAAAAAAACAAAAGATAATAATAAGAAAAAGATTGATTTAAATAAAAAAAAAATTAACTTCTGAAAGGTAGATCTAACACATGGTATCTTTTAAGTCTTCGAATTTCATCAGTATCGTCTAATAACACAATAGCCAGAGGATTGCTTAGTCTTTTTAAATATTTTTCGCGGTATGAATTTATTACCTCTTTAACAGTTTGTATATTTAGATCGTTATGTATGGCATCGTTGGAAATATGCCAAGGAGATTGAACAATATGCCTTATAGTTTTTGACTGGTAGCTTTGCAATATTTCTATATTTGAGGCACTTGCTGTTCCCCAAAGTTGAACTCCATAAGTCCATATAGGGTTTAAAATAGCTTTACAAAGTTTCAGTTTATTTTCCAGACTTAGTTGAGATTAACCAGTAAAGTTTCCTATTTGTAATATTTAATTGTTGCCGTTTTATTTTTATGTAATCCATATGTAAGCCAAGATATCTAACATAATCCTTTTTTGGATTTCGGATGTTATTTATAGAAACGTCAGGGCAATCACCTTTTCTAAGAGAGAATGTTATGTGTACAGACTTTTCAGCATTCACTTTAGATCTCCATTTACTTAACCATGACTCTATTCTAAATTTAATTCGTTTTGAACAAAAGAACTAGCAGCAACTGGGCAATTGTTTGAAGCTAAACGTGTAAATATACACAAGGTCCAAAACAGGCATATCAGCCGTAAATATTGTATACAATACAGGGCCTAATACACTACCCTGAGGTACTCCTGCTCTAACCATAAATAAATGAGATCTTTCATCTACGAATCTTACGTAAAATAATCTGCTGCTTAGGTATGACTTGAAGAATGCATAAAATGTAGACGGGAGAAGTTTCTTTAATTTGTATAAAAGACCAGTGTGCCAAACTCTGGCAAATGCCAGCTGAATGTCCAGGAATACAGCGGAGCAATATTTCTTTTCCTCAAATGATTTACGAATAATGTCCATTACTCTATGGCATTGCTCGAGAGTGCTATATTTTTGCCTAAATCCAAATTGATAATCGGGAATAATTTTTAAACTCTCAAGAATAGGGGACAAGCGGCTCAAATTTTTTTTTTTTTCAAAAATCTTCGAAAAAACACTTAGTAGACTAATAGGTTTATAAGAAGTTAGTTCATTTTCAGGTTTGCTGGGCTTCTTGATCATAATGATCTTAGCGCATTTCCACTGAGAAGGAAAATGATTTAAACGAAGAATTGAATTAAAAATTTTCGTTAAGTATAGAACAGCTTTCTTTGACAAACTCTGTACAACTCCAGCGTCGATATCATCATATCCGGGAGACATTTTGGTATTTAGATTTTTGATTTGAGTTGCAACTTTATATGGAGAAATGTGTTTTATGCGTATGTATTCTGATAGGGCGCATCCAAAAATCCCAAAATCTCTACGTCTTCTACGGAGCTATCAAATTGGTGAACAGAATATGTATTATAGAGGTGGTTCGCAAATGCTTCTGCCTTTTTAATGTTAGATCGGCAACATGAACCATCACTATCCTTAAAAGGAGGATTTCTTTTTGACGGATACTTCAGGTATTGCGATCATTATTGTTTGAGTTATTAATATTGTCAAAAAATTCACTGAATGATTTGTTTTTTAGTCCAGTTAAATAATGTTTGAGGTTTCTTGCTGCTTGATTAAAACGCCACTTGTTATAAGAACTTCTGCTTATCTGCCATGCTTTTCTTAATCGCCTTTTGATTAAAATAAGTTCCCGTGTCCGTGAAGAGATTTGAGGAGCACTTTGCTGAATAGTAAAACTTTCAGCCGGATTCGATTAAAAAGCAAAATAAACTGCACATAAGGCAACAGAATACATACGGCAAATAATTTTAATACATGAAGCTTGGACACTTTCCTTAATAAGATGGTCTTCTTGATGATATTTTATAGACGATTTGATTAAAATTGCAGAACCACCATGAGCCCTTTCATTAGGATGATTGGCACTTATCAGATCGTAGCCTTTAATTTAAAAAAAACGACTTACTTGTGAAATGAGATTCAGAAATAAGAAATACGTCGATGTTGTTTGACTGCAAAAATACTTCTACCTCGGTTCGGATACTTCTACAAAAGTTCGGTACGCGCTTATGAACTTAATCATGACTTAGGCTTGGCCGTCTTTAAGAGACTTATAAGAAAGCTGCTCTGAAGAAATAATACTTGAGAAATATTGTGTCATATCCTTAATATTTGTTACATCAGGGATATATAACGGAGGTGGTTTTGGATCAGACGGTTTTGATTGGGAAGTTGATGGAGCTGTATTTGAATTATTATTATCGCATTCATCATCACAAAGAACAACAAATCTATTGCTTGAATTTGGAGAATCTTGAATCGTACCGATTTGTCTTCTTTTGTTGTCAAATAACAATGGGGAGTTGGTACGTTTTCTTGAATGTGGAACTGTTTGCCAACCAATTTCACAGTCCTTTTGACTACCAATTTCGCTAGTACCGACGCCGGCAGCAATGGTAGCCATTCTTGCGAATTTTTTTCCTTATTTCCAAATTGGAATTGAATATAAACACAACAGCAAAAAGTGAAATAGAAAAAAACTTATCAATATTGATGTACGTATGTATTATTTAAGTACTTAAGTATTAAAATTTTCAGAGTAACAATTTTTCATTTTGTAAACAGTTTAAGCCTCGATTCGATCAAGTTTTTTTTTTTAACAAATTATTACTCAAATTATTCAATAAATTTTCATTAAAGAGATAATAAATACATTTTTGCTAAGAAAAACTACTTATGTATAAGATAATAATCAAGTTTAGATTAGTTGATACTTCTAAGTAACGTAGACGGTAAACAGTATTATATTGAAAAATATGTTGTTTTCGCTGGGAGACTAGCTGACCAAAGCAGAGCATGTTGAAATTAATTAATGCGGGCGATAGATAAACTAAGCAAAATAAAGTGTATGAAAAGGCTCTAAATCAATATTTTGGTATTCCAAATGCTGCAGTTCGCGTTCGATTGATGCGATTAGTAATTTTTTCTAAATGCATCACAACAAACTACAGCTGCAAACCTAATCTTTAATAATTTAGCACTGACGAAAACCTTTTCACTGACGAATTCCTCAAAATCACTTTATAGAAATGCACATAACAGATTACAATACTAGCAGTTCATTTTATATCAAAACCGATTGTCAGATTACCATCTCGGATGCAATAAATCAGTGGGCAAATTCATATGTACATACATGCGTATTTCGCGACAAATTTACTTTCTTGCTTATTCGTTCTTTATAATGGATCAGGCATGACTAAATGCGTTTCGTTTAGACTTGCTTGATGCATTCCAAATCCTATATGTATGTACATTTATATATACATATATTACGTAAAATTGGAGTAATTAAAAATAATTACATATTTTTTGTTTGTTTAGGAATTTCTTCTTGCTATAGATGTCACATCGAGTGGTACTCCAGAAGAAAAACTAAAATGGGCTTTCCGAATGTATGATGTTGATGGCAATGGGGTGATTGATATTCAGGAAATGACAAAAATCGTACAGGTACAAAATTAGCTGTCCTTATATTTATGTATAAGTTATATGTATATAATTAAATATTATTAAAATACTCTTACTTAATTGGTAAGCAGAGCAATATTATGCGTAAATCAATCAAGATCTTTAGTTAACAATCGTATTTTTTGAGATAGACCGTTGATGTTCACTTTCGTAATCACTTAAATTGTGCACTGCAAACATTCATGTAAGTTGAGTTTTCTGAAGTGATGTTACATGCAACACCATATGGTATGTATGGTACATTTTTGTTGTTGTGTAAGACCACAAAAATTTAATTTTGATAAGATGGACTTACCTTAGCTTGCAAGATAACGATATTGAAGCTTTGCCCATTTCTATCGTATATCTTCTGTGGTCAAACGATTACCATAAAATTACTCCTTTAATTTTTAAATTTAGTTAATTTGGTGATAGCTCTTGCGGCACTTTAAATAGATGAGCAACTCACCCCAAACAAACTTAAGGTAGATTCACCTACATGCATATATATTCCGACAAAATTTATTTTACTCACAATTTCCTGCAAAAGCAAAAACTGTCTGGAAGACCAAAGTAGTCATATCTTGTGTTTACTATGGAAAGAATATGTATGTATGTAGGTGTATATTGTAAAAGTTCAGTTCAATTTTATATGCAACGGAAAATAAGGTAGCAATTCAGTTCAATTTTTCTGCACAAGGTGGCAGCGCTACATCCAGATTACAATAATATAACGAAAAATATACATATTTGCTTAATTCACAATACCCAGTATCGTTCCTTGCTCAAATTGAAACTGGGACAGTCATACAAAATTTTAGCATTGCAAAAAAAATTGTTATAAAATTTTTAAATTAAATTAAACTAAAATGAATATTTTTGTCATGTCATATGACAATTTTTAATATTAAACAAAAAATAAAAAAATTCATAGATAGATATTTTAATTAAACAAAAATCATACAAGTTTCAATGTCAAAATAAAACTGGAACATTTTGTACGTAAAGCACTATTATTGCCAAAGTATAATCGTACAGGCTTTAACCCCGATTTAATATTTGGTACCCAATCTTTTACTCTTTATCGTTACTGAAAGCCGACGTGGCATGGACTCTACGAGGGTACGGCAAACTTTTGGGTTAATTTTTAACTATTCAGCTTTTATTGCCTTTTCCAGCTGAGCTCCATTAGAAAAGCTATAGGATTTCAGCTTTTCCTCCAGATAAGCCCACAAATACTCAATTGAATTCAAATCTGTTATAAAGAAGCCACATCCACACGTTATGAGCTTTGTTCTTTGGATCGTTATCTGGATAATATCGAAAGCTGTCACCAATTCCCAATTTTTCAGGAGATGGCTTTAAATTAGTTTTACCGTAGGCCTCAGATTCGGTTTCAAAAGCTCTTGGTTTGGTTTTCGCCAGACATATGATGGTCCATCAGGACGAAAGATATACATTTTGACTCATTAGCAAATACCGAGGTTTTCCAAAAAGAAAAATCTTTATCTTTATGGTCTCTGGAGATGTTCTGACGGCATCTTGGCCATCTTCGAAGTACTTATTCGAGGGTATTTTTTATTGTGGTGAAAAATCCAGCGCTCATCTAATGCGAAAAATATCCTTGCTCTCCAGATTTTTGTTTATTTTTGATGGATTTGAAAACTTTCCAACGTCCTATAATATTGTGGACCGTAAATGACTTCCCTGTACTTTTCGATGTCGAGGAAGCATGGACGGTGTCGAAGGCGGATGAGGAAGTTGGAGGAGATGGTTTCTGGAGAAGAAGATTCAATCATGAACTGTACGGGTTGTACAGCAACATGAGCCTAACCAGACGTCTACGGATCCAACGGCTAAGATGGTTGGGCCATGTAGAGCGCATGGAGAATACTGCTCCGACCCGCAGAATCTTCGATTCCGAACCTGTGGGACAACGCATTAGAGGACGCCCACGGAACCGGTGGCGCACACAAGTGGAGAGAGACCTCAACCAACTTGGTGTGCAAAATTGCAGCTGGAAAAGTTTGTTGGTTGAGGCCCAGGTTCACCACTGACTGTAGCGCCAAAAGAAGAAGAAGAAGAAATGACTTTTGTTCACTAATCCTTTCTTCATGGTACTTTATCACCAACTTTCCCACAGATGCTTGGCCACGTTGTTTGTTCATTTCTTAATTTTTTTGTGAATTTTAATCTTTAACTGCAAATTTATTTTAAATCGTAGTGTTTTTAAACTTTCATTTTTTTCGCTGGTAACAGTTAGTTTGTTCTAAAAGGCCAAGCCTACTTGCAGTATGTCCCAGTTTTATTTTGACGTTAAGCTACGATATTTCAGACTTGTTTCTTAGCGTTTTTAATGTTTCGTAATTAACACTTACATATATATGAACCCCAATGTTTAATTAAGTCTCTACATATACTTAAAATATTAAAATTTGTCCTAGTTTAAATTGGAGCATCTGGTATTTATTATATGGAATGCATATCATTTTATATGCTTGTGAACATCTACTGTTTATGATTGTGTCGTTTGTTTGTTGCACTGAAGCGCAAAAGCCAAATAAGAAGAAAAATGATATCCAGAAGCATATCTTTGCAGTTTTAGAAATAAAATAAAGCGAGAACTATAATTTATAATGTCGAAAATAGATTTTTTTTGTATTTTTGTTCACCTTCTCAATGTGGTATTCAATTACATTGATAACACTGCCAACAATACAACTTTACAAAAACATTTAAAAGTGTATAAGTATAAGTATGTATAAGTTTATATTGAAAATTACCAACAACAGGAATGCACTACAGCATTTTTGCATTTTTGTGACAGAGCCTTTACTTATCAAAGTGGTAGTAAAAAGAACAATTTGTGAAGCAAGTTCACTCGGAGGTAACATATTGTGCGCCGACGGCCTTGTATGGAACATCACGGACTTCACTAGAACCTACCAAGCAGGAGAAGTTCAACAGTTATCTGTTTTCAGAGATGTATAAATGACTTCTCGATCTTGCGGAAAACTCCAGCAGTAACAGCTAATTTCAAATAATGGCCAGGCGGTGATGTTGGTTAAGAGTGTCAGAGAATTCCTCTCAAGTGAAAAGAGCTACCTTTTGCTTTTCTTTTAAAATCGTAGATTTCTGGATAATCGGCATGTGACGTTTGTAAATCACTTTTAGCTACAAATAGTAAATAACCGGCCGAGAATGGACTGGCAGAGTCTTCATGTCTTGCAATCAATACTAATGTGAAGGGACAGTGCTTTAGTTTATCCACGAATTTAATGTGTGATAACATACATTTTGGTTAGAAAGTCATTGGCTTAAGTAGCTGCATCGCTGCAGTCGACATAGGAACATCCCTATTCAATGGTATATTTTAGTAGTGCCGTTTCCATTTAAT
Source organism: Epicampocera succincta (assembly GCA_932526305.1). Taxonomy (NCBI): domain Eukaryota; kingdom Metazoa; phylum Arthropoda; class Insecta; order Diptera; family Tachinidae; genus Epicampocera; species Epicampocera succincta. The sequence goes on from OW052035.1 coordinate 20,481,256, forward strand.
TAGCTGTGTTATACATTTGAGAAGTTGTTCGTCGTGAGGAACGCCTTTGCGCATGGTGTCAATGGAAACAATGAAACACTTAAATATTTTTCTGTACTCTTTCTTCGTTAACTCTTAATCTATTGAAATGAACTAAATTGTTTCTTCTAGCCGAAACGCATTGTAATATTCTTACTATATATTAATTTATTTTTCGTTTATTTATATTTTAGGCAATATATGATATGCTTGGAGCATGCTCTTCAAATAGACCTGCTGACTCTGCCGAAGAGCGAGCGAAAAATATTTTTTCAAAGATGGATGAAAATAATGATGGTCAACTAACACAGGAGGAGTTTCTAAAAGGATGCCTTCAAGATGAAGAACTTTCGAAAATGTTGGCACCCTAAGCAATTAATATTTTTTTAATTTATTCAAAACTCAAAATCATTTAACAAGCTATGCACAATAAAAATCAATACATACTATAAATAAGTTTCGAATGTGGTTCTTTACCGTACGTTGTTCTGACAACTCAGACAACACTTACTTATATGTATATAATATTGGGCGAAAGACTACACTGAGGCATTCAGCTTTTCGTGGTAGGGAGTCGGAGAGGTATCTCGGTTGGCTAGGATGTTCATGCATGTTTTTCTGAAACCTTAAACAAACGTCAATAGGAAGATCGGGGACCAACATGCTTCTAGACCCTTTGGGGCATTCTGGTGTTGGTTGAACTGCCTACCTTAGCTGAAACGTTCTGCTATGGCTTAAACCTTAAAACGCAAGAAGAAATAGATAGCGGGGTAGAAAACTAATGTCCTCGAGGTGCTGTTCTCTTGCAACGGACTCTGTTCTTCGCAAGGAACTAGATGGCTGGGAATGTAAAAGGGAGTCTGCTTAAGGCCTGATATTCCTTGAGGATTTCTGGCTACCAACTCTTCTTCCTTTAGCCATGTAGGGAATTACTGGCAGGAAGGATTAGATAGGAATGAGATTAATGAAAGGTTTCTGCAAAGTGCCGCTCCAACATAGCATGAAAAGTGGCCAAATATCAGTCATCCTTATCTGTTTATTTGAGTTTAGTGTTCACGCAGAATTGCCTAGTGGCATACTTATAACTTAGCCAGAGATATACATCATTTATATATTATTTTTACAGCGTTTTTTATTTTAATATGTAGACATTCATGCTTTCAACAAAACTATTGCCACACTTTCAAACAAAAATTCAAAATTTTTGTAAATAAAACACGAAGAGAAGTTACAACAGAAGAAAAACAAATCTCACCGTAAACAATAAAATGAATGAACATTTGAGGTTACTGTCGTCGACTATGCTATGGGCCTTGTTAATTACGCACGGATATCATTTTCTTTTGCAGGGTGTTCTTTAAATCATAACAAAATAAAGAAATATATTTTTTATATCAACGAAACATGCTTTATTGGAGAGAAATATTTATTATATAAATGTGTCCAATCTGAAATACAAATTTCCACCGTTCACTAATGACAGTAACATTCTGACCATTATCGTTTTTGTAGATATTTGGACCAATGACTCCGTCAGCCCCAAACAGAAATTTTCTGTAGATATAATGGTGTTTCGACAAAAGCTTGTGGATTAGATGCGACATCCTGATTATTTTCGTACCTATTCAACCAAAATGGGCTCCATTAGAGAACAACATTTTGAATGCAATTTTATATCAATATTAAATGACGAACAGAAATATTTGGATAAAGTCTAGTCTATAACTAAAAAAAGCAACTATCAGCTGTTAAATTAAACTAATGAGACACATCAGTTGCTTTGTAGGAAATCTAACCCTGAAAGAATAGAGCAACAAATTTACTGCGCGGCCCGTCTTACCTATACTTATGCGCTTCACAATGAGTTGAAATAAAACCCACCATTCGTTTAACAAATTTTTATTCGAGTCGCCTCTGTACCGCTTGAGTTTAAAGTCGTAGTTCTTTTCTTACACGGACTAAACAAAACTAAACGAATTTTTACTTTTTTTGTTTTATTTTAATATTGCAAGGTATGTACATACATACGTACAAAAGTATATTGTAATAAGAATTGGCGGTAAAAAAAACAAAATATCACTAAAGACATATAAAAAACAAAAGTAATAAAAAGAAATATTTTACTTGAGCTAAACTTCGGTGCAGCAACTTTTAAGTGAAACTGATGAGAACGAGAGTGATAGCGATTAGCAGGTATATCGAGTCAAGAAACGAAGCATGATAAGATCTCCATCTAATCAACCAAATAACAAGCGAGCACGTAACGAAAATTATCACTCAACTAGTAATAGGTTGGAAGCTCTAAGTGAAGAGAATGGAAATAATAATAATAAAACATCAAATGCAACGTCTAAGCCAAAACCTCCACCGATCTTCATACCTGAAGTCAATGATATTTCGAAAATGATTAAAAACTTCTGCAAAATAATATCAACAAATGACTTACGTATAAATCGCTGAAAGGTCAAGTTAAAGTGATGACTAAAACAGTTCAATCATATAAGAAATTAGTTGAATACTGTAAACAAAAAGATATAAAGTTTCATACGTATCAATCAAAAGCTCAAAGAGCATTTAGTGTCGTTGTTAAAAACGTACATCGTTCTACGCACAAAGGCGTATTGTTCCAAACCATTCCAATGTGTCAAATGTGGAAAAAACCATCCCTCAGCCGAATGTCAGAAAAATAGAGACATTCCAGCAATATGTTACAATTGCAATGAAAACCATCCTTTTAATTATCGAGGCTGTAAACTGTATCAGCAGCTGTTAAAAAACAAACGTGATTCTTCCTTTCATGCACGGCATAACTCGCTTAAAAATGGTGAACAATACATTTTCATACGAAATGAAATTGCGCAGGGAAACCAATTAAATTATAATCAAAATGCAACCTCTTCCGCCAATGTTGCAAAGAAAAATATTAGTTCATTCGAAAATCGGGAGCAGTTGCAAATTGAACTGGCAAATAATCTTCTACAGATGATAACAGTTTTAGTCTCTAAATTATGGCAATAGATGTTAGGTTTTATATATGGAACGCCAATGGCTTATTAAGCCACAAACGAGGAGTTGAAGTTTTTCTAAATGTCAATAAAATTGATATCATGCTGATTTCTGAAACACATTTTACGAGCAAGTCTTTTTAAAAGGCTATAAACTGTTAAATACTAATCATCCTGATAGTTCCGCACACGGAGGTTCTACAATCCTCATAAAATGGTCATCCCATTCAGTATTCTAGAGGAAGTACAAGAGAATTCATTGCAATCCACTATAGTCTCTATTAATTTCAGTGGTTCTGCCTTTAAAATTGCAGCAGTATACTCTCCACCTCGTTTTAATTTCAAGCAGCAAGACTTTCAGCAACTACTTGACAAACTTGGATCAAAATTCCTCAGTGGTGGAGATTTTGACTGAAATATCCTTGGTGGGGTTCAAGGACAACAAATCCTAAGGGTCGAGAGCTTTTTAAATGTATTCAGAGTCGTAATTATTCAGTCATCTCAATTGGCAAGCCGAATTACTGGCCCTGTGGTCCTCGAAAATTACTAAACCCTATAGATTTTGTTGTTTACAATGGCATCCTTAGGCGTCACCGTGAAATAATAGGAAACTTCAATTTAAGTTCTCACCACTCCGATTCTCTTAAACTATAGTACAACACTATTTTACAACAACTTTAATTCTTTCTCGATTAAAACTGATATTGAGTCTTACAAATATTGGACGTCTCTTTGAAGCTTCACATTAATATAATTATTAATATAATTTATGGAAAATAACAAAAAATATTAAAAGGCCGCAAAAAAGAGATCCGCCATATATGCTAAGACATCTTCCAAAAACAGGAATTTTATTCCTGACTTTGTATTGTATTTATATTTAATGCAATATTAAGGTTAAGTTATTTCCCGTCACAATGGCAATGTGCAGTAGTAATAATGATATTAAAACCAAATAAACCTGCAAACTTGATTTTCTATAAAATACTTGAAAGAATTGTTGAAAAAGGCAATGTAATTCCAGATATGAAATTACATAGTACCAATTGCTTTACTGTGATCCAAAAGTATCAGAAATGCCACCGTATTAGTGTCAAATTTGGATCTTATGTTTTTAACTACATTGGATAACGCTGTTATGCAACATCTGCCCTTCATGAAGCCAGATTGCATCTCAGAAAGCAAATTCTTTCCTGTTAAATATTCATTAATTTACCTACAAACAATCTTTTCAAAAACCTTAGACAAAAATGGAAGAATTGCTATTGGACGGAACGCTTTATTACCTTAGGGATAGGAATGACCCTGGATAGCTTCCATTAAGGTTTTTAAGAATACCATCTATACCAACTGCTTTAGATTTTATTGCAGAAAGACTTTTTAAAATTTCGATGTGATCATCGCAGCGGAAATTACGCGTGGTTTTTTCTGTGACATAGCAAAGGTTATCGCAAACGTTACCTTTGAAGAAGGGACATTAGCAAACCTTCTATTAAGTACGTTCACATCAACATCAAAGTCATTAGAAAATTTTTCGTAACCTACTCCAATTTAAAGAATTTCTTTCCATTTAGCTTCATTTACTTCAAAAAAATTTGTTTTGATAAAAAGCAGATTTTGCGCCTTGAGTACGTTTCGTCACTTCCCGCTGTGCAGATGGAAACATTATTTTAAGATTATCGGGTCTGAATCTCTTGCAGCGTGACTGGCCTCATTGCGTTTTTTTATTAGAGTTTTTACTTCATTGTCAAACCATGGCGGTTGAGTATGTTTTAAGCGTTTAGTTTTCAATGGAACGCATAAATCGAATAGGTAATTGACGTTATCGTCGTCAACACTATCTAGACTATAGATCTGCTCCCAGCTAATTCTATTAACATGATGATTTAACGCAGTATTATCGATGATGTGAAAATCGCGACACGTGAAGCATGTCTCATATACATATATATGTATATATATAACTTCTAGAGGCATTAAAGCATACACTTTTATTGATACATACATAATTTTTAACCTAAAATGAGGTCGAAGTTAATATACATATGTATGTATGAACATATATGTAAATAGGCACTTGTACATATATTTATATGTTAACCTTTCATATGCCTTATATAGTTGAGATGGCAACCCGATAATGAGTGAGAACGCTTGCAAGGCTACAAAACTTTAATTTGATCCTTTTGATATTGTCTGTTAAAACTCTTCAATGTTTGTAACTGTATTTGCATTCGTTTATATCGAGTATATTCTGTATGTGTGTATATTAACAAATTCAATGTATTAGTAACGTACATATGATCTATCTAGGCATATCAATTCATGTAAAAGAAAAATACAGTATTTATGTATTGCATTTATTAACGGAGCGTTTTGTGGCAATTTCTAAATTAACTTAAAATAAATAATTTAAAGCCTTTCAAAATCATTCTGTGCCACGAACATGAGCAATAAATTAAAAAATAAACGTCACGGCTGTACAGGCAGCCAGGCAAATAACATTAATTTAATATTTAATAAACGATGTGAAAATTTTATACACAAGTGTTTTGTTTTAACTCTTTGGTTAGTTATCTAACCACTTATTGTTCCTTGTTTAAAACTTGTTTTCGTGCCACCTATTGACAAATTATTAAATAGTTTTTAAAGACATCGTTGATCATTTGTTGCGAGACTTTGTCGCTAAGGTGCACTGGTTATATTTATATCTATATTTAAACTCGGGTCATCGCCTTGCTTTTTTAACAGTTCGATTGTGATTGAAATAAAAAAGAATAGAGTTTTTATTGTTTTTTTTTTAAATTGTATTATATTATTGGGGGAATGGGCCAGTGCACTCAGGGCAAAGTTGTTGATTGCTCTCAACCTGGCGAGAAGCCAGCAGCGATCCCTGAAAATGGACTGGTCAAGCTGACATACTGCCTCCCCGTGGCGCCCCTGGATAGCCCCTACAGCACCCGCTTAGAGGTGAACCAAAGTGTGCAGCGAATCCCCTCTGTCCAGGGGTCTAAACCAGGACCCGGTCCTCCAGGTTTCGGGGGTTGTGCGTGGGGGTAACTTCCCTACCGTGTAAAAACACACTAGTTACGACACAACAACAAAGAATAACTTTGTTGGTTGAGGCCCAGGTTCACCACGGACTGTAGCGCCAAGAGAAGAAGAAGAAGAAGAGTTTTTATTATTAAACGAAATCACTGGTATTTAGTTATTTAGTACTTGCTTTTTAGTTTTGTGATAACATATACATAATAATATACAAAAATAACGTAAGTAATATGGTGGTTAGATTACTAACCACTGTGGCTGTAGTACATTCTAAATAATCTGTTTTCCCACATATTTTTGTGTTATGTATATAACTAGAATGCCGCGCATACTCAGTGAATAAGACATCATAGATATTAGTTTCGAATCAGACAAAGAAATAAGAAGTGAAGAAACCGATCTGATGATACTCGGTAATATTACCTTCAGGACTGCAGCCAGAACTTGATGATTATTTTAACTCGGATGATGATATACTTTTATCAAATTTGTGTACTACTTCTGCTATTCAGTTACCTACTATAAGCTCTGCAGTGGTGCAACCAAAGTGAAAAAAAATTTCAGAATTAATTAATTAAGGAGCCGTGTAAATATACAAGAGGCGGAGGTGTTCCAGATGATATAGTAGAACTAGAGAATATAACACCAACAAAATTATTCCGTTTATTTTGGACATCAAACTTAGTTGAAACAATCTGCTTTCAAACAAATATATATATATGCTACGCAGAAAGGAGCACCTTTTACACCCACTACACCTGCTGCTTTGAATTTAGTGATGGGTATAAAAAAATCGCCCAGCTATAAAGATTACTGGTCCTCTGCCCCTGATATGAAGGACGTATACACTTCCTTCATGCCTCTCAACCGCTTTGGATGGCATCTGATTAATTTACATTTGAATGACAATGTCCTAATGCCCAAAAAAACCAATGATAATTATGACAAATCTTATAAGATAAGACCTATGCTAGATGGACTAAAAATAAATTTTAATAAAAATGATCACGCACCAGAAAAAGTAGCTATAGATGAGAGCACGATAAAGTTCAAGGGTAGAAATTCCCTCAAACAATACATGCCAAAGAAACCAATCAAACGAGGATATAAAGTTTGGAAAATTTCGATTTCGAAATATATACTGGAAAGGATGGTGAGAAGATACAAACTGATCTAGGAGGAAAAGTTGTTCGAAAATTTTGCATGAATTTGAAATGAAAAAATCATAAAGTATTTTTTGATAACTAATTCAATAGCTATCCTTTGCAAGTAGACTTATGTAAGGACAATATATTGGCCTGTGGCATTGTCAACTCAAATCGAAAATTTCTACCACAGCTGAAAAAGGACAAACATCTAAAACGAGGAGAACATGACTACAGGGTCAGTAATAAGAATGTGGCTTTTCTAAAATGGAAGGATAAAATATCAGTTTTTATTCTCACCAACAACATATATCCAACTCAGGCAGGTGTTGTTACTCGCAGAGAATGCAATGGAGAGCTAAATGAAATAAACTGTCCTGAAGCTGTCATACAATATAACAGATGTATGAATTATGTTGATAAATTTGATCAGCTGACTAGCACTTATGCCATTGACCGAAAATCCCGAAAATGGTGGCATCGAATTTTTTCATTTTCTGGCCTGCACCGTCATATATCATATACATATATACTATAAAGAGCTCCAGAAAACACACCACCCAGAACAGATGGCCTCAGTGCCAAAGAGTTTCAAAGAAGTGTTTACCTCGGGATCCTAGCACCAGTTCAGGCGAAAAAACCCAAATCAGGCACTAAGCCCTCAATTGCGGAACCCTCTTCTCCACTACCGGTACAAATAAAGAAACACTAACCATCAGTACCAAGAGAGTTGCGTCTGGAAAGAAGTATGCATCAGCGAAGATGTGCCAAATGCAGCACCAAAAAGAATCCGGTGCGTACTATATGGCAATGCATAACCTGCAAAGTTCCTCTTTGCATACGCACAAATAAGACACGTTTCTCCGATTTTCATCAGAATAATTTTTTGTTATAAAATTTTGGTGCGGATACTACACTTTACTTGAATACTTTCTATGCCAACCATCACGGTGGTTACCTAAATAATCACCCTATTCCACAAAAGCCATAAGCGCAAAATTTCGTTTTTTATTTTGTTTTTATAATAAATAAACTTTAATCAACCCAAAAATGCGGTTATTTTATTAATAAAATTATATATGTAAGACTGTGGCTGAAAGAGTTAACGTTGGAGTTTATTCCAGCTTGTGACACAGAACCTTATGTGGCAGCCAGCTGCATAACACCTTAATCACAATAGGGGCAGCATTTCTTTTCAACTTTAAGTACATATATGAAGGGGTAAGAGCAAAAAATTGTGTTAACCTCTTGTTGATCAGTATTAAAATGCATACCGGAAATATCGGCATAAACTTTTGAAATGGATAAAAACTTTCTGAGAATTTTGTAAGTGAAGCACATGGTATAGGACACAAGAGTCAAGCGCCCAAGTACCTTTTGACTAACTAACAAATGCTGCTGCCAAAAGTCAAGGTACTTCTTATGAAGGAAATTATATGTACGTCTATGACGTACGTAAATAAATTTATCATTAATGTTCCCTTTTATAAAAGAGCAAGGATGCGATGCCGCCCAGCCGAAAACAACATAAAAGTTAGTACAATCGGCTTTGAAATTGGACTTAAGAAAATTGAGCTTTGCAGCCCGTTGGCAAAATAAAGTGTCTCTTTGGATAAGGTTCTATAGATCGATTCGAGCTCGATTCATTCATGAAACGAAAGACATAAAAGGTATCAGATAAACTAAATTTATCAGTTAAAGTAGGTCACATTATGTTCTTGCTAACAATTGTCGATGGAGAGTAATGCAATACCGCTACACATACCACATAAACTAAAAGATCTTGTGTGTATATAAATTGTTAAACTTTATTTTGAAAACCTTTGCCATTTAACTTATTCAAAAATGAAAACTAAGACATGAAATAACTTTTCTGGACTTAAACATATGGAGTACCAGCCTTAAAGTGATTAAGCCTGTGTAATGGCTAGTTTCTTACATTTTAAGGGTGTAAAACAATATTATGGGAAGTATAAAAGAGATGAGAGTTTAACTGACGTGCTCAGTGTGCGTACCTTCGACAATGCACAGTCAAACATCAATTAATCCAACATCTCTTTTCTTATTCTCTCATTGTATGTATATATGTATATGGATTGGTTTGTTGGGTTACTAAGTGTTTGTATTGAGGTGCGTATTTATAACTGAGTTGTTATTGTTTAGCTAAATATAAAGAATTTTTGGTTTTTGTTTGCTTTTGCTTTTTTTAAAAGAGTTTTTGGTATTGACTGTTGGTTGAATACTCTTCCAAAGGGTCCTTCGAGGCACTCAGTGCAGCACAAACAAAACAATGACTTATTGCAGAACTTACACTAGCGGCTACTTGCTTTAGATTTGTGCGTATAAAACCTCTAACTTTTATTATATGTGGGTAAAAATTGTAGAGAGTATGGAGGTGGTCAATATGTACATCATAATCACAAAATAATTTTTAATTACTTTTAAGAGGTCATTTTTATTCGAAACACTTGGAACACTTCTTAAGTTGATTCTCAAAATGTGCCCACAAATTGCGCTGGCGTTACCAGCCATATTCATGCAGTATGGGCTTTATGTTTGGGTTCGTTGTACTGAAAAAGCGGAGCAAATTGAAACTATTTTCAAAATCGTCAGGTTTTCTAAAGTTTGCGTTAAACTAGAGTCAGTGTTAAATAGCACTATATTTTGCCAATATGTATAAATTCCTATATGAAGTTTTATCATCTTTTAATTTTACTAAAGGGTGGTTAAATTTTAAGGGCCGATGTTGATTTTGAATAAAACACAAACTATTTAGGAAATTATTGTAATTTTATTTTATTATGATGTATTGGTATTACTCAATTATGTATGGAACAAAATATCGGCCAAATGGGCGCCGCGACTTCGGCGGCACACCTCCATCCGATGGTCCAAATTTTCGATGACGCTGAGGCATAATGGAGGTTCTATGCCGTTAATGTGCCGAATTATCTGATCCTTTAGGTCTTGAATTGTTGCTGGCTTATCGACGTACACCTTTTCTTTCAAATAACCCCAAAGAAAAAAGTCCAACGGTGTCAAATCACATGATCTTGGCGGCCAATTGACATCGCCATTACGTGAGATAACACGGCCATTGAATTTGTTGCGCAAAAGAGCCATTGTTTCGTTAGCTGTGTGGCAAGTGGCACCGTCCTGCTGAAACCACATATCGTCCACATCCATATCTTCCAATTCGGGCCATAAAAAGTTCGTTATCATCTCACGATAGCGAACACCATTCACAGTAACTGCCTGACCGGCCTCATTTTGGAAAAAATACGGCCCGATGATGCCGCCAGCCCATAAACCGCACCAAACAGTCACTCTTTGTGGGTGCATTGGTTAACTGATTTCGACAATCACTCTTGGATTCTCATTCGCCCAAATGCGGCAATTCTGTTTATTGACGAATCCACTGAGGTGAAAATGTGCCTCATCACTGAAGATGATTTTCTTTGAAAATTGATCATCCACTGTTGCCATTTCTTGCCACCATTCTGCCCATTCACGACGTTTGGAATGGTCAAGAGGCTTTAGTTCTTGAGCCAATTGCACCTTGTAAGCGTGTAAATGCAAGTCTTTATGCATAATGTTCATCAACGACGAGCGTGAGAGGTGCAATTGTTGGGAACGACGACGAGTTGAGGTGGACGGCTCTTCAGCCACACTATCGCGAACAGCAGCAATATTTTCTGCAGTACGAGCTGTACGAGCATGCAGTGGTGTTCTCACATCTTCTACAGACCCGGTTTGCTCGAATTTTTCCACGATTTTTGCGATTGTACGCACATTTGGACGATGAAATTGACCAAAAAAATTACGAAGTGCACGATATGCATTTTGATTTGAACTCCCATTTTCAGAATAAGTCTGGATAACTTTAACACGTTGTTGGATTGTGTATCTCTTCATGGTTCAAATTGAGTAAGTCTGAAATAGAGAAATGTCAAATAAAATTCGGAAAAAAACTTGGCGTTTAGGTGTGGTTCACATTCAACATCGGCCCATACAATTTAACTACCCTTTATTTGGATTCTTGTCTGAAGTAAAAATTATTAATGGCTGATTGTTAAATCAGTAATAACATAAAGGTAGTTTCTTCTAATTTGTGCTGTAATTTTGTTCCGTTTTATTCATAGTTACTATACTATAGGTTTCCTGCTCCGATAGCAGCCTGCGTCCATATCTAATTCAAATGGTTTATTAAAATCGGTTTGAAATAACTCCACTTGTGCTTGAATAGAATCTTACACTAGACTTAATGTGTCTGGTATCGTTTAATTAAGTATCACTTTGATTCTTACCAATTCCACCGCTTTTTCCTCTGAGATATATTTTGACTGGTTTTGAATAAATTTCCTATAGCAACTTAAATTCGTTGGAATAAGATATTTTTTAAGTGTTTCCCTTTTTTTAGGGACTACAGTTATTTTATGATGTTTTATAAAGTCTCTCAGGTGTTCTACAGAATCCTGGAAAAAATGAATGGGAAAAATCACATCAATCAACTATATCACATCAATCAGTTATAACGCGGATGTAATCCACGAAATATTTCCGTAAATAGGCAGAGAATGTTACCTACGCATCATTGAAAAGGAGAGGAACCGCTCTTAATTGCAAACGGCATCCTTAAAAATTCATACTTTGCAGCATTTAACTGAATGCTGTTTTTCCCCTGCCCGTCTCTTTTATAAGGATTTGATGAAATTGTGATTCTAAGTCTAAGGTAATGAATCGTCTTCATAGTCCTGTGCTTGACCGACGGCTTGAATCTTATTAAGTTGTGGGTTGGAAAATTACCTTTTCTTCTTACAGGCAGTTGGTTGTTGTGCGGAAAGGATTGTGATATGTTACAATTTTTTTTTATATAATATTTTCTAATATTGTTATAGCTGCGGCACTCATCAAGGATGTGGGTAACATTTAGTTGTTTATTACAGTTCAAGCATCTTTTTTTTTTTGTACATATGATTATTTATTGTATCTTCATAAATGAACTAACAATAAGTATACAAATCTTAATACTAAAACAAAATTTCTACTTGAGCCCAGCCAGTGCTAAGCTTCAAGATTTTAATAATACGGGTTCAATTTCGGAAAAGTTATCTGTCTTGCGATCGGATGATTGCAAGAGTATCCCTTCTCCTCAGTCGAGTATGGCCTCCAAAGTTAAGTATGTTACGCGCAAGAGGGTTCGGATGCACTTCAAGTTTCTTGATATACCCAGTCACGTACCTTGCAAGCTCAGTTTTCACCAGAGGTACCCTTAGATCCTCGTGAATTCGGGAGTTTTTAACATACCATGGAGCTGCTGTTATCATACGAAGAATTTTATTGTTTGGTTGTTAATTTTTATGGGCGTGCATGTTTCCCTGCGCAATGTGAATGTGACGTGAGTGCATTTTTGTTCGTTTACTTTGATTTTCCAAAACTTAAGCCATTTCTCTAGTTCGTCAATATAATTTTGCAATTTTAGCGAAGCTAATTGATGATTTTCGTGGACACTGAGGAATGCTGTATCATCCGCAAAAGTTGAAGTATGAATTTGGGAGCCTGTTGGAATATCAGAGGCGTAAATAAAATATAGAGTAGGACCCAGGATGCTGCCCTGAGGAACACCTGCATTGATTGGTTGAGGGGAACTTGAGAAGTCACCTTCTCTAATGATAAATTTTCGGCCGTATAAGTAGCTTTTCAAAAGTTCATGGGTGTTCGAAAGCAAGGTTAGCCTTATTTTGTGCATTAAACCATCATGCCACACTTTGTAAAAAGCTTGGGAAACGTCAATGAAAAGAGCTGAGCAATATTTTTTGTCTTCGAAGGACGTCCTTATGGCATCCACTAACCTGTGTGTTTGCTCAATGGTGCTTTGCTTAGCCTTGAAACCGAATTGGTGATTTGGGATACATCCTACATCGTTTAATATGGAAGTTAACTTCATCATTAGCAACTTTTCGAATAACTTTGAAATTGTTGGCAAAAGGCTTATTGGCCTATAGGATTCAACTCTAGTGGGGTCCTTCCCGGGCTTAGGTATCATGGTGATCATAGACACTTTCCACTCTGCCGGATAATATTCAAGACGTAAAATAGCATTAAAAATAAAAAGCACAATTCTTCTAGCTACTTGAGGTAACTGTTCGAGCATTTTATTGCTAATGTTATCAATGCCTCGAGCTTTCTTGTGATCCAGATTACCAATAGCGTTTTCAACACTTCTAATATTAAACCTTAGAGGCGTGAGGGATCTGCCAACAGATGGCGGAAATTCAGCTTCATTGCCAGCTGTAGTTAGTGTGAAAACATTTTTCAGATGGTTGGCAAATAACTCTCCCTTTTCGGAATCATTTCTTGCCCAGTCACCAGAAGGATTTCGCAAAGGTGGTTTAGCTTGAATTGGACGTTTTAAACCTCTTGTAGGCCGCCATAAAGAATAATCTGTAAGGAGTACCATCTAGACTTTCTAAATATGTTTCAAGGTTCGCTGTTTTGTGAATTTCTAGGATATTTCTCAGTCGAATTGTGCATTCCCGTAATCTACTTTTTAACTGGGGAGACCTTAGTTGCTGCCACTCTCTTCTAACTCTCCTTTTTTCTGACACAAGTTCTTCAATTTCTGAGGAATAAATCCTATGATTCGCATATTTGTCCTCAGTATGACTAGAAGTAGCATGTTGCACGGCTTGTTTAATGTTATTAGTAAAGATGCTAATTGACAAGTCAATATCTTCTGGCGAACTTAAAGCGGTATTTTCCGTACAGTGTGTACTTAAATATTTTTTATATTTTAGCCAATTTACTCGCGACACTGTTAAAATTGAGTCATTAAAAAGTGATCCAATTTCCTGTGGAAAACATATGGAAATAATAGTAGGGAAGTGGTCAGAAGACAAGTCGAATGAGGGCTCCACCTGAATCCATTAGAGAGGGATATTTTTGACTATTCTAAAGTCAATAACATCTGGAATTTTTCGCCGATCTGTTGGCCAGTAGGTAGGATGCCCGTTTGAAATTACATCTAAGCCCATGCGAGAAATAGTGTCATATAATACGCGGCCTCTCGGTGAAATTAATCGTGAACCCCAAAAGGTGTGTTTAGCGTTATAGTCGCCAGCTGCAAGAAATCGAGGTCCCAATTGATTGAAAAAATTTAAATATTGGTTTTCTGATGCTGTATATCGGGGCGGCGAGTAAATTGATGAAAAAACTAATTTGTTACGACAATGTTCTACACAGATGTTTGTTGCTTGAAGATAATTCTCGCATGTGTCGTTGATCAAATAATGTTTGATTCTGGATTTTATCAGAATTCCCGAGCCTCCACAAGCTCTTCCACGAGGATCTTTTGTATCGTATAGGATGTAGCCATTAGCCCTAAAGAAGGTAGTGGATGTCAAGTGAGTTTCAGCAACCATCATTATGTCGACGTCTTTAGCCTTCAGGAAGTATTCGAGCTCATTTTTATGTTGGCGGATGCCGTTAGCGTTCCAGAAACAAATATTTAAGCAAATCATTTATTTAAAATAGCCTGTAAAATACTAGACTGCATTTTCAGCATTTCCTGCAACATGGTGGTCATAGAGGTCGTAAAAGTGTTTATTGACTGAACAAGGGACTGCAATGTTGCCTCTATATTGCTAAAATGCGGTTCAGAAGTTTGATTTGTGGGTTCTGGGTTCAGCCTCTATAATTTGCGGTATGGTTTCCGCCACAATTACTACATTTTTTCACTATTGAGCTATTTTTTGGTTTATTGCATTGTGCATTGCCGTGGAGTTCACCACAAACGACACAAACTGTGGGCAACTTACAATAAGTCCTGGTGTGGCCGAATTCCTGGCAGTTCATGCACTGAACAGGCCCTGCACGCTTATGTGGTTCCTCTACAGTGATTCTGCGATGCAGAAGGTATTTGAGGCTGTAGATTGGATAGGTTTCGTTCTTTTTTAAAACCACATCACGCGGTTCTAATTCCACTCTAAACATAGGCTGAAGGATTTTTTCACGGTTTTTAATAATACAGACGTTTTTGACTTTAAAACCTTTCTCTTCTAGGCCGGTCTTAACTTTATCAGAGCTTACGCAAGGATCAATACCTTTTATCACAATTTGAAGACCTTTTGCGCTTTTCAGTTGATATGTGTAGAACATTTTTTTTTTCTTTTTCCAACTCATTGGACAGTTTGCGGTACTCGTCTTCGCTTTTAACCTGTATTTTTGTTTCACTAATTTTTCCATGCTTAATCAATGTAACACTAAAGGTTTTTTATCCAATTATCGAAACTATTTTCTTCACGAGTTCGCTGGAGGTGGCCTCTCTTAAATAAATGGGTGGAGGCTTAGATGATTTTTTAGATTGAGTTGTGTCTTCCGTTTGAAGAATAGAAAATCTATTGCTCTCAGTTGGCTTACCAGAATTAGTGTCTCTTGGCACTTTAGCTTTCGACGAGACTTGAGCAGACTTGGGGTTTCTCTGCCGCTTCACAAATGTGATGTATCTATCCATACCTATTTGTGTTTTCGGATTATTATTATCTGATGTGACAACCATATTGGGAGATCCAGACGGGGGGTGGTTTTTTTCTCTTGTTGAGAGAAGGTTCTCCACAGATTTTCTTTAAGATTCTTCTTCAGAAATTGTTTCAGAATAACACCTTTGGCGAGCACTCATACAACTTTAATTTCAGTTTTCATGTACATAGATCGAATTAAATTTTTTTTAGATTTTTTGTATGTATTTTAATTTTGTTTAGCAAATAAGTTTTTGTTTTTAATTAATTAAAGAGAAGAATAAATTTTGTTTTGTTCTTAAATAAATTATAATTTTAAATGTCCCTACACTTATGCACTATACTGTGTTTGTTGATCTTCACCAACAACACACACTTTATGCACTGCTCTTTAGTTTGTTTTTGTTCTTATTGTTAAAATTGTTTGAGGAGTTTTTTATTCCCGTTGCCTTTTTGAGTGATACACTGTTTTGGTTGATCTTTTAAATACAAAAACAATAACAATGAAACTTTATGCACTGCCACTGCACTTTTATTTTTTAATTTGTTTAATTTTTATTGCAAAAATTGTTTTGAGGAATTTATATTCCCATTGACTATTTTCAAAAGTTTTTTTGTCACAGTTTGTTTTATTATGAACGTATGTATGTATGTATGTATGTACATACATATGTGTATTGTTTTTACAATTTTTGTTTTTGTTCGTTTCGATTTGTTTTCACCTATTCCGAACAATTCAGCCGCACTAAAAACAAACACGTCCGAACTGCGTAAAATTGAATATTGAATATTCAAGCACCTTGGTACAGAATTATTTTTCAAAAAATTTTTCTGGGAGAATTTGCAATGTCCAATTCTGAGTCGAACATTTTTACAATTAAATTTACAAATCAACCGTAATAGCTAATTCATCCGAGGCAAATCAGTCAACCAGAGCAAGTGAGTCCCAAAACTCTCGTAGGTCAAACAACGACAACAAGCCTGATTACACTTAAAAAATAATTACGATGACGCGACAGCTGTTCTTCAGCCCATAATTTGTATATTTTGCAAAGATTATTCACACCCAGTTATAATATTCGGAGCTGTCAATAAATTGTTTGATGTTTTCCACTTGGGGTCCTGGAACCTGGTTTTTACATTATATTCACATTTTATTGTAAAAAAAAATATCCGTTTTTAAATATTTGATGTTTTAATGCAAGCGTTGTGGGTACAATTATACAACAAATGGAGGTTTCGAGATCTGTTTTTAAAGCTGCTAATTGCTCGAGTGATGGTACAACACAAAAATCGTGTTGTACTGCAATAAACATGCCCGAACAGAGGCCTTGCATATGATAGTCAGAAAAATGCAAAATTAGATACCAGCTGTTTCTCAAAACGGTATTTATTAAACTTCAAACTTGAATAATTATGTATTTATTCCAATTAACTCTCACATTAGACTAAACTTACGACGATTGACGATTTATACCAGCCGTCTTCCCATTGGTTTGAACCATTAAGTTTTTTAACAGATTTCGTAAACGCAAATTGTGTAAGTACATATGTTCTGAAAAACTGAAAGCTGCGGCATCATTGGCTCTGCCGTTTATGCGAACCATTATAAATCTATAATTAGCGTCAAGTACGGCTATTAAAATTATACTGTTGAATACTTTGTAATTGCATATAATAAACTTTTAAAGCGCGCCCTAAATACGTATGTAGTTAATAATGTCAAAAAAATAGTTTGTTAGAATCTTATAGAAATTATCAATTAACGGTAATTACTTCAAACTTACATTTAAATATTTATTGCAAATTTCTTTTAGAGTTTCTGTGACAAGGAAAGAAAGACTGGCACACGCGAAATTCGTATAAACAGCCTGTGTGAGAATTTCCAATTGCCAAAAAAAAGGAGAGTGATCAAAATGCTGTAAATAAAAGAACATTTTGTTCCTAATGAACAGAATTAATTGATTTATCGTGTAGAAGATGATACACGTTCCCTCATGTTTGTGT
The DNA here is from genome assembly GCA_932526305.1 of Epicampocera succincta. Lineage (NCBI taxonomy): Eukaryota > Metazoa > Arthropoda > Insecta > Diptera > Tachinidae > Epicampocera > Epicampocera succincta. Next base: position 20,498,995 of record OW052035.1, read on the forward strand.
TTTGATTTTGGGTTCTGGAGTCAACAACACAACAAAAGCTCTTCAAAAGTTTCTTTGGACAGCCTGTCTCCGATTCTTTTATTGTCATATTATATTTTTCTATTATTTTTGCGAAGGTACCATTCGCGACTCCGCACTCTTTTCCACAATCTCTTTACTTTTTGATTTTTTTTTCTTTTGATTATTCTAATTGCCATAAGACAAACTCCTTTTGCTTTTTGTTTTCTATTAACCCTTTTGTTTTCGAAATGAAGCTTCCTCAATATTTAGCTTTTTCACTGCACTTCTTTTAGATTTCAATTAAATTAGATGTTTAATATTTTTGATTTGATTTTACTTATAAAAAATTTATGGGATATGATGTGAAAATTTTAAGTTGAAGAATAAGTTACAAAAAATACATTAACTAATTTTGTTTTTAATAAGGTAGAAATCAAATTTTCTGAGCCAATTTAATTTTGTTCAATTAAGTATTATATGAACTGGCAAGAAAGTAGGTTTATTAAATATGATTTCGCTACTTGACACTTACAAAAATATTAACATTAACGTTACTTTTACGATAATTAAAGTTAAGGTGGATTCACCCGCTGTGTTCAAATAAATCTCTTATATGAGTTTCACGTCTCTCTTCAAGAGAGATGGAAATATTTTTTATGAACAGCTCTCAGCTTGAATGGGTTTAATTTTATATATTGCCCATAGAAACTTGAATTGAGATGCCAATAAGTTAAACTTTTTCTTTCAACGTAGAATTAGTTGCCCATTTTGTCTTGCTTTTTTTTTTAAAAAAACTTCTTATATCTTAAAAAATTTTTTTTTCTACAAAAGTACCTAAATTTTAAAAGAAAACACTAAAATGTATTTGGAATTCATTTTATTTAAAAATATAATAACGATTAAAAACAAAAACATAACATATAATAAAAAAACATAAAATAAAATTCATATTTAGAGATCTTTAAAAAAATTATCACATACACTAATAAATAATTTCTTATTTGTTCATAGTTTAAAAATCTTATTTGTTCATAGTTTAAAATAAAAAATAAAAAGACCATTTCTTTAATTTAAAGTTTAAGACCATTTCTTTTGATTGCTCAAAGTTTGTATAATTATTGTTGTTTTTTCTCAAAAAGTCTTTTGTTCTTAAAACACCACATAATGATTTCTATTTGGTTTCTTATATTATTTTTGTTTAAACTAATATTTGAAAAAATACGCTCTACGTTTGCTGTAAATATAGGTAACGACAAAATTATATAAACTAATTTTTTTAAATATGGAAAAACTTCGGAGTAGTAGGAATATGGAGTAGCTCACGCCACTCATTATCAACTTCTTGAATATCACTAAAATCTACTAAATTTGGCCAAGAGCACATAATTCAGAAAACCTCTTTTGGTTACGTTTTATTACACTAAAATGTGCTAAGACTTCAACGTGTTTGAGGACGTCGTTGAACTCTAAAGTCTATTTCATCCCATTCAGATAATTTATATGATGCTAGCGCTAAAGATACACTCCTAAATACAAAGATACTTCTAATTGTTTACATCAAGTTTTTTAAAACTTCCAAAGCTTACATGCTCATCTTTTACTACGTATTCAAAAACTTTCAAATATTTTCAAAAAAACTTGTTTTTTACCCAATAAATTTAAAACTTTTTAGCATCTCAAAAAACTTGCAAAATTAGGGAAAACTTGACAAATGGTAACACTACTTACATTTCCTTAAACATTTTTAATAAAGTAAATGTATTGCAGGTAAAATTTTACTGCAACTCTTTTTGGTTTTTTTCAAATATGTACATGTACTTCGCTAATAGGAATATTTTGCGCATTTCAATGGCCATTAGGGAATTAATCTTGTATTTTCATTCATTTTAAAAAATAAACTATTTTAATAATTAAAATTAAACACATACATACATATCCACATTACAAAACTGGTGGATTTTGTTCAAAAAATTTAAGAAAAAAAATGTTTGTTTCAACATAATGGGTGAATCCACCTTTAGTCTTGATTGTTAACTTAAAGAAAAATTGGAATACGTTCAGCAACATATGCAGCAAGCTACCAGGCGTCGCGGGTTGTGAAAAAAATGCATGTTTGAAAGTGGCTTTTCAATGAGAAAATTAAACGTATGAAAATTTATTTCTTATTTACTTCGCTTAACGCACCACAATTGAAAATTACATCATGTTCAAAATAACTTAGATGTGCTAAAGTGAAAGACGTAAAAATAACCCTAGAATGCAATTACCAAAAAGGCGTTTTTTTATCACTTATTATGGTTGTCTCGTTTTGCTGTTCTAGCCATCTAGAATGTTTGAGAGATCCAGTTTCAATATTAGTTAAATCTAAAGACAAAACGCCAGTGTATGTAGTTGCTGATAGCGGTCATAATACCGCATAGATATTTTTTTGATCGGTACTCAAATCACTCCTTGTAATATCAGGTAATGTTGTGGGAGTTGCGGTGAATTCGGCTATATGCATGATTTCACATATTTTTATTTCAGATCTAATTGTAGCTGAAAAACATTTAGGACTTGTAGTTTTCTCACCCAAATGTAGCAGCAGATGTCGCAGAGGTAGTTCATTGGTCAACTGGCAGATAAACCACTGTTCTTCTTCCATCAAGCGAATAACACCAGCTTTGAAACCTATGCCTACTACTGTTCCATCGCAATATGCCTATCGATATGCTCTGAAAACTTCTTAGAGCAGCACGTTGGTGGTGAAACTGCTATCTTATGCAAGCACTTAACTTCTTAGACTTTACAATGTATATTACTAAAATTACATGAATCGCTCCACCCTAATGTACGTTTAAACGGTACAGATTACATAGCTTCGTAAAAAATAATTAGTTAGATTATATAACCCAAATCAACTTAAATCACATAAACACAAGTTTTATTTTTAACCCTTTTTAACGGAAATTGAGAGTATTCTGTCTTTAATCTTTAACAAACTCTCGAAAATTTGGGGAACCGTAATAAGCATGATTTTTGTTGCTGAATCAAATAAAATCATAATCAAATAACTTATTTTTGAACAAAGAAAAATCGTTTCAATATCAGCTCCAAATAAAACGGGCTAACACTTAACAAAAAACAAGGACTGAACACTTAGTCCCAAACTGCACATCAGCAGTAGATATTTTTAGACAAAATAACGAATTACGAGCAGATAATGAACGTGATAGAACAGAACCGGCAAAACAGCTTGAAATCAATCATTCACATTTTCAATTGGCGAGCCACGAATATAGAAATAATTTTCGAAAATCTTTCTAAGATTACAATCCAAGTAGTTTTTAAAGTAATAATGATTATTGTGCAAATTATGGAATACATTATGATAAGACATACTTCCCATAAGCGACAGGTAGTAAATAATTCTATCCAATCTGATCCTGCTGAGCCCATAGAAGTAGAAATTTTTCACTTCATGGCTTCAAATTCGTCAACACTTGACAGTTCAATAGTTGAGTTCAACCAGACATTTGTCCCACAAGATAAAGAACAGTGGAGTACAAGTACGTCTCTGCTAAAAAAAAAGCTACTGGATATACACTGAACGAAGTTCAAGAACTTTATATTATAGTTATAGAAATTTATAGGCAATAACAAGCTATAATTTCATAAATTTGACTGTTTGACAGTCTAATAAAAAGGTTAATTCCGATTTAAAGTTCGACCAGAAGTGTCAACAAATTGAAAGTGAAAGAACTGATATTCCACAATAATAAAATGTTTGTGAATCACATTAATAGCAAATAAATAGATACAATGATTAAACTTGAAATTGGTTCAACTCACTAAAGTCCTTATGACAATACATTTTTCGTTCAATATTCAATTATTGGAGAACAATACAAATATAGTGTAATAAGAAAATTTATCGAGTGTGGAGAGTTCAGATATATTAAGAAAAATAGCAAACTGTCAAAAATTTACTGAAGTTATCGATAAAGAATATATGTAATTCTATCAAAAAATATGTAAAATTAAATTTGACATTTCTAGCTTGAAACACTAAGTGTTGATTAATTTATGACCAAGTTAATCGACTTCTAATACTTGCTTGCTCTTTTTAACATTTGCTGTTGCTTTCTATCAATTAACGAAAGAAAAATGTAGTACCATAAGGACTTACAGAGAAGTTCTCAGACTTAGAAAGATGACTAAAATGTTATAACATATTTTATAAAGAAGGAGATAAGATCGCTTTCACTAACGCTGTCAAACCTAGATTAATACTATTCATGAAGATTCAAGATGCTGTAAAACATGTCGTTACCGCTCAAGTCCATAAAGGCGAATTAAGTAACGAAATTCAGGAAGCTCTATACCAAAATATTATGCGTTATAGGCATTTTCAACACCAAGCTGGGTTGTATGGATAAAGAAATAGGGTGTCACTATCGACTATCGCCAAGTAAACGATATATACATTGATGATAAATATACGATTTCAATTGTGGCCAATATTCTGGATATATTGAGTGGTTGTTTATACTCGTACTACCATACCCTTAATCTCGGCAAAGGATTCCAGCAAATACAAATGACCTTCCGATAGGAGGGAAACAACATTTTCTTTCCAAAACCAATTGAGTACAATTTACTTTCAGCACTTCTCTCTAAAAGCACATAAGTTTAATATAGAAGATGTTAAAGAAGCTCTGAGACGCCAACAGCTAGACATATGACTCTTTTTAAAAACAGAAACAACTTTCACGTGACACGACTAGCGCAAAGACCTTGTACGACAAGGTTAGATTCGTCTTAGAGTGTCGCTAAAAAGGAAATCTATAAATGATGTATACTTACAGAAAAGGTTAGGCCACCGCTATGTGTGTATGTCTATTAAAGAGGTAGATAGTATTTGGCGTTTCACTACCGACTGCGGATAAAAGCTAGTACTTTTATAATATAGCTTCAATGAAGAGATTGAATAAAATTATAATTTGGAAATGAACCCAGTTACATATCAATAAGTCAAGGAATTCGTAAAAATGGAAGGATTTTGCTCAACTACACTATTAAAAATAGGAACAAAAACATAATCATTAATTATATCTATTAGATCATCTTGAGTCCGCTCGTGCACTATGAGTAAACGGGAGTTTTTCCTGGCCAAATTGTGAAATTGATTTGCGCCAGCAAGACTTTTTTATTAACGAAATATCCATCTTCAATAAAAAAACGAGGACAAGGAGAAACTAATATTATTAATAGATGAATAGAACCGCAACAACAACCGAAGTTGTTGCATATGCTTGGACGGTAAAGTGCCAGGCAAAAACATGGTGTATAACAGCTGTAACCTGAGCTTAGCGTGGTCTGCTAAGTATGTATATGACCAAAGTGCAGATTATTCAAACATCGTTGATAAATTAAAAACAAGAAATAACTGAGGAGTGGACGAATGATGGTGAGAAAGGAGAAGATTATTAAAATGAAAGTAAGGAAGTTTGGAACGAAGCAGCAACATGTACAGGAGAGTAAAAAAAAGTCAAGTTTGTTGAAGAGATCACAAGCAATAAACCTGACTATCACATCAGCGTAGGAAATATAGTGCACACAAATTTTAGGTGCATTCGATGGAATCCTTATTGATGGAGCCATAGACTACTGATGGTCACATAGATATTTTCAACCAAAATTTAAATTCTAGTGCAAATAAACCATCGTTTTGTGTTATGCTAGGATAATGACCCGAAAAAACCGGGGTTGTCATAAAATCCAATACTATTGGATTTCAAAAAAAAAACTTTCTTTGGTGTCGTGAAATCCAATGTTGTCGATTTTGTTTCGAACTAAAAATTATGTCAGTTTTGGTATTGGAAATAAACCAATCAGCTTTCAGTTTAATTTGCGGGCTTTTGTTTTTAGTTGTAAAGTTTGTAAGTTTTTAAAAATATAATTAAATTTGTGATAAAAATACAACAAAATCTTTTTTTGTCTTATTTAGAAGAGTTGTTTATTTATTGAAGTTTTATGAGGAAAAGTAATAAGATCCCGTTTGATGTAATTTTAATAAAATTTCATTACAAGTACGGGAAAGCACAAAAACAACACACAAACACAATCTCTATGGAGTTTATGAAGAAATATCTCGGTAATGCGTTAATAGAAAAGGTTCAATGCCATATCTAATCTATCTATTGACTGGCGATGCTTATACTCCATACAAAAGTCGTGGCTGCAGCCGGGGGATGCCGTGCATCAACTGCTCGTATTTTCATATCACAGTAGTAAATCTGAATTTGAACTCATATTTACCTAAGTAAATGTGATAAACTAATGCAAAATTATACATGGCATTCATACTAAAGTATTCTTTGCGATTGTAGTGCATGGTCATGAATACTAGGTTTAACAATGTTGAAATGGGTCCCATAAATGCAGAAGGAATTCCTATAAAAAAAAATTTTGAGATATAGTTTTCATTGAAATCCACTGAAAGTTTGACCAAAAGCGGGCAAATGTAACGCTCCATAGCCTAAAGCACATCATGCAAAGCTGTGGATTCTCGAATATTTTCCAACAGACCTTTGGTAGGATCCTTCGACTAACACTGACTGTGGCACATCAAGAGGATTCACCTTCTCTCCCAATGAAAAAAAAGTGCTACAACAGCCAATATTGGTTTTCAAAACCCCAACATTTCTAAAACTATTGGGTTTATAATTCGCCAAAATATTTACGAAAAAACCAACCACGACACCAATCTAGGCGAATATCAGTGGAGTCACTTAGACAAATTTTCATCTCGTAAGTTTAGCAATAAAAATGCTATGAAGTTAATCCTTCAAGAGGAGTGAAATCAAATCGGTCTGGGGCATACAAAGGCGATTGTAACATCTAAGTATGCCTTAAAAGATGTTAACAAAAAAAAAGAGACGCTTAATATCTTTGCTTTACTAAATAATAAATTTATGAGAAAATCACACTTTCTATTTATTAAAATAATATCGAATATATATTTTGATAACTGTACATAACCGCACATTACATTAATTTTATATATTTAATCTTCATTAAGTAAGTTTGCAAACAGGTCCGCTAGGTTTTCTGCGTATTTAAGAACTTCTTCTCTGCACAAATTTGGGGAGATATCTTTAAACTGTTGAAATTTACTAAGTAAATCTTCAAACTCATTGAGGGCTTCTTCGACATTCGCGTCATCTTCATCCAGCTTATGAAGTTCTAAAGAGAGAGAGAGAGAGAAAGAGAGAGAGAGAGAAAAGAAGAATAAGAGCATTTTTGCAACAGCACGGTTTAGCTTCAATTCAAAATAATATAAAATTTTGTTTGAACAACAGGGACATTAAGGAGTGCAACTTTTGTGACAACCACTTCGCAGCAGGTGATTATTTTCACTTCATTAAAGGGGTTTTAGCCCTCCCCAGACCGATCTACCTACACCAGCGCGTTAGCAGAATTTTTGATAAATTAATGTGAAGAAAGAAAGAAAGGGCACACAGGCCAAAATAGTCCTCCAGAAAAATATTACGGGGTTAGTATTTTGGTGCATTACGGATCATGCCGCCGGCCTGCATCTGTAGATACTTGATTGTTCTAGAGTTTATATGGACTTAAACGATTATTGAAAATTAAATTTGGCTGAGGAAGTTTCAGTTTTTGTCTGCAGTACATTCTAGTGAGGGAAAAAATTTAATTTTTAAATTCTCCGTATATATTCGTAAATATTTTTTTCTCATAATTTAAAAAGAACTCAATAAAACAATATTTCATATATATCACCGATAATATTAATAAAGAAAATTAAAAAAATTCCATTAACACGTCTTAGTTGAATACAGTCAAAGCGTTTTTTTTTTGTTTGCACACATTTTCTGTATTTAGTATTAATAAAATGGGTTTATTTAATTTAATAACTACAAAGATGTGAACAAATTATTTATATATGTTTGTCTTCTATTTCTCTTAATAGAAAAAGATGTTATTCTCTTTTTTATGATATTTTTCTCCCGAAAGCAGTTGTTTCTGCAGCATGAAATGTTTTGTCTGGAAGCATCTTCCAACACAAACCTGTTGCGTCAGCATTCAAAATTGAGTCACGTGTTAAGCCCTCTTTTAGTATAATTTTTCGCAGCTTTATTTTAAATGGCTCTATTACCTACCCTCGTCGTATTCCATATTGTTTGTTAAACTTGCCCTACCATCACTTGCGTGTAGTTATACGGCCTTTGCATTTGATCCTACTCCCTTCACACAACTTTTCCTCCATATTGGGATATTCCCCATTCCATTTTATTTAATGTACGTATGGAAGACTTGGATCACATGAACGAGAAAGAGAAGAGTGTGGATACATATGTAGAAAAATAACGGTAATATAAAGAATAACCTCACATTTTTCTCTTCGTTTTTATTACAAAAAATATATGTATTTTGTTTGAACTTACATATGTACTTATGTATGTATGTGTATGGAAATTTCGTTTATAAATTGAAGGCTTTTGTATTTAAATATGTATAAATGTCAAAAAGTTCCCTTTGAAAAAAAGATGAGTTAGTCGATTGTAAGGTAACGACATATATTTAATAACCCCAGTAATGCTCAAGAGCGAAATATCTTGCTTTAAATACAACGTTGATACGTATGTTAAGTTTTTTATGAAATATTGCATATACATACATAATTCCATACAAATATACATAGAACCAAGAATAATTAAATACAAAAATGATTAAATAAAGATTACGTCTTGCGCGTGATTTACCGTTTGACGACGTTTTGGTCCCCTCGCAAAGGCTACTAAGTCTGTATCATATGAGAAATTTATAATTTCTTACAAAAAATTTATGTATTTTGTAATAGTTGGCAGCCCTGTAATTAATTTACTCAGAGAGTTCTAAAAAAAGTATTTCATCGGTGCTTAATAAACAAAGAATTCCGTGTCCTATTTTATAATAAATACATATAAATAATATTAAAATAATTAAAATTATATAAAAAGTGTTTAAATTTGGTTGTTTAAAAGCTGCAAAACTAAGAAAAACAAAAAACAAAATAAAGTGAAGAGATAAGAAAGAGAGCAAATATGAAATGTGCAGTGGGCAAATGCAAACAAAGTAACAGCAAAAAAACAAGTGAGAAATTATGTTAAAACTTAATATTTTGCGTATTTTTAATAAAACGTTTGTGTTTTCTAAAAGCTGTATCGTTTTACAATTTTCCAAAAGATGAAGCTCGCAGGAAGTTATGGGTAATATTTTGCAAAAGAGTGAAGCCTGTAAATGTGGATAAAGAAAAAATTTGTGCTTTACATTTCAAGCAAGAGGATTTTGAAAGATACTGAAGACATGCTATTCACTACTTTGTATGATATTGAAACAGCAAATATGAATTCTGGAAAGTTAATTAATTTTAAGTTTATTTTCAAGTTAAAAACAGGCGTTGAAATTATGTTTTGTCTTTTAATTCTATCCATCTCTATAAAAAATTTTCTTTTTGAACACTATATTTTATTTGCAGCAATAGTGAAATATTATAATAAAAGTAATGAAAATTTATATATGGAATTCTTATAAAGAATTTGTTTGCTTTCAAAAAATTTAGTTAGGAAAATAACAATTTGTCCCACTGTCATGTTTTTACACAAACATAATAGTTCTACAGCTGAATTTTATTATCAAATGAGAACACAGCTTGAGTGACGTCAGAGTTCCAACACGCGCAGAAATGTTTTTTATAGTTGCGTGATGGCGTAATCTTTATTTAATCATTCTTGCATAGAACCTCTTCTCCACCATAACCCAGGGAACACAAAAATATTCTATATCAACAGCTACAACTATAATTTGATTTCAATTTATGTTTAAAGTCGGATGGCACATACTCTTATTAAAATGTCGGCATTTAATAACACTTTGCTGCTAATAATTGTTTTTGATTAGTAGTTTAAGGATTTTTGTTCCGGCTGTAAGACTTTTTTGTTTTGTATATGCTTGTTGTTCTTTGCGTACTTCTTTATTTACTACATATGTACGAAGTTTTTTTCTGTAATTTAAAGTTTTTTTTTTAAGTCAAACTTCTTTTCCAACATTGACTTTTAAGAAACTTTTTAGACAATTTGTTATACAACCGGATTTTAAATTTTTTTACTCTTCGTTTAACATTCAAACTTTAAAAATGTAGTTGCAAAATGGATACTATTGAAATTGTTTTTGTAAAATTTAGGAGAACACAAGAAAACGTTTTTTTTTCAATTTTGACAGCTGATCACAAATTAATATTTGCGCTTCACATTTTAAAATAAATTGTTATAGGGAAAAGCTAAGTGACATAATCTGCAAGAAGCTGGCCTTATTTATAAAAATGTATTCATAATATTTTGTGCACTATTTTTTTAAAAAAAAGTGAACAAAATTAATAAAAATGTGAATGTTTTGTAAAACATTGAATTATATAGAAACATTTTTAGATGTTTCTTCGTCAAAGGCATTTTAAATAGAAAATTTACTATAATTTGTATGCAGCTAAGTTAATATCTGTCAATTCAAGGGAGTTCTGACGAACTCTTTTTTAAAACTTGAAAGTGTGGCTGCAGCGTAACGAGAATTTAGTCCGAATATGTGTAATCTACTAAAAATACTGATTATAATGTAAAAGTGCGATACAGAAAATTATTGTACAGTAGTTTGGCACCTTTTAGTGCATATAACTGATCTTTTTTACTTTTCTTCCTTTTTTATTAATTTCTGAAGAACTCTACAAGTTGCAGGTGTTAACGTTTATGAGTGTTCAGGTTTATTGAACATACAAAACATTGAAGGTAAAAAAGCTGCCAACTGGACAACTGGGTTGTTCTCAATTAGTTTTTTCACATCAAAATGTTTGCGCACGTTAGCGTTCGACATCGCGGGATATGCCCTTGAGGTCAAAATATGATTTAAATCGTTTTTCAGAAATTAAAGCCAAACAAAATAAAAATTCTGTTTTATTATTTTTTGCATTTTTGGGAGCTCTGATGCCGGAAATCTGTTACTCCAAAACTGATTTTTTGTAAATATTTATCTTAATAATGAAGCATTTTCCATCCATCCAATTTTCCAATTTCCATATTTTCGTAAAAAATTCAAAGTTTTTGCTTCTTGCTATTGCAACATTTTCAGTTTTGTTATCTTACAATATGTTGTACACTTGGCTTTTTCGAGAGCAAACAGAAAGAAAAATATGTAACTACATGTCTAGAGTAAGGGAAATCTAAACTCGGAAGTAGTTGCATTTTCGGCATTCGACTAGGGGGTGTTGAAATCACCTCGAACCACCTTCTAAGTGTGAGCGACTTTTTCTTTGGTATTGCAAATAAACCGAAACAACAACAAAAACAATCTAGCGCCAGCTTTTCATACTTGTAAATAAATAAACGTACTGCGTTTACTAAATCTACTATTGTTTTAGGTATTGTAGCGCTTGTTAAATTAGTATATTAAAAATGTATCAATTTTGTTGTTGTCAAGTTTTAATTTCATAAAGATTTACTAAATCTACAATATGTACAAGCTTTACAACAGTACTTCAGTACGAAGCGTGAGAACCGCCTATTTTGTTTCCTCCTAAATTTTCAATATTGAAATTTTATAATCTCCAAATTTTTTTTAAAATTTTAATTACCTGCATGAAAAAGACCTGATACTTACCATTAGAAGTTTGTGATGATATATTAACGGTAGACCACACATGATTTTTAAGAAGTTCGAGTACTTCGGCAAAACCATCGACTTCATCATTTTCACTTTTGGAATTCAAATCGATAATACTAAAAGAAAGGTGGCACTTGTCCTTAACTTCATCATATGATATTTCATCCTTGTTGTTTTCACTTAAATCCCTCGTGATTAAAGTCGAAACTTCTACATGGTTGTCATTAACAAACTTAACTAAAGAGTTCAGTTCCGTTAAAAAATGTTTCTGAAAGAAGGTTAATATTTAATAACACATAATCTTTATACCAATTTCTTTTTTTATTATTGTAGTTTCAGCATAAAAAATTGCTGCAATGAACAAATTTAATAAAAATAAAACTAGCTCTGTTAATATTTTTATTTCCTATTTTGTATGACATTACGTATGACGTTATGAAACATGTAAATTATGCGCAGAAGAAGCGTATTGAAGTTTAAGAGTGACATAAAGGTTTAGTTGTAGCAATTTTTAATAAAAGAGGATTTTTACCAGATAGAATAATGAAGTTCTTACGAAATACAATCTAATTCATTTCAACAACCTTATAATGAAATTGATTAATAATAAAAAAAAATTAAAAGTTATTAAAAGCCAAAGGTGTAAGTATTTAATTTAAATATAAGTCTATTTTGTTTTATAACTGTCTCTAGTCGCCAAGGGATAGAAACTACCATCTTTTTTGCGATATCTGATTCAAATACTTTGCCGTTCTTCATATAAGGCCTGATTCAAACCCTTAATTTTTGTTATTGTCCGCTTTTTTGTCCGTTTCTCTAGATGCTCTATCGGTTTGAGATCTGCAGATTGTGGAGTAGTAAATGAAGCTGCCTCGAATGTTTAACATTTTAATATATTGAGTTTTCTTACATTATCTCTACAATCTCAGCACACGATATTTCTTGATTGTGCAAGTTAAGGATGATTTTGTGCTGAGCTTGCCTGAGCTGAAAAAGGAAATGAAATGGCGTTTTGTAAGAAAAAATACGATCAATAATTTTGTTCGACGTGTGTTTTTCATCATTAATAAATCTTATTATAAAATAATTGAAATGTATTAGATTTCTTTCGACTAATATACTCCTTTCGTAACCAATTTTCAGCCAAGAAAATTCAAACGCGAATTTTTATAGTAATTTGTGTCTTCTGAATCCAAATCCACATGAAAAAATGTATGTCCATTAATAAAAATATCCATAATTGATTATGCAAATAAAATAAAAATAATGACTAAGAGGGAACATTTCAAAATATATTTATTAACATCCATACATAATACTAAGATTTATTTTAGATGAAATTGTTCAAAGCATTGTAGATGCAAATGTACATTGTATTTTTGGCACATCCATTTGATTGGTTTGCCACACCCTTTGAGTTGGTACGTTCGTGGTTTTGCTTGTGGCTGAACTATTGGAGTATGTTCCCCTACAATACGTGACAATTGGTATGCAACGCTTCTGTCGGATCTTTTTTGACCGAATTCATGATCTGACTGCGAACTTAATAGCAAAGCTTTGCTTTGCGCTTACTCTGAAATCTTTTTGTGATAAAATATTTTGTTTGTAGCTTCCATGCATTAGTGACTGATAAACTAAGAACTGAAATAAATAAAGGACAATTCCACTTTTTTGGCCTAATTGGAAACTACATTGTCGTGAAAGTCTACCCCATTGTTGTATGAGTTGAGAAGCAATGAGAAGTATATTCTCATGTTTTTTCAAGTCCTTTTTCTATCGCTTTACGCTTGTTTGAAGTTTGTGAGGAACGTCACCTCTTTGTTGTCTGCCAACGACAAATCAATATTGAATTTGTTCTATCAAATTGATCATCACTTTCTCCCCGTTAAACTTCTTTCCTATGGTGGGGATTTTGCAATATGATTTGGACGAACGGTGACCGTGGCACAAAACTTTTTTTCATTTAAAAGACACATCAAGTAATATGATGCAAACAAGTTCTCGAAAACCACGTTGCACCCAAACCAATTCGACGATCATAGTTGTCACTGAAACGAGAATGTGGTATACAATTAAACAAATAACCGCCATAAGAATACAAACACCAAATTTTGTACACAAAAGGAATTGGTTTGTTCCGCATACACATTTTGCATGACTGTCCACCATTTGTTCATGGATCGATAGTTGTTCACTCCATACACCAAATTGTATATATTTTTTGTTCATTTATATTCAGGTTATCATTGCTGTTAAAATGAAGAATGCGTTTAATCGCTTTGAATTCATTCCAATTAACAAGAATATCAATTATGTTTTGCAAATAGCGCCCAATGTTCGCGCTTACGAACAGTTATATTAACAGCTTTAATATGATATCAATATTGTGATTTCTTTACTTTTTTATTTTATTTAATATTTGAATATAATATTAATATTTTTGTGCAATTGTGAAAAAATCCTCTAACAATACGCCTCACTAAATATCTCTTCCGGTCAAACAATAGCTAAATTTTATATACTTTTTTACTCTTAACACAAACACAACTAAGTTTTCTGTACGCAAGTACTAAGGGCGGCCGAATATAGGTTAAATCGGTCTTAAAGTCCAATAAGCTTTTGTGCCAATAAATTATCAAGCGCCTTTCTTCATTATAAATCTGTTTCCTATTTCAAGAACATAATTTTTTTATAGCGATTTACTGTAATTTAAATAGAAACATTTTGAAAACCTGAATTCTAATTAAAGTTAATTCTGTCTTCGCTACGTACATATGTACATATATCGTCAACCAGACTAATGGCCTCTACTGTAGTTTCAAATTTATGTTCACTTGTTCCCTCATAACGGTCATTACTTTCCTCACTATCATTGCCAATATATTCTATACTCTAAATTCGATTTATTTAAAAAAGGCAAATTAATGAATTAAAGCCCAACATTCCTTACATTAATAATAACTGCTAAAAAGTAGAATACTTACATCATTGGCATCAAAATAAAATATACATCCTTCCATTTTCTTTTTTACAGCTTCAGGAATTATGTTTAAATCGCTGCATTCAAAAAGTAGAACTGGAGCTGTGTAATATCTTGTAACAATTACTAATTTAAATGCCGTTAAATCGTATGAATCCATAGACAGACTTATGGGTTCCAGTAACAAATCACCATTAGCTTTTATTAATTCTGAAAAGCATATTAAGGTTAAACACTGATTTTATTATGAATTTACATATTATGTTCTTTATTAAATGTTCTGAAACATTTTCCTTTACAACAATAAACGTAAAAAGCTTAAATGTCACTATCTTCAATGTTCGTGTTTGCACTTGCATACATAAATATGTACATACCCAGCGAAAACTTAGCAGTGTTGCACTCATCTAGTTAAGTTAAGTTAGTAGTTAAAGTCTAAATTACTTAGAAGTAATCAAGTAAATACATACATAAATATTTAACCAGTCTGCTTTATTAAAAACTAATGAAAAAATTACTTGATTGTTATCTGATATATTAGAAGTTGTTCTAGGCAAAAATGCATTTAGTGTCGCTTAATGGAAACAATTTAAGTAATACTTGTGTATGTAGATTTGATTAAAAAAAACGAAAACTTGATCGCAACAAATTTTAAATGCTTGACAAATGTAGAATTTGCTCCTTTAAATTTTGTAATTTTAAACGTATTTGTGTTGTTTGTTTTAAGGGCTTTTAAATAAGTAGCTGTTCTAATGGCTGTTGTGTAGTGGCATTTTATTTATCCGTAAGCGAAAGTGACAAGTACTTGTCAATAGAAGTTTAGATTGGGAAGAATTCTGCATCGAGCCTCGAACAATGCTGGACACTAACGTCAAATATTCAGTTTAAAATTGAACTTCTTACTTGCTTTAAAACAATAAAATGCATGTTATGTAAAAGAGTAAAATGTGAAATAATTGTTTTTTTAATTTATAAAACAGGTGTTTTGGAGATTTTTTCGGCCTTAAATACAACGAGCAACACTTCTAAGGACCGAAACAATCACATGTCTAAGTCATTATTCCGAAATACCAAAAGAACCACGAGAACCATAGTAAACATTCGTCATTAATAGCAGTGAAAAAGATCAAAAATTCTCAATGCCCATTTCCTTGATTTACCTTACTTGCGTTGGAGTGAATACCTAATATTATTGTTGTAGGAAAAATCTCTACTTATTTCGATATTCTTTATTCCTACACGACAAAAGAGTCACAATCACCTCGTACTACATCAATTATTTTTTTTTGATTGCAGCAGAATTTTTACTCTTCTGCTATCTCTAATAAGTTCTGTCGTCATGTGCGATGTTACTTATCCATTGTCTACATTCAAAACTATTGCATTGTTTCGTGCAGGAAGAATTTTATGGGTTTAAATTATTTTATAACTTAATTTGTAAGGGAAGACATTAAATGATTGACAAAAATTTGTCAATGACCTTGCCTATTATAATTCAGAGACTTTGTCTATTATAATTCAGAACCTTAATAAAGGGTCTTCTGATATCAATTCGCTAAGAACATTTTTATTCTGGCATCGCTGACCAGAACGCTTTTCGCAAATTGTGAGTCTTTGGGATGTCCAGCGCGGATCACGACTTTTTATTTTGACTTACAAAAGTTGAGTCAATTAAAACAAGTGATGTTTATTTATTTATTACGCGCACTTGTCAAAAGCGGCGCGGACCACGACCTTTTATTTTGACTTACAAAAGTCGAGTGAAATTAAAACATTCTTTTTCTTAAAAATAAAACTTAAAATTATTAAAAAGGTTTTTTTGTTTATTAATTATTGTGAAATTCATTTACTCAAGTCAGACGTTTCGCGTTACTTTGGAAAAATACCCAATATGATGTGTTTGCATTTATCAATGCAAACACAATATTAAATTAATTTTTCAAAAACATTAATTATTAGCAAATTGATTTTCCGGTCACCGGAATGCAATGCAAACACAATATTAAAATAATTTTTTAATAGGAAAACGTAAAGAGTAAAAAAAAAGATTAATAACAAATTGGTCACCAACTTGTATCGTGTTAACTTACATACATCTGTATGTATGTATACGTATGTATGTATGTATGTATGTTCTCTTAGAGTAGTTATTACCAGCGGAAATTTTTTATATGCAATACCAATTGGGTCTTATGCTTTTCTGATTACAAAATGATACTGACAGACAACAACTTATATGTGTGGCGTGTCACAAAATCAAATAAACTGAGTTAGTCCAATGCAAACAAACTTATTCGACGCAGAAATTATATGAAAATTTAAATAAATATTATTTTAGAGATGTACCACTGTAATTTTCAATTGCGGTTGCATTCATTTGGGTTCAATGAAAATTAGAAAAACATAAAATAACACCTCAAAAAAACAAAAAACCAGTGCGTCGGCAGTATAGGAATATAAATTAGAATGATTCACAACACGTACCAGCTATAATTTCAGAAGTTTTTTCTTTTCCAAATGATTTAACTGCTACCAAAGGATACATGTTTATCTTCTAAAAATCTGAATATTACCTCAATATGAACTAAGGCAGGAAGATAATAACAAACACTAACAGCTGTTCACCAGACAAACGGGTCGATAACAGCAGAGAAACGCCGCCGCTTTAAATTTTTAAGCGGACGCTCATGTATCCAATTTAGTTCGCTTTTACATGGCGGAAGTTGAAAGGCTGGCAAGCCAAGTTTCTCAGCGCCAACAGCATGTTCGAAAAACTTAATACACTCAAAATTGCTTACTAACTATAAAGTATCATAGAAAATGTTAAAAAATCGTCAAATGTCCAGTAATTTACTTTTATGTTTACAGAGGCAAGTGCAAATTCATTTTTAAAATGTCGCCAAAGTATCAATTCTTAAAATTGTCTTACTTTTTTTTGTATCTAGAAAAACAGCACATCATATCAGCGGGGAAGTGACATTAATTTAATAATTTCTGCAATGAAAAATATTTGAATTATTGAATCGAGTATTGCCATATTGTCAATATTGTAAAACTGTTGAAGAGAATACAGAAGTTAAGCGAACATCTTCCGATGGTAATGATATTGTCCGCGAGGTGGAGGTCCGTTTGTTTGGAATGGCATAAAAAATTATTTTTTAGAATTTTAAAGGCTTAATTTCAAAGGTTTAAACTATTATTATTAAACTAAACTTTAACTTTTGGATTATTAGATTATTGACAAAAACATTCATATATGTACATATATAAGTTGTATTTATGCAGCTTACACAATAAGAACAAGAGAAACACTGCAAATTATTTATTGTACAATTGTTTTTCTACAATATTTAACTCCACACGTTCTGTTTCTTTCTTAAACGTCTGCTAATTAGAATGTTTTGGCAAATAAAAAAGTAATATATTTTCATGTCCGCTGCTGTTTGGATGTGTTTTGTTTGGGTTTATGATGTCGGTTCTAAAGATTTAAATTGTCCCCTTTAGAAAGATGTCCGCTTATAAGAACTGTTCGCTAAGGGAGCTGTCACCTTATTATAATAACATAAGGGACCTGAAACTTTATTATCATAACATTTTCTTTCTCCAAAAGCATGTGTTCTTTTTTCCTTTTTATATAATATATATTTATTTATCATCTAAATTGCCTGTGAATATTACTTTTACTATAATAGTTACTAATAAAGTGATATAAAAATGATTTCTGGCAACACTGTTTTTTATTTGACATTTTGCTTGTGGTAAGAGTGGAAAATTCACTTACAAGTAAATTCTATTCTATGTTGAGCTGTAAGTAAGGAAAATGTAAGTGTTGTATATGTACTGTTTTTTCCGCACTTGCATTTATGTACATATATGTGTAAATGCTGGGCAACACACCCTTTCTGCACTTAATACGTATACATAAAAAATCTAAAACAAAACAAAGAAGACATTAACTGTCAAAGTACTCAACAGCACAACATATTTGAACTTTTCGAAGTTATTTTAATTATTATTTTGCTTGACATTTTTTTACAATAATTTAGTTTCCATTTAATTTTTTTTAGTTTTTTTTCACGTTGCACAAAGATAATCAACCAAAAAAAAAAACTGAAACTTGTTAAAGTACTCAATGTGCGTAAAAAGTTAAAAGTTCATGAATGTTGCGTTGAAGTCGACGTACTCTATGTGACAATGCTCATAACAAACCGTGTATTTTAACTCAGTTGAAAAAGGCAAAGTACGACGTATGACGTATTCTATGTGCCCCGGCCTTTACAGACAACTTTCAGCAGAACTGACAAGAGGTTTAAATTTTTTGACACTTAATGAAACTCAGATGAAAGTGGAAAATGTGGTGTTGTTGTTGCCTTAAAACAGGTTTTGTGCAGATTAACTGAATTTTAATGAAAGTTCTCGTTTGCCACATTTGTATTCAGTACAAATTTTACAAAGTTTAACAAGATTTTGGTATGTCATTGGAGAATATAAAAATTTTTAATATACTATGTATTTTTAAGCAAATTTAATTTTTGTCCTAGTAAATAAATGAATGAAATATTTACTGTTTTGAACTAAAAATTTAATTAACAAAATTCTAGCAACTTTCCATGCTATTTTCATATATAGTATATATCCAAAACAACATTTTTCATGCCAATCGTTTATCAAGATGTAGTACTTAGTATTTCACAATATCACTTTTTAGAATGAAGAACGATCTATGAAAAGCAAAGGGCAGTTATCTCTTCTTAAAGTAAATGTCACCTGGTCTGATTTTTCAGAGCTAACTTTAATGTTCCATCTAAGTATTTTTTTTCTTGTAATACTGTCGGGCTTCCTTCTCAATGTATGGCCGATCCACCCCCTTTTTTTCTTTTTGATCTGTTTCTGTATGGGTTCCTCCTCTGTAAGGGTCCAGAGATCTGCGTTGCTGATGGTATTAGGCTAGAATATTCTACATATGATTCTTAGGCATTTGTTGATAAATACCTGAAGTTTTTGTGTGATGGTGTTCGATACAAGCCAAATTTCGCTACTATATAGCAATGTTGACTTTACACAAGCCTTGAATATTCTTAGCTTGGTGCGACTAGATATGAATGAGCTTCTCCATACGGAATGCAGGTGCTCGAATGCTGCTCTCGCCCTGTTGAGTCTGTTATCTACGTCTGTTTCTGCCCCGCCGTTTGTTGCCATAGTACTACCCTGATAGCAGAAGCTTTTGACGTAATCGACTGGTTGGCCTTGTAGCATGATGTTTTCTGTGCTCGTGTTGTTAATTCTCATGGCTTTTGTTTTCGTGATATTGATCTCAAGGTAGACAAATATCATCTGCATAATCCAAATCCTCGAGTTGGCGTGAGAGACTCCACGTGATTCCTCTTCTCTCTAAACAGACTTGGCTCATTATTTCATCCAGCACGATGGTGAATAATAGAGGTGAAAGAGGGCATCCTTGCTTGACTCCAGCATTTGCTTGAAATGGTTGGCTGATGTTGCCGTTCTGAAGAACTGAGAGGTCTGCGTCCTCGTACATAGCTCTGATGATTTTGACTACTTTCTGGGGTACTCCTTTTCTACTCAATGCTTTCCATATAGCGATACGTTTGATGGTGTCGAACGCTTTCTTGAAATCGACAAACAGTATATACAGGGCAGTACGCCATTCCAAAGATTGTTCAATAATAATACGTAAGGTGTTAGCCTGATCTATGCAGCTTCTGTTTGGCCGGAAACCTGCCTGTTCGTCACATAATTGATCTTAAATTTTTTCTCTAACCTTCCCTGTATTATTGTTGCTAGAACTTTGTATATTTTATTAAACAGAGTTATTCCTCTCCAGTTGTTGCAGTCTTTCAAGTCGCCTTTCTTTGGTAACTTTACAATGATACCTTTCTTCCAAGTTGGAGGCAGCCTTTCCTCCTCCCAGACTGTTGTGATGTGGGGCCGTAGAAGTTTCGCCGTGGTTTCGATACCAAACTGCAGAATTTCTGCGGGTATGCCATCCTCGCCTGCAGCTTTATTACTTCTTGATCACATCTTCAATGATACCTTTCTTCCAAGTTGGAGGCAGCCTTTCCTCCTCCCAGACTGTTGTGATGTGGGGCCGTAGAAGTTTCGCCGTGGTTTCGATACCAAACTGCAGAATTTCTGCGGGTATGCCATCCTCGCCTGCAGCTTTATTACTTCTTAGTTGTTTAATGGCCTGTTGTATCTCGTTTAGGCTGGGAGGGTTGCACGCAATTCTAAGGTTGTTTGTTTGTGTATGGCCATTGTTATTTGTTTCGAAGTCCTCAGCATCATCTATGGCGACGTTACTGATTTCTTCGAAGTGTTCTCTTCACCTTAGTGTCTGTGCTTCGTTGCTTGTTAATAATGCGCCATTACGATCAGCAATTGCTTGGCTACTGTTACATTTACGACTGGTCAGGCAGTCAATCGTCTGATGTAGTTTTCTCACATCATTTTGACTGGCTGCTTCTTCTGCTGTACTTGCTAGCCGTCCCAGGAACTTCCGTTTATCTTTTCTTGCAGCTTTCTTTACTCGATTTGCCAGCTGTTGGTATTGCTGTTTTAAAGTTTCTGTATTATTGTTTGTCAGCTGCAATTTGAGCTCCCTTCTGTGAGAAATCAGGTTCCAAATGTCGTCTGATATCCATGTTTTCCGCTGTGGCCGCACTATTGCCAATGATTCTTCAGCAGCTTGATTGTACACTGCAACGATATCTTCCCATGAGTGTGGTTCGTTTATTGGCAGCCTTTCGCGAATTGCCATTGCTAACGCGTTACTGCTTGAGGTGTTTTGTAGTTGTTTTATGTGAAGCCGCTTTCGCCTTGTGTGTTCGGTATTTCTTGTTTGACATTTCAGCTTTATCTTGATTTCGCCTATGATAAGCTCATGATCACTTGCAATGTCAGCACCTCTTCTATTCCTGACATCTATTAAAGATAGAGCCACATATGACGAGTTGGAATGTCTGGCACAGTTCTATTAGGCGGTCGCCATTGCTATTCCTTACTCCACATCCATGCGTTCCAATGGTAGAGCGAATGTTGGTGTTATGGCTTCCTATTTTCGCGTTAAAATCACCATGGGTATAACTCCTTTTCTAGTCTCATTAAGCGTTGATGTTAATTGCGCTTAGAATTCATCTTTCTTTGCGTCTTCTGTTGGGGCATAGCACTGTATAATGGTGACGTGTCTTATTCTGCTCTTGAAGCGGGCCATGATTACCCGCTCAGATATGGGTTTCCATGTTTGGAGGGAGTTTCTGGTTTTTTTAGATATTATAAATCCTACTCCACTTTCTTTTCCGCTATAGAGCACAGTATTACCATTTCCAATGATAAGCTCTCCGTTGCTATTCCATCTCATTTCGCTTATACCTACGACTTCGATGTTGTATGATTTTATTTGTTTATCTAGTTGTGCAAGCCTTGATGCTTCACGAGGGAGAGTACATTCCATTGCGCGATGCGCGTCCTTTTTCGTGTGCTGAAGGTCGTTGCCATAAAATCCAATCTGTTATTCTGCTCTGTGTTCATTTCGTTAATCAGTTGTATTCAAGCTAAGCAGATGTTAGTCCACTGTAGCCGGTTCCAGGACGATGGGGCTGTCATCTTTCGTTGCCTAGAAACAACGCCCTTTGCAAGGTGTTTTCTGCATCGTTGGGTTATAAACAGCCGCCCCTAACAAGGGGTACAGACGCTGACCCGATAGCCGCTCACTCCGAGGCAGACGCTAACAGGATTTACATGGGGTCCGCGGGGTCGTTAAGCCCGCCACTCCTTGCCTTGGAATGCCCTGCGACATCTAAGTAGCCACTCTTATTCATGATAGTGGGGAATAATATTTTACGGTTTCTACTATTTGATTAATATTTTATATTCGATCGCAAATTCGCACATGAGATTTCCTTCAATTGTTGCTCATTTTGCATCTACTGATCTCTTATTATTAAATCCTAAGTGAAGCGAAAGAATAGACAAAATTAAAATAACTGTGTGTAACACCATTTGCCAGCCCAATTATGATTTATAACATACGAATGTACAGGATTGTTCCTTTAAGAAGTTTCAATGAGGCTGAACGAAGTGTGCAACAACAGGCAAAATTCAAATAATTATATAATAAACTACTCTTTCGTTTTATGGTTTGCAAATAAACTGATCTTTATTATTTGAAAAATAACTTTCTGTTCGTGACACAAATTTGTTCATAATTTAATAAAAGTAGTTAGTTATTAATAAAAAATAAAGCTCAAATTGGATTATGATGTTTGATTTGTATATTGGATGTTTAGATCCGGAGAAGTGTCACTTATGTATTAAAACGACTTTTTGCGATAAACTTTGGGTTTCGCCATCATTTTCTTCTAAGTTTAATTAAGTGCGATGATACATACCTAAAGCAGGTGTATCTTAGGAGACGTAGTTTTTAACTTCATAAAGATATTTATTGCTTATACGTGTAATATTTTTTGTTCTTCAGTGCAATATAGTATTTACTTGAATGTCAACTCTTTTGCATTCAAGTTATATTTAAGTTCAACTTATCCAATATACATATTTGGAAATTAAATGATGCAACCATATCGCCTTTACGCCTTTAACGACAAACAAGGTATTTTCCAATATTTTTTTGTCTGGGACTTTTGGGGCTTTGGATCACATTGTCCAACCGCTGTTGGAACGCATAAACTTGAAAACAAAACAAAAATACATATGTATGCACATATGTACGTACATATATTTGGGTATTAATTTTTTATTAGAAAAATTTCATACATAAAAATTCAAATAACATAAATATTCCACCGACTTAATTAGAGCTCGTAAGGAGTTGCTGCAATTTATCACTGAAAGTAAAAGGAAATTAAGTTATGGGCATACGAGGATAAGAGTTTGAAGTTACAATTTAAAAAGGTTATCAAATATTCATCTATAAAGTAGACATAGCATGTAGTGTATGTGTGTAGGCATATAAAACAACAACAATTTTTCAATACTGGCTTAGCTCATTTTTGTTTGACATGAAAGTTGTAGAACAAAATTGTTGAACTGAATACTGAGACCGACTCAAACATTGCGGCGCTACTGTTTTGCAACTGGAAAATCCTATATTGATAGCGCACCCAGAAGACAAGTTACTTCCAAAACAACTGCTACTGTTTTTATTTCTCTGTGATGGTGTTCAGTTCATTAAGTATTTAGCTGCTTTTATGCCACTTCTGCGATTTTATCTCTACTTATTATTTAAATATAGCGCTTTTTATCAAATTAGGTAAGTAAATATTACTATTCTTGGCACAACGTTGGCGCTCTTTTTTAAGTAACTCAATTTTACTCAAAAACGAATAAATGTTATAAAATGAGGAAATAGCTAAAATGATGGCAAAAAGCACAACAAAAAAGTTTTTATTTCATTATACATGTGTGTGTATGTGTGTATCAGGTGCTTATGTTTAGCTTAGAAATTGTTGATCGGCAACGCTGATCAATACATACATACATATATTTAAGTAAAACAATAAGTACATAATAAAAATAACCTGCTAAAAGTATAAAGCGGCCAAAAGGATTTTAGTAGCGCTAACATTTTTTTCGCAAATTAGGTTCCTAAAAAGGGCTAAAACTAGCCTAATAAACGAAGGGATTGTAGTAAAATAAAGGGATTGTTTGCAACTGTCGCTTTGAAGGTAAAATGGAACAAACTTATACTTACAACAAATCGATTCACTTGGTGTCTTGGTCGGGTTGACTGTGAAAGGCTTCCAACATTCCGCATTTTTTCGAAACGTTCTCTAATTCTAATAAAACATTTCATAAAAAATTGGTTTATTGTTTGCATGTACTATACTTACAATTGAGTACTTTCAATACTGTTTTCATCTGTAATAATGTTTCTGTTTTCATTGATTTCGTTTTGCATTTCACGTTTTATTTCGTTAGCTTGCCATTTTTCGAATTTTATTCTCAATTGTTTTGCCCTTGCAGCATTTTGAGCCTGAAATGAAAATAAAATAGCTTGATGAAATTTTTCTAATGTATGTACGTAAGTACATAATTTTGTATGTACGACTATGTATGTATGTATGTATATGTGGTTATCTAAAGAGTTAAACTTGAATATCATAAATATAACGACAGTGACGTTTTGCACATGTGCGATCAGATGTTTCAGATACGTTTAGAGTGCGCAACATATTGATTTAAAACTGTTGCTTGGTTCCATAAAAGTTAATTATCCAATCGAGTTTATTAGCTCTTTGGGTTTGACAAGTAGGTTGCGAAACATGAATCCACAGCGGTTGCGCAATGGGAGAGGACTTGCTGTGAAAATACTGTTGCACAATGTCATCCAAAATTAGCATGACTGTCAAATGGTGCAAAATTATATGCATATTTTGAGTACTGTTCGTTTGTCATTCACTTTGCTGACTACATTTAATAAAAAAATTCCTTACTGTAAAAGTATGATAATTTGTGCATGAAAGAAGCTTCATTTGGTTGTGAAGCAGTGGCAGCTGAAATTCCTTTCACGTTCTCACAATGTAAAATATTGCCCTTGTGAGAAAAATAATTATAAGCGGAGGAAGTAAGTATTAAAAAGCATTGTCCAAGTTTTGAATATTTTTTGTTTAAGAATTGCAGTCACCTTGGTGTAAATAAGAAATGGCTTGTATGACATTATAAGGTCTTGTGCCTAAGTTGGAAAGTGTGGCTAATCGACTTTAAAGGTTTTTACCAACAATTTAAGATGTTATACTTTATTATGTTTGACAAATGTTGGCTTACATTTGATTAAGCTTTTAGTACGCAATTGTAGTAGTATATCGTCAATTGTAAGTAGTATGTCCCACTCTCTATAATGCTTACGTTAACTTTGTATACAAATATGTATGTATGTATGTACAATAATAAATTCAAATAAAATACTAAGCAATAAAGTATTGTAGTAAATACTTTAACAATAATTTTCCAGATCTGCAATTTAAAATTGACTCGAAAAATATTAAAAAATTATAGTCACCTTGACATTTTGTCAAGCAGGTGGTTTTTGTAATTATTGCTCCCACTTTCACTAAATTCTGCTGGTGCTGCCCATGTTTACTATAAAATACACCTCTGGTGTGATGAGAATACATAACTTTTTAAAATGGTTTAAAAAAAAAAAGATTTAAAGGGAATTTAGACGGTAACACAACTCGTACGATAAGTCAAGTTTTTGAGTAGAAGAGCACGAATGGTATCGTCTAATATAATGTACATAGTGTAATGAAACCATACGACACAGGGCGAAAATACAGATGAACGTTTTGCAGTCGTACGGCTCTCATTCTTTTTTAAATTTTTTTCAAATTCTTTCACATTATTAGGTCAGGGATGTATTTTCATGTAAACATTTTACTTTGTTTGGGACTTTTATCAATGGTGTAAACGTAAAAAAATCTGTCGTAAGATTTTTATTCTCATTTTTAAAATACGGAGATAGTTTCATAAGACTTTCTCTTCGGTTTTACGTACGACTTGTATTACCGTCCAATTCCAATACGTTTTGCTTTTACACGGTAAGACTTGTTAAATTTTATTGACATGTATTACCGTAAAAACACGCCTTAAGCACACATCACACTGTTCATATGAATAGCATGGTGTAACTTACGTTTTTGTTAATATCGAGTTTCTGCGATGAAATACACATTTTCATAATGTTAATGAACTATTCAAGCAATTACTTTTTTACAAACCTCGTTTCCATTTTTCCTTTTCGAGTGGAGGTGCAACAAAAATCACAATTTGACCAAGTGTTTGCATGTAATTCAGGGCCACTCTTTGATTTAATATTTTCGACTAATTTGCCTAATTTTATTTTTGAGCAGAATGAACTTTACGTCATGTAATTACTGTCGTAACATATTCGCCTTCCTTCTATAGAATTTTAATAACAAGAGTTGACTGCACCGGCAAGTCAAATCACCATTATGTTTTTACTAGGAAACTATCGCCGTATTAAATACGAAGACAAATTAGAATCTGCATAAAAATATTATATCATTCAGTTACGCCAATTGGGGTCACTTTTCTCAAAGAAAAATATGTTTAAAACTTAAGATAAAGCTGAATCGAACAATATCTTTAATCATTTTCATACTTTTTACTTTAAGTACACAATTTACAATAATTAAAAAATAGGTGCAAAAATACATATGTAAATATGTATGTATGTGTGGCTAACGCAACTCAAACGAAAGTTCCGTAAACTTGTAGGAAAAGAATAATAATAAAATAATATCTGATTTTAATTACCTCTTTGAGAGCTTCATCGTCTTTGGGCAAATGAGAAGTACTGCCTTCATCGTCGTCACCTTCTTCCAAACTAGTTCCATCTTCCTCTTCAGTATCATCGTCATCATTTGAACCAAATTCATCACTTTCCTGTTCGGTATATAGCCTTCGGTTTCCATCTGGAGGGGGTGTAAAGCATTTCAGAGGCTTGGGACTCCTATCATCGCTCCTATTTTGATTTTGCTCGAGCTCCCTAAATTTATTTAGCATCATAGAAGTGGTTTTTGAATGTGCTATAATATTTTTCTCTGGCGAGATATCTTTGATGTTTTCATTTTCATCGCAAGATGGCATTTTTACCACTCCTTCCCGAGGCGGAGTTATGCGAAAAACTTTCTTTTTTGCTTCCGTTGGGTGGTACTTTTCAAAAAATTTGAATTTTTCACTTATTTCGGATGTTTGAATTTGTACATCTTCTACTGCTTCACCACATTTAACAACATCGGTATCTAACTCATTAGTACTACTATCAATGGGTTTTTGTTTCTGGTGGACTCTATTATTATTAGAGTGAATGGGTAAAAGGTTTTGATTTTTACCAGTCACAACGTTCGCATCCAGCTCCATAAATATGCTTCGAGATTTTTTGCTAATGGCTTTTAATTAAAAAAAAAAGAAGAGAAGTTAGAAAAGAAAAGAAATCTTAGGACATGAGTACACACTCGTAGTATTATATGATATCTAAACTTATAGAAATATAGTTTTTGATAAACAATACCACGAAACAAAAAAGTTGTCTAAAATAGTGTTGCCCTAAACAAAAGATAAATTAGTTTTTAAGGGAAATAAATAGTATTGAATGTTATTAGAATTTCTTTAATGAACGATAAACGATAAAAACTGTGTGATTTGTCTATTTGCCTGTAAGGAATATGAAATTTCTTCTTTTTCTAATAATAATCAAACTAATATGTAGCTATAAAATTTATATTAAACTAAAATATGTGAAACTATTATTTTTGTGTTTTCTCTATATTTGGCAAGTCCAACCTACTGCGCTGTAGACTTGAAATCTTTATTATTTGACTAAAAAAGAGTAAAACATCAATGGGAATTTTAAATTTAAAAGAAATAAAGATTTATAAAATACATATATTGTATGTATGCACATACATACATGTATATATGACAATATATTTACCAGATTCAAAGACATCAGCTTCCTTTTCAATAGCAGGCTTCCGGGAGCTGTCGCCATTGTTCTCATTTGCCGACTGACCTTCCCTAAAAACTTCACCCTTTTCAAAACGTTCTCTTAAAGATTTCGAGTCCACTTCGACTTCGATATTAGATTTTTTATCAGTTGCTGTTAATTAAAAAAAGGTGCATTACGTTTATTAGTAAAATATTTGAAAAAAATACCGTTTTCTGATTCGGCAACTGCTTGTTGGTACATTTCTTTTATCCGCGCTTGCTTGCCCATAAACAAACGAGATCTAATATTTTGAATCTCTTGCTTGCGCTCTTCACGTCGCTCCTCTTTCTTAGTTCCATGCCCCTTTTCAAAAAGAGTTCGTATGTCATTCATTGCCTCTCCGATACCAACAGGAAGTTCTCGTTTATCGAGTTTTTCTTGTCGAATGAAGTCTGCATTATCATCGTCAACTTCATCATCGTTGTCTGAGGAAGAACTAAACTCGCGCTGTATATTTGGGCTGGAACTTAGTTGTTCAAGTTTTGCCACTCTCGACAATATAGTAGCACTACGCCTCACAACATTATTATTGTTTCTTTCAACGTCCTTCGCTATTTCGTCGCTGCCATTTACATTACCCTGTTCAAATACTTGAAATCTTGACCGCACATTTAGTTGCTGTAACTCCTCCAGCCCCAAATTTGGCTTATCGGAAGCTAATAGAAATGAGATTAAACGAAATTATTTTTTCGTTAATAACGGAACACATGATATATTAAAGAATGACACACTGAGGCCTTCCAGGTTAACAATAACTTGTGTGTAGGCAAGAAGAATAAATAAATTACCAGGTGTAACCATAACCATATTTATGCCAATACGGAAGATTGCTATTACAATTTCTGTAATGTAATGCACCACGAATGTTTGAAGTACCACTTCGCCTTCTTGAAAGCGACTATTGAACATTACAAAAACTTTATTATATACATACATTTCGAAAATGAAAATGGGCATGTTTACCACATTTTATAATTCTTTTGTATAAAACTATTAGTGCAGTATATCGGTTTCATTGAGTTCAAGGGCAGAACTAGAAAAAGCTTCGATAAAGCAAATGTAGATTACAACTGCGAACAATTTCATATTTCTAAATAATAACCTTCGGAGGGAAAACAGTAAGGCAAATGCCACGATCGAAGAAGATTGAAGTTTTTATTAATTACGACCACGATTGAGTTTGAGCAACTGTGCCTTCTCTCCAATGAGAGAAAGACTAACACCTAGAGCCCTACAATATAAATAGGTGGATTTTGCTACTCTTGAACTTGATGCGTTTTTTTGAGCCGTGTATCTTGTGGGCTGAATCATTTTTACATCTCTTGTAAGCTATACGAAAAGAATTGACAGAAAATTTACTCATCGTTAGTTAAATCGGAGATATTTTGGAAACCAAGCCTATCTAAAGTGTCATGGCGCAATGTTATAATATTGTAAGCCGTGATCTAGAGTAAAATCCTTACGGCTTTTTCATTTCCATAAAGGTCCAGCTTCTATCTTCTGCTCTGAAAAATATCCAACTGGGACGCTCTGCTTTTCGGGGCAGAGGATGGGAAGTTATCCTCCGGTTGGCACGGTTTTTCTGAAAACTTGATAAAAACTCGATTGTTATAACAGGGACTAATGCGCATCTGGGTTATCTTTTGTATACTGTTGCTGGTCACAACATTCCCGCTGTGGTTTAAACCTAAAAACGTAGAACGGTACTTTGATAGATACCAGGGTAGTGTTCTACGGCCGCCGAGGGCTACAAACTCGGTTGCATCGTTGCATTGGCAGAAGGGATTAGATGGAAAAATGACTTTAGGAAAGGCTAAAATCAGCTGAAAGAAAGATGTGTTATAAGAGAAAATGTTAAACTAGAAATAACATGTTTTGTGCTGAATTGACACATACAAATTAAAATTATTTTAAACCACGTTAAAACAAGTTTTTATTGTTAAATGCTAGAAAAAAACATATCCTCGAACTGCTGCGGGCGTATTTTTTGAACAAGAGAAAAAGATTTTTGTTTGTTTTATGTTTGGACTTTGTATTTTTACACTTTTCAATAGAGGCACAAAATGAAAAGAGAAAAGACGAAAGAAATGCATAAATTTACTTCATTTCGTTCAAGTTCTGTTCTACCTATTAAAAAGTACATTTTCATTCACAAATATTCAGGGAACGAGAACTATGAACATACATATGTATGTATGTATGTAAGTAAGTACATATTTATGTATATATGTATATACTTTTGAAATGACAATTTGGCCTTCGCAACTCAAAGCAATTAGTGTCATTTACATGAGTTTTATTGCAAATTCTGCATCGTCGCTATTTATGTACAAATAATATAAAATCAATCTTCCAATCTAAACAGATAATTATTCCTCATGTTTCTATTTTTAAAAGTTATATGTAGGTGTTATAACATTAACTTTAAGCATGTTTGTATGTACTTGCAGGTATTGTAATATGTACATACATATGTATTTATGTGCAAGTTTGTGTTTTAATATTTGAAACCGTTTCAATGTGTCGTTGTCAAAGTCAGCCATTAGTCTTTATTTGTGGGTTATGTTTAATATTTGCTTTGTTTATTTTCTTTTTCGATGAAGTTATTGTCAGGAGTTTTAAAAAAAATATACAATGTTTTTGGGGTCTTTTGTGCATATTTTTAATACCAAATATTAAAAGAAAAACAAGAAACTGCTTAATTTAGACGAGACCACAGCCCCAGTTACAAATCAAATCTTTTTCCCTAAACGATTTAAAAGCAGTTCTCCAAAATGAACTTTATTTAAAACTAGTTTAGCTTATTCCTATACAACAAAGTTTACGACCTTCATTTGTGGGGGGGGGGGGGGGGGAAAGACTTCCGGCTGTTATGCGGAACTTAAATACGCAATTTTTGTAATTTAATTTACCTCTTATAACATCAGGTGGTAATTCAGTGGGCTGGTTTTCGCGTATTATTAATTCTGGCTTGCGTGGCTGACTTGTTTCATTATCTTCTACAGATTTGGGAACAAACAATAGCTTGAAATGAACAGCGCAGTACAGTACTCCCCCATGGCTTTGGTAGGAATCAACTCTATGTTCCCAAAGAAAGGAAGCAATTGTATCTTTATTTAAGCCATTGGAAACTATAAGTAAATACTCACTTCAATTGTTTATTGCATTCATGACAGCGAAAACAGTTCTTGTGATAATTGTTCTTTTCGGCCTTTATTTCTTCCATCTTGTACACCGGCTTTTCACACACATGGCAGTTTTTTGGTACTTCACCTTGAGGATTCTAAGAAATGTGTATTAGTCTTTTTTTCTTTAAGAAATTCAGGAGCAAGAAGCTAAGGGAGATTGCTAAATAATTTTGCTAATGTATGTGTGTATGCATGCGGAATGAAGATCTGAAAGTCATCTTCTTGCTATTAAAATTATAGCAGATAACTGGAACAGAATATCAGGTTTCACTATTATCAATAAAAAATTTTATAATTGATAGTAAATACAAATTTCTCAAAAAAGGGTATTATATGGGTTACCCGGTTGCAGCAGTTGTTATTACGGATAAGTTGCTAAATTCTTGTTTTAACAATATGTGTGGGTGATATCAAGAATGATTAAATAATGATTACGCCTTGCGCATGATTTACCGTTTAATGACGTTTTGGTCCCCTCGCAAAGGTTACCATGTCTGTATCATATAAGAAATTCATAATTTCTTACAAAAAATGTATGTATGCAGCCCTGTAGTTAATTTACTCAGAGAGTTCTAAAAAAAAGTATTTCATCGGTGCTTAATAAACGAACGAATTCCGTGTCATATTTTATAATAATTACATATAAATAATATTAAAATAATTAAAATTATATAAAAAGTGTTTAAATTTGGTTGTTTAAAAGCTGCAAAACTAAGAAAAACAAAAAACAAAATAAAGTGAAGAGATAAGAAAAAGAGCAAATATGAAATGTGCAGTGGGCAAATGCAAACAAAGTAACAGCAAAAAAACAAGTGAGAAATTATGTTAAAACCTAATATTTTGCGTATTTTTAATAAAACGTTCGTGTTTTCTAAAAGCTGTATCGTTTTACAATTTTCCAAAAGATGAAGCTCGCAGGAAGTTATGGGTAATATTTTGCAAAAGATTGAAGCCTGTAAATGTGGATAAAGAAAATATTTGTGCTTTACATTTCAAGCAAGAGGATTTTGAAAGATACTGAAGACATGCTACTACTTTGTATGATATTGAAGCAGCAAATATGAATTCTGGAAAGTTAATTAGTTTTAAGTTTATTTTCAAGTTAAAACCAGCGTTGAAATTATGTTTTGTCTTTTAATTCTATCCATCTCTATAAAAAATTTTCTTTTTGAAAACTATATTTTATTTGCAGCAATAGTGAAATATTATAATAAAAGTAATGAAAATCTATATATGGAATTCTTATAAAGAATTTGTTTGCTTTCAAAAAATTTAGTTAGAAAAATAACAATTTGTCCCACTGTCATGTTTTTACACAAAGAGAATAGCTCTACAGCTGAATTTTATTATCGAATGAGAACACAGCTTGAGTGACGTCAGAGTTCCAACATGCGCAGAAATGTTTTTTATAGTTGCGTGATGGCGTAATCTTTATTTAATCATTCTTGGGAGATATGTTGTGCATTATTAATGAGGATGGAATTAATTCGTTACTTTCGACTCTGAAGTCATTTGCTATATCCATTAAATTTAGCACTGAACAATAGCCAAATAATAGAATTTCGTGCTTAGATTCATTAGATACAAAAAAGGAACGAATTTATTTTATTAGTGCATCTGCATAAAAACCGACGTCTTCTGGAAGAATTATAAATTATTTTAAAACGAAAAATGGAAGGCTTAAAAAAATATTACAAATATAATATTTTTGTCTGTTATTTTTTGGTTTAAAGTAGAATTAAAGAAGGAAAACCAGTAAAGCATTTGTTAAAGTCTAAAGGAAAGAAAAAACGTAAGAGCGAAATATTAATAATATATCGCTAATGGATGCCTTAACGTGTTAAAAAGAGCACAAATGTATAGATCACTTTGACGCGGAAAAGGTGGTTTACTAGCGAATGCGACGTATGTATGTAGTACATACAGACAAACATACATACATACATATGTAGGTAGGTCTAACGTACATAACGCACATAAGTATGTAATCTAGCACAGTAAAAGGAAATGTATTCAGTAGGAGAGAAATAGTGATGAAAATTTGACAAGTGGAGGATAATCGTTCATATTTTAAGGCGTTTAGCCAGCAGGGCGTTCTCATCACAACAAAACTGTACTTCAAAGTAAACGACGGCAGCATTATTAGTCTATATTGAAGGTGATTACAGTTTTACACGAAAATACTAACACAAATAAAGTCAACTCAGAAAATTAGCACGTTGCTTTTCCAATCTGTATGCTGAAAACAGACTTACAAATACATTTTTTTGGACTTTTAAAGACTTTTTAATACCAAATAATACTTTTAATATACTCGTGGGTTAACAGTGCACATTTTAATAAAACATTTTTCACAAAATAAGTGAGATAGAAACATAGTCAGTTTGCGCCACCCGAATAGGGCACATCAAAGAATACACTAATTTTGTTCAATTGATTTTTGTTCACCTTTTACTTAACCTTGAATATTAAAAATGAAATTTAATAATGTGTGGATCTTCCATTTTAAGGAATAACCTCATAAACTTGATCAGGTAAAGAGTCAAACAATTATTTGATGTACATGGTTAAGTGAAATTGAACACGACGCAGTGTTTGCCAGAAGGGCAAACTTTTCAAACTAGCCAATCGCAAACTTTTGGTATGATGTTAAGATCGGTAGATTAAGGTTATGAATTGAGTGACATTACACTTTGTTCCCGAAATCCTGACTTTACTGTCGATTTTGGTTTGCAATAATCGTTTAAGTCCATATAAACTCAAGAACAATAAACTTTCACAATTGACAGTTTTATTTTGAAATAGAGAGTTTTATTTTGCCATGGACCACTTTTAGCCCAATTACCAATTTTGATAAAAATATTGCACTCTAATGTATCGTCAGTTATATGTAAGTACATACATATATATTGCTTTTCTACACTAGATATAATTGCACTTTTTACAAACAGTTTTCGAATATTTATAATTAGTTATCTCAAATTTATGTTTTTAAATTATGCTTTCACTGCTGGTGACCACAGATGTAATGCTACGATTAAGTTCCCATGTCGAAAAATTAAATATGTAACCATATTAACCAAAAAGCAGAAAAGTTGTAGGTTTAGGGCAAAATAATTTTTTATATTCCTAGTCCCAAAAATGTTAAATTGGCAACGCTGCAAAAAATCGTCTTTTCCTCTCAATCTTCCAATTCGAAGAGAATTTCGTAATATTTTCCTTCCACAAATCTATGTAAATTCCTTGTATTAGCATGAAAGTTTACATTTTAAAGGTGATTTCTGAATACAATGCCCACGGTTTAGTGGCTTATTTGTTTCTAATTATTTCCATGTGTACATATATATAATATGTTAAAAAGATTATATTTTATAATATGCTTTATGTGTAAACACGAAATTCTCAAGTGAGTATTAATTTTTTAACTGTAAAAGTAGGTGGAACTCTTATATGCACCGCAATATGTGTTGCTCTTGCTAGACAAAATCAGCAATTCATATCCTGTTTTCCCTGTTGCATAATTAATTAATTAAAAACATGTACATATGTATGTATATAAACACAATAAATTCCAAAAATTCATTTTCGAAATTTCTTTATTTTTTACTAGATAAAACTAATAACACAACTACTACTTTAAATAGGGAAATTAGCGCATACAAAATTTTGAAAGAAGTAAAAAGCAAAGTAGCTAAAAACTTAACAAAAAAAAAATTAAGTTTAGTTTTGGAAGCTGCACAGTAGAGAAATTGCAAGAAAATAATTTTGGGATTGGACACAAAATGTTTGTAACTCGTCACAGTTTAGACAAAAAAGTTTGTTTTGTTTATTTTATAAGTATTTTTAGAATTTTGTTCTATTTAATAAATTTTTTAAAGAACTTTCTTTTATTTAAGATAGATAGTTCCAGAAGTTCTTCGATAGGCTTTGAAACCAATTTTACCTTTTTTTCTTTAGCCCCGTTTTATAAATGTCTTTCACAAAGTTTTAATTTTAAATTTATTTTTTTAAGTTTAATTTTAAATTGTTTTCACAGCAAAAATCCTTAAAACACAACGATATGCATTAAACACATAGACAACAGCAGACCACATGACTGCAACTATTGCCTGCAATCGTTGTCGTATAATAATCTAGTATTTTGAATGAAATTTCATGTTTATGGATTCCACGTTCCAAATTTATTTATTTTTCAAGTGGTTACAAATCAACTCTTTTTGATATTTGCTAGAGACAGAAGTTAAAGTTCGAGAATGGCGAAACAAATTGCTGTCCGTTGAAGCAGAAGCTTAAGTTTTAAGTATGTTCTGTACTTTACACTGATATTTGTTGGTGTAATCAATTGCGCAATCAACAAGAACACAGAAACTGTTTACGATTATAAATACTATCATTAATTTAGATAACTCTTTTACATATTTTTAAAATTTTACTTCCCTTTTAGCACAAACAATTTTTCACAAATAAACAAAAATGTTTAAATCGTAAATCCTCGCTCGAGCTATTTAAACACGTAATAAAATATAAATTCACTTACAAGAATAAAATGGAAAATGAATAGATTTCGAAATCGAAATATAGTTGTGTATCACAACTAGTTACCTTTCTCAATGTAACCAACGGTTGATGTTGAAATTTTTGAATTTGAGTTTTGACAAATGTTACAAATAAATAAAGATATATAACCAGGAGTAAAAGGTTTGTTCCATTTGGTGATGCGTAATTAATTGAGAAGTATTTTGTGAATTTCGAAAATGCCATTGAAGGCATTCCTAATAGCGCAGAAAATTACAACATAACACGATTCTCCATTTTGGTAACACAGAAATGCGTAAAATTATGATGTGATGGGCATGTAGTACATATACTAAATCCTTTGAAAACGTCTAATTACAAAGTGCAGCACATAAAATGTGCTCCCTTTTTTGGTTGTAGTTTCTAAAAGTACTGGTTCATCTCGGATTTAGGTTTTATAGCAGTACAAATATTTTCACAGAAACATATTTGAGTATTCATTGTATTCATCCCAAGAACTATTTTTGTTCTCCTGTCTTTAGTATTATTATAGCTGTGGAATAAGTCCAAACAAGGCTAAAAAGAACTGTTTCAAAAAAGCTGCTTCTTGCATTTCAAAACCTCATACATTTCAAAGCGTTATAACTATTTGTTTTTTTTTTCAGGATCCTAAGTAAATATTAAGTGCGCATTTGATGATCATTGCAATGTTCCAATTTCGTTATGTTATTTTCTGTTTATAAAAATCCAAATTTTAAAGAAGTAGTGTTTTGCTGAGGCTGACAATCACAAGTTTAGTTAGAATGTGTAGCCGTGCCGTCGCCGAAATAACTGGTTTCCTGTAAGGCTGTCGCCTATGTGTTTAATGCAATGGAAGTGAATTTTCAGAAATCATTTATTCTGGCACGGTATTAAAGCAGGGAAAAATTAAACAAGGCAAGTCTATTACTTGCCAAATGTTTACCAGGGATCTTTTGGAGAAATACAAATGTAAAAAAACCAATTTGTGCGGTAAGTCAGTAAGTCGGGTGTTAGTTGCTGGACTAGGAGAGCCTTTATGATTTAGAGCTACATGCGCATCATAAACACACGCGCGAAAACCGCAAAAAAATAAATTACAAAAGGTAATAATTATATCTGCAACGAATGAATTGATGAGTGATATCAATGAAATCTTACACTGAATTTTTCTTGTGCTTTACTTGCGTCAATAGAACGTACATGGATTAAACTTCGTTTTTGCAATGCATCAAATTTGTTAAAACTCGACTTCTGCAAACAATATAAACACATTTCAAGTTATTAGTCAGTGTTTTATACTTAGATAAGTGTTTGATTCATTTACCACTGAAATATTTTGTGTATCTGTTTCTCCCTTCTTGCTCTTCTTTGTCTTGGACTTCTTTTTCGAACTTCCACTCTTTTTACAGCTTTTATCATCCTCTCCCGCTTTAAGTCCATTTCGCTGCTTCAGGCGAGGCGCTTTAGTTTCTTCAGTTCTCTCGTATTCTATTTTGATTGTTGCTTTGCACACACTTTCTGTGATAGTTTGCTCCTCCGACTTGGTACTGGGCATGATTGACAAATTTCTGTGTGACTGTTTGTAATTGAAGGTGAGAGTCTAAAACAAGAAGCGTTCCTTTGCTCCAAAGCAATCTTTCCGATTTTATATTAAAAACTGCAAAAACTTCCTAGAAAAGATAACACAAAATGAACATGTGTTCTTATATGTAGTTTTTTGTAGATCTGTGTAAATTAGGTTTGATGCCTTGGAGAAATATATGCACATATGTATTTTGCCTCGGTTTATAATGCATCTTAATTTCTTATGTTAAATGATAATAAATGTTGGAGTTCAAAAATTTCCAGTTGGCATTTCATTCAGAAATGCCACCATAAACTACCGAACAAGTTTTCATCACTCTAAATCTAAAAAGACAGGACCATTGGGCTATCCAATATCATTCTTATAGTATATTTTTACGACAACTGGAAAACTCAAAAAACAGCTTTATTTTTTATGTAACATTAATTGTATAGGCATATCAGTTGCTACTCGAATTTAATCTAATGTGTCAATTTTATGGCCTGTCAATCTAGATAAAATTGCATTTTATGCTCCATACAAAAAAAATTACAAATCATAGTGAATTCAGTTCAATGATTATCTACATAAGTGAGTTTATTTTACTATTTTTTATTTACTTCAAATGCAAAAACAGACCGGACATCGTGTTTTCGTAAAAAGTAAACGAACGTTCAACGTAATTTGTGAAAATGTGCGTATTTTCCACTTTTATGTGATGTTATATAAAAAGCTCAAAATTTTTCAAGTAAATAAATAGAAAATTTTATACGCAAATTGCTTACTTCCGGGAATGTTCGTGGCGCAAAGAATGTTGCTCCCACTCCTGCAATTTTCCTCATTTCGACGATATTGGGTATTGAAAAAAGTGCGCTGTTGCTTTCAAGTCTGTTTTTAACGATTGGATGTCCAATCGCTAAAAAATACATATGTATTTTCACAACATTTAACTAAGACTACGGAATGAATTATTTTAGGCAATTTTTTTCCAACCACACCCACTTTTGCGTCCATTTTGTTTAAATCATGTTACATTCCACATAGTTTTTAACAGATTTTATAATATAAAGAGCACAACTTCGCCATGTGTGGACCAATTTTAAAAAATCTTTTTGCATATGGAGAAAGGCACTCTTTCATAAAATAGGGAGGGCGCAAAATTTGGCTCCAAAAATGAATTTTAAAGATTCTTTTTGCATATGTAAAATGTCTCCTAATTTTATTTTTGGAAACAAGGACGGAGGGTGTCCAAAATTGTTCGCCCAATAATCTATTATCAAATAACTTCGTCAATTGTCAACCAATTTTCAAAATTCTTTTTGCATGTGGAAGAGTTCGGTCTAGATTTTTTAAATAGTTTTTAATAAAAGAAAATTATATTTAAATATGTACATAGAAAAAGGAAATATTCAAAAAAATAAGCTGCAATGGTGTTGCCCGAAGTCAACTGCTACAAAGAATTTGCGAAACAAAATAAACTGAGGAAAGTTGTAAAAGATTTTGTTATACTTATACCCGTAAAACTCTAAAGTTATGTTTTGGTTTTGTAACATTTTACCGGATAAAAAATTAACTGTATTTGATGAGAATTAAACATTATTTCCTCAACTTCACCCTCCAAATTTAAGCCCAATATATTTGGCATCCATGTTTGCAGTTAATGGTTACAGTGAATAATTGATATTTATGATTCCGTGTGTTTTTAATATCCAAGGCGCGCTGAACCGCAACTGAACACATTAATACTGTGGGCAAGAAGTTTAGAATTTAGTTTTAATGTCATAGTGTTTAGTCTATTTGTAATGGAAATTATTTAAAGAGTACGTGGAAAATAGGTTGCAGCCCAGGTGAGGGTAAAGCTCAACAAATAAGCCCTCGTTATTAACACAGATATATTGGATACACATAATCCAGTCTCTAAAACAGTCTTGTAGCTTCACTCGTTATTAACACAGATATATTGGATACACATAATCCAGTCTCTAAAACAGTCTTGTAGCTTA
Organism: Epicampocera succincta; assembly: GCA_932526305.1. NCBI lineage: Eukaryota > Metazoa > Arthropoda > Insecta > Diptera > Tachinidae > Epicampocera > Epicampocera succincta. The sequence goes on from OW052035.1 coordinate 20,538,506, forward strand.
AATCAAAGAAACGATGACTGACACGTCAGTTACACTTACCAGCTCATTTGAATCGGAGACAAGAGAGAAATGTGGTTTTCGAAACTAGATGTTTGAAATGAACACTGGCGGGAGGAATTGCGGACAAAGGTTATGTAGTATTGAGTTATTCTAAGCGCCAGAAACAGCTTATGAAATACGTGCTTAAACGAAAAGCTGGTCTTGCCTGAAGCTCAGGGGAAACTGAAATTCTTAGAAAATCTCGGTGTTACTACTATTAGCTATTATTATAGCTACTCAATGCAGATGCAACATGTGGGGAAGAGAGAAGCTTCGCATGTAAAATTTTTAAGACTCCAGACTTAGAAAATACTACAGGTAATTTTTTACAGAAGCTATAGCAATAATATATAAACTGTTAGAGATATCGTGAATTTTTACGGTTTTATTATATCTTCTTGCTAGACACAAATTTGTTCTTCCATACCAGTGGAGATACAATTGGCTAAGAATAAAAGAGAAAATTTAGTGTCCATAAAACTCTTGATAAAGTGTACTTTTGTGCATATCGGAAATGACTATTGGTTATATATAGGGACTATTGGTTGCTTTGAATTGCTGATGTATGCAGGTTGCGATCTGTATATTCAAAAACTTGTCAAGGATTAAGTCTTAAAGATAACTTTAAATTTAAAATAGTGGATAATAAAAGGAGACTCGAGTGCTATAAGACTGACCTGTTTTCAATACGGGGAATAGTCAGTGCTTGATGCTCAAGGACCTCAAGAAAATAATAATAAAATAACAATAACAAAATCACACCAATTTACATTCCTAATGCGGCAAATATTAATCTTATGATAAGCAAATTAAGTGAAATTGTGTTCAATATAGATTTTAATTATAAGTTTTCAAGAGAGGGTCGAGTAGTATTCATGAACAAGTCCGTGGATTCACATAAAAAAGTCATTAAGTAGTTAGAGCCTTCACGTATTTATTTTCATACATATAAAGTGAAACAGGAAAGATGGCATAGAGTAATCATAAAAGGACTTCATCCTTCAGCACCCACTGAAGGTCATTCAGTTAGATCTTTGAACCGACGAATTGGTGCAATGTCATCGCTGTCCACAATTTGGATATATAAGAGCGTACTGCAAAAAAATCTACAAATGTGCTTAGTGTGGCGTGGCTCAGCTGACCGTTGAGTCTAAAAGTTATGTTGAGAGGAATCATATTGATTGATTTAACTAGAAAAATCTTTGAATTTTTTCAACTTCACTTAAATTGTTATAAGTTCAAAAATGAAATATGTCTACATAAATTCAAGGAGCAGCAGCACTGAATTTCAAAAATGCAGCCCTGTATCATCAATTCAATTTGGATGACTTTTCGAAAACATGATGCTTTCCTTTTTCTTAATTCGAAAACTTATTAGATAAAAAATAACAAACTAAACTGGTAATTATTTAATTTTCTTAATTGTACAATATAATAAAATAAAATAAAATACACAAAGCATATTACATTTTCGAATTTGCACCAAAACAATAATTATAAATATATATTATAATAATAAAACATACGATTAACTATTAAAATCTCAAGATCTTAAATTACTTCACTTCCAGTGGTAACACTTATATTTAATTAAATGGTAAGTAATACCAAAATAAAATAAATCCATTTAATTTGTGTGCATATTTTTCTCTTAAATTCATCCCGTGTAACTGCCTTACACTCATACATTTCCAAAAATATGAAGAAACAAGCGTCACGAAAGAATTTTTGAAGCACTCAGCTAAAAAAGTTTGACTAAAATCATACGAAATTCAGCTTTGTAAGCGTTTTTTTAGCTATACTGAATTTTTATACACATATGTACATATATGTATGTATATGTGTGTATACAAATTATGTATGAAAATTGTTCATATTAAATGTACAATAATCCTGCTTAATTTTACTTTTTGTTGAATTGTTTTTAGGTTTTTTCTAGAATTGTTTTTGTGGTTTTTAAGAAAAATTTTAAAAAATAATGAGAGCCGTGCGACTGCGAAACGTTCATCCGTATTTTCGCCCTATGTCGTATGGTTTCATTACACATTAAGTTTAGACGATACCATCCGTGCTCCTCTACTCAAAAATTGGACTTATGGTATGACGTATATTACCGTCTAAATCCCTTTTTATCGGAAATCGCAACAATTTTGCACCACAATGCACAAAATACAAAGAGTATTGCCCTAGGCGGGGAAAAATAGAATAGAGATAACTAGTACCTGTCGCAATACTTATTTAAAATCTCAATAAATGGAGTCGAAAAATAAAATAAAAACTAAAAGAAAGTCGTAACTTTTTGAAATTAAATTATTGTAATACTTCATGAGAATCAGCTTCTCAACTTAAGAAAATCGTAACTTTTTGAAATTAAATTATTGTAATACTTCATGAGAATCAGCTTCTCAACTTAAGAATTGCAGATTTGTTTCCCTGTTTCCAAGTTTTCCCACTATGAGTGACTGATTCAGTTTTGAAAAAGTTTTTACATAAAAATATTCCTGTGTTATTTAACAATTTTTGAACATTATAAATAAGTATCAGTTGTTAGAAATAAGTTAATATCGTAAACTGAGTGTTTCTAAGATCTTTTCCAAATTCCAAAGCAATTGGACTCCCTAAATGATCGCGATATTTAGACATTTTTGTTGTAGACGTTCAGCAGTATTTCTTCTAACAAGTGTTCAGAAAATTGTATATGCAAGTACTATTTCCTGCGATCGCCCGAAGTGGTGATGAAAATCTTTCGGAATGCTTTGCTAGTGGAATGCCGATCATTGCTTGTCTTATTCGTAAGAATTTTTACTGCATATTGAAAAGCTTTTTATTTTTAACCTGTGGTTTAGTGTGGTGGCTTCCTACTCTAAACGCTTTCGATATCGCGTACGCTATTATTTCGAATCGCAATTTTTAGGCAATTAAATGCTTAATGTAAGCAAATGATAATAATAAATAAAAATTAAAAAAATGTATGCCAAATAATATTTCAATAAAATTGAAATGTAAAAATAATGAATCCGCCAATATTGTTTTATTTGTCATCATTAGCTCTGGCATGACAATAGTGTTGGACGTACGATATCTACATATGTATGTATTGCAAGTATTTGAAAACTAGATTGACCAATAGACGTTCAATTATTTTTATTTTATTTATACAAAAGCTACAATTACCGGTACCACTTTTACTTCTGGCTGACATCTCGAAAAACAGATCGGGTAGGGTTATGTCTTTGATAATTCGATATGGAATGCTCAATCTCAAATTACGATGTTTTTCATTCATTATCGAATAACATGACGCCTAAAGGAAAAAGTTCGTTATATTTTGCATAGATAAAGATGGATGCAAACCATTTAATGAAATCGCTTGTAGGCAAACCAGCTGTACATATTCTGAAGCCACTTATTAGATTAAAGAACAGTAAGAACACACACTTGGTAATCGAAACTCCTCCTTTGGTTTGTTTCCTGCTCTTCATCGTTTTTCATAAAAAGTTTTATTAAAATCTAACCAGATATGCTTACATATGTATGTACCTCTTTTTGACATATTATTTACTTGAGCCTATAATCAATTTATATTTTTATATAAGTTAAAATATTAAGTTCTGAATACAGAAAATCCAGTAAATAAGACGAAGAGTAAAATGATAAATTTTTTGACTGCAAACTATTACGGGGAAAACTTTTGCCACTAAAATCAAATCCAATGTTTTTAAATGTTTTGAACATATTTTCTAAAAATTTTAAATTCATCTAAGATTGGTGGCACAAAATTTATTACATATGTATGTATGTGTGATAAATATATGTATGCATACATACATTTGCTCTGCATATTTAGGAATGTACATAGTTGCATGTACGTATACATATTTATGTATGTATATACACATGTATGTGATGTGGTGAAATTACGTGCTGTTTTAAGCTATAACACTGTCGTCTAATAAATTATTGAGTGCAACGTTGGTACAAAATTCTGTGATATACATATATTTTTGTGATTTAATTGCAGCTCTGCAATTATGTAATTGTAATCAGCTGTTGCATATACATACATATGTACTTTATTCCAATTTGCTATTTTTCCGATCGCGCACTTTTCCTTGAAATGCTCTTACTGAAAGTAATTTCTTTCAACTACTCAGATACTGTATTTTACGTTAAAAGAGCTCAAACGAACCTATTATAATATCTTTTGTTTATCAGCAAGTTGTTGTCGCAGCCGCCATATTTTTCGTGTTGTATGGCCAAATCAAAAAATATTTCTATTTTTAATTAATTGGAACTTTGCAGTTAAATTTGTATATGTTTTTGCACTTTTTTAAATACCTGCATTTTTCAAGTTTAAAAATAGCTGACATAATGCTAGAGACTTTTTTTAAAACTATATTTTTTAAAAACCGTTTTGAAAAAAATGAAATATTTTAACGAAATAGAGATTTGTCCCACTTCGATAATGTTGGCCCTCTTAAGTAAATACATGTGTGTATGTATGTACGCATACATATATATAAGTATAAACAAGTCCCAAAAAACCATTGAGATGAAATACATATATGTATATGTAAGTATGTTCGTATGTATGACTGTAACAGGCCTTTGTTACTAAATGTTGAAGCAATCATCATCATCAGGAAATGTGCAAAAAGTATTTTGTGTAAAAACAGAGCACATAGACACTTATTTACATTCATACTAATGTATGTATGTAAAGAAATTTGTTTACTCGGCAATACTGAATTTGTTCACACAAGACACCTAGACCAATTCATAACAGGTCAAACTTAATCTGTTTTACTAAATAGCATGCTAAAAATATAACACGTGCACAAGCATGCATATGTATGTACATACATACATATGTATGTATGTATGTACATATTATGTGCACAATGTTCTTATTAAAAATGTACTCTTCAGAGAAATGATGTGCCCCAAACCGGTTTCAAAGCAAGACTACAAGCCATATTGCATTAGGCCAACTCAAAACTTTTCCCGAATTTTTAAAGTTTTTTACATACAGTTAAGGAAAAAACTATACATACCCCCTACTATTTTGAGCTTCTAGAGAACTAGTGATAACATTAAAAATAATTTTGATTAAAAGAATGTTAAGAATGTTGGAAGAAAAAAGTTTGAAAATATTGATCATTTATAAACTATTGGCGATAAACATAGAAATCAGTGGGAAAGAAGTCTACATACAGCATTGGCAACTCTTAAAATGAAGAAGATAAAGGGAAAAAACCATTAGTTTTCTTGATTTGCTTTATTTCTCAAACACTACAATCATTTAAATTCAGAAAGCGGTTTGTAAAACACGTTTTAACCTTTAAAAATTGCAAAAAGTTTCTCGAACAATCAGTTCGAAATTTTGTGGTTAACCTTCGAAAGGAAAACAAAACTTATGAGAAAATTGCTGAAATAGTCAAATTAAGTCGCTCTACAGTGAAACCTATTGTCAAATGCCCCAAAATTAGCCGAATACCTTGCAAGATATTCGAATATTACTGTTTCATTAATAACAGCAATAAACGTAGAACAGCACGCAAAAAGTCATTTATTTCAGCCAAGAATATGTACATATACCGCGTCGTCCTAAAATCACCATGTGATTTAATAATTGGATAACTTTTTCGTTTATAAAGTAAATTTTTGTATATGGTATGGAGCTTTGCAATGGAAAGGAACAAAGATCACTTCTCTAAATTCACATTAAATTTATTTTATTCGCCAGATAATCTTCTGGCAATCTAATTTAAATATGACTTCTGGCATATGACCGCCACGTGTGTCTCGTAGTCTAATATGAGGGTTCAATTTTCCAATAGTCTCGCGGCGTTAAATCGCACAGTCTTGGTGGCCAATTCACGGGTCCGAAACGTGAAACTATGCGGTTTGTTAAATTAATTATTAATTAATAAATAAATTAATTGTGTCACCAGCTGTCTTACTATTGCGTTGTCTTGCTCCTGCAGGTCGTAGTTGTTCGATTGATGAACGAAAAAGTCAGTAATCTTGGCTCTATAGCGGTCACCATTGACTGTAACGTTCTGACCATCATCGTTTTTAAAAAAGTACGGAAAAATGAATCCAAAACCCCATAAATCACAGACTGTTTTGTTCATTGACGTATCCATTCAAACAAAGGTGAGCTTTATCGCTAAACAAAATTCGCTTATGAAAATCGGGATCAACAACAATTTTGGTTTGGGCACAATTTGGAAGCGTTGTTCAGGCCAAACCAAACTTCATGTAAAGCACTTGACAGCTGATAGAATGGCAGACAGTGAAAAATATGCTGCCAACTTAAACTTTTATATATCTATAAAAAACAACCTTTATATTTTTCAGATTACATGCATATGTATGTATGTTCATACTATATTACACCTAGAAAATAAATAATGGAGATATTCACAACTGAACAAAGCACCAGAAGCGTAAGCGTAAGGAATTTGCCTCGAACCGGCAGACCACGTTTAATTCGAACTGCGGATAGTATTGAACGTCTGGAGGAAAGTATTAAAGAAACGCCGAAGAAGGCGTTCTGGTTAGCTAGGAATGGCTCGTCACAACGGCACATTAAAAAAAGAATTACTGTTATCCCACATAAGGTGCAATTGGTGCAAGACCTAAAACTCGCAGATCAGAACTGTAAACGGAATAATTTCCATGTAAAAGATTTCCCTTTCCTTATATTTTACAATCTGAAGAAAAAGGTAGAAGGATACACTAATAAACGAAAAGTTTATTAAATTTTTACAAGCCATTCGAATTTTGTTTTTGCTACATATGTATGTATGTATGTATGTATATCGTACACGCATAATTTCCCAAAATGTCATAAGCAAAAATCGTGCCCTTGCTGGGCTTCCAATTTTCCCTGTTATGAACTAATTCTGTTCTTCATCTCGCGAACAATTAAAGTCAATATAATGCCCACATACATGCATATGTACATATACAATGTATACATACATACATGCATAAATATGTGTGTTTATCCTTAGAAACTTTTGACAAGCAGAATAACTTTTCCCTATAACTTTGACATCTGTATACGTAATGTCCAATAAAAAATCTATAAATATAGAACAACACAATTAGACCCTTTTTAGTTAAAAAAAATACCTAAAATAGAATTTAATGTTGTAATCTTTATTATAACACGAAAGAGCCGACCGCGCCGAATGTCTAATCTTTGATTTGTCTAAAATATTGCACCGGCTCAAACACTTCATATAACCAAATGAAGAAGATCCAGAGTGATAGATAGATTGTCAGGTCCTAAGCCAGAATTTAGATTCTCAAAAATATTGTTTATTTTTAAAATCATTATTTCGAGCTTCAATTTCAGGGAAAAATCCCAGTATCAGGGTGATCGAATATAGAAACAAGGACCTATGATTCCACCACCCCGTAAACGACATTTAGCAATTAATTTTTGTGAAGGCGCTGACTTATTCGGTGATCTCGACTTATTATTTATTTATCAGGGCACTTGATCTGATTTAGCTACTCGTACTCGTGTATATATACACATATGTATATATGTACATACATCTCGAATTGTTGAACAAATCAAGAAAACAGCAGCATTTGAAGTAAAATTGTCAGTTTTAGGCCAGATTTTGACGTAAAATTTACCAAGTTTGCCCATACGAAGGGTGAACATGATGTGCCCAACAGTTGGTCAAGATCTTCACCTACACGTTTCACTACAGCCTTAACATTATACTCAATACTGGCATAGTGGCTGAACATAGTCTGACCACAAATGAAAGCTTTAGTAACACATCTGTCGAGGTGCTGCTGTATTGTAACAGACACCTGTTTAGCGAAGTGCTGACAACAAATGTTGATGATCTTAATAAGTTTCTGCCGTTTCGGGACTTCTGAGACGTGCTGGGAATTGCTGACAGGATGTATTAGATGATCCAAGATCACGATGTGCAAGAAGTTGCCACTTCCGCACATTATTGTGAATGTATGTATGTCAATATGACGACAAAATATATACATACATACATATGTATATATGTACAAGACATGCAATATAATTTATTACAAAAATATTTATATTTTATAAAACAAAATTAAACCGGCCCTGCTTTTAAAATAAGCGTCCAAAATATTAACTCAAATGTATCACACTTTAGCTCTAATAAATACATACATACATCGTTTTTACATAAAAAAAATATTTTTTTTACAATGAGAAAAATTATAACATTTTGCGATAGGTTGTAATTAAAAAATTACTTTGATCTAATAATAAGGAATTATATGAGACGATAGAACCAAAATGTTAGATTTTTAATTTTCGAGTGACTAATGCTAACAATTAAGCTAAAACTTATTTTATTTGCTTAAATTAATTTATTCTTAGAAATTATTCAACGAATACTTAATTTAAGAAACAAAAATCGTATTTTTACAAATAAATAATTTTGTTGGTTTTATTCATATAGCAAATAATTTTTATGCACTCAACCAGATCAACATTTCTTACTTCTTTCGTGAATTTTTATATAACCTAAATGTACATATGTACATATATACATACATATATGTATTATATATCTACTATATACATACATACAAATGCACATACATACATATGTACATGCATACTTTTGAATATCAATACCTACATACTTTGCTCATATGTACATACACATATCTGTATGCAAGCATTTACATGCATACATACATATGTACATAGTTGTACATCAGAATCTTTCAAATGTGTTCTTACATACATACATACTCGTACATACATATGTAAAAGGTTATGTTACCAAATTAATACACTATAACAATTAAATATCACAACACACGCACACAGTTCGCAGCTTCTGTCGAAATTATTGAATTATTAATATTTTGAAACATCCGCGTTTTACGGTATTCCCATCTTATTGTCTTTTGATTATTGAAAAGTTTAATGTGAACACCATTTGCATCTACATACATATGTACATATGTATGTAGCTTAAAATATGCAGGTACATACATATGTATGTATGTGTATGTACATATAGTAAATGTATGAAAACTAACTCACAGTATTGATACGGAAACAAAACACAAAACTTCTTTACTTCGTGACCATAGGATATCGAAAATGCAAACCAACTAAATAATATTAAAATAGCTACGTTGCAAAGAACAGTTTTTCTATATATAGAACAGATTGTGCTCATACAAAGTTCGTGCGTGAACAAATAAGAAAAGAGAAAATGAGAACAAGAACTACAAAATATATGTTAAAATATACTTATTAAACGAGCAGACACTGTGAGGCAAATCTCAGAACGATATTTGAATATAATGGAATTCTCGCCTGTGGCTCTCGATCCGCATGCTCACAAAAATGTCATGTTCGTATCGACCATGTTCCTGCACAGCCCATTTGGAAGCACGCAATTTCACGCACAATGAATATTCGAAAGTGTTATCGATTTCGCACACCAGCTTTATTCATCTATTTATACTATATTCATTGCAATTGAAGATAAAAAACAATTAATCAATTTATAAATACGTGGCAACAAAATTAGGAACATATACGGACAAATCCTGCGTGACACACACTTCGTTCGTACGCGTTTTCGGATTCAAATTTAGAAATTTTTTGTTCAGAAGCCATGCAGACACAATTGACCCATAAGAGGGTTATTTAGGGACTGGTAAACTAATATGTACATGCTTATAATTTGAAAGATAGACTAGAGGCCATTGGCCCCTTTTGACAGCTTTTAGGCTAATTGTAAGTTTGCACTAAACTTTAAAAACATATAGAGAAAAATGTATCTTTTGCCGGCAAAAAAAAAACTGAAAAAGGTGTGAACATTTCAAGACGTCAAAACGCAACTTGCTAAGAGTTTTAGGGAAACTGTAAGCCTTAAAACGAACAAGGGGAGCTGGAGTTTAAAAACAAGTCATTTATTTGCAGACTTTTTTAAAAGTAAATACTCCAATAGCCAGTATGTTAGTAAATCCTGTTCTTGAAAGTCAACAAGTAGAAATTTTATCAGCAATATAATCAGATCTTATCAGCTACAAGAACCCTTCTATTATCATTTAGTAGCGGACCGGCTGTTTTGTAAAACATTGTGCAAAGTCACTTGCTACTCGGCTAGAAATAATATTTAATAAATCTTATGAACATGACTATAACTTGGACAAATTCATACATAAGTCGCTTCCCAAGGACTGTAATAAGCCAAATATGTATAACAATCTACAGATACAGATTGCTAAGCTTAGTGCAATCCAAAAACTCATGGATAAGATTTGCCATCAAACATCATATTTCTTATGCCTTCGTCAACATGGTTCCATAAAAGGCTGCTTAACAACAACTAACCTTTTACAACTTGCAACAAACTTATGTTATCTGCACTGATTTTAGTAAGGCTTTCGATAGAGTCAACCATTGTTTGGTTTCGCTGAAGCCTCGTCTTATGGGATGTACTGCAAAGACTTTACGCTGTATATTGTCATACTTAACAGATCGGAAGCTGTGTTATTTTCAATAAGAAAAAAAATATTATTGTGAAATCTGGAACCACTTTTGTCCGATATTATTTGCCACTTTTATAAACGATTTTCCGACGGTAATAACTTTTGCAATGTTTAATTGCAAATGACGTGAACATTTTTTTCAGCTATAATAATATCAGCGACAGCAATTATATAACGTGATCGTGATAAACTTCATGATTGGTGCAATATCAACTTAATGACCCTTAATTTAATAAAGTGCAGGCATAATTGCCATGATAAGGGTCTTTTCAATTTGGGTGGAAGTCAAGTCAAGAATTAAATACGGAGTTTCTGGCTTTAGGCTTTCTTTCGTCATTACTGTAAATTAAGTTTTCACAAGCATATTATCACGATGGTAAACAAAGCCGAGGAATTTGCTGATCCTATAATAACCCAGCGATTGTACATATTGCGTTAGAAAGGCCTATTCTGGAATACGGAAGTGTATTTCGAGACCAATACACTTCATTTCACTACACAACGTAGTCTGGAAGACTCTCTATAGTTAATTTGCCGACATTAGATACTAGACGAATAATGAATGTTTTTTCAGAATTGCTGCTGGTGAATCGACTTAAAACATTCATTTTAGATTTACTCGAAACTTTATATCACTTCACCTTGAGTGCCATCAACCGATTTATCCAAATGTTGACTTCTTTAGGATATTGTGCAAACATGTTAATGATTGATTGCTCGATTACTCTGTAAATGTTAATATTACGAAACGTAACCTTATTTTCTTCTTAAATATAAGGACATTAATTAGTCCATAGGCAGTGATTAAACAAAATAAAAAGTTATTTTCTCTATGATACTAAATTCCGCGAAGCGTACAATGTGCTAACCGATAAGCAACTGCAATACCAATTATGTTGGCCGCGATGTCGTACATACTAGGACGCGATTCTTCCACCCAAGTTTTCAGTTAAGACGGCAGATATGTTCTCATTCGATTTTATAAATTTGAATATTTTTTTCTTCTTTGACCAGTTTTTAGAGGTTCGAGCCCTACACATGCAGTGAATTGTACCAAAACTAGATCATGGAGAGGAGGAAAGAGGAAGTAGTGTGTTTTGTATTCTATTTTGGAAGGATAACCATGTCAGAATTTACTTGATCTTGTGCTGACTGTTCAGTGTAAATTCGACAACCAAACATCAATTAACCCATTTTCGGCCACTGTTCGTACTTGCGAACAGTAAATTTAGTCGTTTTTTTCGTCAAATTACAAAGTTTTATGCATTTATTTATTAATATTTATTTTCCATTCGCAGGAATTTCGGTATATTTGCAATAAGCCTCGGCCAGTTGGATTTAAAAATGTTGGAATGACTTTGTCATCTAGTACTATCAATAATGAATTATTGATACATTTAATATATAACTTAGCGATCGGACACTTGGATTAGGACGAAGTGTTATTCTGCGTTTAGTGAGGAGTTTGCCAGAGAACTCTTCAGTACTCTTTGATAGGTATTTCACTACCTTACCGCTAATGGAGCGATTTACAATGAAAACATGGGTGGAGTGGATATTTGCGACCAAATGTTGCAAATGCCTGAAATCAAAAAAGTGGACTTTAAAATTACCACTCAACTTTCTGGATTTGGCTGTTGTGTTGACTACAAATCCAAAAACATGCCACGTATGTATATCAGTCAAGGATCTGCTTTTTTCCGACTGGGAGTTGCAGAAGCTTTGCTATGCACGCCAAAAGGAAATTGTTTTTGTTTTTTTTTATATTATGAATAATTTTTTTTAGTTTTTGCAATATGAAATAAATTGTTATCTTTTTTAGTATTGAAAGAAAATTGTTCTTTTTTGACTAAGCATAATCCCAAGATACACATTTGTGTAGGTCCTGTTTCTAAGGACATACAAATCGTAGGGACACAAAAAAAACACATTTTTATGATTCTTAAGCTCCAATTATCACGCGCTGAAAGTTTCATTAAAATCCATCAACATTAAAATTCTTTGCGCCGGATATAGCCCGTATTTTAAATACGAGTAAAAAAATTAATAAAATTCAGCTATTGTTTTTCCTGTAGGAATTTTTAGGCATATTTTTAGAGGATCTTTTCATAATTGCATAAAAATAATAATTTATCTAAAATTTTAAATCTAAATATAGTGAATTTGTGCAATCAATTCAAATGATCAAATAAAATAAAGAAATCACAACATTGATATCATATATCAATGGAATAAATTCAAGGAGATGAAACGCTTTCTTCATTTTAATAGCAACGACAACCCGAATATAAATGATGACCTGTCAAAGGTAAAGAACTTTAGTGTATCTTTTTATTTCAATTTTAAAAATTGTTGATTAGGTTTGTCCGTTGTTTGACGTTCCGAACAAAAAAATTTATACAATTTGGTGTATGTAGTGAACTGCTCGTATAAATGGTTCCATACTTTGGTCGTCCGTCATGTCAAATGTACGGAACAAACCAATTCCTTTTGGGTACACAATTTGGTGTTTGTGTTTTTTTGGCGGTTGTTTGTTTAATTCTATACGTATTCTCTTTCGAGTGACAACTATGATCGCCGAATTGGCTTGGGTGCAGACGTGGTTTTAAGACTCTGGAAATCTGTAGAAGATACAATTCTATGCGAAATATACATATTTCTACAACTTTTTTTAAATCATATTACTTGAAGTGTCTTTTAAATGAAAAAAAGTTTGGCGCCACAGGCACCCTTCGTCCAAAACGTTTTGCTAAAGGGGAGAAAGTGATTATCAATTTGATCAAATTCCATATTGGTTTGTGGTTCGGCAGACAACAAAGAGGTGAAAGCTTTCACAAACTTAAAATAAATTGGAGCGCTGCGCAGCGTAAAGCGATAGAAAAAGGACTTGGAAAAACACGATACATGTGAGCTACATTATATGTAGCTCAGAAAAAGTGAACAAAAAAATATTTTATCTCAAAAAGATTTCAGAATGAGCGTAAGCAAAGCTTTTCTATTAAGTTGTTGGATCCGCTCAAGAAAGATCTGACAGAAGCGGTGCATACCAATTGACTCGTATTGTAGCGGAATATATTCCAATAGTTCAGCCACAAGGAAAACCACGAAGGTGGCAACATAAAGGGTGTGGCAAATCAATTAAATGGATGTGCCAAAAATGCAATGTACATTTTCATCCACAATGCTTTGAACAATTTCATCTAAAACAAATCTTAGTATTATTTTAGTATGTATGTAGATACATATGTACAATATGTTAGTAAATATATTTTAACATGTTCCCTCGTAATCATTATTTTTATCGTACAATATTTGCATAAACATTTATGGACATTTTTATTAATGGACGTAAATTTTTTCATATGGAAAATTCATGTCAAATGGAAGTCAGTGTTCGACCCTGCGAACAACTATTTCCAGGATTCACGAACAAGGTAGCGCCAAACTTTTTTGATTTGGATTTGGATTCAGAAGGCACCAATTACTATAAAGAGGGCAGAGCTTTTGAAACAACTCTCGTTTGAATTTTATTGGCTGAAAATGGGTTAAGCCAACATCCGTTTTTGTTGTTATATTGATTTGTTTGCTGGGTTAGTGAGTGTTTGTATTTATGTTGTATGTACAATTGAGTATTGTTGTTATTTTGTAGTTAAATGTAAAGAAATTTTGCTTATTTTTCGTTATTTTTACGTGCAGTTTTTTTTTTGGTTTTTCTTTTACCAGAGTCCTTGGTACGAATCGGAACTACGGCTCTGAACTGTCAATCGAATACTCTACCAACTCATTCATCGAAGTACTCTATATAGATGGTATGAATGAAAGAACTCCAAATTAAAACAACAATTCGAGTTCCTGCGATGGGAATTTACATTAGGCAATTCTTTCAGCTAAGCTGATTAACTCTTACACCTCGCGGTGAGCGTTTGTTTTACTTCCTTATTCTTACTCGGTATACGATCACACAAAAATTAGACCGATAAGAATTGTGGTGTGTGCACAAATGCAATTTCAATGAAAAAATGCATCAATCCTGTCAATAAGAATCGCCTAATGTAAACTTATATTGAAAAAAGTGAGGTGCATTATTGCCATCGCAATCTGTGAACCAAAACATTAATAAAATCAGTGAATTAGTTCTTTGTCTCATTGTGTTATATTATTTCCATTTTTGCGTTCATGAATTTTGAAACTAAACATTGCACTGAAAATTCCAATACGGAATGCGATCAATCAGTTAAAAATGTTTGAATCAAACTTTTAAGGAACTCGCGGATTCCAAGAACACTTTTACAAAAGTAGTTTGTTGACCGAAAACGTCCATTTTTCACGATCATGTGTAGGATTACTTTGTTGTATTCTATTTATTTTCAAGAAACAAAAAATGCTGACTCAAAAACTTTTTTAAACATTTATTTAAAGAAACAAAATTATTAACTGAATCGGCAAAAAGCTGATATATAGCGTTAAGAAAAGAAAATTCGCTGTGTCTTCATTCGATTTGTGAACTTGTTCATTAACTTGAGTCCAGCTAAAAAGTATTAAATTTAAATCACAACTTCTTGGAGGCCATTCAATATCACAACTTCTTGAAATAATCGAATCTCCAAACTTTTCTCGCAATAATTCAATTGTTGCATTTGCTGTGCCGCACGTAGCCCCGTCTTGTTGGAACCAAATGTTGTCAAGATCAACTTCTTCCAATTTCGGCCATAAAAAGTTGGTTATCATCGATCTATACCGCTCTCCATTGAAGGTAACGGTGTTACCAGCTTCATTTCAACAATTCGACGAATAGCGAGCACACTTGGACGATTATTACGACCATAAGACGGCAAAAACGCACGAAAAGTTGCAAGTGGAGAACGATTATTTTGATAACAAAACTGAATAATTTGTAATCGTTCTTCTTGCGTATATCTCTCCATGCTGAATTTGTAGACACTACTGAATACAATGAAAAACAAATGACAGATCATGACATATTACAAATGGCCGAAACGTTATTTCAAAATCAAATCATCCCTATTGGAAAACCCATTACATATACATATTAGCAAGAGCAATGTGTGTTCCGTTAATATCTCTTTAATTGATATTCCTTCTTCTTCACTGTCATAACAGGTTTTATACATAAAAATCACATTTTTCCCCCTTTAATACAACATTTACCAACAATTCTTCTTTTCCCTAAAATATTAATTATATCAAATAAACTGTAAGTCACTGTGAACACTTAATTATGTATAAATCTGTTTTCTTTTTTGTTAAAGGTTAATTGGAACACACTACGAGGCACTAGAGACAAAATAATAGTTGTAGTTACGGCTTAGCTCATTTAAGCTCAAAAGAGAGACTTAATAAGCATATTCTGGCCTTTCAGAACACGAGTTACGTATGTACATATGTATGTGCCACATCCAGATAAGTTTATTATTAACTTTTAAACGTGGATTCCATGTCCAAATGTACCATCCACTTTTGCTCTTTTTATACATTAAATGTAGTCTTGATAGTAAATTAAACAGACTTATGTACGTCATTTAGGGAAGTTTTTACTACCTACATATCTTCTAACTTTTCGAACTCTTATACTCTAAAACTCTACTTATCTAATCGTATTATCATTTTCATTTGCATCATTCCTGAGAGGGAAAAGCTACTCTGTGGTGTCGCATCACACATTTCCAGAGCCATTTGAATATTCCACCTTTCTTTCTAAAAAAAACATTTTACAGTAAAAATGCAGTTGGAAAAAGATAAAATATTGTACAAACTTGCTTAGGATATATTTAAACTCCCTTGGTGACGAATAGCCATTTACGCCATCTTTGCTTCCAGTGGCGCAAAAAAGGGTTTTAGAACATCCAGGTTCAACCTATTCGTCGCCAAATACATACGTACATACATACGTATGTCATGTTTTATTTTGCTACGTATGTAGCTACGCAGCATAATCAATGCGTTGTTCTAGATTGTTTTTCTGGGGTATTATCGGCTATGGCATTATTTTCGTCATATTATTTAGAACCATATCTTGCTGTAAGGAACTTTAATATATTGTAGTAAAAATAAGAAAAAGAAAAAAGTTATACATACATATCTACCTTTATAGGAGAATTGAAGTCTGCACTAAAACCGTGAATTGGCAAACAAAAGCAGCAGTTTCTGTTGACTTGTTAAGATTCATCCCCAAAGAATATTTTTTTCTAATAGTGCTTGCCGGGCAGCGTTTCGTTGTAATTTGTTGGATGTTAATAACCTATTTAGATTAACTGATGAAAAAATTACCTGCATTGGGTACGTTGATGGTCATTATTTAACTTAAACGTAATTGATGTACAATTTTTCTGTTAAATGCAACAAATCACCTATGGTCCGGGTAATACGAACTTCATTAATAATGACACTTCGCACGAAATCATTGGTATTACTTTTAACATACGTATGTAATACATCGGCAAAACAAAACACTTTTTCGCTGACACACATCGTATTGATATGTAAATTTTCCACGAAATGAATCAATAAATTTTCGTTAACATATAATTATATTTTTTTATTATTAAATTTGTGTAAACTACATACATATGTATGTATCCAATGGACCTAGTGTTAAAATCTTTTTTATGAAACTGAAATGTGGGTAGCGATGAAAACATGCGAGTTGATACCAAAATTAATGCAGCAAATTTTCAGGCTGATCGGATGGTGCCAACCCGTGCCATAATGAGGTCAAAGGATAAAATTTTTAAAAAACACCAAAATACTCTGTTTTTGTATTTTATCATTCTTATTTAACAAGAAATACTATAAATATGTTTTTTTCTTTAATTTTTATTAAATTGGATTATTATTTTTTTGTTAAATCAATGAAGATTTTGTATAGGTTGGGAAATTCTTACGGTAATCCTATACAATATGTAACAAATACTATTTATCGGCTTCGTTGTGTGTTAAGCATCTGTTAAAGTCAGTTATTAATTTAACCTTTCTTTCGGCGGTATCGTTCACAACAGCAATGTATTAGACGATCACTCTTAGGCCAATTTGACGGATCCAACCGTAAGAAATCCATAGAAATTTCCAAACGAGAAAAAAAAGGTTTTGTTTTGGTAGTCACAAAAGAGCTTAAGTACATGGATATTCTTAAGCTTAAGTACTAGATAATTGTAATTCATCAATGCTTGTACACACTTTTTTAGATGGAAAAATACCAACATCATCACCGATATGATTGTCTTTATCGGACTCTATTTGCAATGCCGAAACTTTCTTTTTCTTTACTTCTGCGTCAACATGTGGATCAAAAAAGGCAAGTGCAACTGCATCCTCTGACAAATACCACAGATGATTCCGAATTTTAACAGCACTGTAGATATATTTTTATCAAAACAGTTCCATATCTCTATTAGGCGTTTCAATTGCATTTGCGGTTTTGAACAAGTATGGAATATAGAGACTTATTAAGAAAATGTATATATTACAAATTCCATTCAACTGACTCGCAGAAGTTGTAAAGTGTGCTTGAAAAATATGAATTTTCCGACAATAGATGGCCTTGGACACGAATCTTGCATGAGACGTCGCTCCAGGGGCACGAAATGTGAAGTTGGGAATGCTACCACCAGGAAAAATAAATGCAAGTTGTAGGAGCTCTCTATAATCATGCCAAATGTGGACTTTCGCTAAATATTCAAGACAAAAAGTGCTTGCTTGTTTCACGTTCCTCGACAGATAGGACACTCAAAACTTGTTCATCCAGCATACAAGTTCTGTATCCCTTTGAATTAAATGTACTCCATTGCCGTGCAAAACGTTCAAAAATTGCCACCTCTGGCCCACTTGATTTTCCGAAATTAATCTCAAATACAGCTCTTAGAAGAATTTCTGCAATATAATGGCGACATGGTAACCACAATAAGCTGCGTTCTAGTTTGCATTCCAATAAAGTTCCAGCACCACTATGAGAGCCAGTATTTGCAGAAGTTGTATCGAAATATATCATTTCTAATGAATTCAGCATATTTATGTAGCTTTACCAAATAGTCGTAGACTGATTGAGCGACTGCAGCACCACTTCCATCTTCAATGATGGGGATAGCTATACATTTTTCAACATTCTCCGACGTGAGCACAATAGCCAAGCGATCAACTTTATCTTTATGCTAATGGAGATGACATATTTCCCGCATCCATACAAGCTAGCATTCTGCCATCTATAAATCGTTTTTTTCACGTTTTCTTATTGGAGCAACTTGGAATGCTATCAGTGTGTTTTACATCCATCGCCTCCACATCATCTCCAGATTCATCACTCTCGAATTCAACACGTTCCGTAGTCAAGTCTACAAGCAATTAAGCGTACAAAAAAATATCCACTGTGTGTTCAAATACTATATGATAATTACCTGAAGTGCCATTTTTGCCTTCATAAGTTTCCTTTCGACGTTTTTCATCATCCACATTTTGATCGACACAAGTGATTCAACCAACACGCCCATTTTCTCGCTGCTTCCTTAAAAAGTCTATCTTCTTGAATACTTATAAGCTTAAGAGCTTCGACGTGGGCAATGTCAAATAAATCAGTACTTGATTTAGTTGGCATTGTATACTTAAACTAATTAACAAATTATAAGCGGTCTTCTAATTTATATGTAGTAGTTTTATTTATAATATTTATAATTACAAAAAAATTTATCAAATGAAAAAAAAAATTTGTGATTTTTCAAAATTTTGATCTTTGACCTCATCCGATCGGCCTCAAAATAAGGTACATAAATTTTGGCATAAAATCGCATATTTTCATCGCTACTCGTATTCAAAATTCCAAAAAAAATAACCTAGCTGCGCCAGGTCTAGTATCCCTACATACATACATATCTATGTGTAGAACTAAATAACAGCCTTAAGTGAATTTAATAAGTAGCAGATATTTTTTAATAAAACAACTTAATATTTATTACCATCTGCAATGCAAATGTCATTAAACTATTATTTCTCGTTTTAAAATCCTACAATTATAATTAAATAAAGTTACTAAGAAAGTCTTAACATTAAACCTTTTAACTAAAGAAACAAACAAGAATATATTTTCCCTGACAGCTGAAAGAAACACTTCCGCCCATAGTCCTGCATAATATTTAAATTTTATGTGCGTTTGCAAAAGTGGTCTTGTTCCTTGGACTAAACTTACCTTCAGTCACACCTAAATCTTTCCACAACTTTCACTTACTTGCTCCTAGGCTGCACATCCCAGTGCGCGTATAATATGGTCCAAAATCGCCTGTGATAGCTTACAATCCCTGCGTTAGCACACGGGCTGTTGCCAAGAGTCATCAGATTTAATTTTTAGCGAGTGCTTCATATCTTTCAGTACTTCTCTAAAAAAGCCTTCTTCCATCAAAATTTTCGCACACCACAGAAAACATTTATCAGGTAGCGGAAAACCTTTCAAATATAAATGATTATACGCTCTTGGTCCTGCACCATGTAAACATGTCACGCTCGATATGTCTGGCCACTTTCACATAATTTTTTTTGGAGCACTAATTTTTTTTGAAAATGTTATATAAGTACGTATTCATAAAATTTAGAATAAATTTATACTTTAAAAGAAATGATATTTACTCAGTTTGGGAATTTTGTTAATTAAGTGGTTGTTTTACGTTCTACTCAGGAAATTGAACCGGTACAGCTGCAGTAACAGAAAGTTCTTCCCAGGCAAACAATTTTGTGCTTCAATTTGTAGAAATTTCTGTATTACTCCCTTCAACCGGTTTTGATCTGAAGCATAAAAAAGTACGAAAATTAGTTCAATTTTAAGCAAACATGAGTACATGTGTGTACATGTACATACATACATATTTTTGATTTTATACCTATTACTAGTCATTTTACTTACATATTTTTTCCCCCACTTATTATTTATTGGATCTTCAAGTCTAAATTGAACTAACAGTAATTATTTGAATCTTAAACCTAAAGTTATTAATAAGTAGTCCGGCCAGTGCTACACAAAATTTTTAGGATCAGCAGTTTCTTCCTTGATTGTGTTATGTCTCGCGTATTTGACTGAGGGCATACATAAATATGTACATACATACATAAGTATACATACATAAGTATGTACATACATATATGTATCTATTAAAAGCGTAGGAATTAATTATTAAAAAAAACTCTAACAAATCATTTTCATCAAGTTCAACACTCAAGCTGACTTTATTGTGTATAATCAATAACGAACTATCCTTTATTTTTAGAAATTAAATAATAAAATAACCTCAAAGTCGTCTACTTTTTACTTTTTCAAAAATGTCAAATTTTATTTGTACAATTTTGTATTTTCCAGTGCTGGACAAGTTTTAATATTGGACAAGTTCTTCATAGATTTCACTTCTTCAAAGAAAATTAAGACAACACAATAGACTTGCAAGAGGAACGCAGTCAGTTATCTCTTCGATCACCAGATACAATTTTTCCAGGTTCAGATTTAGAGCATGAGTCACCAGAGAATGTTGGCTCAGACGAAAATAAATCAAAAGAGCTGCATAAGCCATCTCATATCTTAAAAGGACAGTTGTCAAAGATCTAAAGGGCGAGGCCGCAGACCGGTAGGTAAGAAGAGACTAGCCACTTTTAAGTGATCAGACCGTTTTGGTTTATTTCACCAGTAAAAGGTCATTGCAGCTATTCAAGAATTAAGAACAAATCAAGACTACGTTAATTTTTTTCACTGTCGTTTTCACTGTCATCTAAAAGCGTTATTCCGATAATGTTTTGTTGGTCACTTATTATCTCAAAGTAATATGTGCTGCAGTTTTTGATTTCATTCCTTGTTCTTGGAATATTGAAATCATTGTCAATTGAAGTGTTTCGTATACACCAATCTATAAATAAATCTAAGAGTTTGTGAATGATATTTCTGAATTATATCAAAGTTATATAATAGGAAGCTGCTTCCCATAACCGAATATCGTAAATCCACATAGGTTTTAACATGGTCTTATATAATACAATAGTTGGACGCCAGAAAGGAACGTGGATCATGTTCCTATCATTGAGGAACAGGTCGTCATACAAAAATTATTATTTAAGAACATCGAAAACGCAATTTGAAACTTAACTTAATTCAATAGAAACGGGAACAGTTGCACCTGCCAAGAATGTACCCTTGAATTTTTAATTTCTAACTACTGGTACAACATATGTCTTTATTATTTGATTTGTGGGAGACGTTCTAAAGCCTTGATTACCTAACCCGCACACGAAAGAACTTCTAGTGCAGAAAATCTGAAGATATGTATGAACAAAAAAGTTGTTTTATATATTAAAAATAAACGAAGACAATAAGGTGACATTATTCGTTATACTACCGTTATTTATATATACATACGTACATATAAAATGTATGCACAGCTTATTTTTCTCGTGCATGTGATCATGAAGTTTCGTGAGTTTTAGTTCAGTTTAGTAGTGCAAAGAAATAGAAAAATAATCTTTGTAAGTGAAAAACCCAAAATTTTAGAAGAGTGCAGCAAAAGGGTTGTCAGTAATTTCTAATAAATATGCAATTCCAAAATTTTTCATAAGTACATTAAACAAAATGCAAAGCAAACATCTATAAATAATTTTTTCACATCTCTGTAGTTATTAAAGTCAATAAACCCATTTTATTAACACTAAATGCAAAAACTTCGCTATATAACGAATCTTTGAATATAACGAATTATATTATTCGTTATACAGCACTTTGACTGTATTTCAAAGGTCCTTTTTCAAAAACTAACTTTTGAGAACTACGAATCCTTATCAGCCTACTCGACTAGAGATTTAGAAGATGTACATTTCACTTCGAATTTCAAACAGAACAAGCCAGTTTGTAATACGCGGAAAAATATACATATATACATACATACATATGCACATATTTAAGGAAAGTTAAAAATAAAAAATTTAATTGGAGATCCAATAAGTTTGTTGTGTTTGTTTTTCAATCGCCAGTGGTGGTGTTTCGGATAGTAAAGGCGATATGAACACAGCTAGACATACATACATATGAGGAATTCGAGCAATTATCAATAAAAACATGCATTTTTCCAGCCATTGTTCCAAAAAATTAAAGCTGTTTATGTCTATAACACCATCAAACACAGCAAGTATTTTAAACATGGGGTAGAATAAAGTTTTTAAAGATTACCACTAACATACCGGCGAAGCATTCTATTAAAAGTATATTGAGCGACTGGGCTGGTGGTCAACCGTTTTCTATTTCTACTGATGCATCAACCAAAGGAAACGTGAAAGCGTTTCCAACCGTTTGTAAGAGCTTTTTCTAAAGGCACGGGAATAACCCTCGCAGTTGCTAAAAGTGTATAATATATAAGAGGCTTCTTTCTATTTCGAGTACGAAAAAGTCAAGTTTTTTTTAAGCGTTCATGAAAAAGTAAGTATGTACTTACATATATTTTTAAAAGCTGTTTGATTTTTTTCATAGAAACGCCAGGCTCTACATCATTTTATGAAATATATTTGGAATTTCACAGAACGTTAACCTTGACTGAAGCGGTAAATTTCTTGAGAGTGCTTCATTGCGAAACCGAATATGACGTCTTAAACTTTTTTATTAAGCTACTTACTAATGAAGGCTATAAAAGTGGTGAAGATGATGCTCCAAAAGATGAAGCTGGCATCCCAGATTACATTTATTTTGAACCGTTGGAATCAAACAACGAAATAGTAAAGGGTGTTTTTTATAGAGTGAGACAAGTTTAAATCATAGTAAAACAAGGAAATATATTTTTAGTATCAATGAAACGGGCTTTATTGGAAAGAAAATTTTATGAAATTAATGTTTAAATATGATGAGGCGCAATCTGGAACTCCAATTTTCAATAACTTTTCGCAGCATTTTGCCAATAACTCTTCGAATGTTGATTTCCAGGTGTTCAATTGTTTGTGGTTTATCGACGTAGACAAGTGACTTAACATAACCCCAAAGAAAATAATCCAATGGGGTTAAATCACACGATCTTGGTAGCCAATTAATTGGGCCATTACGTACAATTATTTTTTCATCAAAAGTTTCATTGATTAAATCAATTGTATCCCCGCTGTGTGGCATGTCGCTCCATCCAGTTGGAACCACATATCAGCAAGATTAATGCCACGGAACTGAGAAAAAATTTCGAATCATGTTCCTATACCGTTCACCATTGACAGTAACATTCTGCCCATCATCCTTCTTGAAGACATATGTATGGGCCAATGACCACGCCAGCCCATAAAGCGCACCATACAGTAATTTTCTGTGGTTGTAATGGTGTTTCGACAAAAGCTTTTGGATTCTCCTCACCCCAATTGCGACAATTCTGCTTATTTTTTGTTTTTATTATATATATGCTATATTTTTGTTTTTGTTACCGCCAGTACAGATGGAAACAAATTACTTAATTCAGAAAAATTTATTTGCATATTTTCCTAATTTTGTCGCTTATAATATACATTTTAAGATAAATATAACTACACCAGCACAATTTGCAAAAATGGTCGAAGTAATGGAAAAACCAACTTTAACAAACGGCTATTGAAAAATTTTAAATAAAATAAAAGTGAAATTGGACCAGCATTCCACAATTCCCATGAAAGTGTGCGAAGATTTTAAGCTGAAATTAAAAAAAGAAACTGTCACACAACAAAGCAGAGTGTCATGCAATGGGCGGAGGCTCCTTTAAGCAGTTTACTTTGTCACCAATTGAAGAGGCTGCTGTCGATATTTTAGATATTATGAAAAACATATGTTTTTGAATCTTTTTTGTGCATTAGTTTAACACTGAAGAAGCCATTTTGATGCGATTCTTCAAATTCGGACAGATTTCTATCAGATTTTCCTGTGAATTAATCGTTAGAGGTTTTGGCCACGGATAATAAAAGTAAAATAAAGGAAAATAGAGATTGTAAAATAAAAAAGCTTACCGGTTAATAGAGGCACGGATAATCGAGGTTCAACTGAATAATAAAATAATTAGTCATTACAGATATATTTCATTAAAGAAATACATATGTATGTGTGTATGTATGTATGTATGTACATGAACAAAAATAAAACTAAATTTTAAAGTTTTTGAAATTAATTATACACTCATACAAATATAACGTTACCTAAAACTCAAAGCTCCCTAACTGACCAAAAATTCAAATTCGATTTTTTTTTGCAAATTTCAATGATGAGATATCAAACTACACTGAAATTTGTCAAAAACAAATCGATTTTGAATATTTTGTAAACCAATGCGATAGCAACTGACACTTTGATCTAATCGATCAACGCCACCCATCTACTTGCTCTATTCTGATGTGACGCATGGTCTGTGAATATGTATTTTATTTTTCACAAGCTTCTGCCAGTAATCTAAGGCTGCAGTTAAGGTTACCTTTCTGTCAAATTCCAAACATATTTCATAAAACTAAAATTTTTCACAAATGCATAACATGACATTTTGATATGATGTAGTGTCTGCCGTTGCCATATTGCAACGTATATAAAAATATTAAAATATATACATATGTGTATAATATTAACAATTGATATACATACATGATTTTTATACAACATAAAAAATACACTTCTTACAAATAAAATTTATTAAGTTTCTTTAAACAAAAGCAACTTACTTTTTCATGAAATCAATTTTTGTATTGTACAATTTTGCAACTTTCTTATTACACTTCTAAAAATCAACAAGACGCTAAAACATAACTTGACTTTACTTGAAATAGAAAGAAGCCTCTACAAGCATTTTATTAAATTCGCTCATTTATTTCTTTATCGTTACACACTCTTACAAACTGCTGGGTAAATAATGATATAGCGAGTGTTGCCATATGGCAACGCCAGGAAATAAGGCAGAGATCGCTATTCTACAAGGGCTTAGAACTATCAAATAATATGTAAATGAGAATAATAAATATATATGTTTTGAAGAAAATGTATTAATTTCTTGAGTCTTGAATTATAATGTTTGGAAATTAGTTTATGCACAAATATTAATATTAAAAGTTGCATTGATGACGGATAACCGCAATATGGTATATTTTCTTATACTACTCGATTACCTTAAAGCCTTCGTTACAGTTGACCATGTCGTGTTCTCTGCCTCAAACTTAAACTTCAAACTTCTTGTCCAAACTCGACACAACGTTGTAATTAATATATGTACGTTAGTGATCCACCAATACAATTTAAAGTTTAAAGCTATATGTAACGTATCACAGTTGTATAAAGTTAATAAAAGGACATTTAAGCCGAACTAAAATGGAATTTGTTTGAGCCAAATACAGTGCATTATACTAGAACTAGGAAATTAGGTTAATGGAGGAAAGTAGAAGGAGTAGTGTTTTTTATAATTTTAAATACATATTTGCTATTACTTGTTACTTTTATTCAGGTGTCAGAATTAAACTGGTGTTGTTCTGGGCCAATGTGTATACCTTCGACACTACACTGGCAAAAATCAATTCACAAAACATCCCCCACAATACGGTTTTTTTGTTCTATGTGCTTGGATTTTTGTTTGTTTGTTGGGTTATTAAGTGTTTGTATTTATGTACATATAATTGTGTGTTGGGTAGTTATGTACTCGTAGTTATGATGTTCAGTTAAATGTAATACATTCTTACTTATTGCTGTTTGTTATTGTGATGGTAAATATGTTGATATGTATATATATTTAAATTTTTTCTTCATCCACTGAACTGTTGGTGGAGCGTTCTGCCGACTCATCTATCTGCTACTGTACTCAAATCCAAAAAAAATTGTGGCTATTGTTATTGGTAAATTGAAGTGTTTACCAACCACTTATACATAAATAAATAACGAGGCAATTAATTTTGTTGATACCACATAAAACATCTGAATTTGTCAGATCATATTAAAGCAATTGCAGTAAGATATTTGCAATGTAGAGAAGTCTATGGATGCCACAATGCTATACTCCACCTCACATCCGTACGTTGCTGACCAATACCTATTCTACCCGTAATAGTATGAGGAAATGCAGATTTAATTAGCATACAATAAAACAGCACTGCGAGATACATACATATACATTCATATCTTTAGTATTCAGAGAAATTGCAGCATTTCAAGTTATGCAACAGAAATATATAATATATAATATATATAAAATTATATGTAAGTATATACCAAACAGCAAAGATTCGCAAAATCATAATTCATTACATTCGCTAAAGAATAAATAACATCAGGCATACTAAATCCATCTGCGATTTCTTTATTAATTATATTCGATGGGTCCAACTTTCTCTTCAAATGCCATCAAATTGAAATCTGTAGTTCTTTGTTTTCTAGTTTAGTTTCATTTTAAATGAATAATATTTTGGAATGTAATGAATAATATTTTGGAATGTAATGAATAATATTTCTATTTTAATGTTTGTATTTAATTAAAATATCTATCTAATGTTATTAATACCAAAAATTGTATGCCAAGACTCTACCTAATAATATAATATAGTGCGCGCCTCTATGGATGAGTTTGCAGAGTATTCGACCAACAGTCCAGAGTTCGTAGTTCAATTCCTACCAAAGACTGGTGAAAAAACAATAGCCACAAATGTTTTCAAATAAACACAACAGAAAGCACAAATACAACACAAAAACATGCAATATTGGGTTGACTGACCGAGCATTGCCCAACGAAACTGAACAGACAAAACAGCATCTGTTAAATTCTGACATACTCATCCCTGCAATATAGAATAAAAACAACAAAATAGTAGGAACACTACTCCTTCTTTCCTCCTCCCCAACACAGTTCTGCTACAATGCACTGCATATACAGTGGTTGACCCCTCACTACTGGTCCCAAAAAAAAAATTAATATAAGACTAGTTCTTGTTGTATTGTATTTGACTAGAAATTAATAATTAAATGCATATGTAACTCTGCATAAGAGAAATCACGAATTCGGTTTTCGTATGAAACCGTTCGCAAACCTCAAAAAGCATTGGCAAGTAATCTAAAAATGCAATTAGTATATAAAACAGTAAAAACTCACTGAGTGTGTGAAAAAATTGTTTCTATAAAATGTTCGGTGTTTACATTAATGTACAATATTAAATTATTAAATAATTATTTGGATCTCAAAAGAATCCACGATATACGTAAAACAATGTATTCTTTTCTTTTTAGAATTATCACAAGAACTTAGTACCTACATACATATATGCATATGTATGTACTAAAAAAATAAATGAAATCAGTGTGAAACTGCAAAACGTAGGGAACTTAAATTGCTTTTTACTCAAAAACCTATTTTTACACACTAGGTGGGTTTTCAATTGCAGGGTCACATATACTGCATGCACATACATACATACATTGAAAGAGTTACATACTTATACATATGAGTTAATACACATGTACTTACATATGTATTTGCTATTTATGTAATTTCTTACCTAATTTCCCTGTTTACTTACCAAATTCCCGTCGCGATCCTTACTGGCTTGCGCCTTGTCTTTTTCACACTTCTCAGTGCCAATAAGTTTGATCTCTTCTTTTTAAGTAAGTAACACTGTTCCGCTATTTTAAATTGTTTTGAGCGCAAAAAACATTAATAAAAACAAACTGACAAACAAAAAACGCAGTAGTTAAAACACCAGTAAAAGTAATTCCAAACATGCTGCCAGGTACATATGTACGTACATACATAGATACATACATTTCGCGATTTTTGAACTTTACACTGTATTTTGCAAGTGATGAACAGAGGGAGCTTTGTTTGAAAATGACTCAAATTAACGATTTGGTTTTAACTCAAATCTTAACCATTCGTAAGCATGTCAACAAGAAAATAAAACTCTTATGAATGTATGTATGTATGTATATTGCAGAAACTTAAATGCATGCATACATACATACATATTGTAAGTATATATTTTAAAAGTCTAAACCAATATAAAGTTGCAAGTTTTATAAATAGGCATGTATGTATGTACACACATATGTATGTATGTTGTAAGCATGCCAAAACAATATTTTTCATATCTTATCTTATCAGAACGTAGAATTATTCAACCGAAAGGTAAATAAATTCAACACTAATAAGTAATCTACTTTATTTGTTTCACAAAGATACGATGAGCTCATTTGATCGGTTCGATTACCGGAGTGTGTAAGACAATTACTTTTCAAGTTTAGGCGGTCATAAAATCTAGACACTTAAATACAGATGTATGTACGAATGTATCGGTTTTGCCAAATAACAAAACAAAATTGAAGTAGAGTTTTTCTTGTAAAATATCAAAACTTGCAAAATGAAAGTGTTACTTATATTATATTTAATAAATTTAATTTTAAATCTACCGTTATGTTTGAGTGATCTGATTGCAGTTGAAAATGTTACGACCACTGAAAGCTTAAATCCATCAACAACTTATATAAACAAAACTAAAGAGAGCGCGTAAGTTCTTTAACGAATAACACAAATTAATGTGCAATATGTGTGTACACATCACATAAATATGTGCATATGTACATATTAGGGTGGCATCGAGTTCCAGACGGTTTTCATCTGTTCCGTTTGATATTAAAATGTGCTTTAATAAAGAATGTACATAAATGTCGAGGTATCGTGCGAAAAATCTTATTAAGCACAAAGAAATCTTCAATGATAAAAATTGTTTATATGTAAATATTTTTATATTTATATTTAATTATCGCCAAAGAATATGTTGTTTAGTTGGTATTCTCAATATTTAAAATATTTTTTATAATTAATTTACGCTTTGCTTCTTTTGTCAATTCATTTCTTGTTATTTCGTTTTTATTTGACATTAGATCAATGGATATATTTCTATAAAAACGTAGCATTTCTATAAAACGACACACTTTTTCCAAGACGAGAAACGAAAGTACGCACATATTAGCAGGATAGCACAGAAAATGTTGCACTCTAGTTGACACTGCTGACATGGTGCACTTGAAGTGCAGCAAAGATTGCAGCTGGCAGGTGATATTATTACAATGACTATTGTAATGAAAATAGTTGAGTTTTATACATTAATAAAAGCTTCAACGATATAGACAACTTTCTTAAAAATCAAAATGCAACAAGAAAGGATAATAACTGATCAGAGTTGGATTGCTTATTACATACACAAATTTATGGGGCAATAGTTGAAAATAATTGTAATTGTAAATTTTTTAATAAAACTATTTTTAAGTAGACTTGAAGAAAAAAGAGTACATTTCTTTTAATATAAATACAAAAAGAGTTAAATTTATGATTATTATTTTACTACGATAAAGTAATGTATAAGCTTTTGTAGGTATTTATCTCTTTGCGCGTTTTGCTCTCTGAAACCGTCAAATTTCTTTCGAAAAATATTGTTGAAAGTAAAAAATGTGAGTGAGCTGGCCCCAATTCGGATTATGAAAGTCTTAATGTTGAGCTGAATGCATTTTAGACCACTTAATTTGATAGCTAAAGTTAGTTGAAGTTTTATTTTTACAATTCCTTTCCTTATGTAAATTCGTAGTGCGTGTGATTTTTGTGTGAAAAGCGTCGTTATATATTTTTTATTGAAATAAATATAAATTTCTTTCCGACCTGAAGTGCACACAAACTCTCGTTTTGAAATGGAAAAGAGAGGATAAAGAATAATTAATTAAATCATTTCATACAACATATGGTGTGCGTATTTACGCAGGACAAAAAGGCGCAGGTATTCAACAACGTCTTGGAGACAAGGCGAAAGTAGCTTCACATTAAACAAAAATGGAAGAAGGCGTGAACTGAATACGTACAAGATTTGCTCTTAATATCTGGTTGTGTTGCTTGGCAAGTCCAATGCCTTCTGCGTAAATTAATATATAAAAAAATAACACATGATACTGGCACAAAGTTTTGAAACTTTTAATAACAAACATAATATGTAATACATACATGCAAGTTAAACAAGGACATCTCCCTCTTCTTAAAAAAATATGCCGGCTTGGCCGGCTGTGTACTCACACGACAAATTAAACAAGATGGGGTTGGTTTAATACAACTTTATTCTTCGTAGTCTAGAATTGAATAGAATTCTATCAATTCAATTTACACTCTTTAGAGTTTTTGAATTTTTACAATTTAATATTGTCAAGTTGTTTACACAAGGTGATTCTAATCATATTAGATACAACACGCTAAAATATAATTTTGTCTACGTTGCAATAAGATTTCGCAAGAAGGTTTAATGAATCATCTTTATTACGTAGAGATGTTAATGTACATATGCATTGTATGTACATATATAAGTATCGAAAAAGAAAACTGAAGGCAGAAAATAGCTGACTTAATATTCATTTTCCAAAATCAATAATATCAGAAAAGTTTTTATTGTTTTCGTCAAGCGAATATTAATTCGTTTTACAAGCTTCAAATCTCTTTTAGGATGTTTGTTTGTTTCCCGTTTTTATTATTTTAAACAAAAAAAAAAGCATTTAACCAAATGAAAAATTCTACTAATTAATTTAATAGCACTTTTATATTTTAGTATATTTTAGTTTAACTTCTGAACTTTGTTCTGTCAAATATTTGTGTAGACTGGTATCATCTTGATTACGGAAGTAACACCAGTACTTTAATGTTTAATATGAAATTTACAAATTAAATTAATTATTTGGTTTATTGAAATATCTTTAATATAAAAAATTTTAATTTTTAAGCCGGTATGCTTTTTGAAATTATTTTGTTTTACTTTATTCCTTTATCCTTTGGAATTTACCTGAAGTTAAATATTTTATAAATTTATTTTGAATCTTCTGTACTAATATACTTTAACTTGGATTAATGCAATGAAACTTTTTGAAAACAAGTAAAGTTTATTGCATTTTGCTAATAAATGTTCAATAATCGAGTTCACAACTAATTAAATGACCAAATAATTTTATTGTTCTTTTAGTACAAGATTAAAACTATTTTTGCATCCAGTATAACTTTCCTTCAGTCGTATTGCTTCTGCCTCTCCTTTCCACAAATTGAATGGGCTTTCGTAATTACTGTGAACAGCATTATATTTCGAACTTTGTGGAGAATTGAAATAAGTTTCATCAGAATGAAGTCATGCAAATGTGATTTTCTCCACTGTTTCCACTTTTAGATTGATCTGTGTCCGAATAAACCAAACCAGTGTTCAAGTACGTACCGAGATCGGGAGATCCGCTCATTAAACATTTGGTTCTCTGCTTTGATTTGTTTGATAGTGGAATGACTTCATCAAGTGGGTCTATGGAGGAACAGCTACAAAATGTAGACACCTGCCATTGGCTTACAAAATAGTCCTGAGGTTGCTTTATAAAAGCACGCCTTAGTGCGCCCATTGCAACTTATATCAACATAAGCAAATTTACAGCTTGCGTCGACAAGGGTCATCCAAAAAATTACGTTTGTCGCCTTGTAGTTATGGTAAAATACAAGAGCGAAAGTTTATGTGTTTTCCCTCAAAGCACCCAGACAAAATGCTAATTTACATGATAATCATTGACCGCCCAATAAAGTTTGATGCGTCTGCAGTCAGACTTTACTCACGATTGAATATTTTCGGATGTAATATTTCGGATTTGTAGGGGGTTCCTTTTTGATGCTTTTTTTGTTGTACAAAGAAAAGTTGCTAAGATATGTCCTTTTTTAAATCTTCACACAGCCTGAAGAAGATCTCTATTTGCCTATACGAGCTCAAAAATGCATACATATATTTCTAAAAAAAGCTTAATACATTTAAATAGCACTAAATCAAAGCAAACAATACATTTGTGTATTAAACATTAATTTAAAGTTTTTATAAAATCCGTTTATTGTATGAAGAACTAGATTAACGATGTACATTGCTATCCCCTTAAAAAGTTGTCGGCTTCTTCCATGTGCAAAAAGCATCTTGAAAATTGTTCCAAGTTATTTGATAATCAATTATTTGGGCGAGCAATTTGCGACAACCACCGCCTCCTCCATTTCCACACAAAACATTAGTGGACCTTCTCCATATGGGTGAAAAAATGGGTTCAAAAGTTGGCGTGGTCAGAAAATTCATTCGAGAATCCTCGTTAAATGTTCTGGAAATTTTTATAGTTCCTTTTGGTGGCATCACCAAATCTTTTAGATATCCATCGCTTCTTCTTCTGAAAAATTTAATTGAAAAGATTTCCACTCCTGTAGAAGAGATGTAGTGTCTACATTTACATCCCATGTAAGGGAAATTGATGAGGCAGCATATTCCTAAAATGAAAGCTTGGAAAATTAAAATGTCATTTTCTTGTATACGAAAACACACATATGTACATATTTACAGATACATATGTACTATTTACGCCATTAACTTTTTACATACATATGTATATGTATATGCGGTGGCTTTCTAAAGAAAAAACTTTATATGTATATTGGAGTCTTTACCAGGCCTGCGAGTAATATTTTTTAATGTATTTATTTCCTTTTTTCAAAAGGGACACCTCAATGTCAAATTTCGAGTTGAGCAGTTTTCCACCGGATTGTTCTCAAAGACAAAAGCACAACACGCCGCTTAAACACAAATATTCTCACATAAAAAAGTGTTGCCCTATCGGTGAGGGCTTTAGCATGAATGAGGAAACCCTAAATAGTGCATTGTGTGGATCAGCAAGTGTTCAGCTCCAACCAAATCTCGTAAATGTATCATTGTACGATAATTGCATTGAAGATATGGAAACCACGTTTATTTTGCCGTTTGAAATCGGAAATCCCTGCAACACGTAAGTGTATATTTCTTTTTCAAAACCATTTAATCTACAGTTGTTACACATACATACATACATGTATATATTTGCAGGTCAATACTGTACAATGATATGGATGATTTGTTTTTTATTGTACAAGACGGTTCTTTACTTGTAATGGATTTATATGCAAATGACACATATGCTTTGTACAAGAACTACTGTGTAGACATTAATAACAATTCTGGTGTCACGTATGCCATAGTTTGTTTAACTTCCGTAGAAGAGCATATAAGTCGAAGTGAAATAGTCGTTATTGCGATACTTATGTTAATATCTATACCTTGTCTTTTATTCGTTTCTTATGCCCACATCTGTATTAAAGAGCTGAGGTCTTTACACGGCATAATACTGAGCTGTATGTCAGCAACTTTAGCGACAGGCAATCTTTTGTACTCGCTAGTGCATATATTCAAATTTGATGAACGAAATGCTGGATACGCTATTCAATTTTTTATGCTGTCATATTATTTTTGGTTTTTATCTTTATGTTGTAACGTTGCAGTCAATGTATGGTAAGTAAATAAAGGTACATTTGAAAAATTAATTGAAAACTTTTAACTCTTGGGTGCTAACGCTTATCCAGTTTGTTCGGATCCGTA
Organism: Epicampocera succincta; assembly: GCA_932526305.1. Classification (NCBI taxonomy): domain Eukaryota; kingdom Metazoa; phylum Arthropoda; class Insecta; order Diptera; family Tachinidae; genus Epicampocera; species Epicampocera succincta. The sequence goes on from OW052035.1 coordinate 20,572,505, forward strand.
AAAAATTTCTGCAGAATGAAGAAAGGATTGGCGGACTGAAAATTTCACAAGCGGACGGTAATCGTTTATTTTCTTACATGCCTAGACTCGTGAGCTCCGTTAACAATTACACTATTACCTTTCTTCAAGCATACTTTTGCTTCACCTTTCATAAATCAGCAACCATATCTTTTTCTGTGGACTTTGGTACTACCAATGTCTTTTGTGAAGTTCTGGCACTAATAATACGTCTTTTACTATATGTCTGCAATACCTGCTACGGAAAGTTTACGACTCTGCGTTAAAGGATTTTAGTTGCTTAAATAACTTCTCCGTAATGACATATTTACAATCCACAGCACCCGAATCGGCAAAGAAAACATTTTTTGGTGCAATTTTTTTTCTCAATTAATTTATTTATTGGATCTTCAATTCAAAATTGGACCAACAATAATAATTTTTCAAATCTTAAACCTAAAATTGTTAATAAATAGTCCGGAAAAAATATTAGGATCAGTAGTTTCTTTATTGGTTGTCTTAAGGCAAGAGTATCTCTTCTTCTCAGCCGATTGTGGCTTCTAAAGTGAAGGGTATTGCGTGCTAGAGGATTAGGATGCAACTCAAGTTTTTACATATATTTCCACATGTTTTGAAATCGCGGTCTTATCCATCGGGACATCCAGATCTTTGTGAAAGCGCTGATTTCTGACGAACCAGGGGGCTGCTGCCATTTCATTTTGCCGTCTTTCTTCTTTTTCCACATTCGATGGAGAGGCGGTGCCACATAATTGGACGCCATAGGACCATATGGGCTTAGAATGGAGTTATATAACAGGAGATTACAATCTAGGCTTAGTGTAGAGTTTCTACCGTTAAGCCAATTCATTTGTATCAGCTTTGCATCTATGTGGGGTTTCCAAGTTAGGGGACGATTCAGGTGAATACTATATATACTATACTGTAGGATGTTGGGGAATAGTCTGGCTGTTGATTTGTATTGGCGGTCATGATTCCCTGCGCAAAGTAAAAGTGACTTGCACACATTTTTGTTCATATCCGGCATTGCTTCAGCCATTAATATAAAATAACAACTGTTCGTCATAATTGCTTATTTCATTTCGGCTTTCATTCGCTTCTCATTCAACTGTTCGTATTACTGGGTGGATTGATTTCTTGAGCTCTGCTTGTTACTTTGGTCAGCTGCTTTTTTCAAGCATTCTCTTGCCCAGTGGTCTCTTTGAGGCGGTAATTACAGTTTCCATTACGTTTCACATTTCGGCTTTGTCGATTATATTAATCAAATTTAGTATCTTTGTGTGAATGCTGATTCCGATGTGTTATTGTCATTTGTATCAGTTGTTCGTAGCTTCTTCATTAATTAAAAAAATCAGTTAATCTCTTCAAATTTTGTTCTCTTCTGGGGATAGCTTATCAGGCAGTTCTAACTTCTTCGTATTTGGCCGGAAATCTACTTAATATTTTAGCAATAATCATCCACTGAATACCAGCTTCTTGAGCTGCAGAGTTATAATCGATCAAAAATTTTACTTGTTCTAGCACGTTTTCTTTCCACTCCTGAGAACTTTCTTCGGCTCGTATAATAAATAGTTTTTAAATATTTTATTATTTTCAGCCAGATAGATCTCCATTTGCCAATCTCGTTCAAAAAACTTTTTTGAAGAAATAAGTCTTGCTCTTTATCTTCAATTGGCGTTTTGTTTGATTTATAATTTTTTTCTAAATTGAACGTAAGAGTTAAAAAAATGCATCTGAAGCAAAAAATAAACTTAAATCGGCCCATAACCTATAAAATATGATAACACTCCAACCAAATGAGTTCTGTTTACGATTAATTACATTTTTTAATACGCTTTAATATAACAAAACATGTTACTACAATAGTTTCAAGGTTGAAATAAGAGAAAGCTTCAAAAAAGAAGCAAACAATTTTAGAACTAGTTTTGAAGTTTGAATATTGAATAATATTGAAAAAGTTATTTTGCTTTAGCAGAAATTTGATGGTACTTCAAGGATTTAATATGTGCTTTACAAGGTAAACAATAATCTCTTCTCGACAAGCAAATAAATAAAAAAGTATACGAAGTTTTATTTCTTCGCGGCCTTCTTAAATTACATACTGCAAATCTTACGGATCGATGCCAGTGTTCTTTCGTCTAAAAATGTCCTGAGTTGGACTTCAAACATCTGCAGTCTCACCGATTAATCAAACCAGTTAATAAAATTTTTCTTTGCCTGAAAGAAATTCCAATATGCCAGTTAATTACAGGTAAAATTTTTTGAGTGTGAAAGCTGGGCAATTATTGCACTGTCGTAAGTTTCGGGAAGAAATTCATAAGCTGGTTTTTTATAAAAATGGAACGTATTTACATACATATTTGTAAATCCAAGCGTCTAATAATTACGTGTCTCCATTGGATTTTTTTTTCTTTTTACTTTATTGTCACTTTTGGGATTTCCAAGTAAAAAATACTCTTAAAATCTAATTTTATACATATATTTTTGATTAGTTAATTAATTTGCGTTATTTTTCTAGGATACACATTCCATTCAACAAGAAAAAAACTAAGCTTGGATTGGGGATTTATTTTTCGGTTTATTGCACGACTTCATTAGTTGGAGCTGTTACACTTGTAATTTTCACCATACGAAAAGGACTTCCTGGAATGCCCTCGTACTTCATGCAGGGTTATACAGAATGTAAATATCACTAAATAATAATATTTTATTTTGCTCACATACAAACGGTAAGTCAAATCGGTGCTTTTTGGTTGCTTTCTATAAAGAAAAAAAACGTTAAAACCGAATTCATGTCGAAATTCTAGCTTCTGCTAAAACAAAACACTCGAATCGAAAATCGAATTGTGGCAGAAAAATAATATAGCATCTCAATATAAGTTGTATTGAGATAAATCCAATAATTACAAAGTAGCCAACTTCAATTAGTGATAATTATTCATATCGTATTACGTAATATAACATAAGTTACTGTTTGCGCGGTTTGTTTTATTTTACACTAAAATCAGTAATGGTACTTATTAGTTTATTGATAAGGATAAGTTCAAAGAACAGAGCAATATCACTAGCTTTTCAGTATAACTAGTGCGACTGATATTATTCGTTACAACGGGATTTGCCTGTATTTCATTATTGTCATTCTTAAACGTTAAAAAACTTATTTTGACAACTATAATATTGAAGAAAAACCTTGACAGTGTTTTACAGTCTTATTAAAATAAATCCAAATAATTTGTATATATGTATGTACATACATACGTTAAAAAACACTGAAAAATTAATTAATTTTGCAATTGCACGCTTTAAGTTTTTTTAAATTTTGTTCGGTTTTAAAATAGTTATAGGCGCACATACATGTGTATGTATGTGTGTACACAAAGATTTTAAATTGAACTACATGCTATACCATATGATACACTATTCAGTTTAGTCCGCTGGTGTATATTAAAATTTCGCTATGTTAAGCTAATTATTTGGGGGTAACTTCCCTACCGTGTAAAAACACACTAGTTTCGACACAACAACAAAGAATAAATATAAATATGGATGACTTTATTGCTGACGACCAGGAACAACGAAATAAGGATAACGATTTTCGGTTCTGCACGTGGAATGTCAGGTCCCTGAACAGACCACGTGCAGCCGATGAACTTGCGGAGGCCCTGGAAGCCTATAAGGCTGACATCACCGCCATTCAGGAAGTGCGATGGGATGGGCCGGGCAAAAAGAAAGTGAGAAACTGCGACATCTACTACGGTGATTGCTACAAAGAGCGGCGACAGCGCCTGTTTGGATGCGGGTTTGTTGTTCGAGGCAGACTTAGGCAAAAAGTCTTAAGCTTTAAATCCGTGAGTGAACGCCTCATTACAATCCCCATCAAGGCTAGGCTCGGCAACATTAGCCTAATCTGCGCCCACGCCCCTACGGAGGATAAAGATGACGACAGCAAGGATGACTTTTATAATCTCCTAGAAAGAACATACGATCAATGCCCCAGCTACGACACCAAGATCGTCCTAGGAGATTTCAACGCAAAGCTGGGCAAGGAAGACATCTTTGCTAGAGTCATCGGGAAACACAGCCTGCATGACGACACATCGGATAACGGACTCAGGCTGCTAGATTTTGTAACGGGGCGCAATCTCACTGTAGCAAGCACGCGATTCCCTCACCTCAACATTCACAAAGGGACCTGGCGGTCCCCTGATCAATTAACCGTCAACCAAATCGATCACATTGCGATCGACGGCAGACACTCCTCCAGTATTCTTGATGTCCGAACATTCCGAGGAGCCAACATTGACTCCGATCACTTCCTTGTTGTAGCCAAGGTAAGATCACGGATATCAGTAGCAAACCGGAGTAGAGCACGACCACAACAGTTTGACGTCGCAAAGCTACAATCGCAATCGACCGCTGGGAAATTTGCCGATCTAGTCTCCCTTAAGCTCTCAGAGAGTCCAGCCCTGCCAGGCGAAACAACCGATGAGGAATGGAACCGTTGCCAAAACGCCATCAGAGATGCTGCCTCTGATGTATTGAGTTTTAAAATGCCACCCGGAAAAAACCCATGGTTTGACGACGAGTGCAGGCAGGCACATTCAGCGAAGCTAGCAGCGTATAAGGTGACGTTGGAGAGAAGGACGAGAGCAGCTCGTGAGCTCTACGAACAGAAGAGAAGGGAGGAACACCGGCTTCTCAAAAAGAAGAAGAAAGAGCACGAGAAGCGCGCGATCGAGGAACTGGAGAGGTGTTACGGCAGGAATAATATCCGAAAGTTTTACCAACGGGTAAAACAACTATCCAATGGATATAAGCTTCGGACAGAAGCCTGTCGTGACGAAGAGGGACAAATCGTAGTAGAGCCGCAATCGATGCTGAGAATCTGGAAGGATCACTTCTGCAGACAGTTTAACGGCGAACAAAACACCGATTCCATCGCCAGGCAGAATATTCCACTACAGATAACGGACGATGATGGTAGAGAATTCCGTCCCCCCGACCTGAATGAAGTCAAGATAGCAATATCGAGATTGAAATCAAACAAAGCTGCAGGAGCGGACGCACTGTCCGCGGAACTATTTAAGGCAGCCGGAGATGACCTGGTAGGGCGCATGCACCAGCTCATCTGTAAGATATGGTCGGAGGAAAGCATGCCCGACGAGTGGAATCTCAGCATCGTTTGCCCGATCCACAAAAAAGGGGACCCCTTCAACTGCGCCAACTACCGAGGAATAAGTCTCCTGAACATCGCCTACAAGATCTTCTCTGCCGTTTTGTGTGAGCGCCTGAAACCATTCGTGAACAGTCTGATAGGTCCTTATCAGTGTGGTTTCAGGCCGGGGAAGTCCACCATCGACCAAATTTTCACACTACGGCAGATCCTGGAAAAGACCCAAGAAATGCAAATCGACACCCACCACCTATTCGTCGATTTTAAGGCCGCATATGACAGTGTGTATAGGGACGAGCTATACGAAGCCATGTCTAGTTTTGACATTCCTACTAAACTCGTCAGGCTGTGTAGGATGACGATGGAGAACTCTCGCTGCTCCATCAAGGTCGGTAACGAATTCACCGAGACCTTCAATGTCAGAAGGGGATTTAGACAAGGCGACGCACTGTCATGTGACTTTTTTAACATAATTCTTGAGAAGATCGTGCAAAACTCACACGCCAACAACAGAGGCACGATCTTCCAAAAGTCCGTGCAACTGCTAGCATACGCTGACGACATTGACGTGATTGGTCGAACACAGCGAGCCGCCACTGAAGCGTTTGCTGGTATTTCAACGGAGGCGGCCAAAATGGGTCTAGCGGTGAACGAGGGCAAAACGAAGTATATGCTGTCATCAAAAAAGGACACGCAACACCGACGACTGGGTCCGAACATCACCATAGGCAGCTATAACTTCGAGGTAGTGAAGGACTTCGTCTACCTTGGCTCCCACGTCAACAGTATGAACAACATCAGTACCGAGATCAAACGCAGAATAACTCTTGCCAATCGCTGTTTCTTTGGGCTCAAGAGGCAATTGAGTAGTAAGGCGCTTTCTCGAAAAACCAAGTTGACACTATATACCACTTTGATAATCCCTGTACTTCTTTATGGCGCAGAAGCATGGACGGTGTCGAAGGCGGATGAGGAAGTCCTTGGTATTTTCGAGAGAAAAGTTCTGCGTTCAATCTTCGGCCCTGTTTGCGTTGATGGTTTCTGGAGAAGAAGATTCAATCATGAACTGTACGGGTTGTACAGCGACATGAGCCTAACCAGGCGCCTACGGATCCAACCGCTAAGATGGTTGGGCCATGTAGAGCGCATGGATAATACTGCTCCGACCCGTAGAATCTTCGATTCCGAACCTGTGGGACAACGCAGTAGAGGACGCCCACGGAACCGATAGCGCACACAAGTGGAGAGGGACCTCAACCAACTTGGTGTGCAAAATTGGAGAACGCTGGCTAAAGACCGTGCCAGCTGGAAAACTTTGTTGGTTGAGGCCCAGGTTCACCACGAACTGTAGCGCCAAAAGAAGAAGAAGAAGAAGAAGCTAATTATTTTATTTTGTATAATACTTCAGGGGTCTTGCGTCATAATCGTAAGTTTTGCTGTATTGGTTTTATTCGGGTTTAAGTTCGGTTTTTTATTTTGCAACAAAGAAACGTTCTACCTAATAGCCGCGTGTGATTAATCACGTGTAATGGACACATAAACTAAACTTTTATAAAAAGGATAACAGCCAGTATTTTCACATTCAATCGCTTTATAGCTTATTTAGGTCATTGAAACGCTAAACACATTTATATTTTACGTATTTCTGTCTGTTTATTGCGTTACAACATTAAGCATATGCAAATGCTCTTGTTTTTGTTTGGTCAAGGCTTGAAAATCGCAAGAAATTCGGTCTTACACAACATGACAAATATAGAACATTTCACCACTTGTGATATCGTTTTCGCCATTTATGATATGCAAATATCATTGTTAGATAATTTTTCCGTAACAATGAAATTTAAAACGGTTTTCATGCCAACATCTCTGAATTTTTAAATTGCCTCTATCACTTGTGTTGATGGTAATACAGCGTCAAAGGTAAAAACAAAACAAGTTCAGTTCAAAACCGTTTATTTAATAATAATAAAAGAGTGGAAAATTCAACAAGTTTTAGTATTGAGATTAAAAGATAACTGTGTCAGACAAGTGTGTATAATATAAGAAGAAGTATAATAAGAAAGGATTCAATAACAATGTTAATGTTGCCAGATCAGAGGCTTGCTTGCAGTGGGGTTCTTTAACAACTTGCTATATGGAAACCCTTTTGGAAATGTTGGAGTACATTTGTTGTTGTTTCTTCAAGAACTAGTCGCTGAACTTTTTTTATAGACCTAATAGTTCAATATTATTCGAATCCATAAAAGTTTCACACAAAACAACTCTTTGCCACTGCATTATCTCTCACTAGCATCATTCATAACGAATTCATTACTAAAGAGAAGAAATGAATGCTGAAAGTCCATCCACCCTGGCTTACAAATATCTTATGTCAAGTAGTAAAATCGTCCCTGTACATTCCGTTACATGCACATATTTATGTATTTATATTTGCAAAATTGCTCAGACGCCATATTTACTTATCTGGACTAGATTTTCCAAAATTATGAATGTTTCTTATACTTGAAAAGTTGTTTTTATTTGAACCCAAGAAATTAACAATTAACTTCAGTTGTTCCAGGGAGGATAAGAAAATATATATAAAATAAATTAATAGTTCTTTTTTCTGTTTCTTGCACCAATTTTGCGTACTAGCAATTTGATCAATCCTTTTCAGCCATAATATACATACATATGTATATACACCTTATGGAGGCAATTTTATAAAATAATTTTTCCGCTCCATATTCCTCTTTCGCCCATGAATTTTACTAAATATAATTATAGTGTATTTAACCCCCACTGCAGCCACAATAATCGCTTGTTTTTGATATGTTTTTATATTTCGTACAGCAATTCGTGAATCGCAGCGGTATTTCATACCTCCTGTTTCCACATTAATTTTGTTGAGCTTCCTATTATTGGCCGCAACGTTTTTTGGTTTTCAAAGGCTGAGAGGACAAGATGAGTTTTCAGATGCAGACGAAGATTTAACTAACAGCCGTCCCCACAACAAAATTATTTTTCAAGAAGTGAAAAAAGAGTAAGCTAAGCAACCATATTCATTCAGTTATATTCATACTTAAGTGAAGTGTAAGTGAAGTTAAATACGCGTCGAGGCATTTAATGATTTATAAGCGTAATGCGCTTAAAAGCACTGAGATTCGCCAGATTGTCTTTTGCGAGGCAAACTATGCTAAAATCTTTCCCACACGGTTGGGGACAAGCAGCAAGTGTGGTGTGAAAGATGAATGTGATTCCACAGATCAAGAGCGATCACTGGTGGGTGGATCTGACGATTTGCTCCCAGCCTAAAGTCCTTTTAAAATGCAATTTTATCTTATTTCCTCTCTACATACATACATATATACGTAGATGGTGCATTACGCTGTTTTTGCTAAATTAGCATATATGTATGTATGCACGTATACAGAGAAACATACATACCTGTGGAGATTTATCATAACAGCTTAAGTCAAGACAAGACGAAAATAAATTTTTGCCAGATATTTCAATGAAAAACTCCATTTCTGTGGTCACAAAAAAAGCTTAAGTCGAAACACATACATTTGAGGTGACTCGATTTTAATATTCTATTCTTTTTTTATTCAATTTTATTTACAATCTTCCAACTACTGATAACATTCATTGCTGCACTTCTTTGAGAACAGCAATACACATAAATACAGTATTAAAAACGACTATTTTAATATTGGAAAAGTTTGTTGAAAAAATACAATTATGATTTAGAAAAAAATATATACATGTATAACTAACGACACCTTCTAGTGCAATATTTTCACCAAAATTGGTAATTGAACTTAAGTTTTAGTTATTGCAGGTAAAAATGTTAATTGTGAAACTTATGCTTTATTTAAACGATTATTGAAAAGTAATTAAGTTTATTTTGGTGCTCATTGATAATTTTAAGAGAACTCAAAGCGACTTAAGTCAATATGTTTTTTTCAATATCTAGAAATAAATTAAAAAGTTCATCAATAATACGAAAGAGAATTTTGCCAAGCAAAACATGCAATATTTCCTTATACTAATAAGATTATATGCCCCTCTTGCAATTTTAAAATTCGACTTAAGCTGTTGCGATAAAATGCCAGAGATACAGAGTACATAAATTTACAACAACCCCCCCTCCCTCAGAACAGATGCGACCCACACCAACATGCAAACAAAAATTAGTGGACCTTTCCACATGCCGAACGAATTTTTAAAATTGAGGCCGCCAAGCACAAGAGCTTTTATGAACATTTTCCATTCCAATAATGAGAAGCTATGCTCGTTTTTATTGCAAAAATCTGTTGAATCCATGTGGAAGGAGTAACATAATATAAAGAGTGGGTGTGGTTGCAAAAAGCTGCGTATATGTAGTTCATCCCAGTTTAAAGTTGTGAAAATTTCAGGAAGATCGGTCCTCCCATAAGTTACAAACAAACACACATTCCGCTGATATATACACACATGCATATATGATATATGTATATGATCGATGAACAGTTTAATTGAATTCACTTTGAGACACTAGTAAAAGGCCCACAATTTTTGTTAAGCTGCACTTACATATTTTATTTAATTCACCCTGCGTACATGTTACTTCATCTGCTTGCCCTATTTGGTTCTTTATTTGTTATAATAGAATTCCAAACGAAACGAAATTCCTCATTTACAACGAAACTATTAAGAAGTCGCATTCGGCAATAAAATAGGGTGAGTACAAACTTGATCAAAATTGCGTACCATTTGTTGGTCTGCACTCGTATTTTTATTTTTATCAGTTTACGTTGCAAAAAATTCTGATAATTTTTTAATCAAATACTATTTATATCTTTTTGGAATTACATATGAACATAGATATATATGTAAGTTAATAGACACTGTAATTCTTTAAGTGCTTAATAATAAAAATGCGTACTTGATTCCTCTATTTTGAATTAACGCGCAATTCTTTCATAAACAAAGTTAAAAAACATAACCATTAGGGACGTGTTAGATACCAACATGGAGTCCCGGCGTTAAAATCCCAATTGCAAAGTCAGCAAATTCTAGTTCAAATCTTTGTTATTAAATAACATAAAAATTTGTATTTCTTGATCAAGTCATGCAAAGCCTATACTTTTTAATCTTTACCTGCAACAAAAAAAATAATAAAAGGAAACACCTCATGTAAATTAACCAAATTTGACAAACACGAAGAAAAACATCTGACTTATGTAAATATAAGCGTAAAAAACATGTCGTCTGTGGGTAACTTTAGCAAACTTAAACTGTATGCTGGTGGCAAATAGTGATTAGACCTATTATCTGAGCAATCTCTCAGCCATAATCAAATTACGAGAGCGCAAGGTAAATTTAGTTGGCAAGATTTCTTGTGCTCATATAGTTTGTATGGAGCATAACATAAATGTTTCGGCGCGAAAGCCCAGCGTTGGGATTATCCTATTTAACGCCGCAGTTACGCGATCATGTTTTGATTTAATATTTTTCCCACCTATTTATTGTCCAAATTCAAACAGAATTTCAAGCTGTGACTTATCATTATATCATAATATATAAATGTGTAAGGGGTCAATTAGGTTGGTCATTCTCAACCGATGTTTTAGTTTTGGAAATTCAAGTCATCTTTCACATTCCCATGTTTACGCACACATCAACTGAGTACTAATGTTTACTTAATTTAAATTTAGTCCATGAGATATTTATTACATTTTCCCTTTCAGTGCCAAATGTATAAGCTTTTTAGGATTGATCCTTCTATCAACGTGGCTGCTGGAAATAGTAACATTTTATTCACCGGGACCACAAGTTTACCTAATTCTGATGGACATGATTAATGGATTGCAGGGAGTATTTGTGCTGTTAATTTTTCTTGTAATTCGAAAAAGACGTACTATTATATTCAGATGGTGGAACGATAGAGGATCCTACGTAATAGTCAAACCGGACATAAATTTAGTGACTACTAATGCACAATTATAAAAATCTGTCATTGCATGAAAATAAATGCATCCACATTCTTCCACATGCGAATTTTATACACAGATTCAAATGTTACTGTAAGTAACCTTATTTTACTCCCTTCATTAACCAATGAGCTCCTGTCCTGTAGCAATTTGCTTTCTAACATATGAAGTTAACGTAAAGTACAATAATATTTGCTACATTAGTTATGGAGCCTTGAATAAAAGCTGATATTAGTATTAATAGCACGAATAGAGAATTCAAATCCTTATTTTTTGGAAACAAATGGACGACAAGTCCTGATAATAGTTTAGCGTATTTATAATAAGCTGTAAATTTAGTTTAATTTGTTTTAAGCATGTGAATAATGTAGAAAAAAACGGTCAAATTAATGTGTTTGAAAGTTTATTGCAAACGTACTTACATATGTATGTACTCGTATATTTAAAATAACAACAAAATATTTAAATAAATTAAAAGAATTAATAAGGCAATTTTAAGATTGAGTTTTTTTTATACATATATGAAGTGAGGAAATCTCAAAATCTACTTGATTTTGATACCGCGGAAATCTCTGACAACCAAATATCTCTCATAAGAGTGCGAATTTTGAAAGTTAGGCCTCTTCCCTAGTGTTTCCTTATATTGTAAAATTTATTCCCAATAACCAGACACCAACAGTAAATTTAAAAAATTGTTTAAAGCGATTAGATTCTGAAAATCTAATTATAATTTTCCTTATTTTAATGTTGAGAACTTTATTCTAACATTCTAAAAGAAGGGTTTGCGCTGTTGTACAAAGAAGTGAGTCTGAATCTGAAGACATCGTGCACAACATACTAATCCGCTGTATAAATTCTATTATTACTTTACAGCAGGCAAAGAAAGTATTCAAAAAGAACAGTCGTGGTTTTAATTAGCGCTCTAAAAAATTGGATTTTTTGCATAAAAATAAACAAATAAAACTGTAGAAAATGTTTGTTGTCTTTGCCGATAAGTTTTACGAGGAAACTATGGATCGAAGTTGTGGAAAATGCAACAATATTTGTCGGGATTCCGAAAAAGTCATATATGGCGGTTCTTGCAGCAGGAAGTTCCATATCAAATGCACAGGATTTTCCAGACATGAAGTTGATGCTTTGTGTAAATTTTAAATTTATTTGGTATAAATTTTTTTATAAATTTTATTGAATCTACAAAGTTTGTTAAATATGGTAAAAGAAAATAACGAACATCTTATGAAAATAATAATTTGGTTGAAGAGCAAGTTATTCTTGTAGGTTGTGTTGTTACTTGCTTATAATAGTTATCTGGTATTATATCTTGAATTTTTGTTTTATAAATGTTGTTTTCCAACCAATTAATATTAAAATCGTCAATTACAACATTTTTTTCATTATCATTCATTTTATCCATTTCTTCTTCAAAAAATCTTATAAACTCATATTCACTCAACACTCCAGCCAAATTATAATTCTGATTTTTATTCTTTTTTTATATCTAACAACCAAGTTTATCTCTCCTTATTAGACAACGAATACATTTAACATACATACATACGTACATACTTGTACATTCTTTGCATTTTGCACATATTTGCGTTTCGCTTTTACAATTCCTTGACGTATGGTTGGAGCCATAACATTTAAACCACATTTCAACAGCTTTTGTATACAGGGCATCTATCCCATTCAATGTTAATTTTTCCTATATTCATTATGCGCCCGGAACCTTTTGCGTCCGCTTCTATTATTGCGTTATATTCGCTTGAATCTTTGAACGATTTGTATACTTTAACACATTCGAGATGACGGCATTCAATAGCATTTTGTTTTTTTTTATCGCTGCTATGATTAAGTTTTTTGAGTTCTCCGTTCATTCCGGCTATTAAAATTCTTGGCAATTGTATGTCGTACTCATTTCCCATCTTATCTTTAATTTCTTCTGACAACACATTACGTTATCATTATCACATCTAATGGCAACCCCACCATCACTACGTTTTAATATTCCTTTTACTTGTAAATTAAGAGCAGACAATTTTATTTTCTCTTTCATCTGTTGCTCTGTCTCCAAATTATAATTTAAGACATATGAAATATGAAAAACTGTCAGTTCAGACATACATAAATTCAAATCAGCCATAAAAATAGCCAAGAACAATTTTTGGATAATAAAATAAACAACTGCTTTGATCAGAAAACTTTGTGAAGAACAATAAAAACATATGTATTAAAAAAGATAATTCCAAAATACAAGAAAAATTCAAATGGAAAAACAATTTCTAACGAACAACAAATCTCAAATAATTAAAACGCATTTTTTGTTTATGGTGTAACACACGTTGTTGCAAGCAAGAATGATTAAATAAAGATACGCCATCACGCAGCTACATATAAAAAATCATTTCTGCGCATGTTGGAACTCTGACGTCACTCAAGCATTGGCTAATAAAATTCAGCTGTAGAACTAATATGTTTGTGTAAAAACATGACAGTGGGACAAATTGTTATTTTTCTAACTACATTTTTTGAAGGCAAACAAATTGTTTATAAGATTCCATATATAAATTTTCATTACTTTTATTGCAATATTTCACTATTGCTGCAAATAAAATATAGTGTTCAAAAAGAAATTTTTTTTATAGAAATGGATAGAATTAAAAGACAAAACATAATTTCAACGCTTGTTTTTAACTTGAAAATAAACTTAAAACTAATTAACTTTCCAGAATTCATATTTCCTGTTTCAATATGATACAAAGTAGTGAATAGCATGTCTTCAATATCTTTCAAAATCCTCTTGCTTGAAATGTAAAGCACAAATTTTATCTTTATCCACATTTACAGGCTTTTACATTTGCCAGGGGACCAAAACGTCATCAAACGGTAAATCATGCGCAAGGCGTAATCTTTATTTAATCATTCTTGGTTGCAAGTATCATATCAGTACCCTATACCCATTTGTTTGAAGAAACCCAAGAATGAATAATAAAAAAGATCAGAATTTTCTGACAGTTAAGATGTTGAGAAATAATTATTATACTGTTGGAACATATGTATTTACACCGGCTTATTGTTTATCTATCCAAACCAAAACATTTCCCGAGTGTTTAAAAAAGTCATGTATAATACATAAGTACCTATTAAGAAAATAAAAAATACCACAGATCCGCAAGAAATTCGTCCAGTTAATATGTTAATGACAATAAGCAAAAAAATAATATATTCCCAATTGAGTAGCTATTTTGAAAACAATAATTCATTATATGCAACGCAATCTGGCTTTAGACATACCCACAGTTGTGAACCTCTTTGGAATTTAGTGGATACCCCATGGAAAGTAGAAAGTAAAAGTCGTGTGGTTGCAGTTTTTCTGGATCTAAAAGGAGCATTTGAGACGATTAACGAAGAAATATTACTCTCAAAACTGGAAACGTATAAAAGATACGAAATTGAAATGGTTTACCAGTTATCCTTATAATAGAACACCAAAAATAAAATGTGGAGAATATTTATCAGAAGTTGAAAATGTCAGCATAGGAGTACCACAGGCTGCAGTTTTGGGAACATTATTATTTATAATATATTGTATATCAATGATTTACCAAGGGTTTTGAACGAAGCAGAAGTATGTATGTATGTTTGCTGATAATGCCCTTATTTACAGAAAAAGGGGAAAAGACGGAAAACGTTACTTAGGGCCCCTATATTAAGGTAACGATATGCATTAAAATGTTGTTTCCGTAAATACTGGAGTTGACAAATTTGGGTGATTATTACTTATGCCTTATCGCCATCGACGGTAAATACCACTTTTCCAGTTCGTTGCCTTATGATTACTGGAACCCACTTGCTTACCTTACGGTAACGAATGAACACATTTTGGTTTGTGCTGAATTTAGAAGTGTGCGACCAATTATGTTGTAATATTCTCGGACTATCCAAAAATAGAGACCACACAGTACGACCAGGTCTACCACGTATAAGCTCTGTAGGGTACGTACCAGCAGCATTAGCCATAAAGCAGTATGTTGAAAGAAATTTGTGCACTGCTTGTTTTGTCGACATATTATCGTCTATATTTTTCGGCGCAGAACATTTAAATGTCCTGACAAAATGCCCACCTAGACCGTTAAAGGCTGGATGGAATGGAGCGGTTATGACATGTTTTACACCACATGCGTTATAAAAACACTGAAAAGCATCTGATGTCAGCTGCGGCCCAACACCAACAACAAAGGAGAAGCCCATTCACTAATTCTTACAGGTTTTAAAATATATCCACCAACAAGTCTTATGATTTCCTGTTTGAATTGTGGCATTTGTGCGTAAGTTATTTTCTATTTCTGCAAAACTTAGGTTGTGCACCAGCTTTCTAACAACCATTAGCCTTAAAGTCTTTGACAGCCCCGAGATAAGGTCCAAATATTGTATTAGTATTAGTTTCTTAATTTCAAAACCAAATACTTGGAAAAGGTTATAAACAGAAAGATTATCACAAACTTCTGTATTAAACCCAACAATAAATAACAACATTGTTTTCTTTTTTACACATTTGGCTGACGTGCGCAATTCACACAACGCTGGTATTTCCCTTCTGTCGTAGCCATATAAAATGCGTTTCGTAGGCCGTGAAACTGTTTGTGTAACCGAAATCGATGCACCCGAAAAATGTTTAATTGTATAAAACTTTTTGTATGTTTATTATTTATTTTACCGGTTACATCAAGTATCGTTTGAATAATGTCTCGTGCTTATTTCGAGTGTTTCTTCTTTTGTATTTAGAAATCAATGTTCTATGATGCAGTGTTGGGAGTCTACTAACTCCTAAAGCGTTGAAAAACTTGAACTTTCAAAGATATTTTGCACTCGAGTTAAGCACCGAGTCAACGAGACATTTGTATGTATGTATGTATCTATCTAATGGATTGTTTAGATAGGACATTGGATGGACCGAAGCTTTATAAGAGAACATATAAGTAAATTTAAGACAAAACTAAATATTGTATTATATACATAAAAAAAGGTCAAACTCAAATAGTGCTTTTATGGTCAGGTTACCATTAAGATGATCCAGTTTAAATAATTATTAAGACAAAAATAAATAAATAAATAAAAAAAAGTAATAAAAGAAAAGACGCACAGTCGTCCAAAAAATATATATTTTATTTCTACATATGTACGTACATACATGCCGAACAATGTTAGTAAAGGCAACGTTAAGTTTCCTTTTGCTATTGTAATCACAGGTGCCAATTAATTAGCAGCCATAAAATAAAATCGTCATTAAATAAGATTTGGTAAGAAGTATTCGAATTTTAAAAGGAGGTACAGTACTGAGTTTGCTAAACTTTGCTATACATTGAAAACGTTCTTGGTTCAATCAAATGTACAATCTATTTTCCTCAGTGAACATTCAACTATTACACTATACAAATGCATATATAATTTTCATTCCTAACAACGATGTGTACATTTCCAAGTTAAAACTTTTTCACATATGTATGTACATACATAGATACATGCATGTGAATATTCATGAAATGATATTACCATTTGAATTCTAATCGATCATCTCCAAGTTCAGAAATAATAAAACAATGCGAGATCTACGATATAAGTACATGTATGTATGTATGTCGACAGATTTTGTTTTCCAATTACTTGCAGATTCTGTGCCAACGAGGCTTTACCATTCAAAATTGTAAAATTGTAATAAAATCAAAGTGTAATTGAAGTTCTTACAAGTGTTTACAACTGCAAGATGTAAGTATTTGTAAAAAAAAATTGTACATATATGTGTTTTATGGTTATTTCAGATTATGGTACATATGTGTAACATTCGATCGGTATTTTGGTACATATGTATATATTTGTACCATCAGTCCGATGAGGAATAAATTATGTTATTCCACATCTCGGAAAAAATATTTTGTTTTCTTCGAAATGGCTCCAGAAAATACACGAAAAGTTTTGGAAGATGAAGCGGAAGTGAGGATGACTCAAACGACGAAGTCTTTAACAAATTTGTACCAGGTGGTGTCTCTAGCTCCAGTAGTAAGGAAGATATAGCAGGCGACATAGTAGATGAAGTGAATAATGCTGATCAAATGTCTGGTCAAAACAAACATGTCATATATAAATTTTATGTAAAAGCAATTTCGGTATTTTCTTTTTCAATAAAAAATAATGAATAAAATGTGATTATTACTGTCTGTACTTATTTTTGATTTAGTTTCTTTTAACGGACAGTGGTACTTATTTCTACCACTTAACAATCCGAGTGGTACAATTATTAGATACAGCACAATATTGAATATGCTAAAGGATTATTCTAATCCGTATTCTTTTCATTTTGAATTTCAAAAATGTGACATATCTTAAAATGAACTAAATCGTACACCATTTTCGTTTTAATCACACACTGAATTTATTTCATCGCTCGATAGAGTCGAAATTTTTAGTTTGGCCATGCTCCAGATTTGCAGTATCTTTACATCGATCCGACCGTCTACTTATCGAGAACGAAAACAAAACTTTATCGCAATTGCAACTTTTTTTCATAAATTATCTATATATTATCAGCTTCCACATAAAAACATTAAATACACATTTAAATATTAATTGCTCTATTAAATATACTACCAACACTTATAAATTAGAGAACTTTGGCATACTTCTGATTGATGTACGCCTTTGTGTGATAGTTATGTGGCCGAATAGAGGCAGCTAACGTTTGAATCAGGTGTTTGTCTCTTTTTATAGATGATTCGTATGATTCGAAACCTCGTCCACTGAAAATAAACAATAATTTTTCGAAATTAATATTCCGATAACCGCAGGCACTTAATTCTCTTCATAGAATAAATATAGTGTGTAGCATACATACGTCACTAAGGTTTTCCAAAAAAAAGGTGTGAAGTTGTTTTATTTTTATTAGTATCACATTAAAAATTCACAAAATAAAATTAGTACCATGAATTTTGATCTTTTTAATAAGTAATTTGTAAAAGCCTAATTATTTATTTTCAACAACGAGCTCGATCTAAAGAATCTAGCAGTTAGGCATCGGTCTGATAACATATGTACATACTTTTTAAGAAGTTAAAAAGAAGAAGAGTATAAAATTTGAATGGCAAGCTAAGATTCTGTTGGAGGTTCAAAATATATTTTATGCGCGAAAAGTCAAGAAAAACTTTAGTATATTTTAAAAGGAAAAATCGACTTTTTATGAACTTTAAATTTTTTAAAAACATGGTTTGACGTCTAATTGATCATGAAGGGACACCAACAAGGTATATAATCGGTTTTTAGAACACTACGTCATTTAATGTCACCTAACTGTCTGATATAGGGGGCAAGGGCCAATGCATCCAGGACAAAGTTATTCATTGCGCTCAAGCTGGCGAAAAGCCCTTTACCCAGGAGTCTAAACCAGGACCCTGTCCTCCAATTTCAGGGGTTGTGCATGGGGCTAACTTCACTACCATTTAAAAATCAAGAGTTCAGGAACAACAACAAATAATAAATATGGATGACCCTACTGCTGACGATTATGGACAACGAAATAAGGGTAACGATTTTCGGTTCTGCAGGTAGAATGTCAGGACCCTGAACAGACCCGGAGCAACCGATTGCGGAGGTCTTTTGAAGCTTTTAAGGCTGACATCACTGCCATCCAGAAGGTGCGATGGGATGGGCCGAGCAAAGAGAACATGAAAAACTGCTACATCTATTACGGTGATTGCTACAAAGAGCGAATACAGCGCTTGTTTGGATGCGGGTTTGTTGTTCGAGTCAGACTTAAACAAAAAGTCCTAAGCCTTAAATACGTAAGCGAACGCCTCATAACAATCCGCATCAAAGCTACACTGGGCAACATTAGCCCAAGAATAGCAATAGCAGGATGACGCCCCTACGGAGGATAAAGATGACGACAGCAAGGATAACTTTTATAATCTCCTAGAAAGAACATACGATCAATGCCCCATCTAACATACCAAGATCATCTTAACAGATTTCAACGCAAAGCTGGGCAGGGAAGACATCTTTGCTAGAGTGATAGAAAAACACAGTTTGCATGACGACACTACGATTTCATGACGGGGCGAAACCTCACAACCTCGCCGGCTTCCCAAAAAGACAAAAAAAGAGCATAAGACGTTTCTTATGCTCTCGCGACCGAGAAACTAGAGAGGTGTTATGGAATAAGTAATATCCGAAGGTTTTACAAATGGATAAAGCAACTATCTAATGTATATAAGAAGAGAAATCTAGAAAGATCACTTCTGTAGACTGTTTAACGGCAAGGAAGAGACGAATGCCGCTATCAGGCAGAATGTTCCACCCCACACAATAGACGATGATAGTGGAGAATTCCGTCCTCCCGACCTAAACGCAGTCAAGATAGCGATATCGAGATTAAAATCCAACAAAGCAAAGATGCAAATCGACATCCACCACTTATTACTTGATTTTAAGGCGGCATGTGATAGCGGGCATAAAGCCGAGCTACACAACGCCATGCCAAATTCGTCAGGTTGTGTAATATGGCGATGGAGAATTCTCGCTGCTCAATTATGGTCGGTAATGAATTCACCGAAACCTTCAGTGTCAGAAAAGATTTTAGACAAGGCGGTGGACTGTCACTTTTTTAACATCATTCATCTCCCTTATCTTTTGAGCGAATTACAAACCAGAAGGGCTTAGATAGACCGAGCTCGCAAGCAAGGGGTGTATGATATATGCCGCGTGTGAGCACCCAGTTCGCTCATGGCCCACTGTCAGATAAGAGCGTAAGGCAGGTGCTGACACAATTCTGTCCCCGATGTGCTGGTGTCTTGCAAAATATATCTGTTTTCGTAACAGCATTATTTATGCTGTTATATGAGAACTACGAACTTTAATATGCACCTAAAAGAACAATACTATATACATATATGTATATATATATGTTGCTATAAAGTTTATGTTTTTCCTTCTTTTTCTTAGTTACTGCATGCATATTAAAACGTATTATTTAACAAATCAAGCATATTGTTGTAAGCACTATCTCAGGCTTAATTCCCTTTTTACATAACCAAGTACATACATAACAATTTTAAAATGCTTACGTGCAATAACTTGTTCTTAAAACCCGTTCCGCCCAAGTTTGAGCTCTCGGTATATCTCTTGGAACACCAATTTGTTTCTTGTCTAAGTAGTCAATAACATCATCATAGTAATTCGTTCTATAGTTATACATGTATTTGTATTGAAGGAACTTTGGCCTAAAATTAATAAAATTACGTTCAACCAACAGTATTTCAATTTCAAAAAGATGTTTATAAGTACCTGACCCAATGTCTGTACAGTTGAACTGGTTTTCTGTAACCATCGTCTTCTGGAGGCGGGGGTGGCGGAGGTGCCGAATCTTCGGCGACACTTTCTTCATTATTGGGTTGGGCAGGTGCTACCCCATCTGTTTGATTTGTTGAAGTCTCTGGTTGGGATGTTTCTTTCGGAGGTTCATTTGTCTGATCAGTGGTCTCATCATCAACTGCCCATGGATCTTCTTCATCAGCCATATCTTACTGGTTGTACATACATATATAAGTAAATATAATTGTGCAAGTATACATACATATGTACATTAGTGAATAGCTTAATTAATCTTAGATGTAAAATGTTAAATGCATATATTTTTATTTGAGATTGTTGGGTTAATAACTTACAAGTCATTTACCACAAATTTGTGACACTAAGAAAAATCTATGGAGATGTAGTTCATCTACAAATGTACATACATACATATATTAAATGTGGTACAGACTTAAAATTCGATTTTTTATCTGTAGTTTATTTTGAGTTTGGCCGCTTAAGCCATTCTAACTCTAATTAGAGCTGTCAAAATATAAATTAAACAGTTTAAAGATAAAGATCTTCATCCCAAATTAAATTGAAAAAAACTTTATGAAATTGTTCTCATACGAGTAAATTTGTATTGTACAATAATTTTAATAATATTTTTTAATGTTTTAAAGTTGAGCTCCCTAATGATTACATTAATTTTGAACATTTCAGATTGTACTTAAAATAATAGTTCAACTTTAATTATGTTTTTGCTCAGAATGAATTTTTTTCTTGATCTGCTTTTCTGCATATTACTGATCAATAACAACAACAAATTCATGCATATTTTTCTGCTTTTGCAAGTTTTTTTGTTAATATTGTTGTTGTTGTTAGCAGTATAATTGCAGTGAAACATTATTTTAAGCATGAATTGTAATTTTTGTCTGTAAGAAGAACTTGAGGCAAACAGCCAAATTAAACATTTTAAGGAAAAGTTAAATTTCGAAATTTTATTTACCAAAGGTGTTGGAACAAAACTCTATATTTATATTATATACAATTCATTTTAATAATTTTTAATTTACTCGCTGTACTTTTATTTTAACACCTTAATATAATTTAATTATTCATTTCTTAAAGAATCATTGAAAAACAACTGGCAGATTAAATGCCCTGTAACAAAGTTTAACTGTGTTCCTAAAAACCGCTCTTAAGAACCCTCATACATACATACATATGTATGTATATAGCAACTTTGCGGCAGCTCTATCAACGATGTTATGGAACGAATAAAAAACTCTCACACTGCAGTTACATGATCAAGTTTTGCCTTTAAATTTGTTTACATAAGTTAGAGTTTCCTATGTTTGAAACTCTTAAAAAAAAGGAAAAGTAATTCCTTTTTTTTCTTTAATTTTTTTATTTTACTTAAGTTCTTCTCAGAGCTGATTTATTAACTAATATATTTCTATAACTAACTGAATGTAAGTTTTTACAATGCTTAAATACCAAACCTTTGGTGGTGGCGTGATACTACAATTCTTCGGAACATTGACAAAAAAATAAAAATTAATAAAAAATAAAATAGTTCAATATTCAATTTTTTGGAAAAGTAAAAATTGACAAAAATAAATTGACATTTAATTCTTTGGAAAAATAAGAATTAACAAAATAAAATGAATTTTAATTCTTTGGAAAAAATAGGAATTGATAAATAAAAAAATTAACTTTAATAAAACTTTATGAAATAAAATAAATTCTTTGGAAATTTAACTGCAGGTGGCGGAAGTGCATTTCCTTTGTTACTTAACTTAACTTAATTTGGCATGAGCTCCAATTGTTGTTGATCAAAAGAATGAATGATTACTTGGCAGTTTTGGTCTTGTCGAAAATTTGATTGTTAAAGGTTGAAAACTTTTGTGGTGTTAACTCATATACTGAATGCCAAAATTCACAAAAACTTAATTTTTGTTATGAAGATCTCGTCAGGAAGAAAACTTAAAATGATTGCTTCTTTGAAAGTTTTAGAGGAAATAAATAGAATAGTAGAAAAAGTTCCATAGGTCTTCATGGCTTCTGTATAACTCAAATAACACACAAATTTATTCAATATCTTTTTTTAATGTTCACGGAATATTATATTTATACTTAAAAAAATACAACACAATAAGAATATGGCGGCAAAATGTTTGTTGACTACAAATTGAAAGCAAGTTCGTTTCAACTTTTGAAAGTGTGAGTGTATTAGCAAAAAAAAGTGTGAATGTATTAAAACTTGAAAGGCAAATCTTGATCGTCTAACGCCCAAGTTAACCAAAAATTACCATAGGCTTTTGGGTGTTGTTTTTTCAGTTGTCATGTTTACTATTTTTTGCCGAGGCATATATGTACACATGTACATACGAAGGTATGTATGTATGTGTATCGGTAAGTTAACGAAATCAAGAAAACAAGAAGCTAAAGAGACATATTCGTCTATTTATACTTAATTAAATTCCTTTGTTCATACTGCAATACAAATCCATGTAGACCAAAACTCAATGCTTACATCCAAACTTACATACAAAACTGAATGCATACATCCATTTTGCAGAGCAGTTCTCTACAAATCCATTTAAATCAATTTTCAAAACTACATACATATGTATGTATTTGATAAACCCATTTTCTCAAAGATTGCCAAAACATTTCCCTATTGGCCAAATAACTATAACTGCATTTAAGCCATTGTATTGTGATAAGGGTTCATAATACATTTAAGTCCTGAAATAACTGGAAATAACTACATTAACTCATCCTGCCTTTGCATTGTCGAACTTATGCACACTGAGGACTGAACAGTCAAATCAATACAAATTGAAACTCTTACGATATATCTGCATTTCTGCAAAAAAAACAACAAAGTAGATTACTTCCTCTTTCCACCTCCCATTGATCTAATTCTAGTAAAATGCACTGCATAAGGGTCGACCGCTGAGTACTAGTCCAAAACAAAATAAATAAAATATATAATAAATAAAATATATAATAAAATAAATATGTGTCTCTGGTACAGTACTCTGGTAAAATTTGCATTGACTCATATATGGTGAAATCGGTATAATTCGTACCCCTTTAATTCGCAAAAACTCCATAAATTTTTGTCTCTCACAAATCCCTTTTTTTTGCAATATAAGTTCTGCTTAAACTCTTATAAATCGTAATTGATTTTTGATAATCTCTTATAATTCGTAATGCTAAACAAATGATTCGCAAAAAAATTACTCTATATAAATCGATAGATAGATCATCTTAATCAGACCGTACATTTACGATAGAACTGATTTTTGGCGGATAGACGTTTCTTTTTTTAAAACCATGTATATTTGCCGTTCAGATAATGGACCTACTTACAGCCATACTAATAAAAGTTTTCATCAGGCTTATTAACCGTTTATAAGCAAAATTTACTGAAGTTGTATTCATAAATGATTAACAGCCTTCTAAGCGTTATATTAAGCATCCATAAAGTTTGACATTTTATTATTGGATTTACCCGTCTTTAATCCAACAATAAGGTGACAATTTGACATGTGGTGTGTATGCTTAATTATAAAAATTAACTTTGGTAATATTTTGAAAAATTGTGAAAACAAGCCTAGTACTCGCACTTTTCTCGTACTTAACTAAAATCAGACAGGTGGCAATATTTTGTGAAATATTCGTTTCCAAAAACTATGTATTTATTAAGAAATTTAATGTAGGTTTTACTTTTTTAAATATGATTGAACATATAAATGCAGAAACATATACATATGTAGTATGTATTTACTTGATTACCGTGTTAATCGAACAGTGAGATAGAGCATCACTAACAGTAAAATGAGAACCAAATAAGAATAGAGTTGCTGTACGTAACCATAAAATCACTAAGCACTTCTTCAATAGCAACAAAGCTGTTATTGTTGATTTATGAATGCAACTTTTTATAAGAAGTTTATTGGACACAAATTGCTTCGTAAAAATTGCACTGTTTAAGCACACAATAAGAATTTATTATGAATATGACTGTTAATATATAATTTAGCAGTCGTTGGAAAGAACTCAGTACGTAAGGAATCTGCTCTGCAACTGTATATAGTTGCATATTACAATAGACTCTGCCTTCTTCTAATGTATCTTACATGACAACTTCCAGACTTTGTCTTAAACGATAACGCTTCTTTGTTCTGTTTCTTTTCTCTGCATGTGTATACCTAAAACTAGTTTGACTATGATAACAGATGTGGTTTTTCCAAGGGGGTAAAACCCACCTGCTAAATAAGGGATAAACCTAAATGCGCACTACTTATAACAGATAGGGAACAGACAAAGAACTATCAATTAGTTCTAGATTAGTTTTAAGATATTCCCATTTAGTATTTAAGCATTCGAATTTGTTGTTGAGTTGGAGAATAAACATGAAACAGATTACACACGGTGGTTTCATTTATTTAACTATATACATTAAACTCTTTTGTACGATTTGTAAAGATTTGGAAAAGTAAATTGAATTGAAATTGGAATGTGATATATTTTTCAAAATGTTTGACACATACATAATTGACGAATCAATGGTATTGCAACATTTGCGACATGCTGATTTTGATATAAAAAAAACATCTGGCTTAATCTGAATTAAGGAACTAAATCTTTTGTGCCGTATACACTTTTTTTTTCAATTCCAATGTGAATTGATTGTCTGCTTTATTACTTCTATTTTACAGAATTAATTAATAATACTAATTTTTCCAGCCTTAAATAAGGTTTCGAGTATGTACATAATTTCAAGCTTAGATCCTTATACAGAAGAACCGAAACGATTATAAACAGATAATTTACCCAATAACCATCCCATATGGGTACAAATGTTATTAAAGGCTCAAAAAGTTTGAATCGAAGCTTTCACGCCATTTTGTGTTTATATATCGTTATATTTTAGCTTTCAAGTGCAAATCTTAAGTTGGTAAAAATGAAGCTGGACGAATATGTGTATGAATAAGTTATGAACATTTCGAGATATCATTTCAATGTCCCAGCTATATTTGTCTCCAACCTTCGTCACTGTTAATCTAATATCCATTATTTTAAAAAGCGAAAAATTAATTTGTTAACTATTTATAAACTTTTTTGCAAGTTCAGCTTTCATTCATATTAGTCTCTTCAGGCATGTCGCGACTAGGTCAGTTAGTTTGTTTTTAATCAGTTTTCTGTTGTTCAGAATTTTGCTAAACGTTAACATTCGACGACATGCAGCAACCCATAATTATTATCTTTTAGTCTAAATACATACATATGTATGTATAGAAGAAATACATATATATCGCAAAAAATTTAAATACATTTATATATGTACATATATATGTATGTATGGAAACTATCGGCTCGATTAATGATAGCAACCGAGAGTCAGAGGCGTTGCCAGCTGCCAAAAAGGTATTACAGATAGCAACTGACTACTAAAGCTGGCAACTTCAACGGCGGGCGAGTCCAAATCTTTAGCATTGCCTCTTAACTGCCTTCTAATCGATGCTACGTTTTGTGTATATTCTTCTTCTCGTCAAAAAATCATCCATTCGATGAAAGCATTTTAGCTTATATTTTATTTTCTTCAATGTAAAACTCTTCCTATTTTTGTTTACATTATTTATGGCTGCTAATCTGGCAAAATATCATTTTCGACAACTTCTTGGCAACTGGCAAAAGTTACCATACCACTTGGCAATGCAACTGTGGTTCAGTTGCCATCCATAATCGAGCCATTAGAGATATTATGGGAATTAAAATAATATGTTACTTGCACATAGATATTGCGTATTCGACTCTTTTGTAAAATTTGCAATTAATATGAATGTTTCGCATTTTTTATTCAAAAACTTATAGCTTCAGTACACATACGACTACATATGCAACGTCTAATATACACAGATAAACAAGGCGTATCGCCACTTTTTGTTACTTTGCGGTAGAAAGAAACTCTGAATAAAATCTTAAAATCTATAATACAAACAAAACAATAAAGTTTTGTTTTTTCCAAGTTATTTTTGATGGAGATGTTGTTTAAACAATACCAATAAGCTTTTTAAATCTGCCATTTTCAAACCGAAATTTTGAAAGAAAACAAAATACGCCCCAAGCCAACAACGTGTAAAATAATTAATATTAAACAACCGCACAGCGAAGGACAACAGAAGACCACAAAAAATGGGGTCTTGGGTGCTGATGTGGAGATTAAGGGTGGTACTTTATACAGATGTTCCTTTTCGGGGTAAATTTTAACGGCACCAAAATGGTTCGAGTACGTACATACATACATAGTTTCAACACAGGAATTTCCTAATTATCCAGCTTAGTATAAGCAGTTAAAATCTGATTTGTGTAGATTTTAAGTATAATAAGTATGTATATATTTATGTACATACATTTGCGTTTATTCGCTTAGATTCGAAAAAAATACATATATAAATATATTTTTTATTTAAACACTACAAAATTCTATCTATTGTTTCAATTAATTAAATAATCTCTAAATTGCTCAAATTAAAAAATGCAGAATAACACAGATTGCAAACAAATCAGCAGCGACTATCACTATTTCGTTTTACTTTACGTTTGAAGTAGTATAGAACGTAATACATACATATGCTAAAATTTCGGCATTTAATAAATACATACATACATATATATGTACATATATTATGCTAATAATTGTCGTTGAATAATACTTTCAGAATTTTTGTTTAATACGGCTGTTTTAAATTTTTATAATAAAATGAGAAGCTTTCGTAAGAGGCATTGAAGGAGTCTTTTAAAAAGAGAAAGGGAGGTGTTTTGTAACAAATTACAAGCTTAATTTGACGGCTACCTGCTCTTCTGACAATACTCATATCAACATCGTGGTATTAGCAGCTCCCCCGACATTAAAAGGAGAAATTGGTGATTGATATTTTATAAATAGCCCGCCCTTCTAGTTTTTTAAAGAGTTCGTACATATAAGTAACAGTTAAAGAAAACTTGTATCTGCCTTCGAGTGTAAGTCTATGTACATACATCGTTTACGCAATTGGTTTCTGATATTTATTAGGACTTCATTTTAAAATAAAAGCACCATTTTAAAATAAAAGCACCAAAAAGCATTCAATTTTTATTTTAAAAGAAATACATACATAATTAAAATATTTAAAAACGGAATGTAAAATTAAATTTTTCTAATACATTTCTCGTCTATTTTTAAATGTAAATAAATGTATAAAGAAAGAAAAAAATTGCTAGAATCAAAGGAAGGAAGTTGCATCGATTGATACTGAGAAGTGGATTTCATGTTGTATGGGAAATCTCGTCAAAATCTTCTAGACTCGTTATCTCGTTTTAAGAAGATTTCGTTTTGGTGAACAAGCTTTCAGAAAGAAATATAGCTCCACGCAACATCCTAAGCGATTATTAATTGTAACTAATATTGACGGATTGCTTTGCATAAGAGTTCTCATACGCAGTTATAGCTGAGTTTAAATTATAGATTTTCTTAACATAAATAAATAAACAGTAAATAAAATTTGACTGAAATAAAGTTAGTTTATAGCCAACTGGACAAAAGCTGAATAATATTCGTAGCTGGTAAAAAAAATATAAGCTTGAAAAAAAATATGGAAGTCTAATCAACCAAATTACTGCTTAAGTGCACTTCAGTTGGCAGAAGCGCTAAAGCGCTGGGACGTTATATTTTTGTTTTGTTCACAATATGAAACATTTCATATCTATTACATAATAATATTTGCTTAAAACTCAGTATTTACAAGTTCAGAATTCATAGCATAACTAGGTATTTATGTACATATGATAATAATAAAAAAATAATCTTTATAATAGTGTTGTATCACTGTTTAATTTTTTTGTAAGAAGTTGGACTTTTTCTTACACACTTATATTTATATGCACACATATAACATTAAAAATACCTCTTTATTTATTTATTTCCAGTGAACGTCTTATGAGAAGAGAAGTATAAAAAAGACTAATGGATATTCATGCAGAATTCATACAATGGCATTAAAAAAAAGATTGCCATTGAACAAAAGTCTTTTAACATCTATGCGGAACTTTAGTTGTGTTTGCGCATCCCGCAATCACTTACATACAGAACATGCACAAGAATTCATTAAAATAAGTACATACATACATTCATACATACTTATGTTTTACAGGGTCTTTGTCACGTGATTTTGTAAGAAAAACTCAGCTTGAATATAAAAACTCGGACAAAGCAAGAACGAACTTTTAAGGTTTTGAGTTTTAAAAAGTAAAACTATTATTATATTTCAGTTGTTCATCCAGTTTCCTTCGGATTTTCCAGCTTCCTCAGTGTTGTATATTTTAGATAAACAAAACAAAAATGAAACAAGTTACTAACATACTCTTGTAAAATTTTGAATGTTCTTGTTTAAAATGAAGTTATGCGAATGAACGAACAGGTTCCATAACCACAAACATAAAATATTTTATATCACAAATATTTAGATAAATGCAAAATAAAATTAAAAGTCGGAACAAAACTAGTAAGACCAAAAATCGTAAATGATTGTAATAGTACATATAATTAATATTGTCTGCCCTCTTTTCTATTCATTCCACTTGTTTTCCTTTTGCTAAACTATTTTTGATAGTACATACATACATCGCTTTTTCTCATTCTTTATCTAGAATCTTAACATCTGCGAGATCAATAGTGGATTTTGACTCTATACAATGTTGAGTCAGTGCAGCAGTTTGCTTCGCATTTCTTACATCTGGTTTACGTTTTGTTGTTCCGTAAGGTATATTCCTTTCCAGCAGTCCACAAGTTATTATAAATCTTCATTCATTCCTAAGAACTAAACAAACGCATCAGCATCTGATGTATCATATTTTTATTCTATACGCTTTGAATATTCTTTTGAATTCTTTTTAAATAAGTGTTTTAATCATGCGCATAATGTTAAAAGCAAAATTTTATTATACTTTTGTATGTATAATAGTAAATTAGTTATTACTCATATTTTATTTCTTGTTAAAGAATAAAATGATATTAAGTTTATATCCATACTCAAGTTTGGGAGCCCGCGGTACCCCAAGCTTACCAAAAACTTTTCCCGTACTCAAACTTTAGGCCAGTGAGAGAAACATTGATCGCCCGCAGTTTTTTTGGGCAGATTGGTAAACTTGTCAACCAATCACCTGTTTCAAAAGAAAGCAAAGAATCGTAAACAAAATAATTTGAATAAAAATTGTAACAAAATAAAAGAAGATGTGGAAAAATTTAATTACAACCTTGTATTTGCATATTTAGAAAAATAATGTAATATGTTTCCATTTCCATATCCATTTTTGTTTGAATTTATTTAATAATCTTTTTTTATGAAAATGACAAAATAATGATGTTTTCTTTTGGGAAAGGAAATTGGTTTTTAATGTTGCGCACGTTTGCATATTTTTGTGGAAAACTGAGAAACAATTTTGTTTAATCTCACTTGCCTGAACTTTGCCCAAAAAGTACGCGGACGAACTTACTACTTCAAAGTTCATACACACCCTTTCGCAATCTCTTATACAAGCAAACTGTAAAAATTAATTAATTGCATTATTTTACCCAATAATGATATTTAACAAAGATAATAATAGGAAATAGTGCAAATATTTGAAGTGAATCGAAATTAGGGTTCTAGTTGGGATATGTATTTCATAGTTGAACCCTGAATCTTAATCGAACCCATTTATCTACATATGTATATGTACGTACATAAATATGTATGTATATATATTAATGTAATATATGCCACTAGTGACTAATTACTCATACAATGTGGCACACCTCAATGCCGTCAGTTGGTTTTGTTCAACCAATTTGACGCCCTAGCCCATCGCTGTGTAAATGCAAATTGTATACTGACATTGAATATGTCACACTTACAATGTGATAGACATGTTACTGGGCTTGTTCATATTTATAAATATTTGTTTTAATATTTTTATACAAATGAGTTGTAGTGTAGTTATTTTTTGCGCAATTAAAGCTTTTTTCTATAATATCTTCAGATAATACCAGGTGTATTATTCTCGTCTCTACTCCCAATCTCGGTACACATCTATATTCTTGATAATAAACTTAAAGTGGCTAAGATAAATAACACGTTTGATAAAACTTAGAGCTGTATTTGTTTTCTGTTGTTTAGACTGATTGGAAAATTCATACTATTCACTTTGTGTTCCAGGTCTCTTTTGTATATACATATATTCCGGTTAGTCCTTTTTTATTATCACAAATATTTACACACTTTGAATTGCGGACTTAAAAAAAATTGTATAGATCATATAGATAATAATCTAAAATAGTGTATTTAGAGAATAAAATTCAACCCAAAATAAAATTCAAACTAAGGAGATACTTTTTCCCTGATACTTTCACTGCATGATCTAAAAAGTATACTAAATACTCGTATATTAAGCAGATAATTTTAATGTCGCCGAACGCAGAACTATGCACTTAATTGAAATATGGAATGCAATGCAGAGATCAAAATTTAAAGCAATATGTCCAGATGGTGGCGCACTGTTGGTGTGCCGATAAAATTTCTCAAAATAATACGTAAATACGCATATAATACAAGTTTACAACAATTATCAATAGTTGTTCCAATACGAAAAGTAGGAAGTCCACAATATTTTTCTAGCATTAAACCTAAAAATTTATATAAAATGAAGTAAAATTTAAATAAAAAAGATGAAGTTTCGATTTAGTAAAAGCGCGTTTAGCGCCCCGAAAGAAAAGTCTATGTAGAAAAAGAAGAAAACGCAGTGGTTAGAATAAAAATACTATTTATGTATCCAGCTCACATTTTATATTAAATAAGTAATAATAGACATACACTTAGGTAATCAATAGAAATCTTTTTTTCCTCCATTTCAGCATGCCTATAGCACCGGGTAATCAGGGGCGTGAGCGATATGCAAGAATTTTAGGTACATATTATTCAAATTAATCATAAATTGTAATACAAAGGGTTACTCGTATTATTCTAACCCGCAAAACTCATTAGGTTTATGGTTATAAAACGAATACAGTTGAATATACATATATATTTTCTTTACTATTTTAATTATTTATTGAATCTTCAAAATTAACTAACAATAAGTGTGGAAATCTTAATAGTAATTTTTTTTATTTAAGTCTAGCCAGTGCTAGACAAAACATTGTGTACCTCCATGTATTGTTTATGGTAAAATCATATGTACTACTCAAGGATGGCGGCGAGGGTATCACTCCTTTTCAACCGGGTATGGCGCTCAAATTTAAGGATGTTGCGTGCAACATTGGATGGAGCTCAATTATGCTAATGTACCTTTTCGCGTACTTATAGAATTTCTCCTTTACTAGAGGTACATTCAGGTCTTTATGAATGCGGGAATTTTTGAAACTGCATGAATCATACGTAGAATTTTAGTTCGGTGCTTTCGAATTTTCTCAATATTCGATGCCAACTGAATTGCATAGCACCATATTAGTTCTAAAATTGCGTTGTATAGCAAAATTTTTCAATCCAAATTAAGAGTGGAGTTTCTGCCAATGGCAACCCTTTTTTCGGTGAAAATATTTAGGAAATTGGATTGTTATCAGTTACGAGTATAAATTTCTTACCAAACAGATATTGACAAAAACGGCGATCGCCAACTACAACTGCAATTTGACTATATTTTTCAAGGCGGTTGAGAAAAGAATTGAATGAGCCTTTCTGTCCCATCGTACCATTTGGTGGCTAAGCACTGCGCCAATTCCTAAAAGGCTTGCGTCCACCGCCAGTATTAGTGTTGGTTTGGTATTGAAGTGTGTGAAGACTACGTCTGATTGCATCTGCCTTTTTGTTTCCTCTAACAATGTCGCATTCTTGGTCCCATAAAAATGCGACATCCTTTTGTACCAGCCGATTTATGGGGTATAATAGTGGGCTTACGTTCTTGAAAAATCTACCGTAATACAATAGTTCAGGCGAATGGGACAGTGCATTCAGGCTACAGTTGTTGATTGCTCTCAACCTGGCGAGAAGCCAGCAGCGATCCCTGAAAATGCGCTGGTCAAGCTGACATACTGCTTCGTCATAACGCCCCCTGGAGAGCCCCTACAGCACCCGCTTAGTGGTGAACCAAAGTATGCAGCGAGTCCCCTCTGTCCAGGGGTCTAAACCAGGACAAGGTCCTCCAGGTTCGGGGGTTGTGCATAGAGGTAACTTCCCTACCGTGTAAAAACGCATTAGTTCAGACACGATAACAACCTAGATATATAAATATGGATGACCCTACTGCTGACGACAATGGACAACGAAATAAGGATAACGATTTTCGGCTTGCGGAGGCCCTGGAAACCTATAAGGCTGACATCACCGCCATCCAGAGGATGAGAAACTGCGACATCTATTACGGTGATTGCTATAATGAGCGACGACAGCGCTTGTTTGGATGCGGGTTTGTTGTTCGAGCAGACTCAGGCAAGCTTAAGCTTAAGCTTTAAATGCGTGAGCGAATGCCTCATAACAATCCGCATCAAGGCTAGACTCTGCAACATTAGCCTAATCTACGCCCATGCTCCTACGGAGGATAAAAATGACGACAGCAAGCATGACTTTTATTATCTCCTAGAAAGAACACACGATCAAAATCCCCAGCTGCGACACCAAGATCGTCCTAGGAGATTTCAACGCAAAGCTGGGCAAAGAAGACATCTTCACTAGAGTCATCGGAAAATACAGCCTGCATGACGACACATCCGATAACGGACTCAGGATGCTAGACTTCGTGAGGGGGCGAAACCCCGCTGTAGCTGGCGGTCCCCTGATCAATCAACCGGCAACCAGATTGATCATATTGCGATTGACAGCAAACACTCCTCCAGTATTCTTTCCAAACGTTCCGAGGAGCCAACATTGACTCCGATCACTTCCTTGTAGCCAAGGTAAGATCACGGATATCAGTAGAGTAGAGCACGACCACAACAGTTTGACGTCGCAAAGCTACAATCGCAATCAACCGCTGGGAAATTTGCCGATCTAGTCTCCCTTAAGCTCTCAGAGAGTCCAGCCCTGCCAGGCGAAACAATCGATGAGGAATGGAACCGTTGCCTCTGATGTGTTGGGTTTTAAAATGCCACCCGGGAAAAACCCATGGTTTGACGACGAGTGCAGGCAGGCGCACTCAGCGAAGCTGGCAGTGTATAAGACGACGTTGGAGAGAAGGACGAGAGCAGTTCGTGAGCCTTACGAACTTAAAAGAAGGGAATAAGACCGGCTTCTCAAAAGTAAGAAGAAAGAGCATGAGAAGCGCGCTATCAAAGAACTAGAGAGGTTTTACGGGAAGAATAATATCCGAAAGTTTTACCTACGGGTAAAGCAACTATCCAATGAATACAGGGTGGCTGATGAATTTTGCTACATTAAGAACTCAAATAATTTTTTTTTCAGTGTATGGAATTCATTTTTCTTTTATTCATGTTAAAGCTTATTTATGTAAATAGTGCAACAGTTGACAACTGTTGTTTACTGAGCTGTTATTTTAGTTATTTTATGTTTTTAATTGTTATTAAATTTGCTTATTATTTTAAATTTTGTAAAATAGATTGCAAATAAAACAGATTACAAAAAAAAAATGTTAAAGCTCATTCAATTTTATTAAATATAGCTTAATTAGTTTTAAAAATAATGGAATTTAAATGCCCCCCCTGCTCGTTGATGCATGTGCGGCATCTTACCAATAAGTTGTTCATTACTGCTTGGAGAGTTGCGACAGGAATAGCCGCAATTGTTTCTCGAATGGATTGCTTGATTGATTTTCGTCGCAATTCTGTCATAACAGGTTGTGCTATGTGAGGAGCTGCACCATCTTGCTGAAACCACACAGAGTTGAAAGAAATTCTCATTCGGCGTAATTCTGGATAGAAAAACTCTCTCAACATGCTCAAGTAACGGTCTCCATTAACCGTAACGGTGTGACCGTTTTCTTCGAAGAAGTAGGGCCCGACTATGCAGCGTGATGAAACTGCACACCACACTGTGACACGAAGTGGATGCAATTCCGTCTCATGGAGTATCTGTGGGTTGGAAGCACTCCATATTCGACAATTTTGTTTGTTTATGTTGCCGTTTAAATCGAAATGGGCCTCGTCAGACATGAAAAGACAGTTCAACATGTTTCCATCCTCTTCCACCATTTGAAGCATCTTCTGGCAAAATTCCAAGCGAATCGGCAAGTCTGCAGCGTTCAGTTTGTTGGCCATTTGAATTTTATATGGGAATAAGTCCAAATCTTTGTGCATAATTGACTGTAATGACTGTCTGCTTATACCCATTTGAGCAGATAAGCTTCTTGTCGAAACACGTGGATTGTTTTGTATGGCAGCAGCTACAGCAGCGATTGTTTCCTCCGTTCGAACTGAAGGTCGAATGGTAAGGTATTCTGTTGACTGTCCCATGCTCGGCAAAATTGTTTACAAGTCTCATTATGGTCCATATAATATATATGGACAGAAGCCTGTCGTAACGAAGAGGGACAAATCGTAGTAGAGTCGCAATCCACTGCCAGGCAGAATATTCCACCCCACATAATGGACGATGATGGTAGAGAATACCGTCCCTCCGACCTAAATGAAGTCAGAACAGCAATGGCGAGATTAAAATCGAACAAGGGATTATCCGCGGAACTGTTTAAGGCAGCCGGAGATGACCTGGTTGGGCGCATGCACCAGCTCATCTGTAAGATATGGTCGGAAGAAAGCATGACCGGCCATCGTTTGCCGGAGACCGCTTCAACTGCGCCAACTACAGAGGAATAAGTCTCCTGAACATTGCCTACAATATCTTCTCTACCGTTTTCTGTGATCCAAGACCCAAGATGTGCAAATCGACACCCACCACCTATTCGTCGATTTTAAGGCCGCATATGACAGTGTGCATAGGGATGAGCTATACAATGCCATGTCTAGTTTTGACATTTCTACCAAACTCGTCAGCTTGTGTAGGATGACGATGGAGATTTCTCGCTGCTCCATCAAGGTTGGTGACGAAAAGGCTTTAGACAAGGCGACGCACTGTCATGTTACTTTTTTAACATAGTTCTTGAGAAGATCGCGCAAAACTCACACGCCAACCACAGAGACATGATCTTCCAAAAGTCCGTGCAACTGCTAGCATACGCTGACTACATTGACGTGATTGGTCGAACACAGCGAGCCGTCAATGGAGCGTTCGCTGGTATTTCGAGAAAGGATGCACAACATCGACGACTGGGCCGGAACATCACCATAGGCAGCTATAACTTCGAGGTAGTGAAGCACTTCGTCTACCTTGGCTCCCAAGTGAACAGCACGAACAACATCAGTGCCGAGATTTAACGCAGAATAACTCTTGCCAATCGCTGTTTCTTTGGGCTCAAGAAGCAATTGAGTAGTAAGGCCCTTTCTCGAAAAACCAAGTTGACACTGTATACCACTTTGATAATCCCTGTCTTTCTTCATGGCGCGGAAGAATGGGCAGTATCGAAGACGGATGAGGAAGTCCTTGGTATTTTCGAGAGAAAAGTTCTGCGTGCAATCTTCTTCCCTGCTTGCGTTAATGGTTTTTGGAGAAGAAGATTCAACCACGAACTGTACGGGTTGTACAGCGAAATGAGCCTAAGCAGGCGTCTACGGATCCAACGGCTAAGGTGGTTGGGCCATGTAGAGCGCATGGAAAATATTGCTCTGACCCGTAGAATCTTCGACTCTGAACCAGTGGGACAACGCAGTAGAGGACGCCTACGGTAGCGATGGCGCACGCAAGTGGAGAGGGACCTCAGCCAACTTGGTGTGCAAAATTGGAGGATGCTGGCTAAAGACCATGCCAGCTGGAAAAACTTATTGGTTGAGGCCCAGGTCCACCCCGGACTGTAGCGCCAAAAGAAGAAGAAGAAATCAGTGATATTATACGTAAGGAAAAATCCATATCAGTAGACACCTTTATCTATAAAAACGGCCATAGGGATCTTCCAATAATTGAAGAAAACATGTGAACGTTGCATAAAAAATATTTTAATGAAATGGTGGTTTTTAGGGCAAGAATTGTATTTGAAGAGAACAGGTGTAATTGTGTATGAGTTTAATAAAGTTTTTACAAAAACTGAACATATGTATATGTGAATGCATAAGAAAATGTGTTCTTTTGACAGTAATGTTAAAAGATTTTTTGGCTGAGATTTCTCCTACTCTCATAGAAACTATTATGAGATTAAGTTCTCATGTTAGATATTATCTCAGGTGTAGACGCTATAGAAGTGTGTGCGTGTAGCCATGGCAATAAGTAATAAGATTTTGATTACATAGTATGTGCCAAGGCGAATTCAATTGAATTAATTCGCCTTTATATATACACAAGTTTGTGTTTTTTATTTTCAAATTGCTTTAATTTTATTTTAACAGAAATAGCGCCAAAAACCCTATCAATAAAAACAGCTGTTCATGTTTATAATTAATTTTTGCATTTTCATTAAATTGGCTGTACACAATGTCTATATATCGCACCCTAAATACAAAAGAGTCACAACTCAAAATTTTCCAAAACTGACTTTTTCCATAAATTAATTCAGAGTACACATCTGTAACTACTGCAAAAATTTCTTTCACATCACTATCTTCTTGAACTGGAAAAATACAGTTATGTCTATTTTTATGTTAAGTGTGTTGCTTCTGCACGATGAACTAAACATAAACAGTTTTTTGTCTCTCCTGAAAATTTTAGCATTTTGAGTTGTGGCCCTTTTATATTTAGGGTGCGATATGTACATATATGTATGTATATGCAATATTTCCAGTAGCTAATTTTTGGTCGACATTCTAAAGGTGCATATGTATGTATGTATGTAGTATATATGTATGTATGTATGTATTTATAACTTGCAAAGAAAATTTACTTAATTTAATTTTATTTTAATTTATTTTATTTATATTTTTAAGTTATAACTACACAGAATGTGCGGGTAACAAAGATCATACGCCTATAATAAATATCTTTATGTACTATGCATAATTTATTTAACTCATGCCTTCACATATGAAATACTAAGTACATATGTGTGGCTGACCTGAACTTCCTCAAATAAATCGTAAAACAATGCAGTTATTCGAGGTAAGCTCTAGAAGGCCAAGACTAATTGCACTCAAAAAATAATTATGGTGACGCGAAAGCCGTACTTCAGCCCATAGTTGCTTTATGACTATGAATTCCTCATACATACATACATATGTATGTATACATATTATATGTATGTATGTATGTACATACATACACATTTTTTAATCCCTTCAGTAATTTTTTCCGCAATAGTTCAAATTCGTTTAAATTATTCTTTTTTATTTGGAGCTTGTCAGAAAAACAAAGCGCGTTAAGAAGTTCAGGGTTAACTAAGTTTAACATGTTCAATGCAAATACAGTAGCTTAATTTTTTTTTTTTCACAGAAGTTTAGAGCCAACAGAACCACTAACGCGATAATATATGTACATACTTATGTATATGTATATATGTATACATATATATGTATGTATGTACTTATGCCTTAACGTTCAAAATGAATTATGTATTAGATAATGCTAATAACCAAAAATTTGGTGTTTACTCCACCACTTGGCATGTGCAGCAAGTTTTGTTTTTCTATATTAGATATAAACATTTTTTACAATTGCTTTTGCTTAATTTACTCAATCGAATTGATAAGCATATTTATCCCAATTATTGTTACATACTATGTAGTAGTATACTATAAGTATGTAGTAGGTAAAAGACCAAAAAACGCAAACCAAAAATGAATATACATACATACATACATATGTATGTATGTAGGTACTAAATTTTTTATAATATTGTACTATAAGAGTTCCAAAGAAAAAGTGTGGCTTTCAAAATAAATACTTTTTATGTTAGTTTTATTTCAAAAAAAGTTTTCGATAAACGTACGGTTTTAATATGACGTGGGGTTTCGTTACTAACATATGTATGTATGTATGTACATATGTATGTATATGTATTTAGATATTCGTGCAAAAATTTTACAGTTAAAATATTTGTCACAAAACAAGTTTTTATGCTAGTAAATACACACACATACATATATATATAATAATTTAAACTTACATATATATATAATAAATAATTTAAACTTACATATATGTATGTACATATGTATGTGTGTTTCTCATAAAACTTTGTTTGAATTATACAAATTTACTTTGAACAATTTGTTTTTTTGCGAAACTGTGACATTATAAGAATTTCAGTTTGCGTGTCATATTCTCAAAAATTTTGCGTTGTGGCTCGTTGGTTAAACTAAACTATATATAGTTTGTTCAAAGTATATACATATATTTTGCGTATGTTCCGTATTTTAATACAAGTCGTATGATAAGTCAAATTTTTGAGTAGAAGAGCATGGATCCGTATTTTAAAAATGAGAATAAAAATCTTACGACAAATGTTTTTACGTTTACACTATTGGTAAAAGACCAAAACAAAGTGAAATGTTTACATGAAAATACAGCTCTGATCTAATGATGTGTGAAGGAATAAAAAATTTAAAACACTGAGAGCCGCACGACTGTAAAATTGTCATCCGTATTTTCTCTCTATGTCATATGGTTTCATTAAGTAAAAAAATAAAGCAAACAATGAATAACATCTGTGAACAACTGAAATAAAAAAAGGCACATACAATAGCATATAAGAATAGTTTTTGGTGCAAATTTACCAATGGTGTAAACGTAAACGTAAAAAAATTAAGTCGTAAGATTTGTATTCTCATTTTTAATATACGGAAATAGTTTCATATGAGTTTCTCTTTGGGCGACTTGTATTACCGTCTAATTCTTCTTTAACACATAGGTCTACGTACTTGTAGAAAATAATTCGTGTTCTGTGGCAACGCTGGTTTCAAACAGGTGTAAATTTCGTTTATATTGATAAGTATTTTATTGATATCTG
The DNA here is from genome assembly GCA_932526305.1 of Epicampocera succincta. Classification (NCBI taxonomy): domain Eukaryota; kingdom Metazoa; phylum Arthropoda; class Insecta; order Diptera; family Tachinidae; genus Epicampocera; species Epicampocera succincta. The sequence goes on from OW052035.1 coordinate 20,612,015, forward strand.
CTTTACATACTACATATATCACTCAAAGTTCATATATCCAAGACTTAGTTTAAGATATCATATATAACAAATTTAAATATATACATACATACGTACATATGTCTTAAAGAATATAGTTTGATGATCAAAGATTTTTACATGTGTATATATGTAAATACATGTCCATAAAAGTTTAGATACTCGTACATGCTTTAATCTACATATTAAGTTTTATGCTAAAATAATATCGAAAATTCTAAAATAATAATTATATTAAATATCCGCAAAAAATATAGTGTGGCAACAAAAATTTATTTTCTTTGATGCCGTTGTATATATTCGTCTCGCTTTAGCATTTGTTAAAAATCACGCCAACGTTTGCAATGCTGCCAACATTTGAAATACAAATTTTGCTGAATTCTGCCAAGAGTTAAAAGTGAAAAAATTTTCTCTTGTTAAAAATTGCCAAATAAAAATATAAATAAAAATTGGTACCGCAATTAAATATTGATTGAAATGACTTAAATTTGGAGAGCTAAAAATTGGCAGTGCATAATAATAAAATAAATTATATATCATTATGACCCAACCTCGTTATGTGGACTCGTTAATAATTTTATTTGAAGTAAAAATATAATAAAATTTATATAAACACAGAATATTTTAAATATATTCAAAAATCATATCAAATTGGTGAATTGTTTAACATATGTATGTACATACATACTTGATTTGTACTATTTTCGATGCTTGACTTTGAATTTGGCAGCGAGGAAAACTCTAATAAACAATCTATATTTTAAGTGGCTTCAAGTTTTTAGAAAATAAACTAAACGCACTATTGGAAAGACAGAAATATGAGCGGACGTGGAAGTCGGAAAAGGGGAAGACCTCCAAAAACTCCAAATGATCGTTCTTGCTCAAAATTTAATTATCAATTGTTAAAGAAACCAAAATATTTAAGTAAAACAAGCGATTCTCAAATAAGCACACCTTCTGCATCGAGAGCTTCTTCTCCATTGGAAAGTGATGGAAGCAGAAATAACAGAAAATCTTTTAGTAGAAGTAGAGGGCGCGGAAGAAAATCCAATACTAACTCTTCCTACAGCAGCAGAAAAAGTAAGTTTTGTAATCTATACATTTTATAATTATTTGGAACTGATTAATTTATTCTCGTATTCAATCACAAATTGTTTTGTTATTTTATAAATATATACATACATACATATGTATGTGTGTCGCTGTAGTTGTGATTTTTATGACTGCAATATAAACTTTTTTGTTATATTTAAACGATCTATGTTCAAATATTGATGTATATGTATATAATTGGTCTAACCGGTTATTGGGTAGTCCAAAAGGATGGAAATCTCTGTCTACTTTATTAGGGAGGACATCCAGTGAAATAATATTTTAGCTTTGACAGAGTATTACAAAAATTTATTTACAAAGAAACAGCCAGATGAAGTAAAATATAATACATATAAACATTTGTGAAGGGTTTTTAAGAAACAGTATAAATTGAATTTATTTATTTAACTTCTTGCAAACATTGCAGTCAATCGGATTGTAGTCTCATGAGTTTAAGAATGGGTAACTCATTATGACCACATGTCAAACTCTTGGCCACTTAACTTTTTTTTCATTAAATATACCTAATATGAAGTTTGGAATAAATATCTTAGTTAAAATAAAATTAGAGCTCGGAAATACGTCCAAGTCTTTCAATACTAAAAATTAGAAGTGCACTCATTTAAAGAGGGATGGCATGGATACATACATCAAAATTAAAATTCGAAACGACGATACGGGATGCAAAGTTCTCATTAAAGGTATCGAAGGAAAAGTCTAACGCTTTCAAAATGTAGGCAATGTCTGATGAGCTTAGTATCTCAAATGTCTTAAAATTCTATTACTCTCATCCTTAAAAATAAAAAGATCAACATTTTTAAGACCTTTACACAGGTTTTCAACATACAAGAGTGAATTAATACAACTCAACTGACAAGTCATACACGTCTATCATTACTAATTTTAGCCATGTTTACTTTAGAATTACTTGACTTTGTACAACAAATTTTCCATCCACAAAGGACCGAATGATAACTGTAATGGTGCAAATAAAACTGGAGAGCAAATTTGTTGAAGTTGAAATTTTTCTCAAGCAAAAATACATGTAAATTTTGTCCTATGAAATATGTTATTTGCACTAAGCTATGCGCATACCGCAAGTTAGTATTATTATTGAGATCTACTAAGAGAATATTTGAGATACCCCACAAATTTATGGTAGAAGTACTGTTTCTTATAATATTGCTTAAATACGCGTTTATTCTAAGCTTGCAAACAAATCGTACATCTTTATAAACTCTAGACTTAATTTTTTCGAATTTCCAAGTTATGTTCGATAATAGTTATAATAATTGTAAGTAAATATCTGTTGCATAGTTATACAAATAAGAACGTGTAACTAATTCGAAGAATTAAACAGAAAATAAACTTGTAAGTGGAGTTTTAGCTGTAAAGTTCCGGTTTTTATCCAAGGCATGTTTTTGTTGTTTATAAATGTATGTAAATTGTTAAATTTCACATCAATACACTTGAATGATTCAACAAGTTCAATTTTATGTTATTTATGAAAATGCCAAACTGACAAATATTAAAATTGTAGAAGTGAAAACAAATAGCTTTTATGTTCTTTGGCTTAATTTTTAGGTAGTTAACTTTCATACATCATAACACATACCAAATTATTATTTATGTACTGGACACAATTAATACAATTGCAGTTTGCTTACGAATAGTGATGCGCGGCAAAAATTAAGCTCTATAAAAGTCCCTTTTCCTAATAATTCAAAGCTCTATTTAATTGATCTCAAAGATCAATGGTCATTAAATAATTATATTAATAAATAAAATAGTTAATAATAATTTGCATACTGTATCTGGGAACGAAACTTTTTTTGACTCTGTCTAAAAGTACATTCTTGAAAATCCAAAACATCTTTTACTTTATTTAAGGAATAGTCTTGTAATACCCTAGTCATCGTCTAAACGCCGAAATAATAAAAGAAATAAATATAAAGGCAATATTATCCTCAAAGCTCTAATAGCATAGTCCTGAGCATGAATCATCGTTATAAGGCATTATTCATCAGTTCAAGATGCTAATGATGATGCCATCTCTATAACTGTTTACGTGCTGACTGCTGCGAATAATTCAACTGCCACTGTTTCTCTACCTCTACAACTGTATCCACCTCTACTGATGTACTCTGCAACGTTCTAGCGAAAAACTCTTATTGTTATACTTTAGAAAATACATTTTTTTTATTCCACCAGATGTTGATGAGCTAATTGATAAATTTTATTGTTGAAAGCCGTGGGAGTGTAATATTATTTAATCTTGTAGTTTTCGTGGAAACTACCTACTACTACTATAGTAGTCCTGTTAATCATATAAGTATTTTATACTAGAATGATCGTTTTTTAAATACTTTGGTTCCAGATTTGTTAATAAAAAGGTTTGACTTCACACACAATATTTTAATTTTTGTTGAAACTATACTGAAAAATGTTAGACATGTTCAAGCCAGGATGCAAATGCTCCGCATTTGTTGCTGGTTATTTCAACCTCCCGTTTTTTCTTGGAAACATTTACCAGTTATGTAGTACTTGATTCCAGTGAAAAATATTAATCAACAATATAAATTCATAGCAATATCTTTCATCTTGGCCATTACCAAATGAATGCAGACGATTGTAGAAATAACCATCGTCATTATAAAGTGTTTTGTTTCAAAAAAAAGACCCACTTTATTGAACTAAACAGTTAAATTAATTAAAATAATAAATACTTGCTGGTGCAACTTCTTTTTTGTTGACACTAGAATATTCAAATTTTAATGTGATGTGTGTGTCTTATACTAAGTGGTCCGCCACTGGTCTGTTTTTGTCTATGGATTATCAAAAATACTCTTTCAGCCGTGATAAACATCTAACTAATCAACTAACTTTTATACAAAATTTATTTAAATAATCTGAAAATGGCTCCCAATTTGTTTTACATTATCTTGAACTTAAAATGAAAAGATGTTGGTTACCCGTCAGTCTTTAAATATGATAGTATATAGTGGTAAACAGATAATGTAATTTGTAATAGGTTTGCTGATTTCTTTGCAAATACCTACTCTTGATCACAATATAATGGTACAAAGAGATTTCCATTTTTTAATTGTAATGCGTCATGAATCAAAGTTAAAGATGTATGTATAATTTTAATGTGCGGAAACCTTGACTTTGTCTTCAAGATTGCAATTTATTTGTTCTATTGAAATGCGACATTTTCGTGCGTCGCATATTACTAATTAAAGGGACATCTCAAAATTACAACTGACTTTCTTCTGCACCAACATGTCAAAATGGTTCAAAAACAGGATGCTCGACAGCAACAATCTTAGCAAAGTGTTTGATAAAGTCATGCTAGGCATGTCTTTTGAGAGGTTAAACTGGATAAAATTTTATCTTGTGGATCGAATATGGTGTTCCACAAGAGAGTCATTTTAGACCCTTCTCTTTTCTATATTTCAACGATCTGTTATGAATTACTCCAATATATTAATGTATTTTGACAGTGTTAGATTTTATTATAGTTTTAATCATATCTCCAACCATATAAATCTTCAGAGCGATCAGAATAATTTCTTTGATTGGTATAACTACAACATAATAGAACTGAATTCAGAAAAGTAGAAAAATATAAGTGCATTCTCTTTTTAGGAGCCTATATAATGCGGTAAGATGTACTCAGTTGAAGCTCGTTAATTCTTTCTGTGATCATGAGATATTCCTTTATCCTAAATTAAGTTTAATCCCGCATATTACTTTACCGGTTTTTAGTAGAAAAAAATATTACTTTAACTGTAAATAAAGCAAAAGGAGTTTTGGTTTTTATAAAACGGACAAAAAACGCAACAGATGGAATCAGTGCAAAAACAGTTTCTGTTGGTCTGTCTTCGTAGCCTCCTGTGGAATTATAACATACATACATTTTCTTTCATACCGCAGTCGACCTGCGTTAATAAAGCTGTTAAACATTAAAAACTCGCTGTCCAACGTTAAATTTAATATTTGTTTTTAGTTTTATTAATGGTAACATGCAGTGATTTTCTCGTAAACATAATATGTGCCTTGTCCTTATACTCGAAATTATGGTCCACCACTTTTTGTAAAAATTTGTAGAGATAATTATGCTATAGCAAATTTTATGATGGCGTTATGCCGTTGATGTAATAGCCTTTTACCTACACATTGATTTTCTCTCACAAATAAAGGTCATGAAGAATCATATTCTTGAGTACTTACCTTTAAGTTAATATGTTACATTTTTAATTTAACTACAATTTTTCAATTTAAATCCATTGATTAACTAAATAAAAGAGCTTATTAAATTAGTGTATAAAAAGTCTAAGCGTGTGTTGAATCACAGAGCATAAAACACATTAAGAAGTATTTACAAAAAAAGAGCTGGTATAAAGTCGGTATGCGGAAGATGATCATTTACATAAACACTACAATAACATCGTGGTATAAATCGGAGAGTTTTAAAATTTCTCATCTTTTTCAATTTATAAAAATATTAGTATATGTTTGTATATTTTTAATATACACAGAAACAAAAATATTAATTTCAGATGTAAAATTAATACGATCTCATATAAAAACATAATTAGTTTCTTTTATTAAGTAGGATGGAAAAAATATATCAAAATGAGAGATTTGTCGACTCTTAGAATTTCGTTGTTCCCTCCTGTTGAAACCGCATGTTTTCTAGTGCTAATTCATCTAATTAAAGTTGTCTTGTTCTTACATGTAAAGTTATTGAAATGTATGTATAATCTTAAAAGCTCGTTTAGAGTCTAAAAATATTGCCATTATATTTCTTTTTTCAGTATACGAGGTATGTTCAAAAATAAGGCGAATTATAAAATCAAAAAATATTTATTTATTTAAAAAATTGTATTTTTTCCCGTTCAAAAAAGTCCCTTCAGATATGCTCTGACGAATACGGTGGCTGATGCATAATCACGGTGTTGTTTTTAGCAAACAAATTACGCTAAAAAAAAATCCTTCAAAAATTTCCGAAAAATTTACATCATTTCTCTAGTAGTGATTCGACGATTTTCAATTCTTTACTCGCTCAAAATTTTCAACGGTTGTTAATGTGCTTGTACCACTTTTCAACTACAATTTTCCAACTCAGAGCACTGAATTCCAGTTTTTACATAAAATTTTATGCAAATTCTTTGATCTAATCCAAATCGTCGAATGGCGTAACCCAGGAATGTATGTTTGATGCCGCATCACTACTTGATCGATGTATATTTTGCGACTTTTTATTTCTTAATTTTATTTATATTTTTACGGGTATTCTTTTTGACGAAGGAAAATTAACTACTTTCTTAATTTATGCATATTCTTAACCATATTATTTTCATTATTGGCATCTATTTGATCAATGTTTTCTTCGAATAGTATTTCAATTTAATTTTCGTTTCATTATAGGGATCAGTAAAAAATTAAACTCATAAAAAAATCATATATAAAAAACTACGTTAAGTTGTTTTATGCAAAGAGTTTTGCCATATTTATTTCATTTGTTTTTACTCTGCTTGTGTAGTAAATAATATATTTTGTTTACTTCTCTTAAAATCAGTTGGTGTATAACTATTAAATTTCTGCTCGCAGATTTGTTGTTTTACGTTGCAATCGGTTATGTGCGTCTTATATGAATTTACTTTACACAATGCATCATGACAGGTAGAGAGTTTCCTCTCTTAATTCTTTTGAGTAAAAAGAAAAGAAATCAAATACTTTTGCCTAGTTTTACATAAATAAATTTCACATATATATAAATATGTATATAAAGCAAATGTGAGTGAAGCCTAGATTATCAGGGATTCGATTAACTGACAATGCCGATTGTCCTAGAGAGAAAATTGGTAATTGTTTTCTATTTTCCATACTTTTTTTGCATCGATTACCGTGATCTATTAACTGGGACTTAAACATAATTTTTGATTTTGAACAATCACACACTATATGAATAAAACGAAAAAAGGGAAGTCGTTTGAACAAGATGGGTCAAAAGTATATGTACACGCGTGTTTAGTTTAATTTGCACAAGAATCGTGTTATTGGAAAATATAAATTCAAAGTGAAAAAACACATACATACTATGTATGTATGTATCTCTTACATGTTTTTTAAGAAACTACGTAATAAGTACGTAATACAAAATGCGTATCACTGCTTTTTGTCAAAATTGTTTTTATTTGTTCTTATTTTATTTAAACATATTAAACCCTTGAATAATTGAATTATCTACCTATGGAGGCATTTCATATTATTCTTCGATAATCCGCCTTCCATTACTCTACATATCTGAATTCTTTAGAAAATCCAATACACCCACCCTTATTCTGCGTTTCAATTGCGTTCCCGCATTCAGTTACGCTCGGATCGAAAAAAGGTATTCTGACAAAAAAAATTAATCGAAAGAAAAAGAAGAAGAGCGGAGTATGTTTAAATTAGCTTCTTTGCGGTGAAACGTGTGAAATAAAAACAGTAAAAATAAACAATTTTGTAAACATTTTAATAAAAAGTAAAATTCAGTGCACAAAAAAGTGATATATAAAATTAATAAACAAATAAAAACGCTAATCCCACTTGTATTTATTACCAGACCCGTCAACTGAATAACTTTTTCCTCAAGTGGGCTAATACGATTGTTGACAGCTTCCGTTTGATGTAGCTTTTCCAGTCAATCCAAACCTTAAAAATAATATATGTAGTATACTTTATATACAACAGATTATTAAAATGCCATACTTTCTTCCAAGTAATGTCATTTCGTGTTGGTGGTCCTATGGCGTTAAGTGTAGTTGCAACTTCTTCCCAGAATGCCTTGACTTCTTCCTTAGGACGCTTGTAGTAACCACAAGCAATATCGTTCTTCATTTCCATTAAGCTCAATTAAACAAAATTTGCTTATTTTATTTTATACTTACATATTTTTTAATTTTACCCTTTTTTTAAAAAACTCCAACAAGAATTGAAAAAACTTCCGTTTGCACATACAAAACTTAGAAAAACATAGCTACGATCGTAACGCAGAATACATACAATCGAAGAAACAAATGAAAATGAAATGAAACAGAACGGAACACAGAATACCTAAGTTGCCAAACGGAGAAAATTTCGATCCGAATCGACACGCAGAATAAGATTGACTATCAGAACAAGTAAAATCCATTTTACGACATTTCACGTGTAGTTTCCTGACTATATGAATCTGTTTGCTTAAAATGTTTTTAAATATTCCAATTCAAAGATATCAATGAGAGTGTTCTCTTTAAGAAACCCGTGAATTAAACTTCATTAGTTTAAGTTGCATCCTCCTCATTCGCGAATTGATCATTGTACTTTGTTCGTGGTTCGTGCGTGTTTTGACGAATACATTTATACATCGTTATTCTTCGATTTCAAAAATTCATAACTGGCTGCTTTGATATAAGATGCCATCTTTCAAGAGTACTTGAAAGGAAACGTGATAACTAGTTGAAGAAATCTGATTTCGTGAAAGTGCACTGAGAAAGAAAAACTTGTTCGTAAATCTCAACAACAGTAAAAAAAGTAAAAAAAAATCGGTAACTTTTTAATGAGTTTTTAATACTACAATAATTAAAAGAATAATTTTTTTATTCTTTTTTTATTTTTAAGTGATATGTTACGATTTGTTGTAACGTTATTATATTCCACTTCGTTCCATTAAAAAATGATTTTAAAAAAGAAAAGAGAAACAGTATTACAAAAATGTATGTAAATTTTGGCAAAAATTTAAAAAAGGTAATTTTTTCCAACGTGATTATACAGGGAAAAGCAAAAGAACCCTATCTAGCAAGGTGACTCAATTCAGTTTATGAAAAATTATACTGATATCGTCAGTGGTTTTACCAAAGGAGATATAGTGGACGTAGAGAATTTATGGACAGAATGGAAATTTTAAATTCCTTTATTTTTTACATCAGAAAAGATTTTTTTATTTTTGAACTGCGTTAAATGAAACAAAGCATGTAATATAAAATCGACAAGAATCACCAAACTCTTCTTCGCCAAGTTTTAAAATTTTGTTTCACATCGTTTATATGCTTTTTGTAAGCAAATTTGTATACTGCGTCTACATTGGAAATATCGTTGGGAAGTTCGAGGCAAATGAGGCGTATTTAATATATGCCACTTGTGGATACGTGGAAAACCCATATTTATCGCCTATTGCTTACAATTTATGCGTGTCCCATAACCGATCTAATTGCCTTTTAATCACACTCGCTTTTTTGTTTTTTTGCAAAATTTTTGCAAAAAATTGCTAGATTGTTATGTTCTGATTTTCGGTCCATACCTTGTTGTTACCATTGCACAATTGTTAAAAATCTTAGCCTGCCGAAAGTTTCGTATTTAACAATGTCTTGCATATTTGTCGGTCTCTATATCACTTGCAGGACATTTAGAGGCGTTTACAACCATTATTTTTTTATGTATTTGGTATTCGACCCATTATAAATTTGTCGTATTTCTGATCTTTCTGGTGTTATTTTAATTGCAGCAAGTTCACAAATATTATTTTAAAAATTAGGTCGTTGCCAACAGATTTTTTTGATACTACATGAAGAGTAAAGTCATATATATCCCTTTGCGCGAATAACAGACTTAAGAAAAAGTTATTATATTATAATGTAAATTTTTTATTAATTGCAATAACCAGCTTCTTTTTTACCATCCGGAACAGAAAAAAGTTTATTTCATAATGAATAACGGAATTCTCTGAATCAGTAATTAATTGTTTTTATGCGGAATTAGTGGATTCAAACAACGAAATTTTGCAAACACAATTATTAAACAAAAACGATAAACAAAATGTTATATTTTAGATAATTTTTTAACTTCGATTTGTTTTCAAATATTCAGTTTACTTTGAATACAACAATATTTAATGAAAACAAATATTTTTTTGCTGGCAATTTACAAAAAAAAAAATATGGTGCATAAGTTTTCATATATTTCATAGAACGAATGGCAAATTACATTTAAAAAACGCACGTATATATCTGCTACAGCCATTAAATCGGAACGAGGAATTAGTTGAAAAAGATGTACTTAGAAGATATTTCAGGAAGGCCTTATTAGCAGAACCACATCATGGTACATTTGGTGGATAGTATAGATTTCAAATTCGCAAAAAAAGGTAGAAACGTGTTTTGGTCGAAGGAATAAAAAAAGTGATGGAAAAACATAGTTTAGACGTCCGTATGGGTACTTCTCATGACAAAAAGTGGTTCTAGATAACGGCATACAAAGGCTGCTCAGCCTGTAAATTGCAATTCAATAGGAAATTGATGGTAAATTCTTAATTGTGGAAAGCAGCATTTGCTCACATCTTTCATCAATTCTTCCAGATTTTAACATCTTCACATAAGAAATTAGCATCCTCCAACATCTCTACTAAATTTTTCTATCTCATTATGTTTAATCTTTCATCTTTGCACGAATTCAGCGTCATCACTATAAAAATTACAAGTTGACAAAAAGTAAAATGTTTGTATATTAACATATTTACATATGTACATACATATGGAAAATAAAAAAAAGAGATATGTTGCCAAGCAGGAATTATATTTTCGGGTAACCAAAATATCATGGATCCCGTGTGGCTGAAGACTTCATATTGCTAATTTTACATTGTCAGATCTAGTACAGTCATAACATCCGGTGGGTTATTTAATTTTGAGATGGAACAATTAGTAAATATGTTTAAGGATAGTTAGCGTTTCATCACGATGGGTACATTTAGGTGGATCACATTTTTCAAAATAGTGTTTGGAGTTGAAGGGGCATTTCAGCGCTCTAAGCCGACAGCTCGGTGCAGCACTGGGATCGAGTACACTTTTATTATAATATAATCTGCTGCTAATTGGACTCTCTTGTCTTTGGATAAATTTAAAAAGAATACTTATAACCTTCGGAAAACAAGGAATTTCCGTTTTAAAGCTCTTTGCACCGGAGCCTGCATTTTTATTTCCCTGGATTCTAATATGAGAGAGAATCCATAGTACCAAGATTTTTTGTGTTTCATATTGCAGCCTTAAAAAATCATTGTACACACCGTTAATCAAATCTCGAATTGCACTCAGGCTATCACTGCAGATAAGAGTTTTTTAATATGCCCGGTGATAAGTTCAGTTTCTGTTCGTATAGCTGCCATTTCCGCCGTAAAAATGCTTACATATTTTCTAAAGTAGCAACAATAAAAAATTCTAAAATTCATTTGTGTATGTTATCATAACTTTCTATTTCATTATTAAAATAAAATATAAATTTTTTGAGTTTACGCACTGATTATTTCTTTTTATTACCGGTTTTCATATTCATTTCTACCACCATGTAAATGTAAAGAATTTTTTTTTTCATTTTTAATATCTTCCTCGCATTTCTCTGTCTGAGATGTGAGTGAATGTAAAGCCTATAAAAAATATTAAGGAGGTGCAGTGAAAAAAGGGCTTTAATCTCCTATCCAAGACTTAGAGAAATCTATGCGAAAATTGTGCTAAACCTGTCTTAAAAATAAAGGCTATAGTGGAAAGTACTATATTTAAAAAAGATTATTTTGTATAGTATACATATTTATACATACTCGTAAGTATTTCTTTAAGTGAATTTTTTAAGTGTTAGTGTAGTAAATAGAGGTAAACAAAAGTCGCAATGAAATAAAGTAAAACTGGACATGATTTAATAAAAAAATGTTAAGGTAATTTTAAGTGTCCCTATTAATTTGACCATCGCAAATGGGTTTAAAATTTCCCATCGCTTTTTTTGTTGGCAAATCCAATCGAGTGAAAAAAGTGTGGAATTAGTTAGCAAATATTTGTTGAACAGTTTCGGGCGCGATATTATGACTGCTACCTGTGCTATTCGAAATATAAGTTATATCATTTAAATTCAAATTAATTTAAAAATATAACTTTTTCCCAGAAATCTGCAAAAATCATCTGTCAAAATAGTAGCACTGCTTATTTTGGTCTGAAAGAAAAAATAATACAACTATAACAATATGGTTTCCTGTGGTTGTAATGTGAGTAGCTATTCGTTAGGTATCTTAGGTAATGTTTTTAATATTTACTTGCGTTACCCTTGTTAGAAATAACTGCTTTGCAGCGTCTTTCTATAGAATTGACCAAGTTTTGGCACCTCTGTAATGAAATAGAGTGTCAGACCTGCTGTACTGTCAGCCAAAGATCACATTGGTAGTCCCTTTGACTTCGGATACCTTCTTCTTAAGATCAGGCCACAAATTTTTGATGAGGTTTAAATCAGGAGACTGATCAGGCCATATCATCAAAAGGACATTATTGTCCTGCGTTTTAGCTTTTATACTATATGTTTTGTGCCATTGACTTATTGAATGGCCCAAATTAGTGGCATATTTTCGGAAGCATACGGCAGATTTACTTCCTTAAGTATTTTGACGCATTGTGCTGCATCCGCGGTGAATAGCTCCAACACCGTAGTACGAAAAACATCCCCATACCATGATACTGGAACCTCCGTGTTTGACAGTCTTTGTGGTAAATTTTGGGTTATATTGCGATTTTGGTGGCCTTCTAACATAGGTTCGTGAAACCTTTCCACCAAACAAAGCTATTTTGGACTCATCTGTCCACAGAATATTACGCCACTTCACAAGTGTTCAGTCTAGGTGGTTTTTAACAAACTGCAACAGTTTGGACACATGCTTATTTGTTAAAAGAGGGACTTTTTTTGGACTGTGAGCTTTTAGATTATATTCTCTAAGTCTCCTGCATATTATCTCAGTGCTTATTGGCAGTTCTAATTCTGTTTCACTTCTGCAGCTGACATAAAAGGATTTTTTTATTTGCCGTACTATGCAGCTGACGATTGCGAGTGGCGTTACGTTTTACCTTCCGAAATTAGTTTTTTAATTAATTTACTTTTTTTCACTTTTACAGTCTTTAGCACGACCCATTGCGAACACTAGAGCGACAAAGTTCTTAAAAATTATAATACGTATGCCAATATCAGTTACGCTCGTGAACATGTTTTTTAAATAAACAAGAATTATTTTCACAAAAAAAATGTTTTTTATAAAAAGAATATACTTGTAGTAACGGGACTGTAAAGTTATAGATTAAAATATACAAGTATTACAACAGAAATGCGTAATGAAATTAAATACTTATAGTGGGGCTTTTATGTTGACAGCAGCTGAATGTTTAATATCGCAAATGACATGTGTTCTGCTAACATTTTGTGTAATTTCGCACTATGTTGTAGTAGTTAGTCGTCTGTTATGAGTTCGCCTTGTTTTCTTCGCTACGCATTAGATCTCATTTTCTCAAATTCCAAAATATATGATTAAAGAAGTCTTATAACCAGCAAAGCTGAACAGCGTAAGTTCTATTAAAAGACCTTCTGTTCTTCAGGAGCACTTACATACATATATGTATGTATGTATATGTGTATACATACTAAAGTGATAAACTTTTTCAAACTTAACTAAAAATTAAAAAATATTCGAATCCAAAGAATTATCAAAGTCATAAGAAAAGAATGTTGTGTAGAACACGTTAGAAGTTTTTATACTACCATTCCACATGTAACCATTATTGAAAGTATACAAAACCGGTGAAAAATAATTTTCAGACTAAAAACATTGAGGACTACGGAATAGTTCCCAAAATGAATCGTAAATAACTACTTATTAGCTGGGTTAAAGTTAAATTTGAAATATATAATAAATGTGATACAATGAACACGCCAGTCAACAACTTCTACTTGATAAATACTATATTTCATTTTATTATTTCTTACAGATTATGAATCGGAATACCATTATGGGTCAGACTTTGGAGACTCATCAGAAAAAAGTGATGAAGAGGATATTTTAATGTCAAATTCTGAAGAGGAAAGTCTTGAAGGTGGAAATGAAAGCGAATCTGAATTTTCTGTTTGTAGTTTTACCCAACAAGGCGTTGGCAGGCCGCATCGACCACCGAGCCCCGATCCCATTTGGTTACAAGATCGTGAGTATTCAGCTCTGGAACTTCCCGAATCGTCCAGTGATTTGCTTGTGGATAATAAACATATTTTAAATGCTGTTAGCATTTATGAAGTTTTAAGAAGATTTCGTCACTTAGTGCGCTTATCACCATTTCGTTTTGAAGATTTTTGTGCTGCATTAGTTTGCGACGAACAGAGCGCTCTATTAACTGACATACATATTATGCTTCTTAAAGCAATACTCCGCGAAGAAGACGTTCAAGGAACTCATTTCAGCCCATTAGATCAAAAAGATACTGTCAACATTAGCTTATACTTAATTGATACAATAACTTGGCCAGAAGTCTTGAGAAGCTATGTTGAAAGCGATGATTCTTTTGATCGAAACATTTATAGTATTTTGTGTGCAGGAGAATATCCATACACTGGAGTTTCTGATCGTGTTAGAGTGCTACAGTTTTTAACGGACCAATTTCTCACGACAAATTCCATCCGAGATGTAATGCTACAGGAGGGTCCAATACATTATGATGATCATTGTCGTGTGTGTCATAGATTAGGTGATTTGTTATGCTGTGAGACATGCCCAGCAGTCTATCACTTGGAGTGTGTGGAGCCTCCAATGTTAGATGTGCCTACAGAGGACTGGCAGTGCGGAATATGTAAATCCCACAAAGTGGTGGGTGTTGTAGATTGTATTTTACCGCAAGAAAAACAAGGCGTACTCATAAGGCAAGATAGTTTGGGATTAGATAGGCACGGTAGAAAATTTTGGTTCATTGCCCGAAGAATATTTGTTGAAGACCAATCTAGTGAAAACGTTTGGTATTACAGTTCAATTACTAAATTTGAATTGTTACTAAGTTTGCTTGATAGCGATGACCTAGAATCTAGACTCTACTCCCAAATTTTGGATCTAAAAGATGAAATTATAAGGCAACTTAAAATTACCGAAAATCTGACAAATGAATACAAGTTTAATAGAAAGTCATACATTGATATGGAGAACGAACAATCTGATAGAAACTATAAAGATGGCTTAGACAAGGAATATTCGGAAAATGCTAGTATTGCGGAAGACGCTGATATAGAATCAAAATTGCCTGAAAATAAAATTATTACGCGACAAAAATCATTACAACTGTCTAGCAGTACACAATATTTTAGACTAGGTATGGAGAACACCTTCAAAAACTACGTGAACCAATACATCTCAAACACAATTGCATTAAACAAACCTCAAAGAAACGAAGAAAGAGACAAACGCCGCCACTTATCTCATAAGTTTTCGCTAACAACTGCATCAGAGTTCAAATGGATTGGTATTACAATGGGCACAGCTGATAACATCATTTCAACATTACGCCAGACGTTGCTCTCGTTTGAACAGAATATATCAAATCCTTTTCTCAATCCGAATTGGAATACTTTAAAAAAACTTTGGACTTCTGCAGTTATGTGCAGTCGTTCACCGTCAGATTTCTCTTTAGTTCTGCTGCTTTTTCAATCCTCTATAAAAAATGTTGTTTTCGCAAACGTTTGGCATGAACAATTAGGGCACACATCATTGTGTCGGATTACAGCAACTGAACGCGAAGACAGGAAAAAAATTGAAAAACGAGAAAAGAGAGAACGAGATGATGAAGAGGAACGCAATCGTTTAGCCTTTAATTATATCAAGTATACACTTGGTCTAAAACACCAGGTGTGGAAACAAAAAGGTGAGGAGTATCGCGTTCATGGCCAGTGGGGTTGGATGTGGTTGTCATCAAGCAGGCGTTGTGGACGAACTCGGCGTTGCGCCATAAGAGGGCAGGCAATGTTGCCTTTTAAAATAAATGTCCATTATACAAATGACAAAGATGTAGATGAAATTGTTACAGTCGATCCACGAACATATAAATTTATATTACAATGCGAGAGTGACTTCCTTCGTGGGTCTGAATATAACTATTTAGATAATTACAAATGCATTAAAGTTAAAACAGTAAGTAATAAAAATGTAGGTATAATCGATGTTTCGAAATCCCTTTTAATGGCTGGAAGGCTATTGTACCCTAAAATTGCGAAGAAAAGTTATCTGGATGATCTTCTGTCAAGACGAGTGCGCCTTAAAGAGGCGGAAGAACAAATTGGTGTTAAAAGTGAAAACACTGACGAAAATAATTTAGCAAATGACTCGATCTCAAGCAGTAAATCCTGCCAACTTTCACGACCAACATTTTTAGAAAAACGATTGCTGCGATTAGTTGAGTCTTCTAAAGCTGGAACATCACAAAATAGCAACACAAGCGTTAATATAGATCTTGTTAATTCTTTGGCTAAAAAAATTCAGAGCGTTCGCTTACAGTTCAGTCAGCTAAACCGTTTTGCAAAACAATACCGTTGCTATACTAAAGAATGCAACACAAACTCTAATGCAGTATCTCAAATAACTCAAAATACTTGTTATTCGCCACTTTGTTTGCAAAAAGCTAGAGCAAAAAAAGAATTGCTACTTCTACTACGGAAGGCACATTCAGCTGGAAAGGGTTCGAAGGAAACAGTAGCTGCAATTTTAGGGGCTGTTAAAAAGCCCTCCATTTTGGAACAGAAATTAACAGAAGGGAAAAAAGAAAATTTCACATTACCTCTAGACGATTCCGATGACTACAAATGGCTGGACGATGTTCCAAAGGATTTAATGAGTGATTGGGAAAACGCAAAAACTACAGCAATCCCATTTGATGATAAACTTTTAAAAGAATGTTATTTATTGAAAGAAGACTGCTTACAAATTGATAATTCGTCTTTCGAAAGTGCTATTAAATCCGAAATTGAATCAGCCGACGCTAACGTATTTGGTGGAGAAGAAAAAATGGATTTTGTAGATAACATCGATGTTTGCAGTAACGTTGAGGTCGAAAGCTCCGAAACTACAAATGATGATTCCCTCGCAACAGTTGCACTGAATTCATTATTTCAGGAGTCTAACGAACAACAATTATCTAAAAAGGTTAAGAAAAACGCAAAAACTAGAAATAAAACGTATATTGGCACCAAAGATGTTTTGGATCAAACTTTAGCTACTGACGTTACCCAAAAGAAGCAAAATCGCCGGTTTCCCATTCATCAACGCGTTTCAAAGCGCGAAGACATTACAAAACAGGAGAAAGAATATTTGCCCAACGGCAAAGAACGAATTTATTCAGTAACTTGTACAAGAGGCCGTATATACCTTGTGCCAGATATTACGAAAATTAATCCAAATAGAATAGATAAACAAAATGAGGAATTGTCGAACAGTAAATCTTTAGTCAAAAGTATTCGACCATATTCGAAATTTCCGTTGATATCTAGTTTCTTAACGCACAAACTGAAAAAGAGTCTTTTCATTCTACCTCGTTTTGAACTTATGCGAATAGCAAGAGCAGGGGGAAAAATACCTGTAAGTGGATTTCATCACTTAGCAAAAAATAACCAAATGGTGTGGCCTTACCAGTGTTCCAGGCCGCTTTTTAAAACATGTTGGGCATTTCGTACAACCAACATTTCCACACTATCTGCTATAGCTCTTCAACTTCGCATTTTGTGGTGTTGTCTAAGATGGGACGACATGGCTGCCAAACCGCCTTCTGCTGATGGGAAACATCAAGTTAACACTGAGAACGAAATTCTTACTTTGGAGCTGTTGAAACAGAGAAACTCCGGTAGATATGGAGAACGAACGCAGTACTTACGCCGAAAAATTGTTATTCCTTTAGAGCTTCCAAAAACAATAAGAGGTAAGAAAAAAATAAGTATATGACACTTGCTTTTGCATATGAATGTTATCGTAGGTTCGATTACTAAGATTGAAACGCCGTATTTTCAGAGGGTTAGATTAACACTGCTTTATTAAACAATAATTCCCTTATTTATAATTAAAATTTCAATAATTTTTGCTTAATTCAATTTACAATTTTGATTACTTGGCACATAATTTTTCTTTTAATATTTTTACAATTTTGCTTAGTTCAATTTAAAGACAACAAGTTTAGTAATTTATTAAATAAATTGAATATTGCAATACTAAATAATTTTGCTGAAGGCATAATGTTTGAAACAAACAAAGGTTTTTAGCTTCTGAATTTATTTTTATATAAATTGGCTGAAGGTGCAATGTAGACTAAAAACGGTATTAAGGCGGTCTATATTAAAGGGAATATTAGGGCATACTTATAATGAAGGAGAATATTAGTAATGTTGTAACTTGAACGTAAAACACAAATTTGTAATATATACACGTACATACATATATATTTTTCTTTTATCAGAGGTGACGTCAATAAGATCAGGATTAAGAAAAAGAAAACGTGCTGAGTCACCTCAACCAACAGAACCACAAATATCTGAAGAATGGGTTGAAGAAGACAAACTGGAGTTATGGGAAATAAAATTAATTGGTGAAAAAATTGAGAGGGCAAAATTAACGGCAACAACTCGCTCTGTTACGCAGCAACGCCAGAATGACGCTTCGACTTCTAATGTCAATACAACTTTAATTGGCTCAAATAAATGTATATCAAATTCAAAAGTTTCAAATGATGATGTCAAAGAAAAAGTAGAGCAGTCGATAAGAATGCAAAGAAATTCCTCCAGTATACAAAAAAAATATATCGATATAAATAAAACTTCACCACAGGGTAAAGAAAATATTAATACATAAGTACGAAGCTGTTTCCTCATTTTATAATTTTAGCAAAAGGTCAAATTATTGCAAGCCGCCGTGTAATTGTTAAAAATCCAGATGGTACAACAAGAATAATTCAACAAACTGTAGCATCCCCAAAGCAAAGTGTATCGTCAGGAAGTTCAATTACAACGGATACAACTGCCACAACTTCGTCAGCAAGTAAACAACATTTGCAACCAGCTACGCAAAATTCTACAAAAGCTACAAACAATTTAGCTGCCTCTGTTTCCCCAGCTCCACAGCAGCATAAAGTTCAAATTATAAGAGGTCCCGATGGAAAAGTAAGTGTACGTGGCCTTAATCCTGGCCAGCAATTAATTCAAATGCCAGATGGAAAACTGCATGTTCTTACAACGGCTCCTGCCTCCTCGACGTCTACTGGAACTATCGGAAGTCAAAGTAAGGATAAAACTACTATTTTAACATTACTTACGACATTTTGTACGGTTAAAGTTTTTTGTTTGTTTTGCGTTTCTGAATTGGTTATATACTAAAGAGCTGCTCAAAATGTATTGAAAGTTCTGTATTTTAAAGCACACTACTTCCAAGCCTTGTATTTCAGTGTAAACATTATCAACAAAACAAGCATATCAAAACATGACTCTCACTAAAACAAAACAAGCACCATTCGAAAAGTTTCTCTCTATAGTTTTATTAGTGCTTGTATGTTCAAACGAACTAGAACATCAAAACAAAAACAGACAATGAAATAAAAAAACGGTAAATTACACCAAAAGCATCGAGTATACTAGAACAAACACAGAAAAGCGTAAAAATGTAAACAAGAGTGTTATTAACTAATATCATTTAGGAGGGAAAACACCTTCCAGGTATCTAATTTTTTTTCATAATTTCAACTTTCTGATTTTCGTGATTTTTCTAAATTTTAGTAACCTTGGTAGATTTGTTTCGCAACAAAACCTAAAAAATTCCATAGACATGGTTAGGGAAGAAGTGAAAATGTATGAAAATACAGTCATACACTTTTACGATGACTTTGATGCACTAAAATGGTTGGATACAAACAAAAACCATGGTGGAATGGGTGGAAATACAGAAAAAGTATCCCAAATTATGTTTTTAAATTATAATAATTAAGTTATTATTATATTGACTTCACTATACATACATGCCAAAAATATTTTTTGTCGAATATTGTTTTTTGTTCTCTTCCATTTTAAAAGTGAATTTTTTTTTCTTAATTTCTTTTAAAATAAACATGTTAGACTAAGCTAGATATATACATATAAGTATATATATATATATATAGTATATATATATATATAGTATATATATATATATATATATATATATATATATATATATATATATATATATATATATATATATATATATATATATATATATATATATTTTTTTTAATATGAATTGTGATATTTTTATTTTATTTGTTTTTCCAAATGTGAATTAAAAAAATTTTATTTTTGCATACATACATTCGATTTTTTATGTTCATAAAAAATGCAAAAGTTTCTTTGTTTGTCTACGAGTTATTCAAACATGTTTTGAATGTTCCAAAATAGTTTTGATGTTCTACTTCATTTCTCTTCTACTTCAGCCTTGTTCTATTTTAACATTGTTTTGTTGTACTTGTGTTCTCTTCTTCAATGTTTTGATCGTGAAACAAAAGAAATATTTTATAATTAAGTAATTTTTAAGTAATGTATACACACTAATTGTAATTTCATGAAATGCTTGTAAGACATTTTTGTTGTGTTTGTGCCAAACTTTATTATATACTTATATATTAATTTTTGACATCTACACCATAAAATTAGGTACTGCATGCAAACAAAGAAAGATACAGATTAAATTCCTGTTTATTATAATACTTTTAACCCTTAAGTTTTTACTAGAAATCTAAAGTTCAGTACATTTCATGGCTGCAGGGGTGGAAATATTTATACTTTAATTAAAACAAGAGTATTTATTATCAAGGATCTAACGGGCTTATAGTTGGTTGCCTTAGTAAAGTATATTGCTATTTACAATAATGTCGAATAAAGTGACAAATGTTCAAAATCTACTAATATTTTGCTATCAATCATTTGTGGAACATATATTTAACGATGCGATTAAATCGCAGTTAGATATTTCAGTCCTCAATTTAGTTCAAAAGTTCATTTCAAATTTGCTGTCAATTCCTCAGTTCTTATCAACACTTATAAACTTCAATTTTAACATTATCTATCAACCTATTTTTAATCAGGATTAATATCCGTTTTTTCTTTAAATAAATTAACTGATCTGATTAGATTTTACGAGTAGATCGACTTTTTAATCTCTGAAGTTACTTATAAGTTCTAGAATTAAATCAGTTTAAATTTTTTTGATATAAAACAAGAAACAAAAAAAAACTCGTTGGTGCACTTTAAAAATATTTTCAACACGGCCTAAAAATTCTCTGGATTTTCGAAATTGATAAAGCTTAGTGTAAATTTCAAGGTATATTTACACCTACTACAAAATTTTTAAATACATAAGTATTGAAATGGCGTTCATTTTCCACGAGAAGAACAACATTGTCAGATGAAGGTAGTCCTCCCACCTTGTGGATGTAAATAAACTTTAGTATATTTTTTATATTTTTCGTTGGGATATACACAAAACAAACAACTTGAAAGCATCCAAGTTTTAAAAGTGGTCAGGTATTTTTATAATTAAACCGAAAGGTCTCAATTGCTGCGAAAGCGATTTAAAAACTCATTTATTATCCCTTTAAAGAGTTTGACTTTATAACTAATTTTGCATTTTTTGCAGCAGCTATAGCGAACAAAAAGCTACCAGTAAAACAAGCTATTGCTCAAACGCATTCACCTGTAATTAAACAAATTACCGTTAAACAGTTGCCGAAAAGCTCAACAACACTACAAAAGGTAAAACAATAAAGCAAAAATAAAGAAGCGTAAATTACTAGTATTTTTTATTTTAAAAAGGTTGCGGCTACACCCGTACGGGCTGGGAATAAATCCGGGGTACAAATTACAACACAAAATCAACAAGTTTCCCTTCCACAAGCCCCTCAAAAAGTCGTTACAAATATTGTATCAACTTCAACAAATAATACTAAAGTTGTTTCGAATAGTCAAGGTTTTCAGCAACTTATCGTTCAACCGATTCAAAAACTTCTTGTGGGACAAAACTCGCATGGGCAGAAAGTAATCATACAGAATAATCAGCAGTCAGCGCCAGCAACAACTACGGTAACAGGACCAGTTACGCCATCGCCACAAATCATTCCACAAACAACGAATCAAAGTAATTCGAGCCAACAACAAGTTATTTTAAATCAGGGAGGGCCGAGCACTTCACCAGCTGGAACTTCATCACAACCACAAAAGGTTATACAAACTATTGTTAATACCAGTAATGTTCAACAACAAATTGTTGTTGGTGGACAAAGAATAATATTAAGTCCCGGACAAACTATTTTAACACAAAGATCAATTCCAACACAAAATGCATCAATGCAAATTGCTCCGGCGACAACTACAACACAAATAAATACTTTGCAGAGGCCATCTGCACCACAGAGCATTTCAACAACACCCGTTCAACAAAACATGACTTCGAAAGTTGTGAAGCAGTTTGTTGTTCAGCCTTCACAAACTACAAACATAAATTCAGTTGAGGCTCAAAATAATTTGAATCCTATCAAAACCCAACAAAATAATACTAACACTCCTACAATAAGTGCAACATCGCCTTCTACAACAAATAATCAACAACAAATTATTGTACAAAACTCTACTTTAGCACAGCAACTAGCACAGGGAAAGTTGCAAGTAGCCACTATTAATGGACAACAAGTAATTATAAAGCCATTAGGAAACAATCAGGCACAAATTGTGGCTCATATTAAGACTCAAAGTGATGGAAATGCTCACATTGTAACGAACACCGCTGTCGAACACCAAACATCTAAAGCAGGACCAGCTTTACAAGTAGTATGATTGTGCTTTAATAGATCGATTATAGATAGCAACCGAATTTTAGTTTTGCTGAAATCTAATTGTTCGAGATTTTTACGTTCTTAACTGCTTACAATAAGTCGTAAAGCAACGCTGCTAACATTCAGTGGCTATCCGTAATCGCTGAGTATTTACATTCGTAGATTTTGTTTGTTATTAAATTATTTTTAGGGATCTCCTCAAACAATGCAGTCCATCCCCCAACAACAAACGCAACAGCAACCAATGACAACTCAGCAACAAACACCATCTAATCAACCTATGTCCATAGAAGAAAGTTTATTGCAGGGACAACCTCCTGGCACAGTGATAAAATGTGTTACTGCACAAGTAATACAAACAGAGCAAGGACCGCGCATTGTATTACAGGGATTGGTTGGCAACGATTTTACTCAACAACAACTCGCACTTGTGCAGCAACAAGTTAAACAACAGCTGCTAAAAGGTTTGTATATACTTAAATATTTTATTTGTTATGAAAATGAAAAGTAAAGTTTACTCTGGCTGCTGATCAGATTAACTATACTCTGTGAGGACAATAAAAAGTGCTCTAGAAATGCTTGCAAACTAAAAATGCTTTCGGAAACAAAAACTATGCTCCACAAAATATAAATTTTCTTTAGAGAGCATTAATTATGGAAACATATTCTGTGTTTGTTTGTACTATATATACAACCTCATCGATAAAGTAGTGAAAATTTATACTATAGTGAAACATATACCCAGGCCGCACAATAACACATTGATCCTGTTATAAACATTAATTTATTAACATAAAGTATAAAAAAATTGCAGGGGATAAACTTTGTTTCTTGTTTTACACGTTCCACTTTATGTGAATTGTTTTTATTTACATCTAGTTGCAGTCTATTCTGATTTTGGAATTTTTCTATCCCTTGATACTGTACTACAAGATTTGTAAATAAAAATATAGAAACATACTCCTCAGTTCTGCATTTGCGGTCGCTTAGATATCTGTTTTCTTGTAATACAATCACGATTCGTATTAAAATACTATTGTAGAGCTTGTACATATTGTAAATTTAGTAAATCTTGATAAATTTAAAACTTGACAACAACAAAAATTTGCACATTTTTAGATTACTAAGTCTCGACAATAGCAAAAACAGTAGTATATTTAGTAAACGCAGTACATTTATTTATTTACAAGTGTGAAACAGCTGACACAATTGGCGCCACTTTGTTTCTTTTTGCTGTAAATGTACAATATATAAATATTTCTTACAGTTAAAAAATGGAAACTATCAAAAAAAAAAAAAAATGGAAACTACTAAACATGTAATTGAAAGAAAACGTGAAAAAAGTTCCAATAAAAGATGGGCTGACGAGGAAGTGAAAAGATTTCGAATTTTTACAGGAGCATTCAGAATTAACATTATTACATGTACATATATGTACCTTCGCTCTTTATCATTGCAACAACTTCGATTTGATCCATTGCATTTTGAACCAAATGGTTAATAATTTTCTTTTCGGGTTTCTTCAAGCATGTTTTTAAGATTTTATTTTTTTCACGAAATACCAACTGAAAAATTCTTTTGATTATTTGTGGCGATAAAAATATCTAAACAAAAGTCAGCTGTTTCGGTTTCTTTACATTACCAAAGAAAAAGTCGCTAACACTTAGAAGTTTAAAATCGTATTACATTTTATATATATATATATATGTATGTATAGAAATAAATATGTATGCGTTCGATATATATGTATGTATATACACATATATAGTAGAGTAGGTAAAGTTTTACCTTATAGGAGACCACGCCTATTTTACGGCCATTTTTTAAAAATTATGTTACTCCCACTTAGTTTTGAATGGATTCAAAATTCTTTTTGCAAAGAGGGCCATTAAATTGGCAAAAGTTGGGTAAATAGTGAACTAATTTACCAAGTTCGTTTTGCATATGGAAGAGTTCGATCTAAATTTTTTTTAAATGG
The DNA here is from genome assembly GCA_932526305.1 of Epicampocera succincta. Classification (NCBI taxonomy): domain Eukaryota; kingdom Metazoa; phylum Arthropoda; class Insecta; order Diptera; family Tachinidae; genus Epicampocera; species Epicampocera succincta. Next base: position 20,636,792 of record OW052035.1, read on the forward strand.
TAGTTTAGTATACTTATATATGCAGGTTATTTCTGACGTCTGTTAACAATTTTATCTGTGAGAAATATATATAATTTGAAAACATGCCAAATGTTTGTATCAACGTATTACATTTAGACTCTGGTTATTATAAAAATTGTCTCTCGAGTTCTATTCTGATTTTATGCCTTTTTCCTATTTCTGTATTTTGTAAGTGCTAATATATTAAAAGCAAGGTTTCTTAAAGTTATAACCTTATATTGTATATAAAATGTATAAATAATTTCGTTCAAGAGGCTTTAACATAAAAAGTATTAGCTTTTTAAATCTATTGTTGGAACATTTTATATATGTATATCTACAAAATTATTTAAATGAAATTTGGAAATTTAAATGTCAAATTCTAAGCTATCAAAATTAAGAAAAATTGGAATCACATGATTTTTACATATATCAATTCATAACGCGAGTATTACTGGTGGGGTTTCGATGCTCAGACGTCAGTCATGTAGTGAAACTTAAACCACATTTAAATGTCGAATAATCATATGCTATTAACTACAACAAAATATTTGAAGTTAATTTAACTGAAAAGGATATGCAATATGTACGGTAGATATTCGCTAGCTGTGTTGACACCTTCTCTAATAAGTGAAGGCCTTACAAAAGGACATTTTGCTGATATTATCTATACAGACTTCAGTAAGGCCCTTGACAGTGTTAATCATATTGTTTTACTTAAAAATTTTTATTGTTTTCGAGGTTTGAAATGTTGATTTAAATTGTCTTTGATTATATCAAGTTGGTCGTATTTCTATAAAAAAAACATTTATTTTACTATTTTAACATAATGCAACAAAATTTTATATATGTATACATATAATTTTTTAAAAACAATTCCGTGACTAAATATAAAACGTATTTTTTAATGTTTTTACAAATACCCATATTTAACTTTATTTATTGTTGCATATGAATCTGCTAAATGTAAAATATTTTGTACATTCTAAACTAATTTTTTATTTCAGCCCAAGAGTCTAGTGGAAAACAGGGAGTACTTGGACCTACAAAAATATATTTGGCAGTTCAGCCCTCAACTTCGATTGGTCAGCCACCACCACTTACTCCGGTTCATCAAACACCACAAGTGAGTAGTTGTTAAAAGAAAAATAACAAGTTAAGTTTAGTGACATTTTCTTTAAAAACAATTTTGGCAGTTAACATTTTTTAAAAGCAATGGCTAATTAATAAATGATTTTCTGAAAATTATTTTAAAACTCGCAATAAAACTTGGTTTTTAATAATGCTTTCTTTAAGAGGTGAGCATCCAGTAACATAAAAAAATATATCGTTAGCAGAGCTTTAGATTTCCATTTCTCTGTTCTTTGAAGTAGAAAAACTAATTGTTGAACATACATATATGTACATACATATACAATACATACATATATAATACATTAGCAAATTGGGTGATTATTTACAATATTTTAAATATTCATTGTATCTGTCGGGAAAATAAATAGGTTCAATTAGAAATTTGTTCTTGATGAATATTCTTCATAATTTCCCGAGTCCAAAGGATATTCAGTTATAGTACGAAAATATTCACTTTTTTAATTTTTTGTTGTTGTTGATATTGCGTTTGTTTTCATTTTGAAGGTTATAAGATCTTTAGTGATAATATTTACTGGGCCTGAATTGAGGTGTTAATACAGTGTTTTTAAATTTTGATTATTTATTTTGAAGAATTTTTGTGGCTAATGTTAAAAAAATTATTATAAGTTTAAGAGCGACGATTATAAAAAGCAAAATATTTCATAGTGTGTGTAAATGTGTGTTCAGTTTATTAGTTTATAAAGAAACTACATATTTATTTAATTAATTTTATTTTATTTTTCTTGCTTTGACATTTAATAAAATCTTACCAAAAATATAGGTAATTCTTAAAATTAAAGTATTTTATATATTTTTATCACAGTGGCTTGAACAGGCTCGCAACAGTATGGTTAAATGTAAAACAGGACTTGGGAATGTAGATGTGCTTACATAGCTATAACTTAACTTTTAATTTAATATTCAGAAGTACTAGAATGTTGTTTGGACCAAGACTTCCTGGCCTGGAATAATTGTTTACGAGGGCCTAAAATACAAATTATTAGTATGACTACTTGTAATTCGATTTTAAGAGAGTACTTTAAATAAATTAAGAGAAGTAAAAGTCTCAATGCAACATAATAAAAAGGTTCGTACAACAGAATTTTGCCTTTTGATAGAAGGAAATTGTTGTGTACCACTCTAATAATAAGTCTGTTCATAATCGTTTCTTTTCATGAGAGTAAAATGTTTCTAACGTTCAAAGAGATATTAGTACATGGAGTTCAAGTCGATTTCCAATCGAATCTGTAAGTGCAGTAAGACAAACATCATGTGTCCTGCTAACAATAAATTAGTAATTTAGTTCTGTTTTCAATCATGCCATCTGACAGTAGTAACTTACAAGCTCAGAAAGCTAGAGCGGCCCTTCGTATGTATTGAACGAGCACACTTTTTTGAAGTGTTTCCAGACAAAGTGCTCATTGTGAATGGAATTTTCTTCACATTAGCCAAAATAGAGCTCATACCGCTTCTTCCTTTGGCACACTTGTTGGTACTATCTTTCTCAGCCTTACATACCCAAGACCTAAGTTATTGATACTATTACTGATCAATTTTCTTTAAGAATCAATTATTATGCAATTAAAACCCTATTTTAAATCTAAAATGCCACCATTGCATATCTTCGTTTCGTAAGAGGCTCTAATTGTGTCATCAGATTTCAGTTCGAGGTGAACGTGCTGAGCTTTAATTATGAAAATCTTATTGACTTGTCAATGTTGTTTTACTAAGAATTGTTTTGTTAAACAAACCATTATTAATTTTGTTCCTTTTTATTTTTGGTGGTGGAAAAAATATAACAAATAATCCCTTCTATTGGTTTGAATTAGAATTTTTACTCCCCCGAAGAACATTATAATCACCTAAAGTTAAATTTATTTTTAAATGATTTTTTTTTTATTTCTTTGCTCTACATCGAAAGTAAGAATACCACTGGTTAATTGTGCAACAAGCAAGGCCACCATCGTACAAACCAATACCGCGTGTAAAATTGTCTCCCAAGTTTTACGAAACGAGATAGTATAGGTAGTCTTTAGTGTTTGGTATATAGAGCAAATATTACGTGCACATCAGGCATGTTCTGATAATCGCATTTCGCACAATATTTGCGGTGCAAGCTAAAGTCGCATAACAGGTGTTCTAGAGTTCACAATCGCAAGAGGTTTGGCGACTTCAACTCGTAAGCATGTACGGAGGTGAACTGATGCTTCTTAATTAAGAAGAACTTCAAAATAACAGTAAAGCTATGCAAAAGTAATTTAAAACTCGATTCCTTTTATTTTTAGGGAAAGATAGTTAAAAAATTAAAGTTATTAAGTTTAAAAATATCAATTTAAAAATGTTTGTTTTGCTGCCGAATTGATTTAAACAGTAGATTTATTACAAGAGCAAGTAAAATGCCCGGTCCTCAAAACGCTTAAAAATCAATTTCGCGTTTTTCAAGTCGGTTGGCGACTTGAAAACGCTCGTTTGCATGAACATGCCTGCATATAAAATTTGCTGTACTTGCAAAATAATCCGTCATAAAAATTTGACAGCGACGGTGGTATAAAATTAAATCATTAGTCAAATTAATTAAAAAAATTAAATGAAATAACATTAAATTACTCAACATTATAATATTCCATAAAAAAGAGTAATTCAAGTAATTTTATTATTAATTCAACTAGATTTTGTTTATACTTTAATATGTATTCCTTCTTTTCAAGACTGGATTTTATTTAATTTTCTCTTGTTATTTGCGCTTATGTGGGTTTCTTTCTGTTGTTTATGGTGGATTGAAGAATGTTGAGCGATGGATTATCGTTAAAGTTCTACCAAGCCTACCGTCCGTATTGTATATCTTCTGGAAATTTTAAAATAATTTGCAGACTTATGCTTCAAGACTGTGGGACACTCCCGGCCATCAAATGTATGGCTTTCTGGCCGATAATTTATGCAAATTTTGGGAGTGAACATTTAATATTCTTGGGAACAGCCACCCACATTCTTTACATTGAGCAAGTCATTGGCAGTTAATAAATCTCATCGGATTCGGAACATGAGTATATTCCTGAACTGGGACTCTCTCAGCCAAGCTTCAAGGTTTCAGGTCGATATCCCTCCTTCATCCTGTACCAAACGTGTATGAAATTTTAGAATAAAAAATAAAACCAAAAAGGAAAAAATATCATTCACCAACAAACTTAAGCTCTTAAACAACGAACAGCGAAGTATTAAACCAACCAGATAACACTATTCAATTGTCGAAAGAAAATACGTGCGCGGCAAATGCCAGACAAAGATTGAACATAGAAATAAATCGTCAAATGGTTTAAAAAAACCCCAAAGTTACAAAATTTTGAATGTAAAATCGTGTTTGTCGTAAATTTTACATTCTTACATTTAAAAATAATATTGTTAGCAACCAAATTCTAAAATAACTTAAATTTGAGTTGTGCTTGTCAGTTCATATCCCTGCAAATAATGTTTTTTAACACCCGAAGACGAAGAATTGAGTTTTACTGTAGAGACTTAATAGCATTTGAAATACCAGACGGCAAGATTTGTTCAATGATCTTCTGGCAGTAAATGTTTACAGAGAGATTGAATATACCTTTCCTTTATATCTACATAGATTTGTACTTTATTATTCCAGAAAATATGCATAGAACATTTTAATAATTCTCTTTAATATACAATTTTGTATAGTTTAGAGTAAATAAGTTATTTAAGACGAGTTTCAAACGTTTTATAGGTTTTTCGAAGGACTAGCACAAGCAACACTAAAAGATAGTGGCATTGATTGTTTAATAGATAATGGCGGCGATCAGAACATAGTAGCTAAAAAATGAATAGCTTTCCAGTGACAATAGGTTACTTTTATGTAGCCGAAGTCAACTACCAACGTGTTGTGATTTCTCAGGAACATACTGTTCACCATTGCAGGTATAGATTGATGTGCTCTTCTTGTGAGAAGACGTAAAGAAGTTATTTAATCATTTCAATGCAGTACAATTATTCAGGTCACTAGTTTGATTATCTGCAATGTAACTTGTATGCCAATCAATTAGATGACTTTAAATTTGACCCCGTATATTTATGTAGATGTACTGAGGGTTGTGTACTGTCTGAATATTGTCAGACAGAATGAGGCAAAATTGATGTAAAATTTTCAAAGGTGTTTTAGATTTATTCCTATTAATGGTGAAGTAGATGAACTGGATCAGCCCATATCATTCTGCAGAATTGCATTCATGCTAAAAAATAGTGGTTTGTACACATAACCTCCATTGCAAATAATTGAGTTTAGGACTACTTAATAATTAATTGGGTTAGGACTACTTAAATATCGTAAAGATTACAATATTTTACGCCTCCTTTCAAAAGGTTGGACGTACTAATATATCTACTATAAATATATATATATATAATATATATATATATAAACATGCTTGCACTACTGCAACGATGGATGCTCCTTCAAACGCGATGTATATTAAAAAACTAAGGAAACTTTTTGGTCATTTAATGTTTTTTATTGACATAATATTTTCGAAACTCCCTAATTCTGAAATCACAATTTCTGCACGAAAAACATAATAAACCCACATTTGCTCGTCACCATTTTATTACCTTGAAACACCAAGCTCAAGCAAAGGTGTCCTGGAGAAAAAAATGTCACTAAACTAGACGTATACCTAAAAATAATGTTAAGTTCTTAAATAAAACTAATTTAACTAATTAAAATCCTTAAAGATGAATGATTTTATTTTTCAATTATATTTTTTCAATTGCATACGTTAATGTATACACATGACCAAATTTAAATTTTGTTTTTAATTTAAGATTTTTTTAACGATTAAAAATAAGTTCTAATAATTTGGCAAAAAATTCAGACTTAAGTCTTTAAATTTTGTACTGATTGATTTTAAGATTGGAAAGCTTGAATTCATTCCTTCTTAGAATATTTTTCTTAAAAACATTAATTGAAATATTTGACCAAATTGTTTTTAATGGAAGGTCTTTTAATAAGAACTCTTTAATAGATTTTGTAGGCTAAGTACAATAAATTTATGTTAATGTGCAGCGCTTTTTGCCAATACACTAATTGATTAAATATTATTCAAACTATTCATTCTATAAGTTTCACATGTTATAATTTTTAGTTTTTAAAAAATATTGTTGAGATAGAGCACATATGTATAAATATATGTATATGAGTATGTATTATATAGTGTATGCATTACATAGTATATGTATTATATAATATAATACTCGTACAATTATTTCATTATTTATGTACTGTACTCATATAATATACTTTGTATAAATGGTACATACAGTATACATTCGAATTTACTATATAAAGTGTATAACGTATACATTAGTGTGTTTTTATGTATTCTATATTACATATCTTCTGTACACGCTATGTCTTGCATAGTATGTTCTATGTATGCTATATGTGCAATATGCACTGTATAGAGTTTATAATGCATACATTGTATATTATATGTTTTATATACTATACTATATACTTTATATACTATGCTATATACAATATGTTCTATACTCTATGTACTATACGCTATGTACTTTACACTTTATATATATACTGTATACTATATTCTTTTCATACTTTACACTTTATATATAAAGTTAGTTACTTTTTCGTATTAGTTGGATGATTATTTGTAATTGGCCTTTGTGTTGACAAAAAGCGCTTGCTAATTATTGACGTGAAATTAATGTTATTTAAATGCAATTTGAAAACACAAAAACCACAAAATTATTTGCAATTTCTAACTCTGTATATAAAATACTATGAATTGAATCAAAAGTGGCCCTTCAAGAAATCTTTAAAATACTTTTTGAAGAGATTAACCGTAGTTCAAAAATATGGTGTTAATTGTTAAAAGCAACAATTTTGGTAACACAAAGGCTTGTTAATTTTTAATCATCTCATCTAATCACAAAAAAGGCTGTAACACCCCTACCTTTTACGAGTAGGGTAATGATGTTAAGTCAAATAGTTGGTAAAACATATACTAAATTATTGTTAATCTCTTCGAAAACTTTTTTAAAGGTTTCCTGGAATAAGTACTACAACTGATCTCAAAAATATTCAACAAGGTATGTAGGTTTTTAATGATTTATTAATTGGCCAATTCAAAGCAGTTTTTGTTATATTTTTAGTTCAAGTATGTTATTTGTTAATGGGAAAAGTTTTCACATTTTTTTTTTTTTTGTGTATTCGAAAAATTTTAATTATCACCTTGTTATCATTAACATTTAGTTATGGCTCTTGCTTTTGAAAAGAAAGTTTTTACTTTATGTCCAGAATATGAATATGCGTAAAAGCATTGAAAACATTAATTCGCCTTCAGAAATCGACAATTAAACAAATCTAGTCGCAACCAGGCACGTTTTTCAAAAATTAACATATTGTATAGCACGGCACGTTGCCATTTGATGCCCGTTGTATCCTACTTTATCAGATTCATTTCATAAGGATTTGATGTTAATATACCACGATGTTATATAACAATAAAATGAATTGATACTGATGATTTTATTCCAATATTCAAACGGAATATTCCCGAAGTTTAATAAAACTGTCTACGGATCTTATATGAAAAGCGAATATGTCTATGCAAATAAAATGCTGTACTTGCAATCGCACTACAATAAAGCATGTAGTTTTACCCTACAAGAAAAATCATCGGTCACATTGGTTAAGGCAGTGTATTTGCACATAAATTGTATGAAAATAAGAAACTTCAGTTTCTTCACACTTGAATGTGCTTAAAATGCCTACTAGCAAAACATGAAATTAACGAAAGCAATGCACATTCGCACTTACATCCATATGCATATTTATGTACGTACATATATGTACATATGTATGTGTTTTGCTCTCTTTGTTTCTGATCTCTCAGTTTTCCCTTGTTACTTCCCCCACAGCATTAAAAAAAAAACCCAAAAAATTTCTGTTTTGCTTAAATGTTCTACGCGGTACATCTTTATATATTTATAGTTTTTGTAGAAAGATTATCAAATTTAGTATTTTCATTTACATTTTTATTATTTACTAGTTCTTACTGTTTAGTTATTTATTGAAATTTGTCGATTTCTTAGCCATATTCCTAAAGTTAAGGTACAACTGTAAACAGAAAAAGTCCAGGTCAACAAATGTCATGTTAAATGTAAACAAGTGAACTGGTATAACCTTTGAAATTAATATAAAACTTAATGAGTAGAAAAGTGTCCATTCATATGGCAGATGACTCCAGCACCTTAACCGGCGAGAATGATTTTTCAAAAACAGATAAACTTAAATTATTTGCCCAAAAGGTAGAATACAGCGCAAGTGAGAAAGATCTCAGATTGTAGTTAGTAGTGTGAATGAGAACCCCGAATTAAATTGTAAGTGAACCGAACAATGTCATTGAAAATAATTAATGTTACTGATGTGCAGAAGAAAACTTGAAGTCCATAGGTTTAATTTATTTAGACGATGCCTTAACTTTTTATCAACAAATTCAATTGTAACATAATTAAGAAAAATGGTTTTATTAGTTGGTTTTCTAGAGACTAGATTTGTTTTAATAATTTAAATTGTTTAAAAACTTAAGAGGAAATGCCTTCTGATTGGATTATTCTACAAATTGAGTTATGTGGTACTATGTATATTTCTTCCAAGTAGAAGTTTGTTTTTAAATTGTCTGTGATAGCAAGTTTGACTTCCTCATTTAAATTAAAGGGGAAATAATATTTATGTTATTAAATCCCTTTTAATTTGTCTGCAATTAGTGGCAAACACATTTATAAGGACAACCTATGTATGATAAGACTAAGGATATTTTAACAAAGGCAGTTCATTTGTTTTTCATACTACATCTTGTGGCAGTATTCAACACACAAACGCGTATTAAGAGGCAAACATTTTTCAGAATACTAAAAAAATCGCATGGAACAAACTGTTCTTTTAGAACTTAAACTTAATTTTTATTAAGGAACTAATATTCTAAGTAAAATACCCTGTGTCTAGTACTTTGGTTCGTAGACTTCATATCAGATATTAAAAAATGGTTTTGGTAGTGTTATGGTTTTTAGAATTCTTTTGATTGATAAGAATTTTATGCATTTGTATTGACATCCGATTTCATGTTTTCTTGGTTAACAAGTCATTTACTTTCAATGTAGATTAGTTCTATAATTTTTTGTTAGAATTTAATTTGCTAATTGATTAAAAGTAATTACTCACAATGGCAGTCCATTTATGAGTTTGAAACAGGACACGTGCTGGGCAAACTAGTTTTAATAATTTTTTTTTAAAGTAAACAAGAAAATTCTCTTATAAACATGAGAAAGGCCAGACCACAAAAGTGCGTTCAATTGTATGCAATTTATGTGTAGAAATATTAATTGTATGTATGATGAATTTAGTTCTTAAATATTTGTATTTTATTTATTTTAACTTTTTATTTATTCATAAATTATTGAGAAGAATTGAGCAACCAGAATGCAATTGCAATATACAATATAACACAATTTAAAATAAACGGAAATGAAAGTCAAATGATTAGAAGCTCTAGTAATTGATTTACAATCAATAAAATACCTGCTTTGAGTTGGATAAATTAATATTTTTATAATATGTATATAAAACACAATTTAAAAATAAATAAATAAGTAATTACAATATACTTGCTGTTTAGGTGATTGAACATTTTTTATTTTAATTTTTGATTTGCATGATAAATTTCATTTCTGAAGTTGTAAAACTAAAAGACATCAAATTTGGTTGAATCTTATGCGACCTCATGATGAAAATTTTAATATATTAAAAAGAAAAATAAAGAAGGAACCATTATTTTCAAGTCAAGATGTCTTTGCATTCACATTGATGATAGATAGATCAAAACTGAAATTAGGTACAGTGTCCAACTTAGTTATTGGCCCAGAATGCTCATTGCACTTGAGGATCGATTTGATGGCTATGGCTATAAATAGGTTGCTGAGTTTCCTACAAAATACCACCTAATTCATTTCAACAATTAATATTTATTAATAACGATAATATTTATTAATAACGAAAAAATAAAAAAGTACTTCATTTCAAGGAACAAATTTGTTCGCAGACTTAATCAGATTCATGTAATACTGGGGATTTGTTAATTTTTTCTTATACATTTATTTTAAACTGCAAATGTCAATTTGTTAAAAATGTTCATAATAATTATCAATTTTGCTGAAAATGTCTAACAAAAAGCAAGAAACAGAATCTAATCGCAAAATCGTCCTTCATTTGCAATTTGCACAATCAAGGAGAAACATGTGCCTAGTTTAGAGAGATGACGGAAAGCAGTCGTTAACTACAATTCGGAGTATCGTGCAGCGTTGAAGGGAGCATCAACACTTGAAAGTGCTAAACATTCAGTCCGTCCTAGATCCTTAAGTAACCGTGAATGCAGCCAGATAATAAGAAAAATGAAATGAACATCCACAAAATCTTCAACACAGATTGCTGCTAGATTAAGTAAGATTTTGGGAAAGCCCGTTCATGCAATAACGGTAAGAAGAGTGCTTCGCAAGGTGAACTACTTGAGAAAAAATCTTGTTTCAATAGTAAAACATGGCGGTTGGGAGGGGTGATTGTATGGGGTTGTATGTCCGCTGCAGGAGTTGGTATTGGTGAACTGGTGTTCGTTGAAGAAATAGTGAAAAAAATTAAACCTTTGGACATTTTCAGAAAAAGAGCAGAAAAGTTGAATTTATCATCTTCATTCACTTTTCAACATGTCAATGATGCTAACCATTCGGCCTATATTGTACGTATGTATGTGGCTTGCATACAACGTTTCACATATCCTACCACATCTTCCACAATCGCCCGATCTCAACCCAATAGAGCATCTGTGGGAAGAGCTAGATAGACGAGCTCAAAAGGGCGCAATATTAAAAAAAGGTCGAGTTGAAGAATGGCAAAATATTGGGCCAGAAATTACAAAAAAGTTGGTGGTTTTCTATGCTTAAGCGACTAGAGGCAGTTGTGAAACAAAACAACGAACAACAAGTAATTATTAATTTTTGGCATATATTTTCTGAATCTTACAAATCTTTAGCTTTAAATGAAGTGTATATTTAATAATTTTGTTCTCTGAAATGAAGTACCTTTTTATATATTTGTTATTAATAAACAATATTATAACGTTGTTGAAATGAATTACATAGATGGTAATTTGTAGGGAACTCATCAACCTATTTGATAAATACATTTTTTGAGGTGCAGTGCCAAAAATTAAGTTCGACACTGCATATATTTCATAAATCCAATGTTTTTGAATTTATAATGGGGACTTATAATGTTTATTATATACATAAATACTTGCTTAGCTAGTTGTTACATTTGCAAATATACTGGCGCCAAATCTGTACTTAGAACCTAACTGAACTGTTTAAGTACCCATTAGAAAAAAACAGACATACGAGTACATACATAGTATATACTAAAGCTCAAAAGGAAAAAACTTTTGTTTAAACGTGAATACATGAAGGGCTGTGAAAATATAAAATATCAGAAACAAAAATTTAATCAGGGTTAAAAGAAAATGCCCAGATTTATATCCAAAATGTTGACCTTTGCATGCAAACCCCAAAAGAAAAATTTATCAATCATTATTCAACTAAAACTCTTCTCACAAATTATTAAAATAAATGCGAAATGCATAAATAAATTCAACAAAAAAATTAGCTTAATGCAGTTCCATTCATTTTTCTTTTGTTTTACCAGCGCAAACAAATTAATCTCCTCGTATAGAAACTAGTAACAAATCTTTTGGAGTTGAGCTAAAACTCATTCATATAAATACATATCACAATGCTTCATAAAGGCAACAATACTATTTATCACTTGCATGCCAGGAGAAACTTTTTCTGCAACAATCCTAGGAATATTTCTCATTAAAACCTTGTTTCTGTAAGCAAGTTGGGGCTGTCGGATTTTCAAAAGTATTCTGTCAAAGCTAAGCGGTTTGCAAAGGCCTTATAAAATGAAATACTTCTCCTTACTCAGTTAATTGTAAAATGTTTTTAGGAATATGTATGAGAAAAATTTAGCGTTTTACAAAAATGGTGAAGTTAAAGAAGACTTGTGATACATCGTATTTAGACATCGTTTTTCACTTTTGAACGATTTTGGACTTAATCCGCCAAAAGTCTTTCATTTTCAGTTCATTTCAGTTGACAAATATTCGATTGTTACACTGCAGTTACATGATCAAGTTACGCTTTCAAATTTCTCATACATACTGGTTGTCAAAATTCACATAAATAGAAAGCTGTGATGTAGACTGTAGGCAATTTTAAAGCAATTTCTTTTCAAGATGTCTTCAAGAAAAAGACTTAAAATGGTTGCTTCATTAAAGAAATGAATAAAATAAAAAAAAAACACATATGGGGCATATGTATAAAGATTCTGGGTCGGATCCAGTTTGTTTTTTGCTGTTTTCAGCTTTGTATTTCTTGGAAAGACTTAATTTTTTTCTTTACCTCTTCTGCAGATATTTCTGTTTCGGCAGCAATAGAATTCAAGGCCTTAATTTTTAAATTATTTCGGCGATATGGCGAAAGATTCTTGTCCCACAGAACTTCATGGCTTCTGTATAACTCTATAAACCACTAGACATCATTGTACTTATTATTTTTATTCACAAACATATTTATTAAATACTTGTTTTAATTTTCACGGAATATTATATTTACAATAAAAGAAACAATACAACACAAAAAGAATATGGCAACACAATATTTGCAAACAACAATGAAAAATTTATTCATAAAATTGTAATCAGCTGTTTTCTTGACTGCAAATTGAATGCAAATTCCTTTCACATTTTAAAACTGTGAATGTTTAATAAACAAGTTTGAACGTATTAAAACTTGAAAGGCAAATGTTGATCGTGTAACCCCCAAAGGTAATTGATTATTGAGTCGACAATTCTGTAGGCTTGAAAACCATTGAAAATGTCTCCAAGAACTTAAATTGGCTTTAAAGATAATGTTAAACAAAAAGAAAAACGTTCATGTCTGAAAAAACAGAGTAGTCTTCTTTTTACTTTACTTTGTTAGCAAACAAATATTGGGATACGTAGTAAACCTGACAGGAAATAATCGACTGGATATTTGAAGAAACTAGAGTGTTGAAATACAAAAAAACTCGACTGGAAAAATATGATTTTCTTCATTACTTAGTATATTAATTTTATGAATATTTATTGATTTTATGATATGTATGTATGTATGTCGAAAAGTACACAGACTATTTGGGTTGAAGAACAACTAAAGGTGAACATGCAACACCAAAAGCAACTTAATCATTTTAAACTTTGCCGAGTTGTGGATGACAATCTAAGCGTTTTCGAGAAGAGCATTTGTTTTGCTTTTTATTTTTGTCAAGACCAAAAGTGACCGTTTGAAAATTCAGAATTTGCATAGAGATTACAGTCGTGAATGTGTAAAACAGCGTATAATAATTTATCGTAAAATGTAAGTGTAAGTATTTATAGCCTAAAAGATAGCATAAACAAGTAATAGCATACACTAAGAACTAATCGCAATTGTGATTCAAAGCGGACTGCAGAAAAACTTCTATTAGAAATGTTAAACTTAAGCAATAAATTTAAATAAAAATATCATAGATGATAAGTTTGAAGACAAAAGTTAAGACACTTAACAACAAAACGTTACCGCAGCGTTGTCGCTTTTGATCATAGGCAAAAGCTATAACGCCTGACGATAGTTTGATAGCAACAAATGAAGTATTAGCCATAACAGAAAATGCAGCGGAAGAGGATGATGTAATATCGATAGGAGCTGGCAGTGCGAAACAGCAACACTCATAAATTAAAATATGTAACAGCAACTATAAACGTTGGATGAGAAGGAGAATGAAAGAATGATGAGGCTGAATTGACATCACTGAAGAAAACCCAAACATGGTCGTTGCGGTTGGTGTTTTTATTTTAAAGCAAAAGTGCAAAAGTTATTAGTTAAAAAAGGTGCCAATCACTAGATTTAATAGACAATTTTCGGTCTAAATTAGTCAGGTAAGGAATGCTAGAAAGATTAGAAATTGGCTTAAAATGAGTACTGCTGACCATGTACTCGTCGTATATACGCCAATGACCTTTTAATAAAAACTTAATACATATCTGAGAAAAATAAATTATCGGCAAAAAATGTAAACTATTATATTAGTAAAGTTCAATCAAATTATTTTTTTGAGTTTTGAAGCAGAACATGGGGGATGAAACTGATGTGCGTGCAATTGATATGTGATTGAATAAGAATTAAAAATCAAAATTTTTCAACTGAATTTTAGTTGCAATAGGTAGAACACTAAATAGCCATATTTTCGCAGTTAAAGTGCATTTAAAGAAATTTTTCTTAAAATTAGGGTTAATAAAATGCTGCCGCTTGCAGCAATGAAATTGTTTGTATAATCGGAAGCTCTGTTTTGTCTTGGTCTTAATGGTTTCTTTATTAAATATTATAAGAACTTTTTACACTCTTCTCTATCTTGGTTTTCGACTTTAAACATACATACCGTACATACTTATATAAAACTTATTTAATGTATTTAATTTATAATTTATGGTCTATTTTAAGAATAAAAATATTGCTCTTTAAGCCTTCATTTTGTTTTTGTTTAAAATAATTTGTATTAAATTATATTTTATAGACAATCAAGCAGTTAAATACAACTTCAGAAAATATAAACATAGCAGCACAAAAACCTTTATCAAATAGTGGAATACATTTAAAATATAACATTACAAATAAGGATGAACACGATGTTACAGAAGTTAATAATCGAAAAAATGTATCTCTGGAGCACTGTATTGGAGATTCTACATCCCATTATATTGATTATTCCCCAGAACAAAGTATGGATATACAACACATTACACAGGCCGACAACATGTCTTTTCTACAAACATTTGGAAATGAAATTGACGTTTGAATCCGATTATATCTTAAAATAAAATCAAATTTTAAGAAGTATTTTAAATTTAAATCTGATAATCCAGGAAAATGAAGAGGTTATTTTCGAATTCAGAACGTTGAAATCATTCACCGAACTTGTCGGCCTTGGTTATGCATAACATATAATAAGATATTTTATTACAGGTAACAACAAAAACAAATCGTTTGAAAGTGATGATAAGTCGAGTGTTGTAAATAATGAAAACTCCAATTTACTTCGATTGCCTTCAACAATATATTCGCACGTTAAAGATGTTTGTGATAAAGAAAAACTAAATAATAATTTAAATAATGAGTACGAAGTCGTTTACGATTCTGATGCAACAAACTACTTGAAAATAACCGATGATTTAAACACAAATAGTATCTCAAGAAACTTGAAGAAAAATGAGCTGGGTGTAAGTACATACTTGTTTTAAGCATCCAAAGCTTTTATGAAAGTATGCAGAGAGTCGAAGATGTCGCTCCCTTGATATTTCCGTATAACCCTTCCAAACCTTTTTTCGCTGTTTATAATTTAGTAACGCAATTTAGTTGTAATAGGGCAATACATAAGAATACGATATGGATATGTACGTATCTATACATATGTACATATTTTTTCCTGTACGTAAATATCTATGCATACTTGTGTACACATATAATGAGAGTATTATTGTGTTTCACTCCATATAGACATACAACTCATATTGGTTTCATACTCTAAAAAAATTTCCACCGAAATTTGACCGGTATATGTACATATATGTTTACATTATTTGCATAAAATTTTATTTTTAAAAGTTTAAAATACGTGGAAGCATTTTCAGATTTTAAAATACATACATATGAACGTACATATGCAATAAAAATTAGAAAGTTTTCAAATCACATTCGCCGCTTCTTCTATTTGGAAAAAAAAAACAGAAAGTGACTGTAAATTCACTAAAAAAAACTTTATTGTACCTTGTGTATGTAAAGTGGCGAAAATGCTGGCATTATTTAATTTAATCATGGCAAATTTTGTTTCTAAGCTTAAAATCAACCAAATATTCGTGTTTCTATCTCAAACTATTTTTGCGCGTGGCAAGAAGAAAACTTTTATTATTGCCGACGATTCTTAAAGGAAATTTTATTGAAATTTCGTGAGAAACGAAAAAAAGTATGAAAAGAATATGTGATGAATAGATGAAGATGAATTATTATCTAAACACTAAATTTCGCTAAAATTTGTCAACTAACCTTACATTTCAAGTGCTATAAGAAATTGTTTCGAAAACACGAACTGCTATCAAAGCTAAAAAGATACGACTAAGGCCTTATAACAATAAACGAAAAAACACGGCCTCAACAAAATTTTGCTTATCCTGAAGAAGGACAAATATTTCGATTAACTTCTGTAAATTTGTAAGGACCTCGAGCTAATCATTACAAGAGATGTTGTAATTAATATTTGCAATAAAATGCAGATGGTTTTTAAAGCTACATAAAGTAACAGTAAAATACAGGATACAGCCATTATATCACTTATCTGATATACTTAAATAAAAGGCCCCAACACCAGCCATGTCGAAATTGTATCGATTTTTCTTCCTTTGGCGCTACAGTACGGGGTGAACCTGGGCCTCAACCAACAAGCTTTTCCAGCTGGCACAACCTTTAGCCAGCATCCTCCAATTTTGCACACCAAGTTGGTTGAGGTACCTCTCCACTTGTGTGCGCCATCGGTTCCGTGGGCGTTATCTAATGCGTTGTCCCACTGGTTGGGAGTTGAAAATTGTATCGATTACTTTACTTGAATATTTTAAAAATGCTTTAAATAAAATACATGTTACACTTCAAAACATAAAGCTCTCGCAGTCAACTTCTTTTTCCAGCATGTAGTCAAATTTTAATTTTTGATTTGCATGGTGTTGACCTCGCGCTATTATTATATATTTTTTGCAAGTTGCATTTATATACATGACAATTTTTGATAAACGAATTTTATTAACAGTGTATGCCAATTTACAGCCTGCGCTCATTATTCTTTGTGAAATTCACAGAGTAAGAATTTCGGATTCAAATTTGATTATGTGGCTTATATCCATTTCAGGTAGCATTTCCTTTCGGCAATACTTTATTTATTATAAAATGTGTAGCTGGTCTTTTTTATTATTATTAAGTTTATACATTTTTTTTAATTTATCCATTGATTTCTTTTTGAATTTCAGAATCTTTTATATTTAATGCATTTGCATTTAAGTTCGGGTAATGTGGTATAGACTATTTTTTTCATAAAGTAGGAACATAGAACAACGGTGCCAACCTTATCATTTAACAGAACTAAGAGTCCACGAATGTCTTTAAGGTTTACATTTCATTGCAGTAAACATTTCCAGAAAAATGAGCGTTACTTGATTTTAATTACTTGACCAGTAATTAACTTTATTCAATCGAAGATAAGTTAGTAAAATATCTACGAGAAATAGAGTCGAATATTGCGGTAAAATATTGTGTAGGGCCAAGCTCGTGCGTTTTCTCGGGAAAGTGTGACGGAATTTTTCGACTTCTGGAAAAATAATACACAGGAACAGTTTTCCGCTCACTCGTATTTGGATTGTCGATAAAACTAATATCTGTGGCACCTTCTCAAAAGTAGAAAAAAAAATAACTGGTACGAGAATTTCACCTAAGTTTTCCATAAGTTTCTATGGTATAACCCATTAGCAGAGCTATTAATCCCGCCAAATTTTTAATATATTGCTTATATTTATTATGGGTTTTTCAACATCAGAAATATTTCTGAAATTTTAGGATCAAATCCGTTTACACCTTCCTGAATATTAAGCTAAGACTTCAAGTAAAGAAAGTACCAGTGGAAAGTGGGTTCAGTAAAGACTAAAAATTCAGATTAATAATAAATAATAAATAAATAACAAATAACAAAAGGGTAGGTTTCTATAATTGTTTTCAGAACATCACTGCTAAGCAGAGATGATCTGTGTGTGTGTGAATGGACACGAAAATATAAATACTCCAATTTTCGGGATTTGCATTTTGCACATTGTCTTTGTTCTGCTATGTAAATATTAGGCACCGTTCTCTTAGCACAAGCGTAGGTTTTTATAATTGTTTTCAGAACATCACTGCTAAGCAGAGATGATCTGTGTGTGTGTGTGAATGGGTACGAAAGTATAAATGGCTCAATTTTCGGGATTTGCATTTTGCACATTGTCTTTGTTTTGCTATGTAAATATTAGGCACCGTTCTCTTAACACATATGTATTAAAGTAACGTCTGCCGTACGCAATCATATAATAAAATTCGTTCTCTGCTGATTAGGTATAATTATAAAAATTGTAATTGTCAAAAAATATATGTATGTAGCTGTTTAAGTGTTTCTCGGTGTCGACTTTTATTATTTTGGAAAGTATGTTCAAAAACTTAAATTCAATGCTTTTTAAAAATAATGACAAAGAGAAAAAGGTTCTAAGGTTCCAGTTCAAATCTGCTGGCGAGTAGGGTTGCGCCTCCCTACAGCTAGAAAACAAAAAAAGCAGCTAGATACCAATATTTTTTGAATTAATATAAATTGTATAGATTTAAAGCGATTCAATAAACTCAATTGTTTGAGCTAGAATTCTTTTTAATTTATTTTTAGCAAAAGTTAGAACGCCACAAAATTATATTAAAAAGCAATATCTTGAAAAAACGATCATGTCTTGAAAGGAATATCCAAAATGAAATCAAAGAAGAAATGTCTTCAAAGCTATGGACAACAAAAGTTGATGAAGACGATAAAAATTTTGCACAAAATTCGGTTGAAATCGAAACAAGAAAGTACGTATTTATTATGAAATGGCAGCTAATTTAAACATTCCAATTTCAGACAATCTAAACCGACGTTTGCTAAACCTATTGGGAACGTCGTCAATGATACTTCGCCAAGGAATAGATTCAATAAATCAAAAAGAGTGAACAGAAAAAAGGAGAAGCTATATTGTATTTGCCGCACACCATATGATGATACTAAGTATGTTTTAATACACATTTATAACAAAAACGCAGATATAAACTGCAACTTACCTACATATATATCGTTACTTAAACCCCAAGGCTTGCGAAATCCTAAATTCGTCTAGTAAACAAACAATTTTGTACAATATGTATAAAAAAATTATATAATTAAAAAGTAAAAAAAAACAGAACTGAAATTTGTTAATGTGTCTGGAAAAAATTATGTATTTACATTTGTAACGCAAAAGCTTCCGATAATCGTTTTATAACATGTTTATTTTCTGTTTGGAAAGAAGACTATCAGTTTCTTATTTGTAAATAAAAACACTAATTTTTTACCGGTTATAAAACAAAAGCTTCCAAATAAGATTAATACTTTTGATATTTAATAAAATATACATTCATACATACTTATATGTATGCGAAAGAAAAAACGAAGAAAAAGTTGGAAAAAAAATTAGATTTCAAATGTTTACAAACAAGAATTTTAAAGAATATACGAGTCAAAAATCTACTTTCAATCTTGTACTATCTTGAATCCAGAAAATTATAATTTTCCTCAACATTTAATGCATATTTCTATACAATTTTTAGGTTTTACGTTGGTTGTGACATTTGCAGCAATTGGTTTCATGGGGATTGTGTAAATATAACAGAAGAGGATTCTAAAAAATTATCTGAATTCATTTGTGCTGATTGCCAGAAAGCTAGAGATACACAAGCACTGTATTGCTTGTGCAAACAGCCGTACGATGAATCTCAATTTTATATATGTTGCGATAAATGCCAGGACTGGTTCCATGGTCGTTGCGTTGGCATTGCTCAAAGCGAGGCTGAATTCATTGATGAGTATGTATGCCCAGCGTGCCAAAAAAATAATTCCGTGAATATGGCCAACATGAAAAACTTGAGCGAACACGAGACTACTGAGTTGCAAGAACTTATAAGGCAAATAAAGGTAAAAAAAATAAAAAGTTACAATTGACAATAAGTTTTTTAAAAAGTTCTTTAAAAAATGCAAAAGTATTTCCAAATTCCTTTCAGCTGGACATGTTATATTTAAAAAAAATAAGCACTGTCAAAACATTGTTGCACATTTAGGTAATAGCATTAAAAATAGCAGTATTGCGCGTTGTTTAGTTTTAACCAATAATTTAATACTTAAAAGCGGTCAGCTTTAATTCTTGAGAGTCCGTTTTCAGTAGAGTTATTTAATGTTTCATTTGATACATATATCGATACCTTAATATAGAAAGGCCCTAACTCGTTTTTTGTAAATTTCGAAAGATGAAAAAATTGACGTAATCCGACTAAAATTAACAAAAATATAAGCAGTTGAAAAAAGTTTCGCGAGTACAAAACTTTAATTTTTATTAAGTTAAGTTAGGAAAACGTTACTTGGGGCCTTTCTATATTAAGGTATCGATATGTAGATTGTAAAAACAAACCATTAGTTTTATCCTTTGACATGCTTCTCTGGCAACTTTGATCCACGTAGACAACATTTTTATTCAAAGTGAAGAGAAAGATACTGGTCTGTTCTGAGATCTTCATTTACATATACTTGGTTTTTTATAACTAACACGTCGATGTTTTACTTTTGGCTAAGAATTGCTTAATCATATGCCGTTGAATAAATTATGCAATATTGAAGATTTTTTCGGAAGAAAAGGGCAATTTTTTCTGTTTTACTATAGGCAACAAATTAATGGCGAAAAACATTCAGAAATAACTAGAGCCTGAAACTTAACTACATGTCTGTCACTTTTTGTATATATATATACAAGAAAATTGTATTATAGAATACAACATTTACAATTATTTTATTTAGCTTTTACAAGGTGGCGCAAAAATAACCTTCCGATGTTTTTTGGCTGTAATTTAAAAAAAAAAATGAAAAACTTTGATTCTTGTGGATTATTTTTATTTGTTCTTTTAATTTTTTTTACATCAAGTCGAGAATACGATGTCATGTAAATGGCCGCCGCCACAGTTGATTGTCATTTGAGCCCTTTTTATGGCATTTTCCATCACTTTTTCCAAAACTTCCGGCAGAACTTCTTGACGGATATTGTCTTTAAGAGCTGCAAGAGTCTGAGGCTTGTTGACATAAACCCGTGACTTCAAAAAGCCCCACAAAAAGAAGTCTGGAGCGGTCAAATCAGGCGATCTTGCTGGGGAGTGCAAATCGCCAAAACGGGAGATTGGGCGCCCGGGAAATGCACCAATCGCAAAATTTATAGCATTATCTGATAGGAGGATTACTTTTGCGCCACCTTGTATATCTATATGTACATCGAGTACATACTTATTTAAAACTAATACAACTTTGCCAGTTCATATTTCCGAATGTTCTAAAAGGGGATTTATACGTTAACACAAGTCGTACGATAAGTCAAATTTTTGAGTAGAAGAGCACGGATATGGTATCGTCTAAACTTAATATGTAATGAAACCATATGACATAGAGGGAAAATCCGAATGAAAATATCACAGTCGAACGGCTCATCGTTTTTTAAAATTTTTAAAATTCCTTAACACATCATTAGATCAGGGATGTATTTTTATGTAAACAAATAAAGCAAACAAAGAATAACATCTGCGAACAACTGAAATAAAAAAGGCGCAAACAATAGAAAATAAAAATAGTTTTTGGTGCAAATTTACCAACGATGTAAAAGTAAAAGAATCTGTCGTAAGACTTTTATTCTCATATTTGAAATGCGGAGATAATTTCTTATGATTTTCTCTTTGGTTTTACGTACGACTGGTATTACTGTCTAAATCCCCTGAGTATTTAGATTTAATATGATGTATAATAAGAAAACAATTACAATAATATTTGTATATACATAATTATTGTTTGGTAATTTCCCACCTACATCTTGTTCATGTTTTCAAGCGTTTACACAAAGTTCATGTTTCGGAGTATTCAATGATAGAAGAAGTGTTCTAATTTTGGTATGCTTATATTGTAGCGTATTACCGCAAATGTACTATATTATCTAAAAGGCTTAGGGATTATGGCACGATGTCGAACGTTAGTGGTCGCAAAAGTCTTGAATAATAAGAACTGATTAAGTATTAGTTTAGCAAATTAAAAAACTAAAATTAACTCATGACTTTGATTTATTTAATTAATAAAAGTATATCAAAAATCCTAATCGACGCGTTTTCCCTTTGCGAACAAACAATAGTAATTGTCTTTCGGCTATTAAGTATCGTATGATAATGTTCGACAAAAGCAAATCGGAATCAAGTCTTGAAAACACTAAAATCATAATGTACATATAATAAATAGAATTTCGTTTTTGCCAGAAATTCGCACTCATTCAAACTCAATTGCAATATTTATATGTACTTATATATTTAAACACATATACAAATATACATATAATATATTTTTTTTTTATAGTCACACAAGAGTGCATGGCCCTTCATGGAACCTGTAGATCCAAAAGAAGCCCCAGACTATTTTAAGGTTATAAAAGAGCCAATGGGTTAGTGTATATACATTAATATATTTAACACTGCTTGATTTATACTAAAGTTTTTAAAAATATTTTTTGTGTAAACTTTGAAATTTTATTTTATAATAACGGGTATGATCTTATATTTGCATTTCTAAGAAAACAAATTAAAAAAGGTGCAGGATCACTGCCCAATATTACGTATATTTAAGGGCCGTTTACATAGAGAAAGCCAATACAGAATCTGATAATCAATGTTTTTCTCCAACTGTGGGTTTGTTATTCGTATACTTTTAGTGCTTGGAAAACGAACAAAAATTCTTTACACAAATCCCAGCTCTTGTAAAATTGGATTGGTACCACAAAATGCTACTAATAAATAATCTTTCTCCTTCGACTTAGACAATAAAACGAGGATGTCACAATTAAATACATTCCTCAGTTTGAGAAAAATATCATGGAAATAGTTTAGACTGACAAGTGGGAGCGCCGAGTGTAAAGTTGAAAGTTGTTTGTCTGAAGTCGGTTCCACGTGTACGCGAGTACAATATATAACCTACGGTAGCAATATTCATATATTATTCAAGCTTCTCACTTTCGAGAAAATATTTGAAATAATTATTATGTTTTTAAAAACAATGATATACAAATGTAAAGAAAGTATTAGTGGTTTTCAATACAAAATTGCCGCAATATCATAAAAAATACCACTCATTTCTATACAAGTTATTGGTTTATGCGTAAAATTTTAGAGTTACTTGAGGCTTCTTGTTTTGTTCTTTTCTGAAACCAAAAACACTGGCTGCGCGTACACGATAAAAGGTCTAAAAAGAAAAGAAAATGAAGCAAGATAAAATTTATGATAAATCACACAACATTAAAGGAAAAGCGCCGCGAAACTAAAGAAAATCAAATAACATCAATATTCAATTTTTTAAAGAAGCCGATGAAATAATGACAAAAAAAAATTACGCGCAAAATATGTATCTATTTTGCAAACGAATAATAATTTTTATTTTAATAGTTCAATGCATTACAAATAAACTGTCTGGGTTTACTTCGACAGATTTTCAAATATTAGGCCGAAATTGAAAAGGAGTCTTCAAAATGTGCACAAACTTAATTTTTAACGAAAAGGAAACAGAGATTAAATAAAATCAAATAAGTCCCTAACAGTTTTTAATAAAATATTATGTTTTAGCTTTGGTTAACAGATGAAAATGTAAATCTATTAGGAAATTTTATTCTAAAGGCGAGAAGTTTGCTTTCAATTGGGGCAAAAGCTTTACACCTTCCATATGTATGGAAAGCAGCAGTTAAAGTTTTGATATAGCATTTTCAATATCTATTATTTTATCACTCCTTATTTTACCAATTTTATTTCTATGATTATAAAATTGCACATAAGATATGTTTTTTGCTTTGCGAGACAGACACAAGTCATACTAATTATTCCTGGGCTTAAGCATTGGGTAATTTGATGACGTAAATCCTGGATGTGGTACTTTTTTTTGTCAAAATTCGGCAATGTTGGATCAAACTTTCTAAAGTTCTTGAAAAACCTGCATCACGCATTTCTTTGAACAGCTTGTACCACTTGTAAACGTTTTCCTGATATAGAGTACAGTCAAATGCTTTTGACCACTTAACTCTATTTTTGCACAGAATTTGTGGCAAGTTAATTTTTTGATGCCAATCATACAAAACACCAACTGAACTCACTTTTACGGTTCTCACAACCAACCTAAACTGGCTAAAGAGCTTAAACTGTGAACAGCAAGGCGCATGTACCAACATAAAAAATGATAAGTAGCCCACGAAATTTTTAAGTTCACCTTATTTTTTCAACAGACCTCGCTCGTATGTACGTTAAATTTTATTTATTTTACAATTATGTGTGTTTATATTTCCTATTTAACGTTTATACATGATAAAATGCTATTTAATTTTCTAATTGTTTGCTTTCTCCAATTTATCCAAGTTCTTAGTGTTTTTATTCTATGGCAGTTTTAGTTACAACAAATTTTTAAAATAAATAACAAAAATTGCCAAACTATTTTGCCACCTGCCATCACTTTCGTAAATTTTGCGAAGGACAAGTAGTTAAATTTCTGCAAAGTATAAAAAATAGCAACAATTTAGTTGTTCCTCTTTAAATTTAGAAAAGAACTTGACAATGAAAAGTTAAAATAGCGATTGAATGCTACAGTTTTTCATATATCTTAAATTTAGCTGCTTTCTAGTTATTTTTAATCTATTTTAACTATATATTTTCGGGAAAAATTGGCCAACTGAGAATAAGAGAGCGAATCACTAGGGCAAACACTAGTGGAATTCATTCTGCTAAACTATATTATTTAGAGTTTTTTCTTGTCAGTTAAGACCTAAAAAATTAAGATACAGCGTATTTTTAAGTATGTGTATTTATTTATGTACTTGTATTATTTAATAAACTTATAACCTAATTGGAATGTTTATATATTTTTTATTTACAGACCTAAAACAAATCGAAGAAAAATTAAATAACAATATTTATTCAAAACTTTCGGAATTTATTGGTGATATGACGAAAATATTCGACAACTGCCGTTATTATAATCCAAAGGAATCATCTTTTTATAAGTGTGCTGAAACGTTGGAGTCGTATTTTGTTCAAAAGATAAAAAATTTTCGAGAATGTGTAGTTAGCCAGTCGTAATAAAGTATTGCTTTTCTACTTTACTTACAACAAAGTAACTTATTTTGAGCCAAGAATTAAAGTATTTGATTATGCAAATATGTATTTAAAAAAGTGAGTGACGTTAACTTTGAACTTGGTTGTTATTTAAATGATAAAATATAGAAGATGTTTCTATACCTTTGTTTTTTTGTTGTAAAGCCCAAAAATTAAAATTTTTGAATTTTAAAACAACAAAATTAATGGATGATTTTTACATTTAAAGAAGTAAACAATTACCAAAACTGTATGTGAACTGCAGCTTTCATAATTCGTAGTATGTGGTATAATAACTTAAAATAAACAAATAATTCAACTTAGTAATAGAATTTTGTACAGTCAGATTAAGAAAAATTACTAAAGAGCTCTTATGGTTTTGTAAATACGCATTTTTTATTTAACTTTAACATAGAAGTAATAAAAGTTTTAAATATGTATATATTTTTTAAGCTTAATAGTGGTGACAAAAAAAAAGCATTGCGTTCAGCCTTTTGCATAATTATAATTAAGTGGAAAGGTCTATAAAAAGAAGTACCAATAAAAATCCAAATTAATACCAGACATACTCCTTTCAGTTATTTTACTATTTTTTTTTTATTAATTAGGTTTATTTTTGGCTGTGGCGGTGGTGTCATCCCGCCACTAATTGCAGATTTCTGTTCGAAACCTGTTACATTTACGGTGCTACGAAACCTGTTCAAAAAATAAGGGCAGCGCATGTATGTACATTGGTATATTCGTCTAGACCGCATGCAGTGGTACAAGTTCGACCTGGACGTCCTAGAGCTGAAAACGTTGAGAAAGTGGAGAAAATTATGACAGACAATTGTCGGATTAGTATTAGAGAAGTTGTTGAGGACGTCGGCATATCGGTTGGCATGCCACTTTTACGGAAATTTTGGGTATCAAATGTAGCTCGTTTGAAAATTGCTGAAATTTAACCAAAAATACGTAATATTGTGGCCAAAACCAGCACCGTCATTATCATTTATCGAGCGTATTAACCACATTTGGCGCCTTTTGTCTGTCCCCAAGATGGAAGAGGCCCATAAAAGGACAGCATTTTGCGACGATTGAGGAAATAAAAATCGAGTTCCTAGGAAATCAATGACATACCAAGAAGTGCATACCAGAATAGAAGAAAATATTGCGGTTTTAGTATTGAAACTAAATTCGAATTTTTAAGTCAATTTTAATAAAAAAAAACAATCATTGTTTTTATATGTATTTATTAAACGGGTTTATCGGAAACTTTAGTTTTTTTTTTAAATTTGGAAACTATTTTTAAAAAATAATAGCTACTTATACATACATACATACATATGTATATGTATGTATATGCAAACTTGTAAAGAAGACGTATGTATATAAGCAGCAACAATAATAGTCATAATACGTTTAACGCTTTAAGTAGTAGTATTGAAGGCGATGATGGCGTCGATCAGTTTGTTGATGCGTCAATTTTCATACCAAATGTGGCAGATATTAACGAAATGGTAACAAGTTCTTCAGAGGTTATTGATTCTAATATAATCGGTTATAAAACCTTAAGAGATGGACAAATAAGAATTGCTGTTATAGATGTTAAGTCCTATGGAGTCGTCGTCTCATTCTTAAATGATAACAGGTCAAGTTTCATACGTACCAATTGGGACAGGAAAAATCGTATAGTATTGTTGTACAAAATGTATATCCTTCAATAGCAAACACAGAAAATAAAAATGCAATTTAGTCCTTAGGGCATAGTGTCTCTAATGTAGGAAGTAGATTTACAAAAGAAACTGCCTATGTTTTTCATTGATGTGGAACCAAGTCTATGACTTTAAAACTTAGGCAATGCTGTTGTTAACGTTGTGCCGCCAAGGAGTACTAAAGATATTGTTCAATGCCACTGTTCGTTGCAGCCACAGTGCTGTGATTCTGCTGCTAATGTTTATTGTTTGTCATTGCATTCATACAGATGTATGTATGTTTGTTTGTTAGTATTTATAATGCGATGTTCATGCATATTTTTAATACTCCTCAAGTTTATTATTTTAAACAACAACAAAAATAGCAGGTGCGCAATAAGGGATTAGTGGTTTAGTTTAATGATTTCCTAAATTCTTAATTATGATGTATTTTTAATTTTTTTTGCATTTAAGCATTAACAAGCAAAACGGTTTTATAAATTTTTGTCATTCGCAATAAAACTTTGGAGAAAAGAATTCCGTTTGTTTAGACAGTGAAAACATCACTTTTCATCGTACTAATTTAATTCAAAACCAAAAATCAAAAAAGGGGTGAACCTGGGCCTCAACCAAAAAACTTTTCCAGCTGGCACGGTCTTTAGCCAGCGTCCTCCAATTTTGCACACCAAGTTGGTTGAGGTCCCTCTCCACTTGTGTGCGCCATCGGTTCTGTGGGCGTCCTCTAATGCGTTGTCCCACAGGTTCGGAATCGAAGATTCTACGGGTCAGAGCAGTATTCTCCATGCGCTCTACATGACCCAACCATCTTAGCCGTTGGATCCGTAGACGCCTGGTTAGGCTCATGTCGCTGTACAGCCCGTACAGTTCATGATTGAATCTTCTTCTCCAGAAACCATCAATGCAAACAGGTCCGAAGATTGAACACAGAACTTTTCTCTCGAAAATACTAGGGACTTCCTCATCCGCCTTTGACATCGTCCATGCTTCCGCGCCATAGAGAAGTACAGGGATTATCAAAGTAGTATATAGTATCAGCTTGGTTTTTCGAGAAAGGGCCTTACTACTCAATTGCCTCTTGAGCCCAAAGAAACAGCGATTGGCAAGAGTTGTTCTGCGTTTGATCTCGGTACTAATGTTGTTCATATTGTTGACTTGGGAGCCAAGGTAGACGAAGTCCTTCACTACCTCGAAGTTATAGCTGCCTATGGTGACGTTCTGGCCCAGTCGTCGGTGTTGCGCGTCGTTTTTTGATGACAGCATATACTTCGTTTTGCCCTCGTTCACCGCTAGACCCATTTTGGCCGCCTCCGTTGAAATACCAGCAAACCCTTCATTGACCGCTCGCTGTGTTCGACCAATCACGTCAATGTCGTCAGCATATGCTAGCAGTTGCACGGACTTTTGGAAGATCGTGCCTCTGTTGTTGGCGTGTGAGTTTTGCACGTCTTCTCAAGAGTTATGTTAAAAAAGTCACATGACAGTGCGTCGCCTTGTCTAAATCCCCTTCTGACATTGAAGGTCTCGGTGAATTCGTTACCGACCTTGATGGAGCAGCGAGAGTTCTCCATCGTCATCCTACACAGCCTGACGAGTTTGGTAGGAATGTCAAAACTAGACATGGCTTCGTATAGCTCGTCCCTATACACACTGTCATATGCGGCCTTAAAATCGACGAATAGGTGATAGGTGCCGATTTGCATCTCTTGGGTCTTTTCCAGGATCTGCCGTAGTGTGAAAATTTGGTCAACGGTGGACTTCCCCGGCCTAAAACCACACTGAAAAGGACCTATCAAACTGTTCACGAATGGTTTCAGGCGCCATAGGCAGCTATAACTTCAAGGTAGTGAAGGACTTCGTCTACCTTGGCTCCCAAGTCAACAGTATAAACAACATCAGTACCGAGATCAAAGTTTCAACTTTAATTGAATGTAATATAAATCTAAATATATCCCTAAAATCTCCAGCTAAAATAGATAATGCACTCAATAGGATAATTCATGAAGTGGGCTTTTTGTCTCCTCCCAACTCTTGAAAACAAAATGGTTATAGCCAAGTTCTCTTATCATATGAAATCAGACAAACTTTAAGAAATAAGAGAAGATTTAGGTGAATCTGGCTAAACAGAAATTCAAATGACAAAAGAATTTACACTATAGTCACTAAACACCTTAAATTATAAATTAAAAAAACTGCTTCCAACTCCTTTTTATCTGCTACTACAATGTTAACAGTGAGTTTTCAGAATTTATGAAATTAAAGCTGGCATGTACTAACTCCAATTCTTTATACAGTATTCACATCAGATATGCCTACTAGTTCAAATGTCTTACTTGCAAATTATGCAGACGACAGCGATTGTAACATCAGATGTTTGTGTAAACGAAGCTTCTGTGTCAGGCAATTGCCGAGCTTTAACTTGAATAGTTATCGATAAGTGTCTGATCAATTGTTTTTTTTTTTTTATTTTCTTTTGCCTTTATTCGTTTGGAGATTAAATTTTATTTTTTCTGAGTTTTATATATTTTTTGTTTGTACTTATCGCTAAATAAATTAGCATACGAACAGTTTGAAGTTTAACAACATGAACGGGGTTTAAGGAGCTTGCCTCCGATCCCGAGAGATACAAAACCAACAAAAACAAAAGACTGCGTCCTGAAGACTTCGTCCCTTTGCCACAAGTATCTATTGACAAGCAATATCGCCCACGCTACTTGGTTGCATCAACTAGACCCTTAAATGAGAACACAGAAACACTTGGCCTGTCCTACTACAATGTGTTTCAGGTCGAAAAAGGTTTGGATTATATATCAAGAGATCGTTTGGAACTCAACGAACTGAAAAGTAGGGATCTTTTAATTAAAGTTCTCGACAGCAAAATTGCTGAAAGTTCTTGAAGGCGACATATATTAATAACATCCCAGTAAAAATCACCCTTCATAAAACGCTGAACACAATACAAGGTAGGGTATTTTCTAGAAAAATTATTGAAATTACGGAAGAAGAGTTGCTGGAATCTCTAAGAGATCAGAAGGTAGTGGAAATTCGCAAAATCACTAGAAAAGATGGCGACAAAGTATTAGCTACAGGTGCAGCAATTGTTACTTTCGACCTTTATTATCGTCCCGAAATTTTAAAACTTGGCTGGGAACGAACACATACCAAACCCAATGAGGTGCGTAAATTGCTAGAAACTGGGTCACACAAAAAATGTTACGGAAATGTAGAAAATTGCAAGGACTGTGGTTTTCCAACACCTCATGACTTATGTTCCCGAAAGTACTGTGTAAATTACCAAACAGAAGATCACACATCAAATGACTCCGACTGCCCAACTTTTTGGAAACACAAGTCCGTCAACTATTTACGTATAACAAGAAAATGCACCACACGAGAAGCTTGGGAAGCCTATAACCAAAGTCCTGAATTACATACACTAAAACCTGGACCAAGAAATATAAAAAAAAACAAATACTAAATGGTGAGAAACCAAGTGATGTGATACCGATAACTAGAATATTACCTGTACAAACGATAGCAAAACCTGACAACGCCCAAAATAAGAAACCAAAGGATAATTTAAAAACTTAAAAAAAACTCGAATCCAACAGCTGCAACCACTCACAATCAACATTCGCAATTAGAACTTCAATAAAACAACAACAAACATTACAATTTGCTCAATCAGTAACACTCAATAGCCCACCGTCAACGTCTTTATTACACTCTCCTAAAATTAACACAAACACCAATACACAAATTACAGAAAATGAGAACACACTCAGCGATGACTTTTTATCTATAACACAGCAAGTGATAATTTGGAAAAAAATGGATCAAAATATTACCGATGAAATGATGATAGACGATATAAATTAAGGGTTGGGTTTAAATAGCCCACCAAAAATAAATATGAATAACCCAAATAATGAAGAATCACCATGTACAAGACTATACAACAGTTTTCCAAATTTAAATACAACAATAATAACGCCAAAAACATTTAAGAAAACGCTGCCTAAAAAGGCTAGCTAAATAAAATAGTTTATCATGGATCTAGGCCTAAACATTAACCTCCTTCAGAGGAACATCCAAGGTTTCGTCAACAACAAGTACGCTTTAGAGCAACTTGTAGCCAGGCATCAAACTAACATAATAGCTTTGCAGGAAACACACATTATTGACAAAAACTTGCATCTACTACACCTACCTGGTTTCAAAATTTACCATCACAATAAAAATCACAGCTATGCAAAATCGGGTATAGGTCTTCCAGTTAGGAACAATTTGAATGTGGTTCAACAGTCTACTTCTTCTGGAGACTTACTATTTCAGTCTATTACCATTAGTTGCGGTAGGCAATTGCAAATAACAAATATATAAGGAACATTTTTATCGATTAACCGACTCAATAGTTAACAACATAACGCTCCGCAGTAACACATCATCTCATACTTTGTGATCTAAATGCTCAAAATTTCTTGTGGGGCTCAGGTTCCAATTCTTCCGAAGGGAAGTTGTGGGAGGACTTCGCCGATAACAGGGGATTGGTGATCCTAATTGATGGATCTCCAACTTTATTCAACACCAGATGCACACTCACTGCAGTCGATGTTTCAATGGCCAATGTTTACCAATGCCTGAAGTTGGTGATCACTTTCCAATCAAAATCACAAACAAAATAGACAGTATGAAAAAACTTTACACAGCACGCTTTAAGGAGGACAAAGCAAATTGGTTATTCTTTAGACAAAAAGCAGCACAGATAGCCGAATACTTTAGGAGCTCTGGAAACATAAATAAAGAAGCATCACTCATCAAACGAATCCTCAGGAAAACTACTAATGAAACAATTCCCCTCAGTCGCCAACCACCTAGTAAAAACAACCCAGCTTGGTTTAACCCTGAGATTGCTAAACTAATACGACTGAGACAGCAGAGTTGGAAGCTAATGAAAAGGCATCGCAATCAATGCAACTGTTTGGAATATAAAAGAGCCTGTGCCAGAGTTAAAAGAGTAAAATTGCAAAAAGGCTAACTTTATCAACTTTAAAACTTTATCAATTCCCTAAATCCAGCAATGGACGTTTTATTTTGCCGAGAAAAGTAAACAATTTAAGATCTACAAGAATCAGCACCTTTCCAACAATTTGCGTTAACAATTCGAACGTATCCCATTCCAAGGAAATTGCTGACCACTTTGCCCTGCTTTGGAGTTCGATTAGTTCAGATCAGGCTTTTGAAACTGAAATTATAGAAGCAAAGAAAAATCTTAATATAGATTCGTTGCCAAACTGTGGTCATCTTTTTCCAAGACTGACTCGAAAAGTTGACTTAGCTGAACTGAACGACATTATGGGGACTCTTAGGGGTTCAACGCCTGCAAATGACAAAATAACATATTCTATGGTTAAAAACTCTCCAGATGCTCTGAAAATTCGACTCTTGTACAACAATATTTTGGACATTGATATTTTCCCACACACTGGAAAACTGCCGTTTTAACACCTATACCTAAGCCTGGAAAGAATCCTAACAATTTAGAAGGCTACCGTCAAGTTTCACTATTACCAGTGCATTCGAAAATATTTGAAAAAATGTTGGCAAAACGTTTCTGGAAATATACAAGACAAAATATATCAAAAAACCAGCACGCTTTCTTGCCAAGACATGGAGTGAATACCATCTGTCACCATCCAGAGGAAACATTGTGGCGGAACCTAAAAAATAGGAAACATAGTATTGTTATTTCGGAAGATATTGAAAATGCATTTGATAGAGCGGTATTAACATACATAAGACACGAGCTTTATGAATGGGGCATACATAAAAAAACCTTGAAGGTTTTAATGCCTTTTCTTTTAAACCGTAAAATCATAGTAAAAGTTAATTGTTACTTTTCTGCAACTCAGCCTTTGGATAATGGAATCCCTCAGGGGTCTCCATTATCGGTGGTCCTCTACACCATCTACGCAAATACTTTGGCTGAAAATCAGCCCGGTATAGACTATGTTGCCATTTATGCTGATAACATTTTTGCTGTTACATCCGGTAAGTCAGAGTTAGTTAGTAGAAATTTAAATAACTTTGACACCATAGTTCATAACTGGGCTAAAAGTCGAGGAGCAGCTGCCCCGGTAGAGAAAGTTGAGTTGCTACATGTTTGCAGGAATAAGAATTGCTCTCCCACAACTTTCTGTTTGAGAAACAATAACCTACAAGTAGCTGAAAAGTTGCGAATATTGAGCATTTTTTCCACAAAGAATCTGCTTTGGAACACTCACGTTAAGCAGTTATCAATCAAACTGAGTAAAACACAAAACTTGTTAAGGCTTATTTGCTCACGTGGTAAAGGGCCACACATCGAAACCACTATCTAAAAGAAATATAGCAAAAATCAATGCCTTACTCAATAAGTGCTATCGATCTGCATCAGGGCTTCCAAGAGCAACACCTATCAAATATTTACAAACGGAAGCAAAATTTGCAGAATTTCAACAACTGGTGGATAAAACATCAGTTGGTCTGGCCTCAGAGCAATTGCCATAGCAGCAGATGGTCTACATGAATTGTTTTGGGAACATCTTTGCTTTGTTAAGAAAAAACAAGATATCTAGTATACCTTCTAAGCCGATCACCACTAATTGCGCTGGCGCAATAGTTTTGATTGATGACAGTCTTAGAATCTACAACAAAAACACCACCAACCCAATATGTTTTAGGAAAATTTTGGCTGAGAAAATCTCAGTTCATTCGCCAAATACAACACTCTATACCGACGGTTCATACTGTGACAGAAGGGCGTCATATTCAATTGTCAGACAGATATCCATTTCTGTTTTTGAGGTTGTTCATGAAGCGCGACTGCCAAATTATACTGGAATCTTTATCGCTGAGATTGCTGCTATAAGGCGTGCCATACAATATGCAGTACTACACGGAGGAAAAGCATTAATCTGCACAGACAGCCTCAGCGCCACCAGGGCTCTGATGAAAAATAAGAACGGCACATATAATGACATGCTTTACCACAATGGAAATAGCAATATTGTAATCCTTTGGATCCTATCGCACATCGGGATTCAGGGAAATGAGTGTGCAGATAATGCTGCAAAGGTGGCGCTAAATTCACCTCTATGCATCGAGACACCATGTTTTCCGAAGGCCTTTTGGAATCCATTTAAAGCAGCCTTTCAACAGCAGAACCCATCATCTAGCAGGCCCAAATACAATAGGAATTTTAGCAGAAGCCAATGTATTATGCTGGCGAGGCTGAGAGTAGGTAAAGCCGTGTTCAATACAAGGCTTTACTACGAACGACGTTATTTTAACTATCCACCACATACTAGCTGAATGTCCTGTTTCCAAAATTGACGAACATTTGGACAAGATTCTAGATTGCTCGTGTAGCGAAAACTTACCCGGAATACAAATAAGTTTTCGGAAACATAATATTCACGAAATTTAGGCCTAATCTCACAACTATTTAATTTCATTAATTTCAAAATCTAATACATACACATACACAATTATCCATTTACCTCTTATGAATTGTAATAATATTTATTTTAATTCAACTGACAAACTGTTATCAGACACCTAATGTAAAATATTTTTTTAACGCATATGGTCGGGTTACCCGGCGCCTTTAAAAAAAATATATTTTATAAATTAACTTTGTAAAATATATCAGAAATAAATAAATAAAGCTTTACTTTTGTTGTTGTTAGATAAATGGAACATTACGGTCGATGCTGTAAAATCTGTGCACGTTACATGTACATTGCGAAGAGACGTTACGCCTGAAGTATTTCTGAATAATAATCCGATTTCTCAAAGTGAGAGCGTTAAATATTTAGAATTGCCCATTGACAGGACGTCAACATGGAAGTCACACATCAAAGCAATTGAATATAAAAACTAATCGCCTTCATTGGCTTTTAGGGTAAAAATCTCAGCAAACCAAATATCGACAGCAAAGATACATACCAGTCTAAAACTTTAAGATCAATTGTCAATGCTCCTTAGTTTGCGTCGAATAATTCAATTCGCAGTGATCTTTTCATGCCGAAACTTATGGAGGAAATAAGAAGGTTCAGCATAAATTATTTGGAAAGGCTAAGTCATCTGGACAATCCATTAGCAATAGTCCTTCTTAATGACACAAAAGAAACGAGGCGTCTTAAAAGGATTCATATTCTGGATTTGCCATTCAGGAGATAGTTATATTTTGCTGTTTTATGTAATAAAACATCGAAATTGACGTTTGTGTCATTGTTGGTTACTCAGCGGCGTGCAACAACTACTGTTATGTTGTTTATTGTATCAAATTTACTTATTGTCCATAAATGGATGGATTGCAAATAAAGAGTTAATAAACACAAAAATAATTATTAAATGTGTGTACATTTATTTAAGAATTAAAATAAATAAAAATCAAAACAGAAACACATCAGTGATTATTTTGTAATTTTTTCACTTTCTTTGATCAGAAAATTTTTCAAATCTAAAATGCATGCGAAGTCGAAAGAATTTTTTTTTCCATTTCATCGCTGCGCTCTACATTTTGGGCAGATGTTTTTTGTTTTTTTCAAAAATCCTTCGGAAAAATTATGTGAAGTGCTTGCATTTTACACATCTTGCCTTCAATTGGTTTTGGTAAGCCCCTCCACTGAGAGGGTCGACCTACATAAGTATATGTGTATATGTAAGGCTGAACATGCATCTCATTCCTTGACACAGAAATATTGCACTGTGCCATATACATATGTACATATGTAGCCAGCGAAATTTTCTTAGCCATCATGTGATCACTTAGTTCATACGGTTCAACGTTGTTTGTAGAATCTTTTAAATTTATACTGCTAAATATATTGGCTACAAAATAAATAAAAAAATTGTTTTCATATCATTTAGTACACAAAATATGTATGTATGTAGAATCGGCGAGGGACTTTTGACTTCTTTCCAAATTGGATATATCGTCAACTTTAATGTTTGCTGCATTAGAGATAGTATCATCGTTGCAACCAAGTAAGTAAGTTAAACAGAATCTGAACTCTTCTTGATCAGCGTGATGATGTAAGCCGCTCTTTTCGACAAGTCTGTACATATTCGCAATTATAACGAGACTTGTAACCCATATAAAGACCCTTTAAGGCATTGTTGGATTGTATTGTTATAACAATATTAACCTATTGTTCAAAAATAGCGAACTTGATAAATTTAGTAGTACAATTCTACAGCATCGTTTACCTTTTTGAAAAGGAAACAAATAATTTCGATCCACAACTCTTACGTGTTTTACTAAATTTTTTTTAATTATTTATGTTAACTTTTTGTTCACTTTTTTACTGTCTACAGCTGTTTTAAACAAATTTTTTCTTTTAAGTTATTCGCGCCAAGAAAACTCTTTTACTGATGTGACGTCACACATCAACAGCTGTGTCTGTATTACTACTTTGAAAGAGACAAAATAGAAATTTATGCATAAACAAATATCCTTTGAGAAAAATTAAAATTCACCTTATAACTGCAAAAAAAAACTGTAATAGTCTTTAGGTTTTGGGACCGGAAGTCATTACATTCTCCGAACTATAACATAATTGCTCGCATCCAGTAAAAAAGTGCGTCATAAGAAATCGTCCTCCTGTCCGCCCGCATGTTCATCTGACACCATCAACAATGTTTACATATGTATATGCCCACGATAATGTCAACAACTCTATGCTAGGAACTAGCTGGCATGAAATTTCGTAAATGAACCGTAAAATAATACAGTTATTCGAGGCAGACATGTTAACCCATGAACCAAATAAAAGAGATTACGCATTGCGCAGGTCCGTTATGTTGTTTACATCAAACAGCTGGTGGTGTGACGCACAAAGTGTCATTTGCACTTTGCTTTAATATTAAAATGGAACGACGAAGCAACAAATCAACGCATCTGCATGGAACATTTCAAAGCAGATGATTTTGAAAATAAAATAATTAGATTTCGCGAAATAACTTTATTTGAAATATGCTTTAGTTCCTACTATACATAAAGTGGTTGCTGAGAAGGTCGATCAGCATAAGCGTTACTTACTGGTAAGATCTTTAAAAATTTAATGTTAGCAGATTTTAACATCGATTTTGCTATTACTTTTACTAGAAGAAAGTGAAAATTTAGTGCAGCCTAAAGAAAGAAGAGAAAGTTTATGTGGAACGACAGATTTTTGAATTGTAGTGGGGAAAAGAAAATATTTCCCTTATGATGGGTTGGAAAATTAGCAGGTTATATTTGCCACAAATTAAAGGACGATCTTACTGGTATTTCTGTACAAGAAAACGACGGAAGTGAACCAACATATTCCTGGGTTGACCATTTGTCTGAGGGAGGACTATCAAAGCCAACAGAAACTACTGTGAATGCAATGAAAGGGTTGAACCAAATATTTGAGAAAGAAAATGAACAAGGCATACCTGTTAGAAAAGGCTATATAAAGTTTCTTATGGAACAGGCTCATCAAATTGAGTGTGATGAGAAAGTAAAAGCACTTTTTTTTTCTCTCGAATATACTTTAAATTAAGAAAATGAAATCAAGACTTGAATGATAATTAAATAAAGTTTTAAATGTATTACGTTACCATTAGATATTCCGATCGGAAGTCGTACGGTAGCTGAACAACTTAACTTTGTATTTTTATCCATTAATGTGTGCGTAGCTTAGGGTCACCTTTCAATTTCAAGGATGATAGCTGCC
Organism: Epicampocera succincta; assembly: GCA_932526305.1. Classification (NCBI taxonomy): domain Eukaryota; kingdom Metazoa; phylum Arthropoda; class Insecta; order Diptera; family Tachinidae; genus Epicampocera; species Epicampocera succincta. The sequence goes on from OW052035.1 coordinate 20,674,554, forward strand.
GCTCCTTGGTATGTCAAAAATAAAGAAATACGAAATTTCAATTTCATACTAGACGACACTTAGAAAAACTCAGCACACAACATGGACCATGGTTCTTGTGGAATTTGAGGCGTCGGCAATATACAACAACCCCTTGCGTTGTAAGAGCTTTGTCCAAAAATGTCGATATCTCTTGCTCTTCCCTCATGACAGCATCAGGTTCGGGTCCTGCTGCACACAGTTCGGTCGCCCAAATGAGCATTTTTTGCCTGGTGGCCATCGCTGCATGACGGTTGCTATTAGCCCTGCTGTTGTTGCTAACCCTGCACAGCACGAATGGCTCTGTGTCGGTATCCAACAACAGGAAACTATGCCTATTCTTTGTTGCCCCGAAGAACACGTGGCAAGCTATCGACTGGATGCTTTAATTTGGTAACCCTTCCAGGGTGCTGTTTCCTAAGTTGTATGCTGGTGTGAATGACGTTTACGCATACCTGTCTTGCAGGATTCGGAATAGTCCCTAGGTCGGTGGCCAAGTTGGTTACCTCATTCTAAGTGTCAAAGTCTTTTCGCCGGATATACCATAATCTAACTGGTCATTCCATAAAACTTGGTCTGGCTTCAACACATAATATCGAAGCAATGAATTGATGACAAAAATACATAATCTCAATAGAAACTAGGCCAACAGAAGTTCTGACATGGTTTAACTCAATCTCTTATAAGTCGCGTCATTTGGGGCAACTACACTAGGAGTTCATGATCAATCTTCCGAAAGTTCCAAATCAAAGTACACATGTACATATAGTTAGACCGTTGCTTGACTGATGTTTTTGTAGTTATTATTTCAATTTCTTCATATTTTATATTTTGATTTGGACGGTTTTTAGAGGTTTCTCTATAAAATTCATTGACCTACTTCTGATACCTACTTATATGTATGTAGTTGTGATAGGTGACTGTAATTAGATACATTATTCTCCTAACATTTTTTTCATTTCTTTTTCACCATTTCAGCATAGAAATGCTCAGACGAGAACGAAGCTGCGTGATTGCGAAGAAAAATTAATCAGTTGACTCATCTGTCGCGTCTTTCCACTATGTCTATTTCGCATTAGTTTGAAGCTATACCTAAACCATTCGTTCATATAACTGGTTTAAATAAATAGCCAATACCACTTCTTTGGTGAAACTTTCAACAATAAATTTTCAAGATGTACCATATTGGCTCTAAGCGGAGAAAATGGTAGTCCCCATCTTTCGATTTGAAGCCTTTCATAAATTCTTACAGAAATGTCTGTACTTGTCAAAAAGGATCTCGATAATAAAAGAGAGTGTATACATATTTATCACTGATATATTCATTGGCTGTTGGTTTGAGATATTCATTACTTTTAGGTCAGTTGATTCTACCGACTTATATTTTTTGCTGAGTTTGTCATTTGTTGTGCTTTTCTTCATATCATTGACTTACTTAACTGCTTCCTCAATATTACGTAATGTGGCTGTTCAGCCTCTGTTGGTTTTTGACTTGGACCTTGCTTGAGGTCCAAGCTGCTGAGCTGTTTATGTATGTTAAATTAGGCTTGCTTTTATTGTTTTCTGAAATGTGTTAAAAGTTTACCATTAGTCAGTTTTTATGACAATTCATCAAAATCAAATACTATTTCTCAATTCCCCCATGGAATACAAAACATATAACTTTTACCTGCTAATGATTAATTTTTACTATTTACTACTGTAATAAAGTTAAGGGTAACGTATGTAATGGCGACTTCGCAAGAAGCTATTAGGAATTTCGTGTAAAAAAATTCTTAATAATATAATTAATAAAAAACATGTAGAGATGACTAAATAAAACGAGAAATAAAAACGAATAATTTGTGATATAAATATCAAAATCTAATTAAATAAATAAATAATATTCTTAAAATAAGAAAATATTTGAATACATATGTTAGTATGATGTTCCCTAATACTGCAACACCAACTTTAAGTTCTACTAACTTAATTTACTTTATATGCTTATGTTTTATAATCGATTTCTCTTGTAAATTTTGTTGGCTGGATCCAGAGAGATCCTAGCAAAGGTGAGGCAAATTATAACAAAAACTCCGTCCTTTAATCTGATTGATTCTACTATCATCTGCCATCTTACATATAGTTTAAACCTCCATTTGGCTTAATCTAACACATCTTACATCACCCAATTGCCTTGGCGAGAGACTTATAGACAAAACAGATCAAATTATACATTTCAACTGTTCATGTGCAATTCAAACTACCGCTTTTAGTTCTTCGAGGTGATTATATCTATCAATTTAAGAAAAACCATGCAGTACGCCTCCAAAAAGTGATTTCTCTTCCATTATCATGATTGGATATATGTATAATCGTATTAATATATATATATGTATATATATATATATATGTATATATATGTACATATGTATATATATGTATATATATATATAGTAATAGTATATATATATATATATATATATATATATAGTATAAGTAAGTAAGTATATAAAAAAAACTATACACCGTCAAAATAACCAGTCAGAGACACATGTTAGTTTGTACATTATCCCTCGCAACATCATCGCTATCAATTATTGGTTCCAGTCATCCAATCACCAATCCGAACTCTTTTCTCACATACTTTTCTAACAATGCCTTTATCCTGAAATGAATAACTCCATTATCTTTTTCAAGCTACATACAAAAACATTATTTATTTAAACATAACATTAAATCCAACCTTTTCACACCTCAACTAACTTATATAAAACATATTTCCTTATCTGAAACAATACAAAAAAAAACTTTTCTAAATTTGTGTGCATATTCTAAATTTATAATATAAATTTTATCAATACCATACGTTTGCAAATCTAATAACTTATTATATATTATTATTATTTTTATATTTTCCCAAAGGCTAACCTTCGCCGCAGTTCCTCCATCTTTTTTCTAGAACCTTTTCCTCAAACTTTGTTCATTACTTTCCGTCAAATATTAAAATATCTTTTGAATATCATAGCATCCTTTTCATAGACAGCTTACGATAATGCCAAATATTTCAACACTAGCGTATTGTTTAGACCTCATATGTTATTTCACAAAAAATGTGCCTTAAAAATTACAGGTAATAAAAGACAGCGAACCAAAAATAAATTAATTCCATTGCACCTACACACGCATATTATGGTTACTAATGTTTGCAAGAAAGGCAACAATTGCAGCCTTATCTTGTTTGTAAAATAATAAAAATCCAAAAACTTTTAAGCTATAAAAGAAATATATAAATCCTCAGAAAACCCCTATCCAAGCTTAGCAGGTATACCTGAAAAGATAAAACATCTTCCCAGAAACCTTTACCTAACATGCAAGAAATTTATAATTCTCTAAGAATTTCAGACGTTATTAAAGGGTTCCAAACATTACTTGTGGCTGTCAGAAATAAAATCTTAGGATCGACAAACAAGCTTTTAAACACATACTTGACAATATTAGACTGCAGCAGATAAAAGGAACGAAACCTATAATAAAAGGCCTACGTAAAATCAGGCAAAGTGATCAAACATTCGAACAGTTTCACGCAGAAATAATAGGGATTCAAGCTCCTACCAGCTGCTATAATAATGCTGCTTATATTAATGTAAATTAAATTTAATAAGAAAAATAACCAAAAAAGCATTTTTTTGTAATCTGTTTTATTTGCAATCTATTTTACAAAATTTAAAATAATAAGCAAATTTAATAATAATTAAAAACATAACATAACTAAAATAACAGCTCAGTAAACAACAGTTGTCAACCGTTGCAATATTTACATATATATAAATATTATTTTCTAAAAGGTAGGTCAAGTACATGTACCCTTTTTAACCTACGTACTTCGTTGCTATCGCCTAATAAATTGATGGCCAGCACAGTGGAATGATGGCTGAGTCCGTTTAGATATCTGACGCTGAAACGATTAATTTCTTCTTTGGCCATTGCCATGCTAAGATCTTTATGAATATTGTTGTTTCTGATGAACCAGGGAGCATTAGTAATTAAGCGAAGAGTTTTGGATTGATATCTTTGTAGAATTTCAATATTTGAATTGCTAGCGGTACCCCACAATTGTATACCATAAGTCCAAATTGGCTTTAGAATAGCTTTATACAACATGACTTTGTTTTCTAAGCTCAATGTAGATGATGGTAAAAAACTTAATTTCAATCATTAAAATTTGCGATCAAGTAATTTGGAGCATTTAAAGAAGGTTAAGATGCAAACTTATAGTTTCTGGAAAAAGAACTTTGAACGAATATTGTGGTTATACGAACCTAGTAAAGGGACACCAAAATACATTGGTGTTTTAAGCACAACAGGAAATGTGGACGAAACTTTAGAAGCTTATAATACACCTCTCAATTGCGAGTGTATTTCAAAGTACCTAACATTGCATTACGCAGATAAGTGTGACCTGACCACGCTAGAGTATCATATGGTCAGATAAATACAGGGTAATAACAAAATTCAATACTGCTATCCAGAAGTATATTCGCACTTATCACTTCTTATGAACAAGCTGTATTGCCTGAAAATTGAACATGCGGACAAGGGCTTGCACATATATTATACGTACATATATATATTATACGTGGTGTTGTAGGTAATATTTTCAAAATAAAATACCCCAATGGAACTACTTACCTCAACAACTGTTGAGATGCAAATTACATACATACTAGACAGGTCGCATCTTGTAGGGGGTTTTTTTTAAATTTAATTGTTTGCGCTGCTTAAAATTGGTGTAAGAAATTATGCCCTAATTTTTTAGCTCAATCCGAAGGCACCTAGTGGGGCCCAAAGTACACGATATTATAAAAAAACATATATTTAATCAGATATTTATAGTTATATTGAATAATGTGCTTCAAATATAAATTTAATTTATTGATGGTTTTGAAAGTTAATATAATGATACAAAAATGTATATATTGAATAGATGTTTTTTTTATAAAATGGCGAACTTTGGGTCCCACTAGGCACCGTCGGATTGAGCTGAAAAATTAGGACATGATTTCTTACGCCAAACCTCATATTTTAAGCAGCGCAACCAATCAAATTTAAAATAAAATAACTGCGACCAGTCTAATACATACATATATAAATAAACTGAGAAATAATATAAAGCAAAGAAATTTTCAGCTAGACAATGATGAAGGAATTAAGGAAGAAGGAACAGATCGAGAGATATGAAGCTGAGGAAACCTTATTTGAATTTAATGAACAGCCACAACGACATGCTTAAATGTGATATTGAAAATGAGCGCTGGTAGGGGACTTTGCTACATATGTATATGGAATCTATATCTTCTGTTTGGTAATTTACACAGTACTTTCGGGAACATAAGTCATGAGGTGTTGGAAAACCACAGTCCTTGCAATTTTCTACATTTCCGTAACATTTTTTGTGTGACCCAGTTTCTAGCAATTTACGCACCTCATTGGGTTTGGTATGTGTTCGTTCCCAGCCAAGTTTTAAAATTTCGGGACGATAATAAAGGTCGAAAGTAACAATTGCTGCACCTGTAGCTAATACTTTGTCGCCATCTTTTCTAGTGATTTTGCGAATTTCCACTACCTTCTGATCTCTTAGAGATTCCAGCAACTCTTCTTCCGTAATTTCAATAATTTTTCTAGAAAATACCCTACCTTGTATTGTGTTCAGCGTTTTATGAAGGGTGATTTTTACTGGGATGTTATTAATATATGTCGCCTTCAAGAACTTTCAGCAATTTTGCTGTCGAGAACTTTAATTAAAAGATCCCTACTTTTCAGTTCGTTGAGTTCCAAACGATCTCTTGATATATAATCCAAACCTTTTTCGACCTGAAACACATTGTAGTAGGACAGGCCAAGTGTTTCTGTGTTCTCATTTAAGGGTCTAGTTGATGCAACCAAGTAGCGTGGGCGATATTGCTTGTCAATAGATACTTGTGGCAAAGGGACGAAGTCTTCAGGACGCAGTCTTTTGTTTTTGTTGGTTTTGTATCTCTCGGGATCGGAGGCAAGCTCCTTAAACCCCGTTCATGTTGTTAAACTTCAAACTGTTCGTATGCTAATTTATTTAGCGATAAGTACAAACAAAAAATATATAAAACTCAGAAAAAATAAAATTTAATCTCCAAACGAATAAAGGCAAAAGAAAATAAAAAAAAAAAAACAATTGATCAGACACTTATCGATAACTATTCAAGTTAAAGCTCGGCAATTGCCTGACACAGAAGCTTCGTTTACACAAACATCTGATGTTACAATCGCTGTCGTCTGCATAATTTGCAAGTAAGACATTTGAACTAGTAGGCATATCTGATGTGAATACTGTATAAAGAATTGGAGTTAGTACATGCCAGCTTTAATTTCATAAATTCTGAAAACTCACTGTTAACATTGTAGTAGCAGATAAAAAGGAGTTGGAAGCAGTTTTTTTAATTTATAATTTAAGGTGTTTAGTGACTATAGTGTAAATTCTTTTGTCATTTGAATTTCTGTTTAGCCAGATTCACCTAAATCTTCTCTTATTTCTTAAAGTTTGTCTGATTTCATATGATAAGAGAACTTGGCTATAACCATTTTGTTTTCAAGAGTTGGGAGGAGACAAAAAGCCCACTTCATGAATTATCCTATTGAGTGCATTATCTATTTTAGCTGGAGATTTTAGGGATATATTTAGATTTATATTACATTCAATTAAAGTTGAAACTTTGATCTCGGTACTGATGTTGTTTATACTGTTGACTTGGGAGCCAAGGTAGACGAAGTCCTTCACTACCTTGAAGTTATAGCTGCCTATGGCGCCTGAAACCATTCGTGAACAGTTTGATAGGTCCTTTTCAGTGTGGTTTTAGGCCGGGGAAGTCCACCGTTGACCAAATTTTCACACTACGGCAGATCCTGGAAAAGACCCAAGAGATGCAAATCGGCACCTATCACCTATTCGTCGATTTTAAGGCCGCATATGACAGTGTGTATAGGGACGAGCTATACGAAGCCATGTCTAGTTTTGACATTCCTACCAAACTCGTCAGGCTGTGTAGGATGACGATGGAGAACTCTCGCTGCTCCATCAAGGTCGGTAACGAATTCACCGAGACCTTCAATGTCAGAAGGGGATTTAGACAAGGCGACGCACTGTCATGTGACTTTTTTAACATAACTCTTGAGAAGACGTGCAAAACTCACACGCCAACAACAGAGGCACGATCTTCCAAAAGTCCGTGCAACTGCTAGCATATGCTGACGACATTGACGTGATTGGTCGAACACAGCGAGCGGTCAATGAAGGGTTTGCTGGTATTTCAACGGAGGCGGCCAAAATGGGTCTAGCGGTGAACGAGGGCAAAACGAAGTATATGCTGTCATCAAAAAACAATATTAGACTGCAGCAGATAAAAGGAACGAAACCTATAATAAAAGGCCTACGTAAAATCAGGCAAAGTGATCAAACATTCGAACAGTTTCACGCAGAAATAATAGGGATTCAAGCTCCTACCAGCTGCTATAATAATGCTGCTTATATTAATGTAAATTAAATTTAATAAGAAAAATAACCAAAAAAGCATTTTTTTGTAATCTGTTTTATTTGCAATCTATTTTACAAAATTTAAAATAATAAGCAAATTTAATAATAATTAAAAACATAACATAACTAAAATAACAGCTCAGTAAACAACAGTTGTCAACCGTTGCAATATTTACATATATATAAATATTATTTTCTAAAAGGTAGGTCAAGTACATGTACCCTTTTTAACCTACGTACTTCGTTGCTATCGCCTAATAAATTGATGGCCAGCACAGTGGAATGATGGCTGAGTCCGTTTAGATATCTGACGCTGAAACGATTAATTTCTTCTTTGGCCATTGCCATGCTAAGATCTTTATGAATATTGTTGTTTCTGATGAACCAGGGAGCATTAGTAATTAAGCGAAGAGTTTTGGATTGATATCTTTGTAGAATTTCAATATTTGAATTGCTAGCGGTACCCCACAATTGTATACCATAAGTCCAAATTGGCTTTAGAATAGCTTTATACAACATGACTTTGTTTTCTAAGCTCAATGTAGATGATGGTAAAAAACTTAATTTCAATCATTAAAATTTGCGATCAAGTAATTTGGAGCATTTAAAGAAGGTTAAGATGCAAACTTATAGTTTCTGGAAAAAGAACTTTGAACGAATATTGTGGTTATACGAACCTAGTAAAGGGACACCAAAATACATTGGTGTTTTAAGCACAACAGGAAATGTGGACGAAACTTTAGAAGCTTATAATACACCTCTCAATTGCGAGTGTATTTCAAAGTACCTAACATTGCATTACGCAGATAAGTGTGACCTGACCACGCTAGAGTATCATATGGTCAGATAAATACAGGGTAATAACAAAATTCAATACTGCTATCCAGAAGTATATTCGCACTTATCACTTCTTATGAACAAGCTGTATTGCCTGAAAATTGAACATGCGGACAAGGGCTTGCACATATATTATACGTACATATATATATTATACGTGGTGTTGTAGGTAATATTTTCAAAATAAAATACCCCAATGGAACTACTTACCTCAACAACTGTTGAGATGCAAATTACATACATACTAGACAGGTCGCATCTTGTAGGGGGTTTTTTTTAAATTTAATTGTTTGCGCTGCTTAAAATTGGTGTAAGAAATTATGCCCTAATTTTTTAGCTCAATCCGAAGGCACCTAGTGGGGCCCAAAGTACACGATATTATAAAAAAACATATATTTAATCAGATATTTATAGTTATATTGAATAATGTGCTTCAAATATAAATTTAATTTATTGATGGTTTTGAAAGTTAATATAATGATACAAAAATGTATATATTGAATAGATGTTTTTTTTATAAAATGGCGAACTTTGGGTCCCACTAGGCACCGTCGGATTGAGCTGAAAAATTAGGACATGATTTCTTACGCCAAACCTCATATTTTAAGCAGCGCAACCAATCAAATTTAAAATAAAATAACTGCGACCAGTCTAATACATACATATATAAATAAACTGAGAAATAATATAAAGCAAAGAAATTTTCAGCTAGACAATGATGAAGGAATTAAGGAAGAAGGAACAGATCGAGAGATATGAAGCTGAGGAAACCTTATTTGAATTTAATGAACAGCCACAACGACATGCTTAAATGTGATATTGAAAATGAGCGCTGGTAGGGGACTTTGCTACATATGTATATGTATATATATACATATATGTATGTATATATATGTATACATATGTATACATATGTATATGTATTTATATACATATACATATAAATCTTTTAAGCAAAATAAGTCGTTCTTTTGTTTTAGTACAGAAGGAATACGGGAAAATTCCAAAGTTTCTCATTGATACTGCATTCACCAAAAGTTACATTCAGGTATCCTTTCACAACACCCACTGCAAATAAAAAAGTGTTCCCTCCAACGCCAGTCGGAGCAACCACCATCCAAATAATGCACCATACGTTTTCAACAATAAAATAAAAGAAAATTAAGTTTTTCTTCAACCATAATTCGAATCCTTGCTTGGAATATTCGGAAACGAAGATTTGATGCAATTATTTCCAACGCAAAACCAACATTTACGACAGCAGGTGTTGCAGAAAAACAGACTAAAAGGGGATTTAGACGGTGATACAAGAGAAAATATTATGAAGATATATCCGTATTTTAAAAATGAGAGTAAAAATCTTACGACAGATTTGTTTACGTGTACACCATTGGTAAAAGATCAAAACAAAGTAAAACATTTACATAAAAATACATCCCTGATCTAATGATGTGTGAAGGAATTTGAAAGATTTTAAAAAACGATGAGAGCTGTATGAATGTAAAATTTTTACCCGTATTATCACTCTATGTCGTATGGTTTACGAATATTATTTTGCAAACAAATTAAATTAGTCATTTACTGTTCTGTTTTAAGTATAATATGAGCTAAACTTAGTTCACATATTTTAAAATAAATAAGTTTTTAAACAGCAAAACCCCCCTAAAATCAAAAAATTTTGTACAGAATTTACAACAAAACGAAAAAGTGTACTAAATGGAAGTATTCGAAGTACTCTGTGTTAAATTTAGGCGCTGTACATACTTATGTAGTATATTATACAACTTTTTTCAACTCTGACAACATTAAAATATTTTTGAGTTTGACTTTTTCCCATCTGTATCTTTTTCTTCATGAAAATTTGTTAGTATTAAAACAAGTATCGTATATTATTGAATGCCGACTGGAAAGAAATCGAATTTTTATAGAAAAAACAAAAAAAGCAATAAAATAAATAGTTATAATTGCACAAATTTTAACGAATAAGTATGAGTTAAATAATAAGAAAAAAACCCAAGTATACAATTAATTTCTTGTATACATAGAATAACTTAAGTATACACAAACATATGTACGTACATGCCTACCTTTGTACATTTTTTATAAATACATACATACATACATACATATGTATCGAATAAATTCGTATACATCTACATATGTACATAAAGCTGAAGTAAATAATTAACAATTGAAAAATAGTTCTGCTGCATATATATTGAATTGTGGTCTTAATAAAATAAAATCAAAACAAAAGCATTAGAACAGATTTCTTAAACCATCTAAAAAGGAGTGGTTCGGCTCTAAAAATGTCTGCGAATTGTTTGGGTGGTACTGACATGTCTCTTCCCGTTGAGATAAGAGAGAAATTGGCAGAGCTTGAATTGGAGTTGTCAGAAGGTAATGCAAGATTTTTAATAAACAAATATTTTTTTTTTTGATTTTTTATCAAAGTTTTTGTTTTAAAGTAGATATTTTGTTACATATTTAAATGTAAATATTAAGTTCTCGAATTTTCAATTGATTATTTTAGTTGAAACTGCTGTTTATAATAAAATGCATATGTGTGTATGTAGTATATAGTATGTATGTAAATGTAATTACAACCACCTCCTTTAAAAAACCGGCTTTATTGTCGTACCCATCTACTGATAAATTAAACTACATATCCATATATTTTACACTTATCCAGGGTGAGACTTTTATGTACTAACCACTAAAATACCTACAGTCAATTCATTCAAAAGTCAATCAATTCAATAGTTAAGTTACAAAATTTGGAAATAGATGTTGCCACAAAAAAGCTTTTAGAGTTGGGTACACCTTCCTCGAAGTCATAATAGTCAGAATCTCACAATTTTTATTATTCATCATGTTAAATATGTAGCTATTCTAAAAAAACTTACCTCATCATTTTCTGGTTTTATATATCGCACCCTAAATACAAAAGGGTCACACTTAAAATTTTCCAAAACTAACTTTTTCCATAAACTAATTAAGAGTACACATCTCTAACTACTGCAAAAATTTCTTTCACATCACTATCTTCTTTAACTGGAAAAATACAGTTATGTATGTCTATTTTTATGTTAAGTGTGTTGCTTCTGCAAGATGAACTAAACATAAACAGTTTAGTCTGTCCTGAAAATTTTAGTATTTTGAGTTGTGACCTTCTTGTATTTAGGGTGCGACATGTATCTACATACATATGTACATATGTACACACATAAGTATGTATGTACATACATACATATGTATGTACATATATATTTAGTAGAATTAAATGTAGTTAGTTTCTCATATACGAGCAATATTGTTGGAGACAGAAATAAATAGTTAACATGAAAAATTGTATTTTGACGATAAAACAACTTTTATAGTAAACATTTGTATATCTGATGTTTTACATCTTTTGGCAATGGGATTTACATATATTCTGAAGAACTCATTGATAAGCAATTTCTATTTTTTCAGCCAAGTTCCGGGGGCTAAAAATTTATTTCATACACGATTAAAAGAGTAAAATTTGTACACTTTACGTACATACATACATATGTATATCGCTTAATAATTCTTTTTTGAAAATACTTTTAATATGTCTATTTAATTTTAAAGGAACCACAATTACAAACTTACATATTTACTTTTTGATTTAGGCTTTCATTAATTTAAGCTCACATTTTATATACATATGTATGTATGTATGTAAATGTTATCCATTCGCTTATCATACGAAACATTTTCATTACAAACTCGGTTAAAACAATTTTTTATATCCGGCATATCTGTAGTATAATGTACAAAAACAATACCACGTCCAGAACTCAATCTAAATTCATTGTACAGCAAAAATAGAGATAAGGACGTCCAAATCACTCGTAAGTTCCGAAAAGCAATGCACGTCTGCACATACTTAAGTAAATAAAAGAACTAAATAGTCGGACATTTACAATTTTGGAAGGTATCGATATTTACAGCACTAAAAATATTGAATTTTAAGAAATCAATAACAAATAAAATATTTTTGGAGAAATAGGTAAACATTTAACATGACTGATTGGAATGTTACATGTTATGAACTTTTAATGAAAGATATCGATAATATATGTATGTACTTATGTATGTCAATATAACTGACTTAAATACAGAAGAAAATATTGAATATGGTGTATGTACGTAAATCGGATAAAATATGGGATTTTTTAATCAAATAAGAAGTAAAGTTTCTGCAATAACGGGTGTTAAATCTATAATGCAACAATAAAACCACATTTTGAATATTATTTCGTGTCTTTGCAATTTCTGTATGTGCACGTTTTTTATTTATTATAAATTTTTTGTGCTATTAATTATTACAGATTCAATTTAAAGAATGCAAAATATACTAAAAAATGTATAACTTTACATCCAAATTTTGGCTTTGCTAATAAATATTATTTTTTTACTATTAAATATACAAAAATTTGTTTCCGTTTTCAAATCATGAGTTAATTTGTAGGAAGTTTCAGTCCCTTTTAAAAAAGGTCAAGTCTGTTGATGCAAAATTTAATCTGATCTTATTAACATTAGCTATTTAATTCCGTTCAGTTTTTCAATTATTTGGTTTTCGATGCATATTCATCCCTTTAAATAACACTATTTTAATGTTGCCTATATTTATTTTAATTTTATTGCAATGTTAGATTTTTTTTTAATATTCTTGAGGTCTTCATTTATGCCTCCGACGCATTCGTTTGGTTTGACCCCACGTATGTATGATTTTATATACATACGTCAGCGAACATACATACATACATATTTTCGACTTTTGTATAAATTTTTTAAACCATTTATCTAAATTAGAAATAGAAATGTGCCAAGAATTGAAGCTTGCGGAACTCTATTGTTTACTTGGCTTGCTGATGAGATGATATTGAAGTCAACGTCGAAACTCTCGTTTCGATTCTGATTTCACTTTCAGTGTCAAAAAATGTTAAAGTTGGCTGCAAGTGTAGAAAGTGTTAGTATAAAAGATTGAGTGTATTGATACGCTAAGTTATTGTTTGAGATAAAGAACCTTAGGCTCAAAGACTATATATATATACATATAAATTTATAAACGTTGAGAGAACTTAAGAAAGGCTAATAACTTCTATACAAACCCGCTGTTTTACACAGGATTGTTGCTTAAAAACTCTATAACAAATTATAGTAAAAAATTAGGCAAAGTTAATATATTATTTTTTTGAAAAATATATTGTAGTTTTATATATAATAATAAAAAAAATACCATCTGCTTTCTTTATATAGACACAATTTAGAATATATATAAAACTTTATTATCTCATAAGACGGCATTATAAACTCAAACATGATTTAAATCAATACCGTTTTTTTAACTCTTACTTACAGCGAATAAAAATAGTTGCATACATACATAGTATATGCTTTAAATGTTGCAGATAGAATGTCCCAATGGGTAATAAAATTCATTTTATGAAATATACCGAAAATTTAGCTCAGACCTGTAGGTATTTATAATTTATAAAAACAAAACATTATATCAAAAGTTTTTATTTTAATATGTTCATTGTGATAATATTTCATGTTGAATGTCACTAAAAAAATTAAAAAAAAGACCTCAAGTTTAACGAGTATTGCAAATATAAGCATAAAAAAAAATTGAAGAAATTGGGATCAAGATAATACTTTTTCCATCAGATTCGCTGAGTGTTTAATTAAACGTTATCGGCAAAACATGTTCCACACTCTATAAGAAATAACTTTACTTTAAGTTACTTTTGTTAACTTTTTCAGTTAAAAGCTAACTTATAACGATGTTTCAACTTTGAATTGTATATTAAAAAAAAAGCTGAAAACTGTGTACTCTTTGTTGAGAATAATAAATAATAGATAATAAATCTTTATTTAGCATTTCTTCTGTTGTTATTACAGAATACTGACTAAATTAATAAAAAGAAGGAATTAAGTGCCAAATAAATAAGTTTTACATCAAAATTTTTGTTTGACATAGGTGATAATATTACGTTTAAAATATTCGTTTTAATTTTTAAGATCCTGAGGTAATTCATAAAATATTTTGGGTCCCTTGTAAAATTTAAAGTTTTGAACTAAGTTTGTTGAGGAAAAAATGAGCATAAAGTCACTCGCATTTCTTAAATTATGTGTTGTACATTTGCAACATTCATCAAATAAATAGTCACAAGTTTGACTTGGAGCCATTTTTTGGCACTTTTAAATTTAATATTTTATAATTAACTAATTTCAGTTGCATTTTTTATGTTAATTTTTAGTCTTATACCTTTTTTAAATGATCATAAATATATTATACAGTTCTACTTCAAAACATATTTTGTGTAGTGACACCTCAACAACCTCAATCACTCCAGAATGTACTTTGCACAATCCTTTTCGCATGATTTTTCAGTTTTTAGTTTTTTCCTACGCAAATTTGTATCTATCGAAATACTTATGAACTTCTAATATTAGTTAAATAAAAATTTTGTATTATTCGATATATTTTCTTTTTTCACAATTTTTATTTATTGCGCAAATTGATTTATGTCAAAACTTTTAATAAGTGCATGTTTTAACAATTCATTGTAAAGAATTTGAAATGTTTGAAATATTAATAATATTAATAGTATTATAGTATTAAAATTAAGCTCTAAAATTTACCACAACAAATGGAAATAAAATTTAAAAATGTCACTGTTCGATTTTTTATATTATTTTAAAATTTTATTTTCTGTATAAGTTTTTCTCTTAATAACCTTTCCGTATATTTTTTCAATCAATTCAAACTTTTTTTATAAACAAAGGTTTTATCTACACATACATATTTTCTTAAATAGTATTTTTGTGATCATCATTAAATATGTTATAATATCTAAGATAGACTCTCGCAAATTTTAATTTAAAGTGTTAAGATGATTTGTAAATAAAGATGAATTTGTAAATAAAAAAATTGAATAATATATCTGAACAAAAATTCTCCATCATTTAATTCTTTATGAACTAAAAAACTCATATTTTATAAAATTATTTTTCATATTTAAATTGTTTAAAATATTTTGTGGCACTCTGTGTACGAAAATTCTCGCCAGTTTTGGGCTCGTGGGATTGCATTTTTTGCACATATTCTATTTGTTCACCTTAATATTTCGGGGCATCTGCTTGTTTCGTTTTTATAATTAATTTAAAAATTTTATTTTGATATATTTTTTGAGGGGTTCTGATTTTACGTGTCTCAGGTGAATTAATAATTTCTTTTCAATTCTTTAAATTTTGAAGGTTTGGGACATATTCAGAAAATACATATGTTCCTGAAGTGTATTTAAGGGAAATTTTATACGGAATTAAAGATTTCATATCCATTTGAATTTTTATGAATATACCAATTTGTCTTTACGTGGCATGAGTTGTATGCACACAAAATGAATTATTTAGATTGAATCTATATGTACCAGATTACGGCGGCCAAATGAAACACTTTATTTTCTCCGGTTCTCGGAAATACTTTCAAGGACAACGGTGATTCTCTCGGCCATCTCGTGTTCCTTCAGCTAAACTTTATTCTTTTTACGTATTTTTTGGCACTGACATACAAGTTAATTTTGAATGTTAACTAATCCCTGAGATATATTACTTTTTTACATCATTTAACGGAAGAGTACGTAATTTAACAATGATAGAACTTCTCCCTTTTTTTGTAAGAGAAGTTGTTAATGTTATGGGACTTAAATTTATATTGATCTTAACTAAAATTTGAGTCATAACATTGAACTAAACTTAGATTTTAGTTATAACATCACTTACATATATAAAATATGTTTGAAATGTGTATAAATTATTGGAAAGTGTTCATTCTCCAGAGGGCTTAAACTTTATAATGTTGATTATTTGACGGTTGTTTATATAGGAGAAATTACTGATTGTGGAACGTTTTTTTATCTGATGCCTCTATAACTTTCAACGTTGCCGTGTCGGCATGACCGTTTTGTATTTCTTTTTATAGCTGCACAAACCAATGTCGATATAGTTATTACGAAATCAAAAATTAGCCAAAGCAAACAGGGGTTCGTAACGTTTTTACGTTCTTTTTCTAATTTCCAATTTATGTTTGAATAAATGCAATTAATCTGCAATTTAGGCGTGTCTGACTAAGTACTAATTAAATAAACAAACAGATGGTAAACTAAATTTGGTATAAATTATTAATTTTTAAAAATAGTGAGTCGTGTTTTCATTTTAGCTGTGTGTTTAAAACACCATATAACTGGGAATATCCTTTTCGAACTTTGTTGCGTCGTATCTTGATGAACGGAAAAACCATTAGCATGTAATGTTTCTTTTCTATAAAATAATATCAATGAAATGAACTGAACTACAGCGTTAAAAACTATCAACATTTTTATGGATTTCGAATGCGAGAAATCGAAATTAAAAACATAAATAAGTCTGTCTTATTCAGCTGAGCGGTAGTGTAAGTACGAGTAAAGGGTAGCGAAATAGAATTGAAGATTTCAGTAAAATAATAAATTTTGTCAGTAGAATTTAACAAACAACCGTAAGTGAATGAAATCAGTCTCAACATAATATTGTACCTATTTTAATTTAAAATATATAAAACAGAAACACAGCGTTCATATAACAAATGCTTACTAAAAGTATAACAAAAATATTTTTGCTATTTTCGCAACCTATTGATTCCGGATATAACCTTTATAATTTGGGTTTTCACGGACGGAGCTGACGAAGTTAGCCTTAATTTATTTTTTCAATCAAAGCTACTATTATGTTGCAGAAATAAAATGTAAATGTTAGATACGTCGACAGGAAGCTTATCTAGTATGAATAAATAACACTGATTGAATAAATAATATAAATATCGTACCTCTGCATTAAAAACAATGGTTAAACACAGATTTTTACTATTAAAAAATATAAAAATGTGTTTTTTGCATTAAAACAATAAAGTATTGGAAGAAATTAAGAATATGAATCAGAATAAAATTATTTTAAAATCATGTCTAAATATGGCTTAATGCAGTAAATACATATTAGCATCGAATTAGTGGTGTTTGTTAAAAGGTGCCGGTACAGATCAATGCCCGGAAAAAATTATTGTAAAATATACATACATAATTGTATACGTGTGCAATGAATTTATGCTATGTACTCGTATTTAAACTGTAAACATTGATACATTGAAAAATAAGAATAATTTGTATATGTGGGATCAATTGCCGTAAAAATAGGAAAGAAACAATAGATAAGAACGAAAAAGCAACAAAAAATATTTGTACACAATCCTTAACAAAATAGTGTCCCTTAACTATCAAACCTGAGGAGAAAGAAACGCATATAAAAAGCAGATCCAGTTGACTTGGATAGTGATTTAAACTAGAAAAGAACGTCTAGAAATTAAAGAAGCAAATTCGTAAAGATTATAAAATAAAAATATCAAAAGATGTGAGTGATAGTAAATTTTGATAACTGGCTTAAATTTCACACTGTCTCATAAACTATTCGAAAAACATACATTTGAAATAACTCAATTTTAATATTTCAAAAGTTTTTTGAAAAAACATATAATTATGGTTTACGGGCGAAAAATATATGTATCTATCTAACGACACATTACACTGCAATATTTTGATAAAAATTGGTAACTGAACTAAAAGTGGTTAACGATATATTTAATGAAATAAAATTTAAGTCCTTATTGCAAGGTAAAACTGTAAATTGTGAAAGTTTATAACAATTTATGTTTTGGTTTTGTATTAAATAATTTATAGCTCTTCATTTTATATGGACTTAAACGATATTTAAAAATTAAAACTGGTTGACGAATAGGTAATATGTTTACGTGCTCTCTCTTAGTTGCTTAATGACTTAATAAAAAATGATTTAAAGAAATTAAAATATAAAAAAGTTTACATATAGAAGTAAACAATAAATTCAATAAATATTATTTAAGAAAAGGAAAATATATAGGCCATATAAATAAAATAGTGCTGATTTAAAGTGCTTAGCATTGCTAATGATTTGTATATTGGGTGGGAGATCGTTCCAGAGACGAATAGCATTTACAAAGAAGTGTCTCTCTGAGATTAATTTGTGGTAACGAATGGAGTTTATCCTGCAACCCCTACTGGATGTTGAAAACTTAATCCTTTTGTAAAGATACTCTGGTGTTTTGTCATAGATTATTTTGCGTAAGAATTGTAGAGTGCGACATTTTAGCAGATTTTCAAAAGGGATTTTATAAATTTGGTAAAATGTGATATTCTACTATTTCTGCTTTGGTCATAGATATATCTGGCAACGTTATTAAAAGCCGCTTTGAGTTTGTGATGGCTCATCGAATCTTCATAAAGAAGAGTCGTAAGTAAATAAGTCTTAGCTGGGAGCATGCGGATATGAAACGGTGTAAAAAATTGTGTAATCCAAAGATCTCTAAGCATAGAATAAGTTTTTCCACATACTACATTTATGTGGTTCGACCATGTTAATTTATTACTTATTACAATTCCAAGATTTTTGGCGGTATCGACAAGATTAATTATGGTCTGCCCAATGCGAATTGGCGGTAAGTTTAGGGATACATAATCGTTTTTTCTTATTACCATTGCTTTCGATTTTTCTGCATTTAAACAAAGACCATTTGTCAAAGCCCATCTGTGTACGTTGTCAAGATTATGGTTTAATTTTACAATGCATCCGTTTATTTC
Source organism: Epicampocera succincta (assembly GCA_932526305.1). Classification (NCBI taxonomy): domain Eukaryota; kingdom Metazoa; phylum Arthropoda; class Insecta; order Diptera; family Tachinidae; genus Epicampocera; species Epicampocera succincta. The sequence continues at coordinate 20,693,691 of OW052035.1, forward strand.
AGATGGCAGACAGCTTATGAAAAGTTGAACGTCATCGGCGTACATGTGTATCCACAGTATTGGAGTGTAGACGGTAAGTCGTTGGAATAAATTGTATACAGTGCCGAGGGCAAAAATTTAGTTTCAATACCCATTGAGCAGGTCTGTTTCCATTTCTTCCTTGAGCAAACGGCTGCAACTCTGATTTTACCTTTTCCATCTTTCATATGCTTTATTTCTTTCATCAATTGCGATTTGTATATCATTTGAAAACCAGGGATTTCCCGCCTTAAGTTTTTTCGTTTTAACCTTGACATATTTCTCATATAAGTATGTATGTATTGAATGTTATAATTTAGAAACTCTACCTGCTCATCAGAAGTTGGCATATGAAATGACTGACTCCAGATAATTGTTATTAATTCATTTTCTAGTGATTTAAGATCTATATTTTTGAAATCTCTAAAGGTTATTGTTTGTTCTTCCGTGGCTATTTGAAAATCATAACTTATGAAAAGAAGATCGTGTTCAGAAAAAACAGAGGCGGAAAGTTGGTCAAACAAGATGGATCATCTACAAAACATAAATCAATTAAAGCTCAATAAATAAGTATTCAGTCATTTGCGTATTTGAAACTGGTTCATAATCATCCGACGATTTGAGCTTAACTTTACAGGCAATTGACGATTTTACGTAGATTGCTACTCCCCCAGCATTGTGTAGCTTGTAATTGCTGTCATGTGCTTCAACACGAAACCAAGTTTCTGATATACATATGATGTCAATTTCTGATCCATCAAAGATGTATCGGAACTCATAAATTTTTTTTATTGACATTTCGAGCGTTGAGGTGACAAATGGTCAAACCGGAAGAAACATTTTTCGATACTATCTTTATCTTCTTCTTCTTTTGGTGCTACAGTCCGTGGTGAACCTGGGCCTCAACCAACAAAGTTTTCCAGCTGGCACGGTCTTTAGCCAGCGTTCTCCAATTGTGCACACCAAGTTGGTTGAGGTCCCTCTCCACTTGTGTGCGCCATCGGTTCCGTGTGCGTCCTCTACTGCGTTGTCCCACAGGTTCGGAACCGAATCTTTATCATGGTGTACAAATTTTCTCTGGACTCATCTTTACCTCCATTATCATCTACTAACATCATATTTTAAAGTAAAAACTTGTTAATTTTAAGAAAGAAATTATAGATAAAAATCGAGTGCCCTGTATATGTACGAGGTCCGTTTTAAAAATGAAGTCAAAAATATTTCTTCGTCAATTTATATTTTGTGCCCTTCAAATAGTCCCAGATATATTGCAATTGTGCCAGGGTTTTGCCAATTCTCGAAGCAGCTCCTCTGATATATACTTTTTTATATGTCATTGAGATCTCTTCAAGATTCCACTTCTGTCTCTTCAATCGCCGCAAAATACTTTTCTCTTCATATGTTGTATTTGGACAAAATATTACAGAACAAGCTTCGCTGCCAAACGCTTCATCCCAACATATCCGGAATATATTCTTGGCAAGAGAGAACCAATATGCCGATATCCTCAGCAAATTTTCTAATAGTGGTTCGACTATCTACGATTTTCGTGACTTTCGCAACATTTTCATCGGTTGTTAATGTATGAAAACAGTGATTAAATTTCTTACACATCATTTCTCTCTTTTTATATACAGACACTCCACGTAAACCATTCCTCTAATATTTAAACTCGCCATACTTTTGGATAACCTTTAGTTTGTAGCATATCTTCCCATTTCCTTGCAAGAAAAGTCGTATTCAATTTATCCAGGTCACTAATATGAATGGACGATACAAAGTCATATGCCCATCTGTATTTATAATTTTGAGAAGCACACATTTCTATTCATTAAATACTCAAAAAAATTGGGCAAATTTTACCTTGTTTTGACCCAAATTCATCAATTCTGGAACGAACTTAGCTGTCGTGCTATTCATTCCCCAAAACTTCTGAAGAAATTACATGGCATGAGCTAACGATGATTGGAGATGCTCCATAACAGATTTCTTCAATTACTCAACATTTCCAAGTTGAATGCAATTTCAAAAATTGAAAAAAAATGACCAAGTAAACTTGCTGTATGTCAACTGATACTAACTCTTTTATGATCGATTATGGTTTCTTTTTATCTCATCCAATTATTTTCCATCTTTAGTAACATTTCTTATGTATGTTCCAACATTTTTTAAAATAAGATATTACTCTACCAGTTCTAAATGAGTGATAATGCCGATCACAATAAGTTTTTGAGAATATAATGAGGTTTTTAATTTTTGCTATTATTTCCATTTGGATGGATGAGTTGGTAGAGAATTCCACAGGGTCGATTCCTAACAAGGACTGGTATTTTTCAAAGCACTACCAAAAACACGCTATTTTGGGTTAATTGATGTTTGACTGTAGAAGGAAGGTATGTACACTTGACACTGAACAGTTCTAGTACAACGCACTGCATATTTGTGTAAGTTATATGCTTCAGCTGTTACGCTGGTAAACCCATTCTTTTCTTTTCGTCAGGTTTAGTCTTTTGTATTTAAGTATCATAGTTTTATTAAAATTAACGGTACGGTAAAGTCTGTACCTCTTTCCACTATCATCTCCAATTCTCCCAAAACTCAAGACTTCACGGGTCAAACCTGATGTGTGTAAACTGTCACTAATTAAATTATTATGACTGAGGATCCAATAAGAAGTAAAAAAATTAAACAACGAAATAAACGGCTCAACCTTAAACGGTCAAACCTTAAAAACAAAGTATTTAAGTTTCTGAAAATAGAAAGAAGATTGGAAGACTTAGGTATCCACAGATGGCATCTTTTTGCTTATGTTTTTTAACTTTATAGTCAGATGTTTTTCGTCATGTCCCTCAAAGTTGGTTAAATTATATGAGGTTTTTAATTTTAGGTCTTAAACGTTCATGTACATTTACATCTGACATCAGCGATGTTTTATTACAACATCTGATATACATACATATATACATATGCACATATATGAGTGCTTGAAATTCAAAATTTATTTTTGGGTTTTATAAATTTTATAAATTTCATCACTATTAAACATTATTTTTTCATTCTAGTTTTAGGGCTTCTTGTCCTTTATCTTCTTATCAGTCTGTCAATAATGAGTTTGCACGTTGAAAACAGACACGGTTTAGTTAAAATTATTAATGAATTCATGACATTTTTATTCTACAAAAAAAAATTTTTTCGACATATGTATTTCATAAATTTATATGTATTTACGAAAAAAAACGTTGAATATGTTAAAAACAAACAAAAAATACAACAAAAACAAATTTTTACTTCATTTCACACTGTCAATTAACTCTCTCTTTATGTATGTCAATAAACTCTTTGTAGTTTTGATTTCTTCGAAGCTAACGGCGATTTACCGTTATAATTTGAACACATTGTTCATATGCATATGTCATAAAATTAGTAGGACATTTGAAGTTTTACAAATACCAAAGTGCCAAGAAATTCAGCTTTATAAAAGACAACAAACCAAATTTAAAATTTTATCAAGTCAATGACAATAAACATAATTCACACATGGTGAGAATGTGTCTGTTATACAACTGTCGTCACGTCATCGATACACCCGCCCAAAGACCCAATCTCAGTCCTATAGAGAATTTACGGGTGTTTAAAAAAAACGGGTCGCTAAACGCCTGCAAAGAAATATGGCAGCGGTCAAAACAGCGATATCAGAAGAATGACAGAAAATACCAACGAATTATGACCTCAAGAAGTTAATAGGATCAATGAAAAATCGTTTACAATGTTTGGTAGATGCTAAAGTTTTTCATACCAAATATATATTAAGTTTTCTCAAACTAAATTTAAAACTTGCCCACACCAAAACTGCAAGGAAATTTTTGTGCAAAGAGTTTATTGACAGTGTGAAATGAAGTAAAAATTTGTTTTTGTTGTATTTTTTTTGTTTGAACATATTCAAACTTTTTTTCGGCATGATCTCCGTAAATACATATAAATTTATGAAATATGCTGAAAAATTTTTTTTTGTAGAATAAAAATGTCATGAATTCATTAATAATTTTAACTAAACCGTGTTATGTTTTTAATGTGCAAACTCATTATTGACAGACTGTATGTACATACATAAATATCCACGTCATTCCTTTAAAAAATCGCTAGTAGCCGCTGAAAATATTTTTGACGGTATCGCTAAAGTACTATTGAAGATATTTTTTTTTTTAAATTCTTTTTTTTAACTACAATATGTTGTACTTTTATAAAAAAATGTATGTTTGAATTTTACTGTTTTTGTTAAAATATAAAGCTAGATTAAAAAATCGACAATTAATAGGTCTTGCAATGAACTAATGAACTGCACAAAATGCACATGTTTCAAGCATAGAAATTAGAGCATCATATTATTGAAACTTTGTCAGATGACACTGCTCATGTTTTTGAGCCAGTTACACACGACATGCAGTTACTTAGCCGTGCCAAATTTGATATTTGCAGTGTGAAAAACATGTTGTGGATAACTTTATAAAACAATTACAATAGAAATACATATGTACATACATATACATATGTATGTATAAGTGTATGAACTAAAAATTTAAAAAGAAATTATTAACAATAACGTAAATAATACTATCAACTAAAGACAAACGTAAAGAAACATTAAGAAACTAGACTTAAGAACGACCAAACAAGTGATAAAATCTATGGCATAAACAAGAAGAAAATACGAACTATTTACAGACGGCTTTAATTCGTATTTTGTAAATAGTACTAAAAAAATCAGATTCTCCACTAAAGATGTGCAATATAGAAAAAAAAAATACCTGTGATAGACTTTAAATAAAAATTTCTTACAATAAAGGTGCAATTTCAAAAATTATGAACAAAAAATTGACTGCACAAAGCCATCAAGTAATATAATATTAGATAAAGGTGACATGGCCGTGTAATAGTAAACATTATAAATAAATCGCTTGCGATGGGAGTGTTTCCAAGCAATTCGAAAGAATCGATGGTACTACCAATTGAGAAAAGAAAAAAAACATTAAAATGTGAAGAATGCCGACCAATTTCCACTATAAAACCATTGGAAGAAGTCATTGAAAGGATAGTAGAATGTCGATTAGAAAACTATACAGGCTTCTGCCAAAGTATCAGTCAGGCTTTAGAGAAAAATATTTATGTAAAACAGTAGTCGGTTATGTCATAAACAGATGAAAATATTGGAGATTTTCCTGAACTTTAGCAGGGCATTTGGATTTGTAGGTGGATATATATTAATGCAAAAACTATCGAGATATGCGAAAGAAAACGTGTTGGCCCGAATGGGAAGACCAAAATTTAAGGGCCTTTTTTTATTGTGTACCATATGCGAGTAAATTGCAGGAAATATTGTAGGTAAATGGAAAATTGTACTGTGCTCGTATGCAGACTTAGTACAATCTGTTTTATCCAGAAAATGAAAACGCAAAAAGCACATAATTATTTAACTGAGCAAATGAGAAACTTATGTTGGAGATGTATAAGAAAACCCACCTAGTGTGTCACGTTTTCATATAAAACCGATCGCAAGTCGCAAAAACATCGGAATATAATGTAAAAATGCAATTAAGTATATAAAACAGTAAAACCCAGTGTGTTGCAAAATGAAATGAGAACACGCACAGTATGAAATGCAACACAGAGGGGAAAAATTAATACGTTTGACCCACCTAGTGTGTGTTGCAATCGGTTGCAATGCTTAAAAACTAAACTTTGTTTTTGTAAACAACTATATACAACTTGGTGTATATGATCCCTCCTGCCAATAACTGCCTAGTCTATAAGCGCCAGAACTGGTAGCCAGAAATCGAAGAAAGAAAGTTAGGCCATAATCAGACTCAAAAGATTTTCTCCATCATCTAGATCCTTACCAAAACCGTTACCTCTTCTTGGAACAATATCTCGAAGACGTACTGCGTGAGCAAGTCCACCATTTCTTTAACAAAGTATCCTTGGGTGATGTTTGTCCGAGATACATCTGGCCAAGATAAAACCTCTCGCTCGGGGGATATTAACACATTATTAGAAAAGGAAGAGTACCTTTGTAACTACATATGTCCGTCATTATTGTCCCAATTTTTTTCTTTTTTGTGTACATATGTATGTGTTTTTCCTTAAGTCGCGTATTTTATTGTAATATGCATTAAAACTGTATCTGTATCAACGTAAAATGTGTTCATAGTCTTTCCTTTATTTCCAGATTCTTTAATTTTTTACTCCTTCAGTGGACTTCAATATCTAATTAAAAAAATATTTTTAAATTTTCAGGCGACATTACACAAAAGGGATATGAAAAGAAAAAGGCGAAGTTGCTGGAGCCATTTCTATCCAAGATAGCTGAAGGTAATTTTGTTACAGTTTTAATAATTAAATAACTGCTCATAACTGAAACGAAAAACTATGCTAAACTTACAGAAATCAAAGGAATATCCGATATAAATTATTTTCGAAAAAAATAACTACGATTAATTTTGGTTTTATAAAGGGTTTTTCAATTGTCGTTATAGTACACTAGAGCCCCGACTTGTGTCGTTAATTGGGACCGAGAAATGTGACGCAAATCGAATCACCTTTTTCTATATAAATGCACTGAAATTTAATTTAATGGGGAAAATATTCAAAACAAAGCAAAAAGTTTTGTATTTTTGATAAAAAACAACACATTTTATTTTTATTTACCGTTAAAAGCCCGCTTTTCGGAGAGATCTGCTTTAGTTTTGGAAATAATTTTCGTTGAAAATATATGTACATATGTGTACATACGTCTTTCCGTGCCAGTGCGTCTCTAAAGTGTTAATGCATAAGTAAGAACTGTCTTAGAGTGTGAAAACCGATCTGCGTAAAATGTAGGGATTAAAGTCTTAATGATTTTAACTTCTGATTCGGTGTCTTCTGGACAGGTCGTACTAGTCTACTGACTGTCGTAAATCAGGCCCAAGACATCAGAGTTTGTTCGCTTCGATTCTATTTAGCAAACTAAATCCAAGTTATTTTATGAGAAAAAGTGAATGGGTTCTGACAATTTTTGACTATTTGACAATAATAAAGTTGTTGAATTAATCCAAAAGATTACAATTCTAATATCGTTCCGCATAATTCTAAACAAGTTGTGATAACTTTAGAAATAGGCTACTCGAGCTTTCAGGACTAGTAGCATTAAGTTTTCTTTATTCTGAATTCTAAAGTATGTTGTGGTTGAACACGCTTATTCTGTGGCAGCAATAAATCCGCGTATTTCGATAAGACAAAACAGTTTATAATGTACCCAATGTGGTATTTCTGTGTTGTTATAGTGTGTTATAACTTATTTCATTTACTTTAACAAATGTTTATAATTATTATAAAGAGATAACAAAACAATACATTAAGAATATAACAAAAATTAAATTCATTTAAATATGTATATTCATAAAAAGTAGATGCATAAAACATTGTAACTTATTTAGCTTACATTGAGCTCTCAATTTCAGCTAATTGATTTATTTTATCACTGTCTCTGTTGTAAATTGTTCTTACTGCTGTAGGTGCTAGTCCAAGAGCTCTTCATATATTAACAGCCTTTTCTCCCGATTTAAAACGTTTTATTACGTCCAATTTTAATTCCAAACTTATTACTTTTCTTTTACTTTGACTCATTTTTTACGTCCTTAAGATATTTTGGCGAATCACACATTAAATTCTTACCATAACCAGACAGTCGTTCTTAGCACCACTTATATAACAAAGAAAAGGGAATTCCCCTTATTTCACGCAATTTAAAAACTTCTTAACGTCCAGGTGACGATCAGTGCTTTGAAAAACCTTTTTAAATTACCTTAGAACACATAAATATTTGTACGTATGAATGTTGATGGTTTTGCATCTTAAGATATTTATGTTTAAAAAATCTTAAAAAATGTTAAGGCTTTGAGAATGGTATTTTATCAAATATATGTTTCTTATGAAACTATAAAGAAACGGGCAAGCAAAAATGTTGTGTAAAAAATTTGCTATGCCAAGATCATTGTTACTAAGTTTTTTCGTCATTTTAATTTCTGATGCCTGCCTGTTTTCTGCACCTGAACTGAGAACTGAAATTTTTACATAACATGTAGTCACTCAAATGGAAGAAAACATCACAAAGCTGGCAACTCCGGTAATATGTAGATGTAAAATATTCTCAGAATATGGATGTTGGTGTATTCTTAGTAAAAGGGTTAACAAACGCCAAGGCTTATCATCACCGAATATACTTGAATGTATAATAATAATTATACCAGTATCAGGTTATATCAGTAAAAATACGGACTCTTCTTGAACTGGAACGATTTAGAGAAACATTCTTCAACTGATTTACAAGGAAATAATAAGTTTGCACGCATTCTGAGAAAAATTCAACTTCTCTTAAATTTTTTTATTTAGGATACAATAATTAAACCAGTCGAATGACTTTGCGAGAACTAATGGCACAATTTTCACTGAAATCTTGAACATTCTAAATATAAACTCTCACTTAAAGTGTAAACGTTATCACCGCTTTGTGAAAATTCAATTATTAAATTATCAAGCGATTGCCATAGAACTAGTCAAGTCACCACGTGTCTGTTAGACGCATTTTCCACTGTGTAATGTTGCAAATTTCTTAAATAAAGGTTCTAGGTTTTACTGCCTCTTGAATTCCTACTTTCAGTTGTTTTATTTCGAGTTAACAAGTTTTAATTCATAAATTTATTTTTGGTTAGTCTTTATTTTGTTTCAATCGAAAATGTTCTTAATCCTATCAAGATGTGTCTGTTGAAGAATTAAATACAATTAATGTACCCAATGCAAGAAGATGAACTTTCAAATCAGCCAAGGCAGACTATATTCTATTCTCGCTATTGTTTAGTACAAGTAATTTTTTGTGGTGATGTATTTTACTTACTGAATTCTCTTTCTAATTTTTCTTTCACAGCGGATGAGAACCCGCAAAAGTGTTCACCACCTTACTACAACCTTAAAGAAAGTAATTTAGAAAAAAGTAAGCTAGTTCAAGATGGTGGCTTGATATCAAATGAAGGCTATAGCTATGTAACTGAAGTACCATCGCTTTTATCTCAGCAAAAACTTTCGAACGTAACAAAAAAAACTGATTATTATCAACCAGATGAAAATGTAGCTGAACATGGATATGAAAATAGCCGAATTCGTAGAACTCATCGGAAAGTAATGCACAATGAAAAGAGGTACCATTCAGGTATGTATAAATTCTGTATACACCGTGATACGAAATATAAAAGAAAGTTTCATGACTAAAAGTTATTATATACAGATATATAAAATTACGATCTTTTTACGGTGGTCTCATTTGGCACAATTAAAAAAAAAATATTTGTCGCATTTTCATATATACATAATTACAAAGTTTTGAAAAAGTTTGAATCTGTATTGTAAAGTTTTATTAATAACAGCTGTCGTGCATTTTTGTGTTGTAAAGAGTAGTTCGTGTAAACCTTTTAACAGATCTCGAAAGGTTAGCTAGAGGAGAACCCCATCTCAGTGTCCAAATTTTTTAGATATTGGATATTTTGTTAATGACTCTGAAAATCAATTAATAAGCAACCAGAATATCTTGTTATTGTAGTAAAGCACCTCGAAGGCAGCTTATTTTCGTTCTGGCAATTAACATTTGAGGAAGGCACCAGAAATTTCTGTACAACAAAAGTCATGCCCCTTTGTCAAAAAAAAAAAGAATAACCAGGTTAGAAACATTTCACGTTATAATCTGCCCTGGACAGAAGTAAGAATACTGCTACGCAAGCACGCATTGTTTCTATATTATGCCGGACACTGAAGGCGTGTTTGCACGTCATATAAGACAATGGCTTCATTTTAGATTAATTTATATTTTTTAAGATGGAGTGAGAACTTTTATGCATGTAGTATAATATTTTGTACTATTTTGTCAATGTCATTGAATTGTTTGAACAGAAATCGAAAGTTTCTTGTGTCCAGAACCAGTGATTTCGATGTTCACACGATTACTTTGTTTATAATTCTAAATTTAATACAATTGCTACATTATTCCTGACGTGCAGGTGCTGGCACCGGTACACAAATGTAGAGTTATTTGTTCAAATTATTTGTTTTAATTTAAGAAGTCCGCCAAGAAGCTGTTCAACAAGCTCTTGCTGCTTTGAAGTCAAGGCCCAAACCAAATTTACCAATGCCATCTAAGAGGAGTTCTGTTCTTAACAAAAGCCCGGAAAGGGGTAATGAAGATACAGGTAGTGTTTTACATATGTTCATGGCTTTTCCTTTAAAAACATCTTATTATCATCACTTAGAGTCTTCAACGGGAGACGAATCCATTCCAGAAGAAATATTGTCTCCAGATAAAGAATATAACTATCCCCGCGATCATCTTGGAAATATTGTCGAACAAAATATCAGGCCACCAGTCCGAGAATCTTCTAAGGGATTAGCTTGTAGTAAAAACAATCAACCAGAGCGACGACAAAAGCAGGCGTTGCCACCATTGGTGAGTGCGATTTTACATAAATGTAACAGTGAATTGAAGGTTAAGGTTTCAGCTTTCCACCAATATAAAAGTGAAATTTCTTAATAAAGTAACACTTATGGAACATCAGTGATTGTTCTCACTGAAGCTTTAAATATACAAATAAAAAGTACGTTTTTTGTTCTGTTGGCTAGTGACTTGTGGAGAAAACATTTATGTTGTTTTCATATCCTCACAGAAATTAAACTGTGAATTGAAAACACTCGATATAAGCTAAAACTTAAGGGATTTAATGAAAACTGAATCCTTTATATTTTTGAATTTAAGCGCGATGTTATATTTTCAATGCAACTTAGAGTAACTACATACATACATACTTGTGTATCGATATTTTCAATTTTGTATACAAAATTAACAAAAAACTATGTACATGCATACATACATATGTATGTGTTTGGTAATAAATTACTTTTTATGGTAGATGTTTTTTAATGAGGAACCTAATTCTATCAGCTGGGAGTGAGCTTAACTTCATCCTCGTTTCACCGTGTTGCATTACACTGCTCCGAAGTCAAGGAAAATCCTTGATACCCACTCACATTCAGCAGCAACCTCGGTAACATCAGTTGCCACCTGAACAACATTAAAACCAATCACAACCATTTTGCTTCACTTGGATATTAAAATTAAAATCACTGAGATAACAAAATCATGATTGTCATGGCACTGAAAACAATATAAACAGCAAACTTTCGTCCAAATAGTTGCAGGCAGAAGTTTGTGACCGGAGCTTGTGGTGAGTGGTGACAACTTTGTGCAATACCATTCTATAATTTTTGATCGATCGTTGAGGATCATAGATCCTCTGCATAAGTTTCAGCTAACCACAAAGTTGCTCATTTTGAGGTAGTTTATGCCACATATGTAAGTACATACAATTTTTATGTAACATGCAGAGTTCGTTCCTTATTTTTTAATATAAGGTACCAAAGGGCAACGACAACCAGCTCACGTCTGCATCAGATTTTAGTTAGTTTATCAGTCAGTTCTAAATGAGTTGGAAAAATACTAACTTATGAGGGGGGTATACAATAAATAAAATACTAACAAAATCCCGACAGGACAAGTGCTAAATTTTCTTTGATTTAATGCACTTGTTGTCTATGCGAACCTGTTTTTTTATTGTGTTCTTAATTGTATGAATCGACGAAAACGTGTTGTCACAATTCACTCGTTGCATACTTTTTTAACGAAGACTATGGTATTCCATTGATCACCAAAACTCAATGGAAATGTTCTCAAGGTTACAAATGTCATCCAAAAATAATTCATGAAAAAAGGAGGCTACTTTGGGGCAAGGAAAACAATTCCCTGCCCTGGAACGTCATGGCAGGACGCTTATCAATCACGTTTTAACGCGTATTTGCAAATGATCGTTTGAATCGTTTTGCCTCGTATTGCAATTATTCAAACCAAAATGTGGTATAGAAAGAAAAACACATCGACAGAGAAGTATATACATAGATACATAGCTTTTCTTTATAGCATTTTTACACTGACCAAAGTTTCGTGCAACGCGTGGAAGATGTTGAAAATGTGAAGCAACAGCTTACATTGTCAACATCTTTCATTAATTTAGCTGTCCAACACACATTTAAATAAAAAGACGCAAAAGTGAAAAATAAGTATTGAAAAATGAATTTGGAAAGTAAATTAATAACTGGATTATTTGTTGCTTTGCAAGAACAAAATCAAATTTTAATGCTGTACAGAAGAGTTTTTGGTGGACGTGAACATGACCGTTTCTCGAAAGGTTTGGATGTTTCTAAGTCAAAATATCTGCATTAAGTTGTAATTATGTACATACACATAATATCTATGCATATTTTAAGAATTGCTATGGAACATTGCTTAGTGATGCCACCTTAAATTACACAAGATGTAAGATGGAACAAAATAAAAGAGGATCATCTTTCAAAGATGTTGAAATATGTTGAGTTTTTTTCAATACACTTTATATGGGTTAACATTTTTATAAATTGATGAAAGATGTTGTTCAGTGGAAAAAGGATATTATGTTGACATTGGTACCACCATTTATCATTTGCATCTGGAACAACATTTTGCATAAAGCTTTCCTCCTTGTGTTGAAAATGTATTCAACCCTCAGCAAAAACTTCTCAGCAACTTTTTTTGTTTGACAGTGGATTGGGTAATTGTACGAGTAATATTTTGAAAAAAACTTTACAGTGATGAGCGAGAGGAACAATTTACTTCTTTGATGAGAAACGTAAACCAAAAAGAATTTGCATCCGGCGGAAAGCTGTGCAAAACCAATTAGTTCTACTCATGGACTGCAACATTTTATTGAAATTTCGTAAAAGCTAAAAATAAGAATTTATTTTATTCACAATAAATTTTTTTATTGTGAAAGAAAAAGTCTGTGTAATGATTATATGTATGTACATATATTTATTACAACGGTGCTGCTTACTATCATGTTGAAGTAGATTTATGGAATTTTTTATCTAAATGCAACGTTGTCTGATAATAATATTTTTTAAATGTGAACAAATTATTTTAGGAGTTCAATTACAACCTTGCAATAAAAAATTTGGTAAAGTATTTTAACAGAAACTCCATTATATTAATTTATTTCTTTTTATATACTTATATATGAGGCGGTCAGCGCCAAAACGGCCTAAGCCCAAAAAAATGGTTCTGAGAAAAACCATGTTAAACGAAAATAAGTTTTTAAAATATTTTTATTATGTTTTTATTAATCGTAAACAAATATTAGTTGGAATATTTGTTTTAGGTTAATCATGAGGTTTTAATTAACTTAGATAAAGACTGTTTTAAACAGTTAATACAGAAATTAAAGTGGCGTAGGCCATTTTGGAATCCATTTAAAAAAAATACATTGATAGGAACTGAAATAACAAAATTTCTTCAGATAAATAATAAAAATAATTTTTAGCATTTTAAATAATACAAATTAATAATAATAATTATTCGTCTTCTTCCTGAATATAATAATAAACTTTGCAGCTTCAATGAATCGTCCTCTAGGATAAAGCGGTTCCAATTAAAAATTTGCAAACTTGTTGGAGTTCCTCTTTGAAATATCAATTTCTTCGAATAAAACATCTATGTTATTTGAATATTTGTATTGAATTATAAATGACTTCACATTTTGGAATCGAAGCCACAGAATCTTAAGCCATTCAACTTTTGAAGTCTTGTATGCGGAGATGTTTCTGTTTGTCACTAGTTTCTCGATTAAGGATATGCTTTTAATATCATCTGCCGTAATCTTTACCAAGTGAAATAGTTCCCTTTTTTTGCCGTGATGATTACACGATCCCAATCATTAGGCGTAAAAATGTCCTTATAATATTTTTTTTCCTTTTCAATGAGACCAAAATCTTGATCGTATGGTAGGAATGAGTGGCCGGATACTAAAAATTTGTGGTCTATCTGTTCCACTGGGAAGGTCGGATTATTGACGTTTTGATATTGATGTATGTGCAAATAGTGCTCATTCTCCTTTTCAGAAGGATCACATTTTTTGCAGCTGTCGGAAATTGGAGCTCGAAAATGCAAATTAAAGTTTTCTGAAAAGATTTTGTTGAAAACGAATTTAGATACAACTTTGTCCATTTCTACAGTTCCACGATATAGGTTGTACATAATCGATATGTTTAAGGTAGGTGCGAGAAATTCTCTTTGAATATTCTTATTTCTTGAATAGTGGGAGCTATACCTCGGAAATTTATTGATAAATTCTTTCACGATTTCAACGCTGGTCTTATTAGGGGGTGGGTGTCTTCCTCTTTGGTCCAATTTTGGTGTACTTGTGACACTTCCAGTTTTATAAGATTTCCCGGAATTTCTCTGAATTTTACTTACGTGTTTTTTCCAGTTTCGTAACATGCGTTTTTGGCCTAACCCACACATATTTTGCATTTCTAGGATTCGATTTGGCCTAAGTAGCTTAGGCCATTATGGCATCCACATTTTCTTGAACTTTGCATAGAGGAAAAACAGTTTTCAGCAGGTAGTATAACCTAGTGTTATACTATGCAATAGGGAGTTTTTTAGTATTTATTTCAAAAGGTTAGATCAGCATAGTCAGTTTGATTTTTTTTTGAAAATGAGGGTTAGGCCATTGTGGCGCTGAGCGCCTCATATATATCCCTTCATATTTTATTAGAAACATGTACTATATGTATGAATGTGTACATATACATATTTGTATATATATATATAGGATTGTTTTCTTATAATTTTGCTTGTTGGTGTAGCCTTCCAACGACTATGAACAGATAGCCACCGCGTCTACCGTAAAATGTGCTCCACGCACGCAAAGTTTGCACTAACGAACATTCATTTTGATAATGTTTTATCATCCAGACGTACTGTTCTATCATATAATTTGTCGTTGTGTTTTGTAACTGATTAGTAAAGAACATATTGTAGTAGACAGACGCAACCAAAACAACATGGTGGTCACATTTGAAATCCCCCTTTATATAATACATATTTAGAAAATACTTAAAAAAAATTAGTTTTAAATAACAAAAGATTATTTCGTGACGCTCTTTTCTTATGCTGAACTGTATATTGTGGGGCTTAAGTGCATATTATAGAAAAGTATATATGTATCTCTGAGTGCGTGTGTGTTTAGATAGTAAGTACTGATACTATTCTTTTTAGAAAAGAATTCTTAAAAATAAATTATAATTGAAATGACTAGTGGCAAAACACATTTTTTTTGGTTTTTATGTTGTTATTTAATTCAAAAAAGTTATGCTCACTTAAAATATTTCCTAAGTTTAAGGAAGTTAAAGGATTTCTATATTCATATTTTGGACGAGCTAAAAAATGTATTGGAGCGGGATTTTGTACAAACCACAGGTGTTGCAGATATGAATCATGTTCTTTACAAAGAGTTTGCTTTTACTTTGAACTTGAGTCATGAACTCTAGCGGTATTTCAAATAATAGCTCCGATAGTCAGGAATTCTAAGGTAGCAATATGGACTGGCATTTTTCGTATATTAACGCTTGCTATTGAACAATGCGTCTATTAGGCCCCAAAATACCTCCAGAATTTAAAAAGGGGTTACCGTTAAAAGCCCGCTTTTCGGAGAGATCTGCTTTAGTTTTGGAAATAATTTTCGTTGAAAATATATGTACATATGTGTACATACGTCTTTCCGTGCCAGTGCGTCTCTAAAGTATTAATGCATAAGTAAGAACTGTCTTAGAGTGTGAAAACCGATCTGCGTAAAATGTAGGGATTAAAGTCTTAATGATTTTAACTTCTGATTCGGTGTCTTCTGGACAGGTCGTACTAGTCTACTGATTGTCGTAAATCGGGCCCAAGCCATCAGAGTTTGTTCGCTTCGATTCTATTTAGCAAACTAAATCCAAGTTATTTTATGAGAAAAAGTGAATGGGTTCTGACAATTTTTGACTATTTGACAATAATAAAGTTGTTGAATTAATCCAAAAGATTACAATTCTTATATCGTTCCGCATAATTCTAAACAAGTTGTGATAACTTTAGAAATAGGCTACTCGAGCTTTCAGGACTAGTAGCATTAAGTTTTCTTTATTCTGAATTCTAAAGTATGTTGTGGTTGAACACGCTTATTCTGTGGCAGCAATAAATCCGCGTATTTCGATAAGACAAAACAGTTTATAATGTACCCAATGTGGTATTTCTATGTTGTTATTATAGTGTGTTATAACTTTAAAAAATTATAAAATTTATTTTTAATATATCGTTTTTCTTTTGAAAATTTTTATGATTGTATAAAATTACGTAAAATAAAATTTTTATTCACTTTAGCCGCCTTTGGATTTAACTAGTGTGGAGTCGTTTCGAAAGGACAATTGCGACTATTTAGACAACCTAGATAACTCAAAATCGTGTAAGTAAAATATAAATAAGTACTCATTTATGTATATGTGCTTGTATTGTTAATTTGAATTGGTAGAAAAACAACAATTAAATCCGTAATTTCCACTTGTGGGCACTTAAAATCGTGCTACTATTATAGGATAAACATATTTGAAACACTTTGGAGGAAAAGAGATAAAGTATCAGTAGCAGTTCTCACGCTTTGTATTATATTTAAAATAGTTTTAAACTTTTAAGTGTGAGCGAATTTTTCTTTGGTATTGTAAACAAACCGAAACAGTTGACTTTTGTTTAGTCATTTTTACCGCCACAAATAAACAAAACGAATCTTTCAGTTGGTGAAAAGAATAAAATCTTTCGTGAAAAGAAATAAAATCTTAAAAAAATACTTAAAGAAACCGCAAAAGAAAAAATTATCAGCCCATCTTTTATTGGAACTTTTTTCACGTTCCCTTTTAATTACTTGTTTTTTAACTTAGAAATATTTCATACTGTTTCATACTTGTAAATAAATGAAATTACTACGTTTACTAAATCTACTACTGTTTTTGTATTGTAGTTATTGTTTATTTAATAAATTAAAAATGTATAAATTTTGTTGTTGTCAAGTTTTAAATTTATCAAGATTTAGTAAATCTACAATATGTAGTACAAGCTCTACAATAGTGATATAATACGAAGCGTGAGAACCGCTGGTGTTGTTCGTAGTTTACTAAACTAAGGGAAAAATAATTATTTACTAATGTGGAGCAGTAAACATAAAAATTGTAAACAAGACCAAGTTTTTATAGAATTTATGGAAATTCATCTACATATCTATATGTGGATAAAGCCAGAGGGTATGAAAAAGGGATAAAGTCTTGGTGGAATCACTATGGTCGGTATTGAATGAACATTTATAAATAGTTCTGGCTCGCCATACAAGGATGGCAAATAGTGGAAAAGAATTGGGATTGGAAAACCAACGTGAAGAGAAAAATGCGTCACAACAGAAAAAAACAGGTGGTGGAACCCTCAATCAATATATTTTAACTTTTAATATTGAAGAGAATATGCAGAATATTTGGTTTCTGTAAAAGCGTTGATGGATATGCCATCATTTTGTTGATGAGACTGTTAATATGGAAGGTTCAGCTGAAAAACTTGATTCTTCATCAAATCAAATTCAAAAACACAAAAACCGGTTGTTCCGTAAAAGGGCAAGCAAATAATTTGAAAACTCCTACTCCAAGAATATTAAGATCAGTTTCTTTAGCAACGTCTTTGTCATCATTTGTTTCTAGAAGATCAAATCAAAGCCTAAGAACAGCTCGTCAAAACAGCCAAAAACTTCCCTCACGTTAAAACTAGACTTAAATACTTTATTGGCCGAAGAGAATTCCCATTTAAATAATTTGACAAATATTGTTAAAATTAAGCAAGAACAGCTTGCTCTGGCTTTAAATCGTACGATCTGGGAGGCCAACTCACTTGTCCGAATTGTGAAACTATGCGATTACCAAACGTTTCCTTCAATAAATCAATTGTGGCACGAGGTGTGGGACATGTTGCGCCGTCTTGTTGAAACCACATCATGGTTGTTGATGAACAAAAAAGTAATCATGGCTCTATAGCGGTCACCATTGACTGTGACATTCTGACCAGCATCGCTTTTAAAGAAGTACGAAGCAATGTCTCAACATACACATGTGGGTTATCATCGCTCCAAATACGACAGTTTTGTTTATTGTCTTATCTATTGAAACAAAAGTGAGCTTTCTCGCTAAACAAAATTCGCTTTTGAAAATCGGGATCAACAGCAATCTTGTTTTTGGCCTATTTGGTCAATTAAAGACTGTAATTATTTAATACTAGTTGTCCCTGGGCAGGTGATTACTCAGGCGATACGCTAAATATAATAAACTCTTGTTCTAACCAGGTAGCAGCTTTGACAAAAATAGAAAATAGGTTTACCAAAACTACAATGTCTTCTTAATTTGGCTTAAGCCGAGACTACCTGGTAGTTATATAATTACACACATACATACATATTCATAAGTGAGTCTGTGTGCGCTTATAATGTGATTTGGCTCACCAAGTAGGTACTGCCAGGTTGTTAGAAATACCAGTTTTTCACATTTTAAAATCTCAAGGAATTAGTAATAATTAGAATTATTTTATATTATTTATTACTCAAAACTTTGTGAGTAGTATTAGTACTTGGTAGGAAGTCTTTACGCCTAACTTTTAAATTACATATGTATTTAGTAAATACTTAGTAACCTATTTTGGTTTTAATAGCGAAGTTGTGACAGTTTTTAGCGAAACTTCGTCCGACTTTCTTATTCCTACTCTATTTAATTTCCAAAACGCACCCAAATGTAGGGCGTTTGAAGAAGTCCGCCCACTAACGTAAAAAAACTTAAAAATTTTTATTCCGAATTCAAATAAAAAAACCGGTAACCGGTTGCAAATTTTACATAAAAAAAAATTTTAAGCTTCAAACTTTTTCGAAAATTTACTTTTTTACAATTCAAAAAACGACCAGGTTTCAGCAGCCACAACACCCATAATTTTTATCCCTTTTAGGAATAGCTTTTTGAGTGTTTGTTTCTCAAAATTTTGTATTAATTTTTTTATTTTTGCCACGGTTTATTTTAGCAAAATGAGCCACTGCGTATCGCTTAAAAGCACCAACATTGGCCTAATACGATAGTCTTTTGGCTTTGTTCTGGTTGAAATGGATCTACAGCGGCAAGCTATAGCTATACTTATATTATATATTTTATACTATACATGGTGTGGAAATAATCCATAGCCGCATTTGACATAACGGTTCCATTGGTTGCCCACCACGATTGCCAATCTTAAGCCCATTTCATTTGTACAGTCGGACATGCCCATAAATCAGAGATAATTGGACATCTCGAAATTAATATTCGGCTGCCAGTGGCGCAACAATAGTTAGTAGTTAGTTAGTTAGTAGGCAGACACACACCCGCCTTTACTTACCTCAGCCTTTGACTTTATATTTATTAAAGCTGAATCTAATGATAATGAATGCATGTGTGTTAGTCTAATCCTTGTTTAACTCGTTAATTCTTTAACTTATCTTCTGCTATAACCTTCTTCTAATTAATAAATTAAAAATGTATAAATTTTGTTGTTGTCAAGTTTTAAATTTATCAAGATTTAGTAAATCTACAATATGTAGTACAAGCTCTACAATAGTGATATAATACGAAGCGTGAGAACCGCTGGTGTTGTTCGTAGTTTACTAAACTTATGCACTCGTATTAAGTCTAAAACAACTAAGTTTGACTTACATTGGTGATTTTCGTATATCATGACATCCTTAACATCAGCATTTTTCAGTGATAAAAATATTGAAATACAAATAATCAAATTAGTCTGCGATTAGATAATAAGCATTTGACTTCTTATCGCTCTATGGGTGAAAATATAACATTATAACTAACACATGACTAACACGACCTTTAAACCGGAATGTATTTTTTGTGCAACCCATATGTACTATCAATTTTGAATTTTTAGATTCTTTGCATTTCAAAGAGCTAAAAAAGTTGCTTCAAGTGAATAAACAAATAATAAATAAATTTAGAAAAAGTAGCGGAAGTGTTTATCGGACCAATGTGTTAGCTAAATTTATTAAACGAAATCGTATTCTTATTTACATATGTACTTATATACATAGATGTTTTTTATGTATGTGCATATGTATTTACATATGTATATTTAAATATTTTTTCAGATTTCTTAAATTAAACGTATTTTGTAAGAGCACTGCAAGAACATTTTGTTTTTAAAACAAAGTTAATTAAATAAATTTTAATATATTAATTTTAAATCTCCAAAAAAAAAAAATATATATTTAAAGCATTAAAAAAGTCTTATAACAAACATACAACTAAAAAAATCAATTAAATTTTATGTTAAAAAAATGACTTCTGACATGAGAAATTTTTTTGTTAATATTTTTTACTGAAATAAAATTAATATTTACGATAGTTTCCACTAATTAATTTAATTTTTAGCTTTTTCACGAAAAAAAAGATTTTATCATAAATATATTTATGTAATTAAAAGTATTACAACAAAACAGTTGTTTAAAAAAAGTTAATTAGGAAAATCTTTAGTTTTGATTTTAAATCTGAAAGGTGTTTTTGTTTCCATACTTAAAAAAAAAATCATTGCAATTTCATCAGGTGTCTCATAGACACCAAATTCGTACGTAAAACTTTCAAGGTAATTTGCTTGAAGTGTAATTGAATAGAATACTTACGTAAAAACGAGGTCAAAAAATCTAATTCAAATGTAAAGAATCTTGTTTTAGATAGATAGAGAATTTGCCGCACAAAAATGTGAGTTTATTTTGGCAAAAAAAAAATAATTATTTACTAATGTGGAGCAGTAAACATAAAAATTGTAAACAAGACCAAGTTTTTATAGAATTTATGGAAATTCATCTACATATCTATATGTGGATAAAGCCAGAGGGTATGAAAAAGGGATAAAGTCTTGGTGGAATCACTATGGTCGGTATTGAATGAACATTTATAAATAGTTCTGGCTCGCCATACAAGGATGGCAAATAGTGGAAAAGAATTGGGATTGGAAAACCAACGTGAAGAGAAAAATGCGTCACAACAGAAAAAAACAGGTGGTGGAACCCTCAATCAATATATTTTAACAGATATTGAAGAGAATATGCAGAATATTTGGTTTCTGTAAAAGCGTTGATGGATACGCCATCATTTTGTTGATGAGACTGTTAATATGGAAGGTTCAGCTGAAAAACTTGATTCTTCATCAAATCAAATTCAAAAACACAAAAACCGGTTGTTCCGTAAAAGGGCAAGCAAATAATTTGAAAACTCCTACTCCAAGAATATTAAGATCAGTTTCTTTAGCAACGTCTTTGTCATCATTTGTTTCTAGAAGATCAAATCAAAGCCTAAGAACAGCTCGTCAAAACAGCCAAAAACTTCCCTCACGTTAAAACTAGACTTAAATACTTTATTGGCCGAAGAGAATTCCCATTTAAATAATTTGACAAATATTGTTAAAATTAAGCAAGAACAGCTTGCTCTGGCTTTAAATCGTACGATCTGGGAGGCCAACTCACTTGTCCGAATTGTGAAACTATGCGATTACCAAACGTTTCCTTCAATAAATCAATTGTGGCACGAGGTGTGGGACATGTTGCGCCGTCTTGTTGAAACCACATCATGGTTGTTGATGAACAAAAAAGTAATCATGGCTCTATAGCGGTCACCATTGACTGTGACATTCTGACCAGCATCGCTTTTAAAGAAGTACGAAGCAATGTCTCAACATACACATGTGGGTTATCATCGCTCCAAATACGACAGTTTTGTTTATTGTCTTATCTATTGAAACAAAAGTGAGCTTTCTCGCTAAACAAAATTCGCTTTTGAAAATCGGGATCAACAGCAATCTTGTTTTTGGCCTATTTGGTCAATTAAAGACTGTAATTATTTAATACTATTTGTCCCTGGGCAGGTGATTACTCAGGCGATACGCTAAATATAATAAACTCTTGTTCTAACCAGGTAGCAGCTTTGACAAAAATAGAAAATAGGTTTACCAAAACTACAATGTCTTCTTAATTTGGCTTAAGCCGAGACTACCTGGTAGTTATATAATTACACACATACATACATATTCATAAGTGAGTCTGTGTGCGCTTATAATGTGATTTGGCTCACCAAGTAGGTACTGCCAGGTTGTTAGAAATACCAGTTTTTCACATTTTAAAATCTCAAGGAATTAGTAATAATTAGAATTATTTTATATTATTTATTACTCAAAACTTTGTGAGTAGTATTAGTACTTGGTAGGAAGTCTTTACGCCTAACTTTTAAATTACATATGTATTTAGTAAATACTTAGTAACCTATTTTGGTTTTAATAGCGAAGTTGTGACAGTTTTTAGCGAAACTTCGTCCGACTTTCTTATTCCTACTCTATTTAATTTCCAAAACGCACCCAAATGTAGGGCGTTTGAAGAAGTCCGCCCACTAACGTAAAAAAACTTAAAAATTTTTATTCCGAATTCAAATAAAAAAACCGGTAACCGGTTGCAAATTTTACATAAAAAAAATTTTAAGCTTCAAACTTTTTCGAAAATTTACTTTTTTACAATTCAAAAAACGACCAGGTTTCAGCAGCCACAACACCCATAATTTTTATCCCTTTTAGGAATAGCTTTTTGAGTGTTTGTTTCTCAAAATTTTGTATTAATTTTTTTATTTTTGCCACGGTTTATTTTAGCAAAATGAGCCACTGCGTATCGCTTAAAAGCACCAACATTGGCCTAATACGATAGTCGTTTGGCTTTGTTCTGGTTGAAATGGATCTACAGCGGCAAGCTATAGCTATACTTATATTATATATTTTATACTATACATGGTGTGGAAATAATCCATAGCCGCATTTGACATAACGGTTCCATTGGTTGCCCACCACGATTGCCAATCTTAAGCCCATTTCATTTGTACA
This sequence comes from Epicampocera succincta, assembly GCA_932526305.1. Taxonomy (NCBI): domain Eukaryota; kingdom Metazoa; phylum Arthropoda; class Insecta; order Diptera; family Tachinidae; genus Epicampocera; species Epicampocera succincta. Next base: position 20,716,663 of record OW052035.1, read on the forward strand.
GTCGGACATGCCCATAAATCAGAGATAATTGGACATCTCGAAATTAATATTCGGCTGCCAGTGGCGCAACAATAGTTAGTAGTTAGTTAGTTAGTAGGCAGACACACACCCGCCTTTACTTACCTCAGCCTTTGACTTTATATTTATTAAAGCTGAATCTAATGATAATGAATGCATGTGTGTTAGTCCAATCCTTGTTTAACTCGTTAATTCTTTAACTTATCTTCTGCTATAACCTTCGAAAGCTTTTTTTCTGAGCGAAATACGAATAATCTAGATAAATTGTCGATGAATTATTATTATGATGCAAGAATAGGTACTTTTTTTATGAGTCCATTACCATCTTTTCTGGATTGCATATTGGTCGTTAAGTTGGCAAGGAAGCTGGACGAAATACAACCGGCTAAAAGATAAAGTCGTTCCTTTTTGACAATGTCGAAAACATCGTTTTGGGTATGAGCATTAATTAGGGAACATAAAAATACTCGTATAATAGTTGCATTAACCATAATTTGTTTTTTGATTTAAATTTATGCTGCGGGATAGTTTTGGAAAAATTTTGCTTTTTATATTTTCTGTTATTTATCGCTTTGTGATTTAAAATTTTATTTATTTTGCGGAAGGGAAGTAATAAAAAATATAATGTCGGTAGCCGCAACGTAACATAAGATTAAATGCAAAAAGAGCATGGCAGCTTTTGGATATGATTTTATGCCAGCACCTTTGTGGACTCGATGACATATAAGCTTTTTTTGTTTTATTATCAAAAAATGTTTGTTTTTGATAGTATGACCAAATAATGAGGCGACCCATAAACATTAATGGACTTTTAAGAGAAAGTTACACGATATTTCAGAAATTTTATGAGGATAGGATATATGGTTGTAGAAGATCAATAATAGCTGAAATCAAGATCTAATAATTTCAACAATTTAATTACAGATACCGCGCCAGACATTACACAGTTTAACAATACTCGACGTGCTGCCGATCGTGTAACTCGGTATGTGAACATATCCCAAACAGATTTTAATGAAGACAACAGTGGAAAATGGAAAGTTTCAGCTAAAATCCAGCAATTACTTAACACTCTTAAAAGACCGAAACGACGACCTCTTCCTGAATTCTACGAGGACGATGACATCGAGCTAGAAATTGCTGCCAATCCAAAAGATCCCAATGCGCCTAAACCTGAAGGAAGTACAATGAGTTCGGTTCAAGGTGAACAACTCTCAGTATCCTCGAGTTTGCCTCGCTCTTTAGAAGCAGCAGTGCAGCGATACGGTGCTAACTCCTTCAAATCTCCCATGGCAACAGTTGTTGACCCCAACGGAAAGATTACTACTACCTTAACATATGGCAAACTTTTATCTAGAGCACAGAAAATTGCATATGCACTGACAATCAAAATATTTAGTAAGGGTCCTGAGCAAGTGACTTTGAAACCTGGAGACAGAGTAGCTTTGGTTTACCCAAACAACGATCCACTCAGGTAATCATCCACTTTATTTCATATTGGGCTTATGTGATGTGTTAGTATATACTATTGACTTGGATAAGACTTAAAATGTTCAAATATTGCAAAATAACTTAATTAATTGATTGAATGCAACAAGAGCAAGTTTTATATTCAGCTTGAGTATCATTTGATAAGTATATTTAAATGATCAAAGGCACTGGTGTAGTTCTATGCCATTTGCAGATGTTCATAGAATAATGTGATGCAGGCCTTGTTTTATCATCTGGTATGTTATAGCTTATATAGAGTTGCAGGGCATCAGCATAAATTTGAATATTAAAGTGCTTAATTTTCAAAGATGGATCTACTCTAACGGTCAAAGTATCGATCCTTTGCTACGCTTCTAAGCATTAAACAACTTTCTGAAACATTAGCTGGGAATGTAGATGTCCCAATCATAACGAAACAAGAAGTTCAATAAGAAAGTGTTGAAGTGTAAATTTGATATTTGAACTCAGACCATAATGGCAAACAGCATTTCTATACCATTCCAATGCGCCTTCCTTAGTATAGTGTGTAAAAAATAAATATTGTAGCTTAATTGTCGCTGACCTTCATAATTTATTATACCCATTGAACTTTTTTGAAAGTTTTTACAGCCTCTACAGTTTTTAAGATACTCTTACTCTGGTTTTCTGAAGCGTTTCACATTTTATAAGCTTCATTAATATAATGTTACCTCAGTCTTAAACCGTGGTTTTTCACACCCTAAAATTATTGATTTAATAGTTACATACATACACATTTTAGTTCTTCATCGACAGATGACATTTTTGCAATTTAAGGAAGCTATTGTAGTTTTTTGTAGTTATATATTGTTATACATACATATATACATACACAGGTGGCGTTACTAAGATCGTTAGTGCGTCGACAACTTAGCAAAAGACTTAGTCATTCAATTCTTACTGCTCTTTAAAATTCATCCTGTGAGTCCTTCTGGATGTACTTATAATGCGTTGTGCCATTACACAGCATGGAAACCAAAGCGGACCTTTCACCATGTCTTCTGAACTAACGTTTCCATTTCATCCTGTATGCAAGTATATGGTTGGTCTTGGTTAAATTCAGTCTATAAATAATTTCTCACAAAGTTACAAATCGTATGCAACTTTATCGAAAGCAGTCTGCTGTATGAACAGGTAAAGGCAAATAATAATAAATTTTATACAGAGTTCTGCATGTTTTTTGTTATCATAACAAATAGATAAAATAAAATTCAGGTATTCGTATTAATCAAGTTAAGAGCTAAGAAAAATGTTCATTCAACAGTAAGGAATGCGGTGCAAATGTGGTTCCTTCAGCACTTAACTTCGTTACGCTGGAGAACTTACCTGATATATAATGCCACTGCTGCCAACATTAAGAAAACATTTTTTCGAACAGAGAGGAGGAAAAATATTACGATATTAAGAAATATATATAGTTTGTCAAAGGAATCTCTGCACATGGAGGAAATATTTAAAACTTCTAAAAGAAACATTGTAATTATAATAACCAAAAATTAAAGAACTTTTTAAATTTGAACATATTTTTCTAAGGTTTTGAATCTGACGAGCATGGTAGCACGTACAAAATATTTTTTATGGCCAAATTTTTAAGTTTTATTTCCACGTAGTTTTTCTTAGCATATACATCAATTACTGTTTGCCAACTTCTGCACAGTGAATTAATATGTTTTCGAACATTCTATTCTGAAGACATTTTCTTTACACTTCTTCCATAAATCTTATAGCTGGTTTTAGATCAATCTTGGTGATCTTTTCCAAACTTTTTTCTTTAGATGGGCCCACAAGTTGTCGATAGTATTAATCACCCTTATTTCATTTAGCGTCGTCGTCATCAGTTTAATATCAATATCAATTTTTATCGACGTCGTCATCAATTCGATATAAAACTTGTATTCCATAAGGGAAATATAACGATATCGATTGTTTATCTTTTTTAAAGCACATCACTAATAATTTATAATTATATAGTTGGTTTGTTTTGTTTTCAGTTTTTATTAAAAAATTCTAGATAACTTTAAACAACTAAAATGTTTTTTGTTCCTGTTTGTAATTCTGATCCGAATGATGAAGAAAATAAAAAACAATTAGTGTTACAAAGAAGGTTAATAAGGTAGAAATCAAACATATTTCAATTACGTGATGAAAAGTAACTAATAAATTAAAAGTGTTTGTATTAACCAGGAGTTAATTTCTTATTTATTTGAAAGGTTTGAAATTTTTTTTGTCGCCTAAATAAAGATGCGTTTAACTATGTGCTGGATTCTATAACTGCACATTTAAAAGTGGGAGTCAGGTGGACACATATTGAGAATACCCTAATATTGGCTGCGACGTTGATGTTATTGACGCCAGGATCCGACCAGCTTAGTGTAGCCCTTGATTTTAACATAGGATTATCGCAGCTAGTAGTGTCTACGATAATTTCTGAGACTTTTACTGTTATACGAAGAAAAAGCAGAAGCAGAACTGCATTTGCACCCATATAAAAATATTGGCTCAATCAATTATTCAAATTCCCTATTTAGGTAACGCAGGCTATCCACTTAAACCTGTTTTAATGACGCCACATCGGTCTACAGCTGTAGGTAGGGCGGAAGCCATTTATAACAAGAAGCATGCGAAAGCACGAATTGTAGTGGAAAGAACTATCGGAGTTCTTAAAACCCGTTTTCGGTCAATTACACTATACACCGGCAAAAGCAATACAAGTTGTAATGTTTGCGCTGTACCTAACAGTATATGTATAGAAAATTATATCGAAGTAAGGCCGGAATTATACAAGGTTCTGAGGCAGTTCATATAAGAGATAAAATAAAACGAAGCTTGAATTGGCAAATGTTTGCAATTTTTTTTCTGTTTCCATTTATTTTAATTGAAGATTATTATTATTTTTATTTAAGATTATTATTCAAAAAAATTCAAAAGGAATAAACCTTTTCCGACACCAATAAAACTGACGACAAAATCAAAATCAATTTAAATTGATGCTGTCTGTATCGTTGCATGCGGCATACCAAAAGTACATAAACGATTATCGATGAAACTTGATATTGATAATGGGCATACCGATTTACAACAATCGACATCGTTTCATATTGATCGTATCCCCTTATAGCCCAGACCGAGTCCCTTCTGGCTACCATTTGTTTCGATCGATAAAGAACGCCCTTACTGAAATATGCTTCACTTCAGAACAGGGTATCAGAAATTGCCTTGATTCATTCTTAACCTCAAAACCGGAACAGTTCTTTTGGCGCGGAATCCATATGCTACCCGAGTGATGGGAAAAAGCAGGGGCTAACGTTGGACAATACTTTGAATAATGTCAAAATTGACGTTATTAAATTGTATTACGTAAAAATTAGAGCGCTTGTAGTTATGATAGTAAAATTAATTCATTTGTTTTTATCTATTAGTAGTTCAATATTATTTTCATGGTTTATTTGTTTCATACACAAATTTTCTAAATTAGTTATATTCTTACTTTTTTTTAATTTTTATTTTCTATCATCATACAATACAAATATTTTAAAATATTTTTTTACAATCATGAGTTATATTTTCATCAAAATTCCTGCTATAACTTCCATTAACAGTGGTTCTTCGAATACTTTTAACTCACAGTGTGCGTTTCGAAATTTAAGAATATTTTCTTCTATACATTTATTTTCTAACTTTTATAAGTTTTTCTGTAGACTTTCTTTCACATTCGTATCATAAGTATTATCATTATTGTCATATTAGGGAGGGGCTCCATTTTTATTAATTAATTAATATATTTTTGCGTCAAAATATCAGTGGCGATTATACCTAGTTTACTTAAAGATATACTTGTCTTATTTTGTGCTTTAAATATTATATGTCGTTATCAATTCTGTAAGCTTGTTCAATAAATCTTAAATAGTCCTCTAGTGTTTGTATTCTTGATTCTCTTTTGAAGATCTAAAATGAATTTATGAACATGTACTAATTCTTTAAGTGTTCGTTCCTTGTCCTGGGATTGAGTAAAAGCTTCCATTACCAATTTTTCATCGTCCCTTTGTATTTGTATTTCAATCTGCTTTGTTTGTTTGTTTCCTAACCTCCTATTAATTTTTAAAAACATTGTTTTTCCTTGCACATACTCTTTTAGATAGGCTAATCGGCTTTTTGTTTTTCTGCAAGCTTCTGTATCGTTTTATTCCTTTCTTTTTCGATTAGTGCGGAGTCACTACTAACACGCCTCTCAAAAAATATTTCTAATGGTATTTTTCGCGTTACTAAGTGTTTAGAACAATTATATTTCTTACCGATTTTTCTAGCATTTCCTGAAGCGATAGATGACCGAGATCCTTTTGTAAGCAGCGGATAATCTCCTGACGTGTGGAGTGAAAACGCTCCACTTGGTCATTTGAGTCAATCGAGTACGTCGCTGTAAGTACTTTAGATTGATATTCTGAAGTGATACATGCTCCAGAATATCTGATTTTTAAAAGCCTTGATAGGTAGTTCCAACTTATGTATATAAGAGTCCTTGACAGGAACTCTAATCATAATTAGTAGCAATTGATAATGTATTTAATATTCGATTTATGTGGCGGTATCTTTGAGAGGGCAACGGCCACAACGTTCATCTTTCCTGTTTGCGACATTATTTATACATATATATTTCAACGACTTCTAAGTTTTCATTTTACTATTATTATTTTTGTTGTTGAAAGTATAAGTTTACGGCCGGTGGTCTGTATGTGTTTTTAATTTTCGCGATCCGTAAAAGTAATTTCTAAGAGTCTTCAAAGATCATATTATAGCTAACATCTGATTTTGGTTAGCAAAATAATGTTCTTCTACTTTGTTTAGCTTTCTAGAAATGAAAGCTGTGGGTTAGCCACACTGAGACAGAACTGCGCTAAGGAAAAAACTAAAAGCTTGATTTCTTAACTAAAAACCCTTGTTGAAGTTTGTGTAAGCAAGAATAATATCCTTAGAGAGGGGGAAATGTCTGATTTTTTTAAGGTTGTAAAAACTTCTTAATCAAACAAGACCTCAACTTTTCGCGGTCTGTTTATGGTAGTACGACCTTCTTCCCCTCTATAAAGGTTTTGCAATTTGGCGTTATCTTGGATAAATCGCCGTTAATACTAAGATATACATCCAATAGCCTTTTCTTTTGCGCGACGAGTACATCTTAAAAAAAATACATTTGTAGTGACATATGTATATTAAGTTCATATTAGCATCTTCCAACATTTAAGAAACTTTCAAATAATACTTTCAATATTATTATTTATTAATAGATTTAATAAGCTCATATTTTTTTAATTCACTTACATCTAATTTATAAATTATATAACTGAACTGTTGAAAGCCAGATTGCCACAATTCTAATATCTTAAATAATATTGAATATACAATATAAAGGGAAAAATAATTTCCGCCATTAACCTCATTTTCATTTCGCAAGGTTTTACCAAATTTACCTATAAAATGAGCTGTATTTTCCGAAGCATCTAAACTGCATAATGTACAAATATCAACAGTATTGTTTCTGAAACTGTCTACATGAGGTGAAAAGTTTAAAGAGTATAGTGATGAAAAATCTATATATATATATATATATATATATATATATATATATATATATATAGTCTGTCAATAATGAGTTTGCACATTGAAAACAGACACGGTTTAGTTAAAATTATTCGTGAATTCATGACATTTTTGTTCTACAAAAATATATTTTTTGTACATATTTCATAAATTTATATGTATTTACGGAGATCATGCCGAAAAAAACTTTGAATATGTTCAAGACAAAAAAAAAAAATACAACAAAAACAAATTTTTACTTCATTTCACACTGTCAATAAACCTTCCCTTCCTTGCAGTTTTGGTGTCAGTGGGCAAGTTTTAAATTTAGTTTGAGAAAACTTTATATTTAGTATGGAAAACTTTAGCATCTACCAAACATTGTAAACGATTTTCCATTGATCCTATTAACTTCTTTAGGTCATAATTCGTTGGAATTTTCTGTCATTCTTCTGATATTGCCGTTTTGAGCGCTGCTCAAAAATATTTTTTTGCAAGCGTTTAGCAACCCGTTTTTTTTAAAACACCCGAAATTCTCTATAGGACTGAGATTGGGTCTTTGGGCGGGTGTATCGATGACGTGACGACAGTTATATAACAGCCAAATTCTTCCCATGTGTGATTTATGTTTATTGTCTTGTTAAATGGGTCCGCAGTGCCCAAAAATTGATGCGCGTCCATCGTAGAGTCTATAAAAGCAATGTCACCCACTCCTTGACTTGAAATGCAGCCCCAAATATTATAGACATTTTTCCAAAATTTTCGGTTGGGATGATTTTTTGCTGCTTCAGAGATGTTAAACGCTTATGCCACACCCTAGATGGTCCATCGTTGTAGTACATGATGTAGTACATCATGTTCGTTTCAATATTACATCATCCCAATATTCATTCGGCTGTTAACGTTCCGAATATCGAAGGACAAGCGATTTTCTATATTTGCTACTGAAAGGAGTGGTTTTTTTCTTGCTGATCTTGATGAGTATTTATTTTTAATTATGGTCTGACGCACTGTCTCGTTGCAAACAATAACACCAAGCTCTTCTTTAAGCTCTGCCGCCAGTTTCCGTGTAGAATTTTTGGGTTTTGACCCAGTTTTCTTAAAATTAACCGCTCAGCACGTCGACTTATCTTATTTTTGCGCCCGCCTCCTTGCTTTAATTGCAGGCTATTCTCTTTTTCAGCTCGATTTATGACGTTGTAAAGTATTCTCCATGAAACTGAAAACATTTCCAACAACTCTTCCGCACTCCTGTCTAGTTGGTGGTTATAATAAATAAATTGAACTTCAAATGTACTATTAATTTTATGACATATGCAACGCAAATTAATTTCAAAACGCACTGTCATGAACAATGTGTGCAAATTATAACGGTAAAGCACCGTTACCTGCAAAAAAAATCAAAACTGCAAACTGAGCAAACAGTTTATTGACATAAAGAGAAACGAAACATTTTTGTGCAAAGAGTTTATTGACAGTGTGAAATGAAGTAAAAATTTGTTTTTGTTGTATTTTTTGTTTGTTTTGAACATATTCAAAGCTTTTTTCGGCATGATCTCCGTAAATACATATAAATTTATGAAATATGTACAAAAAAAATATTTTTGTAGAACAAAAATGTCATGAATTCACGAATAATTTTAACTAAACCGTGTCTGTTTTCAATGTGCAAACTCATTATTGACAGACTGTATATATATTGTAATCTAGTTTTGCTTGTAAACATTACGTTCTCTGGTTTTTAGACAGTTTAATAAAGGTTTCCACTCTCTATATAGCCTAGAGTTCACGAGAGAATTGTATATTCTGACAAAGCTTTTCCAATTTTTAAGGCATAATGGACCGGAAGCAGAAGATGTCGCGATTGTTAATACATTTCAACCAAGTATAGTTAATCGCCAATTTTCAGGTAGTTAAACTATTGCTCAAGTGCTGTCTAAAGGAGAGGTTATAAGTGATATCGACTCTGAGTAATTTATAACTACATATTAACTATTTCAGTACCGGAACGAAATACTACTACTTTAGATTTCTCATGATTCGCTTTCAAGCCCCACATTGAACAATTAATCATATTTTGCAATTCTGTTGGATTGTCTGATAAAAGAACACGATCGTCGGTGTAAAACAGTATTTTTACGTTGACATCAGGTGCATTAACTCCTCAGCTAAGTCATTAACGTATAAGGAGAATAACAGATTTTTTAATATACAGCCTTGTTTTACACCTATTGCGTCAGCAAAAGGATCTGAATAAGAATTTCCATCCCAGATATAGCTTTAATTATTTTGAAACATATGTTGTAACAACATTAACATTTTAGATGATAAACCAATGCAAGAAAACTTGTAACATAAACTATTACGTGGAATTGTGTCAAAAGCGCATGAAAAATCAACAAAGAAAGCATACGTGTTTTTGTTGTTGGCTTTATTCTTCTTCTTCTTTTGGCGCTACAGTCCGTGGTGAACCTGGGCCTCAACCAACAAAGTTTTCTAGCTGTCACGGTCTTTAGCCAGCGTTCTCCAATTGTGCACACCAAGTTGGTTGAGGTCCCTCTCCACTTGTGTGCGCCATCGGTTCCGTGGGCGTCCTCTACTGCGTTGTCCCACAGGTTCGGAATCGAAGATTCTACGGGTCGGAGCAGTATTCTCCATGCGCTCTACATGGCCCAACCATCTTAGCCGTTGGTGTTGGCTTTATTAAGACACACAATATTAACTAATTTATTCTAAATCCGGCTGGAAACTCATTTAAAATTATGTGTTAATCAGGGTTAACCCACGATAATTTGATGGACAATTAGGATCACCTTTTTTGAAAAGAGGTATCAGTATTGATTTTTGAAAATTAGATGTAATTTTTTCGTGAAGAAATATTTTGTTAAAGACAGTTAAAATTTCAATAATAAGGGAATTGGGACATTTTTATAAAATTCATACCATACACCATTTTGAGCAGGTGCTTTTTTATCTTTAAGAACTTTAATATCGGATGAAGTTTTACACATTTCAATGGGAGAGTCTAAGAGGGCATCAATCAAATAGGGCATTGACCAGTTAATAGTAGGGAAATCAACATTTATTTGGTATAACTTGCAAAAGTGAGTAGGGAAATCACCAGCTTTTAATACGCCCTTAATTGTATAGGAGCGCGATTTTAAAGAGTTGTAAAACGTTCACCATTCACTGCTATATTTCACAGCTCAATATTTTTATTACACAAATCTTTATTTTCTTTACATATTTTTAAAAAAGAGTGTTCTGGATGCAAAATACACCGATTTGTTTACAGTATTATGATTTTTAATATTATGATTTAAGGTATAAGCATCTTAAGCATTAGTTTTCGATCGACGTAAGTATTAGAGATAAATAATTTTTGTATTTAAAACAGAATTTACTTTTCCAGCGCAGTATTTGAATTAAAAAATTTTTATTAGCATGAGCAATACGACTGAATGATTTCATTTTTAAAAAAAGCGGCATGTGGTCAGAGTAAGGTTTGGATGTAATAAAAAAATCATCAACATATAGAAAATTAAGTGAACAAATACACTAAAGAAAAAGTGAAAAGAGAAAAAAGAAAAGTAAAATTACAAATTTACTAAAGTTTGATGATTTTTCTAGATTTGATACATTATATGAGACTAATTGGCATAAATTCAATTGTTATCTACTGTATTTATGTATGTGGCCTTTAAAGGAGACATCAGTCACGTAATTACATTGCAATAAAAGTGTTTTTAGACATTAAGCATCATTTACGAAATGAGTATAGAATTTACCAATGGACCAGGTTTATATGATGTTATTGATGAAAATACAAAGCTTACCAAGCCTGACTTTAAAGTGCTTACCTGCTTTTGTTTGCTTGCTTTATTGCCTCAGGTTATATCTTATGTGTTGTTCGCCTTCAATATAGTCCTTTTGTATGAACACATTCTGACCTTTTAAATTAAACAAAAACGATTTTCCATACGATAACATACGAGTTGACACCACATAAACTTTGATTTTTAATGCTAGCTTGTATATTTTTACCGTATAGCCCAGCAAGAAAAATATTTGCGGCACGTGATCTACGGTCAATATATTGAAGTCGTGATGTGAGTTTTTTTAAATCATTCTTTAGCTTCATCTCTGCTTGGATCGCTGCAACATCTGTTTTTCCAGCAACATCTTTCAATTTATCATCTAGAAGGTCACTAAATCTAGACCATGAAAAAACATCTTGGCGTAGCTGTTTAGTTCTTAGCCATATTTTGAGAAATTAAATGCTTTGTACTATTATTATTTTTAGCGTAATCAGGCGACGCAACTTCTAGAGAACGTTTTTTGTTCATCTATTATTGTTGTTTTTTTAAATTACACAATTATTCAATACCCCATTCTTCCGATACAAAAATTATACAAACGGCAACCCCTTCCATTTATTTAAACAGCTCTTTGCCAGCGGAGCGCCAATTAAAGTGCAAAATTAAAGTTGTTATTCTTCTTGTTTCTAGTAAATTTCTGACTACTAAAATAATAAATACAAAATAAATAACTAAAACTAAAAGTAGTCGTTCGTGTACGTTGGCATGATGAAAATTTAACTCACGAAGCCTTCTGTTCTCTTTCTTAATGTCTTCTACTTAGTTCATCAGTTCTTCAGCATTTTGTTGTGACGATTTGTCATCATTTGCGTCAACGGCGTTATGTTAAGTTCGGACACTTGAGTGACATAAGTTATTAGTGTTGTTAATATTTCAGTCTCTCTTTTCCATTTCATGATAAATGGAGAGTCGGCTTTGATCGTACATTCAGGATCTGGAAGAATTGTTCCTTCCAATTGCAAAATAAAATTATGGCTGATGTTGTTTTATCCAAAAAGATTCTATCATTGCTTATAAATCGTCTGTAATAGGTTAAATTTGTTTTCAGTCAGTTTCACACCTTCTGAAATCCGATCTTTTAATCTTACAATTTCTTCGGGCAGTTGTGTTGGATTTAATTTTCATGGTTAATGTGTATCAGCACTTCTATTTGAGGGAGAAAGTATACAAAGTTAGGGTTTGTATTTTCACACGTTGGAACCATATGTGAGTGCATTTAAAAATATGTCGGATTGAAATGAGGTTTTTGAAGCCCCAAAATATAGGTGATGTTTTAAATGGCAATCTTACTATACATTTAACTGATAGATTTCTTCTATAGGTAGCTTGAAAATTTATCCTCACACTCCTGGTATTCAGGACATAAAATAGAATTCTTTTTAAGTCTATAATCATTGCAACAGTTCGTCAAGATTGCGGTTTATGCGGCATTGTACAGTTTGCTCCGAATTTTAATTGGATGTGCGTTGAAGTACACTACCTGAAAAATACTTTATTTTTCCATCTGAAAGATAGCCGTATAAATCAGCTCCAATCATAAGATCGATTTAGCTGGAAATCATAAAGTTGGGACTAGCCAAACAGTAATATTTTTAATTTAGTTTAATATTTTTTTTATTTTTAACTAAAATAAATGACGCAGAACAGCAAAACAGTTTATTGCAGAAGATTAAGCAGTGAAAAGCAGAGATTTGTAACCACCGAACAAGAGCAGCATGTAACACATAATAAAAAACACCACAAGAAGCAATTTCGGAAAAAAGTTCATATGGTAGTTGCCATATTCACAAGTTTTTTTTTGTATTTTTTATTGCTTGAATCGCAATTGCCCTGATAATATTAAGATACGCTTAGTTTTTTGCTCATTTATTCCGTTCTTCTGGTAAACACCACCTTGTAAAATTTCAGAAAATAAATCACCACTTGCTACAACTTCAATTCTTTCTGCTTTATCGAAACTTAGATCAGCTGGGATTAATACCTCAGCTTAGAATTTTTCGTTGTATTTAAATCCGGAATATATATCGCAATTCAACTTTGGCTTTCCCAAAGCATTTCCCATTTCCAACTGCAGAATTTGCGCAGCTTCTTCCATATTGGAAGTCGTCTGCGAACCGTGATCAATAAGTGTTTTTTAATAAAAGAACCCTTTTACTTGCACCGCTGTTGTAGCTCATAACGCACGTACATATATATTTGCTGATGTGCAAATATTGTGTTATGGACTATTCATTTTAGGTTGCTATAACATTTGGGGTCCAAAGTGTATTTAAGACTTGAAGCATATTTTCGCGATGGTCGAAGAAGTATTTTTTTTTCAGATAGCGCTAAGTGTTCAATAATCTAAGATATTTTATTTCTTACTGATGATTTGAATTAAAACATTTCTTCCACTTTCGAGATAGTCCTGACTGACTTCATGTATTCATATGTATACATTTTGTTGTCGGTAATTGTATTATTTCTGGCTCTCGAATCTTTAATGTATCGGAGTATACAGCTTCCGATTTCAATATGCACTTTATACTGCATGTACACTCTACCTTATTTTGCATAGCTTAACTATGCTATTTTTGCTGTTAGCTTCATTTTAGAAGCACCTAAGTCTTTCCAGGGTGGCAACGGCTAGTGACCTCAATTTTAGTCTCAATGCTTTCAATTGCAGATATTAACTTTGCTGTGCTTTGTATAAAGGTTTAATCTGATAGACCACATATGTGTGTTGCCATTGTGGCTCTTGCGGTATGAGCTGTAGCTCCATTTTGCTGGAACCATATGTTACGATTAGTGAGAACTATCGGACGTAAAAAATTATCCAACATGGTCCGGTATACCACCCCAGAGACGGTTTCTGGTTCATTAAGTTCATTTTCGAAGAAATATGGAACAATAAATTTATCAGCCATGATTCCATACCAAACAGTGCATCTGACAGGGTGTAATTGTCGCTGATACAATGCTCTCGGATTCTCTGTACCTCGAAACGGGTCACTAAGCTTCTTATCGTGTTTACACTGGGAGCCTCTACAGTATTAAAATGCTGACGGTATTTTCTTTGCGTTGTAACAATTGATCGTCCGGAAACATAATAAAATTCAACAATTTTTACACGTTCTTCCACTTACTATGATGACATTATAAAATTTTATAAAATTCTGTTTTATCTGCAAAAAAAAAAAAATACAAAAATTATAAGCATTTCAAATCAGTCAGTCAAATATGGCCCACCATGTATATGTATTGTAATATATGTGTTTTCATTTGAAAAACTCAAGAAAGTAAATGTGTTTATTTAGGGATTCTGCTTATCGTTGCAAATAATTTTAACCGGATATTTTGTCCATCAAGAACTTAAGAATATGTTCACTCTCCCTTCTTCTTCCCCTCGTTTCCTGCTTGAGAATATGTCGGTAAAGGTTGTGTAGGATCACATTGAAATATTATTTTGCTTCTCAATGATATTAGTTTTCCTTTATAAGTTGTGTATTACTTTAATACATTATTATCTTATAATAAATAAATGTTAAGGCATTTTTTAACTGGCAAAATTAGCGTACATTCTTTAAGAATTTTTGCAAAATATTCACTTTGTTGAGAACCATTAAAGCGAAAGAACACAGCTCTATGGTTGGTTTTATTCCACTACACATAAAACATCTTCTGACTTCTAATTATTCAGTATTTAGGGTTTGTAACCAATTGTGGTGGTGTATTGTCCGTAAAATGGTTCTGCTGGGGTCTGTTTATATTTGCTTTGGTGTATTATAAGAGTTGTCTCTAAAAGGGTGTTGCATAGATGGCTATCTCGGTTGGTTTATTTGTGGTACAATTGAGGATAGAATGGGCTGTATTGAAGGGGACTTAATCTTTGGTAAATAGTCTGTTGTAAATCCCTTATAAAAGTGTCGAGGTGCTTTTCGCTATATGTCAATAAAATCATTGATTCGTTGCTTGTCCCAAGACATCTTTTTTTATCAGCTAATGAGTTATTAAGTAATGTGAAATAACCGACTAATTTATAGTCTTTGAAGCAATAGCAACGTTGTCTCTTATTTTATTTCTTATGACACTTATTACTCATATTAGGCGTAGAATTAGCGGACGGGCTTGCTCTAAGCGATTTCACACTTTTTCTTGTTTTTCCGTTTTTAATTTCACAGTTTTTACACCTTTCACTATCAAAGTTTTTAATACCAAACCAATTTCTTTATTACACCAGACCGGCCAAAGGTGTTCGGGCGTCACATAAGAATTAGCAAGTTGGAAATTCCAAAAAAAATTATGTTCTTGTTAAAATTACCTTATTTTATTTAAATCATAACTAAATTAAATTTTACATATATCTCTCTAGTTGCATTAATAAAAATATATAATTATTGGTAATTTACTATTTGAGTGTGTTGATTTCTTATAGTGCAACAAGTACAGTAACAAAATATATGCAAGCAAAATATGCTAAGAATTTGTTTAAAATTCTTGAAAAAAAAAACAAAAATTTAGCTTTTTGTTGAACGTGCAAAGATTTTTTTTGACAAACTGTACGTACATTCATATGACTACATACATCAAATCCTTTTCACCTAACATTTAGTATAGTAGCGCAAACATAAAACTTATGTGTTTAGAAAGATTTTAATTGAATTTCAGAACAAAAGACTGAAGACTTGTATGTAAATTACTTGAAGACTTATTCTCCTCATTTTAGTTTTATCACAGCTTGGTACGGCTGCATGTTTCGAGGTTTAGTTCCGCTGCCAATCGAACTTCCGTTATCAAGTTCAGATACTCCTCCGCAACAAGTTGGATTTCTGTTAAGCTCTTGTGGAATAAATGTAGCGCTTACATCAGAAGCCTGTCTAAAAGGTCTGCCAAAGTCAAGTACTGGGGAAGTAGCAAAACTGAAAGGCTGGCCACGATTACAATGGTTTGTTACTGAGCATTTACCAAAGCCACCAAAAGAATTTACTGTTGGAAATATTCGAGCAGAAGATGAGGCGACTGCGTATGTTGAGTACACAACGGATAAAGAAGGAAGTGTTATGGGTATGTACAAAAACTTTAAAATTTAAATTAATGAAGTGATTTGAAGCTCTTATATCGGTAATCTCCAACTTTTACCAATTTTAAATTTTCCAAATGCAAGCCTCATGCTTTTTAATGTTGACTGTGTATTTATTACTACATATCATTCCTTTCAATTGAAGTGGTGTTAAATCTAAGGAATTTAAAAAAGAAACTTAAAATTCTAAATACTTGAACGCAAGGTACACAAGTTTAGTTGTAATGCACATTTTAGTACTGGGTTCACTCGAATTGATAAATAAGAAAGAAAAATCAGTGGTATTAATGTAGTGCTTAAATAATTTTTATTTATTTTAATTATACAATAATTGAATTAGGAACGAGATACCATTTCAATAAATTTTTGCGTACGGTTAATCGCAAATTTGTATTTTATTTAATCAGTTAAATATTAAGCAGTGGGTAATAAGGGTATTAATACCCTTATTACGATTGCCTAGAACAACGAGAAATTGTCCACAGAAAGTAAAACACACGTTTGTAATTAGTCGTAGCACTATACGTGTATAACAAACAACCTTTAGGAAAAGTAGCTGTTTTGAACAGTTTATTACGGTTAAGACTAAAAATAATGACAGTGCCTATCAAACCAAATTTTGAAAATATGTGCGTACAGGAATCTTTGATATTTCATATAGGACCCGTCTACCATTCCAGAACATTGCCACTTCCTGTTTTACTCCAATTTAGAAGTTATTCACCCAGCAAATTTAGTGTAAAAGGCGTGGAGAAGTTTGTGTCTATAAAACCAAAATGAATGTGAGTACAAAGACTTTTTATTTTTGATAGAGGATCTATGTATAATAGCAGCGAATTGTCGCTTTCTGACTTATTCCAATTTAGGAATTATACATCTATCAAAGTAGGCTAAAATAGTCCATTTATTGCAACTTTGTTTTTTTCTCTTTGCTTACATTTCTTATTTTATTCTCTTTTCTTTACATTCACTATTCTCCTGATACATAAAATCGGCGCTGCCACATCCTATAATTTTACAAATTCTGTGCTGCCGGAGCACTATGAAAAATAAAAGCGCCACATGTACTAAAAATAAAATAATGGGCTTATCCCATGATATTATATATCTGTTTATTTGTGTTATTTGATAATATATAAAAAAAATTGAAATATGCTTTTATTTAGGCATTTTTATTTAAAAATTTTTAAAAAGAAAATAAAAAATGATGACGTGAAACGCAATTTAAAATTAAAAGATAAAATTTGTTAATATATGAAATAAAAAGTTTTTATTTCATCATTTTTATTTCGAATTAATAAAAATCCAAACCGACAAATGCAAATATTTTAGAAAAAATTTTGGCGCATTTTTCACAAAGAAAAGTTTGATGAGTGAATAACTTCTAAATTCTAGTATTTAGAAAGTCACAACTGGTGCGCTGAAGTGGTAGATGGGTCCATGAAATATCAAAAATACTCGTTTAATTTTATAGTGAAAAACCTTTTTTGGCCTAACAAACTTACTTTATTTTAAAGCCTATTTAGTTTCAAAATTAAAACAATAATAGTTTTAAGTATAATTTAGAATTAAAAACACAATTTTTTTTTTAAATATAAAATTTATTTAATTAGTTTTACATGAAATAAGCAAAATCCGGAATATACAATAATATGGTACGATAATATATAAGAGTAAAGGGATAAAAAATGTGTGCTTTTTGCCAGAAAAAACCGCTTAATGTTGTGTTGTGTTTATTTTCGCTTTTACTGTACGAATTTCAAAAAAGTTTGCTAAATGACAGATACGATTTGGTTTCTTCCCGGAGATGCTTGTTATTTCGCAGATGAAAAAATACGTGAATGCCAGAAACAATTTGAATTACAATATAAAAAATGTTGCCAGATGCAATTTGCGTGTTTTTCGCTTAAAACACTCAGTTTCACTTTCCAAACTTATTTCGCAAATATTTCGTATGAAACACTTTTGTATGCAGTTTAAAAGAATTTCGCACAAAATTTTGAACCCAGTATCAGCCTTTGCAACGAACTCGAATCCGATAGTTATTCATGGCTTTATGTAAGTATTAGAATCTTAGTTTTTGACAAAATGAGGCATCTATTTTTAGGAAAACCGAAAAATGCATACATATATTATTTAAATATAAAAATGCATACATATATATATTGAGGTATAGAACTTTAAGTTGGCATCACTTTTTTAACTGGCGGCCATTTTGTCAGCTGTCAAATGATTAATATTTAGTTTGGTTTGCCATTTCATCATGAACAGGTTGACAAAAGAACAACGCTTGCAAATCGTGCAAATTTATTTCGAAAATAATGGTTCAGTTCGCGAAGTTTACCGCAAGCTCCGTCCATTTTATGGTCATCAGAGCAATTAATTCGGTTAACCATGGATCGTTTTCGCACTACGTTTACTCTATGTGATAATACGCATCCGCAGAGACGTCGAACAGTGCGCACCGAAGAAACAATTGCCGCTGTAGAGCAAAGTGTTGAAGAGGACCCGAATGAATCGATTCGCCACCGTGCACAGCAATTGGAGCTTTGTCCATCAAAAATTGGACCTGTAGAATTGGCTTTATTCGAGCCAGCCGCGGCGGCCACATGCCCGAAATCATATTTGAACATTAATGGCATAAAATTATCCTTCCAAAATTGATGGACATTAAAACGATTTTCTTGTGTTTTATTTCAATTCGAAGTTCTATACCTCTAAAAAAAAACACCCTGTATATATACGAGTAAGTCAAAAAGAAGTAAAAAAAAGCACCATAAATTTTCCAAATAACACAAAAGGCAGTAAATATTTATTTTTATTTAAAACAGCATGAATTTTCACTAATTCTTTTATAAATATATTCCTGCGGGAATGTACGAAAAAGTATCCTTTTGGCGCCTCGTTACATTAGCTCATAAAAACCACCATCTAAATACACACAACTGCTGGAATTCCAATCCCGTCATCTCGTCATCGTCTCATACATAGCACCAAAAGCAAGTCAGGGATCGGAAATCTTCCCCTTTCAAACTTAAGCAGTAATATTTATAATAGAAAATTTATTAAATGCAGAAAAATAATTTTAACGAAGAGTTATCGACAATTACGCTTTTTTGGCTTTGTTACCCTTTGTTTTTTGAAAGTGGTATAGATTGACGCTTTGTCCATTTTTGTGCCGCTTTTAGTGCTGTCGACCTCAACTGTGTGAATTGCAAATTAAATACTTCTTTTGCCGAATATGACATGTATGAAATAGACATTTTTGAAAATGACATTGTTCCTATATAAAACGTTGCATTTATTCTTATTCTTATTATTTTTAATTTTTCGAAAAAGGGGTTGTTGCTTCCAACATATTGAGCTTGAACTTTGCAGGGGACAAACGCAAAAGTTGCAAAGCTTCCAGGGTTGAGTTGAATAAATTTTTTTTATTAAAGAATTTTTATTTATGTTTGAATTTTTATTTTCTTGAGAGTGAGAGTTTTGAACCTAGTCGTAGTGAATCCATTCTAATCTCCCATCTGCGTAAGATGTCTGAGCATTTTAATTGTACAAAATTTTCATAAGGTAAACTTTATATTGTTTTTAATTCCAGGGGTAACCGTTACAAGATTAGCAATGATGAATCACTGCCGTGCTCTTACCATGGCATGCCATTATACGGAAGGTGAAACAATGGTGTGCGTGTTGGACTTTAAAAGGGAAGTTGGCCTTTGGCATGCGGTTTTTACGTCAGTGTTAAATGGGATGCATGTTCTGTTTATACCATATGCTTTAATGAAGTTGAGGCCATCTTCATGGATGCAATTAATTACGAAGCATAGAGCTTCATGCTGTCTAGTCAAAAGCAGAGATTTGCACTGGGGTCTTTTAGCAACAAAAGATCACAAAGACATATCGCTGTCATCACTTCGCATGCTTCTTGTAGCTGACGGGGCTAATCCATGGTCTCTGTCATCATGCGACCAGTTCTTGAATGTTTTTCAAAGTAAAGGTCTACGAGCTGATGCTATTTGTCCATGTGCAAGTAGTTCAGAAGTTTTCACAGTATCACTGCGCCGTCCTGGTAAATCTTCAAGTGGTTTCAATCAATCCGCAACTGGCAGAGGTGTACTTTCCATGGCAGCCTTATCTCATGGCGTTGTCCGCGTTGATAGTGAAGACTCCTTGACATCTCTTACACTTCAGGACTGTGGACAAGTGATGCCTACTGCAACCATGGTTGTTGTTAAATCCGATGGCCACCCTGTCCTTTGCAAAACTGACCAGGTTGGAGAGATTTGTGTAACAAGTGGGTCAACGGGCTCCAGTTACTTTGGGCTAGAAGGGCTAACAAATACAACTTTTAAAGTTCAACCAATTTGTGAGGAACCGGAAGCCGAAAAAGATAGCGTTATTGGAAAGGTAAAACCAATCATTGATGAATACTATGTGCGTTCGGGTCTCTTAGGATTTTTAGGTCCTGGGGGACTTGTTTTTGTGTGCGGATCTCGAGATGGACTAATGACAGTTACTGGACGTAAACACAATGCTGATGACATAATTGCAACAGTCTTGGCCGTTGAACCAATACGCTTTATATATCGGGGAAGAATAGCTGTATTCAGCATTAAGGTGTTAAGAGATGAACGAGTTTGCGTAATAGCCGAGCAGCGACCTGATTGCTCGGAAGAGGAAAGTTTTCAGTGGATGTCCAGAGTCTTGCAAGCGGTTGACTCAATACATCAAGTTGGAATATATTGCTTAGCATTAGTTCCCCCCAATCATTTACCGAAAACACCTTTAGGAGGAATTAATCTTTGCGAGGCTAGACGAAGGTTTTTGGATGGAACATTGCATCCGGCGAATGTTCTTATGTGTCCACACACATGTGTGACAAATTTACCAAAACCTAGAGAAATTCATCAAGGTAAATTCAATGTTTATACCGTTTATATTAACTTTTTAAAAACGTTGTGGCTCACACTTTTTATATTGCAAAAAATTAAGATACATATATATATGTATTAATAGCAAGCAAATGCAAGAAAAAACCTATACATTTTTTAATATTGCTCATAAAATTAAGCTGTTACTACGACAGAATAAAGGAAGTAGGAATGGAAAAATCCATTCTGTTGTTTAAATTATAACTTCCAATGCGCGGCTAAAGAAATTTGATCATGGATTTCGAGATAATTAGGTTTTAAATGTTGTGGCTGTTCAACGTTTTCATTGTTTTATAGTTTAAGTAATAATATTCGGCCTCATTTGGATGACGTCGAATATTCGAAATTCTGTGCGAACAAGAGCAGACTTAGCGTGGAAATTTATATATTTCTGTCTAAAATAAAAACTAAGATAAGACAAATATTAAATTTTGTCAAGGACCAAATCTGACTCGAAATATCAATTAGATAGAGCAATTTTAGAGTTCTATTTGAATAAGTGATCTATAGACCAAATACAATGTACAAGTTTTATAAAAATTTAATTTTGGGCGTGTTCTTTCGGTTGGAAATCTGCACTTTGAAAAGTCATCATCATCACAAACGCATACGCAAACACTTGAAAAGGCAAAAACCTAACCATTTTTAGCTGAAATTCAAAATTTTTCAAAATGGGGCGCGTCTTTCATTATTTCCAGTGCTAGCTAGTATTCGGAACGATGAAAGTCTTACTTCAGCACGTTATAAACATTGGCGTTGAAAAGCTTGTTTTCGGCCTGTTAATGTGGGAGAACGTTAACTCTCGAGATCTTGAAATCATTGCTAATGCTGTAAATGAAAAAAATTTTACCATAATAATTGGCGAGGTTGTGTAATTTCCACAGCTGTCAGAAGTAAATTAATATCACACCATCCTTAAAATCATAACCAGGATCGGGATTTCGGTGTGTGTAGCTGTTAGGGTGGTTGTGGCTTAGGCTAACTTACACAGTCCTACGACTTAGATGAGCCTAAGTATGATCTACAAGAGCCCAATGTGACGTCGGGTAGTACAGTCCTGCTGCAGCCAGCTTTTGTTGGTGTGCATATTTTCCAATTTGAACCAATAGAAGTCACCGACCTCGGAACTGCTTTGTACAAAACGAATCAAAAATTTTCCACAGTTTAAAGAAATGTTCACTTTATTTTGAAACACGTCTTGGATATTTCTTCATATTTTTATCAAAAGTCTCTTATAAATTAAATGGAGGGAAGTTTTTCGTAAACACTTTGCGTACGAACAAAATTATAGAAATTTTTGATGCAAATTAACATATACAATCCCTACTTTCAGAAATATTGCATGTACATATTTGTCGGTATCATACTTAAACAACTAAATCCTCATTCATTTATGTACGTACAGTGGCGAGCACATATGGATACATATTTAAAAAATATATATGATTTTGCATTTAAAGTGTTCAATAAAATAATAAAATCAAGAAAATATATTAAAATTCATGATTTTCATACGTAAATGTTAAGTTTTAAACAAATTTATGTAAAATGACAATGTATTAGCTTTTGCACGTTTTTGAAAAATTGAAGTTTTTAATACTTTGTCCACAGACCTTTTGGCTTGATGCCGCTATTTATTCGCCTTGACATACTTTCGACCAATGTCTCGATGGTCCGATAAGGAATATTGGCCCACTCCGTTTGGATCCTATGCCAAAAATCATTCAAGTGCGTCGGGGGAGTGTCGTATTGGGCAAGCCTCTTGTTTAATAAAGCCCACAAATTTTCAATGGGATTGAGATCCGGGCTTTGCCCTGGTCATTAAATGGTGTGAAATGTTTGTTTAGAAAGCCATTCCCTTACGATTTTTGCCCTAAGCTTCGGATATCTATCCTGTTGTAATATCACTTCTTCCTCTGGGTCAGCACTTTTGTCAACGAATTCGGGAATATTGGCTTCTAATATGCTCAGGTAATCTGCTTTTCTCATTATACCTTCTATTTTTACCAAAGAACCAATATACCACCAAGTAAAACAGGCCCACATCCTCAAACTTCCACCGCCATACTTCATTGTTTATTTGACTTGGTGTTTTTTAAGCGTTCATAGGGGCGGTGCCAGTCATATTCCTTCCCGTCAGACTGGAATCTATTTATTTTGGTTTCGTCAGACCAAATAACCCTTTTGCAGTATTCGACAGTCCATTTTTGTGCGCTTTACAAAATTTAAGCCGAGCCTTTACATTTTGACCAAACAACGTAGGCTTTTTTTTGTTTAACGGCTGATATGAGACCAGTTCGGCGAAGAGCTCTTCGAGCTGTTCAGTCCCTCACGGGTTTGTTTATAGCAGTTGTAGCCTGTTTGGGTGTTTTCACCTGTTTGGAGGACAATAATCGGTACATAGTTCTGGCATCACGGTTCGAAAACGTAGAAGGTCGTGATTTTTTTGCAGTATGTGGGCTAAATTTTTTTTATTTTTATTACCAGTAACACTGTTCGCTGACAGATTCCCAACTTTTTGGCAATTTCGCTACCTGAATAATTATTACTTGTCATTACAACTACTTGGTTTTCCAAAAAATTGGATATTTTTCTCACATTTTAGCAAAAAATTGGAGAAAACTTAAAAAAAACTTTTTAATAGTTTTTAATATGCTATAAACTGGTTAACTTAATAGTTTTTAGAAAAAAAATTAAATAACACTTAAATTCATCGCCATTTGTCCATTTATTTGTGGTGCCAGCTTAAATGAACTTCAACGTGCAAAAGTGGATACATTGTCATTTTACATAAATTTGTTTAAAACTTAAGATTTACATATGAAACTCATGAATTTTAATATATTTTCTTGCTATTATTATTTTATTGAACACCTTAAATAAAAAATCATATATATTTTTTAAATTTTGTCCGTGTATGTAAATAAAATTATTTAAAATGAATGAGGTTATAGTTTAACTAACGGCTCTCTTCTACCTAAATAATAAACTAAATTCTGTTTCAAGAATAAAGTTTCTCATTGCATTTGAAAGTTTTTGATCAGTTCAACCGATTTTTTTTAATCATATTTTGTGTTCCAATTCAATCTTGATAAATATTATGAATGGCTTAGAAAGGCGCAAGAGCTAATTTCTTTGCCACACAGGCTAAGTTTTCGGTAATAAATGAAGAAAATTTTAATGAAATAAAAACGTTTTTTTTCTTTGAATTGTATTAGCAATGTCGCATTTTCATTGATAATGTCAAAATATGCTGTTTGTTTATTATTCGCTTGTAAATCTTAAGATAAATATAAATCAATGTCGAAATTGCATAAATACCACTCTACTCCTCAGTAGCCTCGAACAAATGGAAAAGAGGTTTTAATATTTAGCTTGCAGTTGTCCTTAAAAAAAGGGGGAATTGCAAAGTATGTTATGATACAATTTTTCAAATCAAATAAATTCAGTTTCTTAACAACTATTTTAAATGAATAACGCCAATTTATAATTTAAGAGTACCAAATATTTAAACAAAAACTATAAAAGAATATATAATAAAGCTCCGATTAGACAATAACATTACATACACTAAAATCAGCCAGCCGGTGGTCAAAACTTGATGTTTGACCAACAAAAAGCTTTTGTTTTCTTGAAATGAAGTCAATGTACAAAAACCAATTACAATAAAAAAAAATAAAGAACTCCACTTTCTTCGATTTGTTTGGTTACTCTTTTTTCGAAGCTCACCGCATCTCAATCAGGCCCTAGTTTTCCTCCGACTTAGTTTGGACGTTTACTTAAGTAATCAGCTGATTAAGAAGTGAACATTAACAAATGTTTGCAGAAACTAAAAGGAAAATTAGAAGTTTTTATCAGTTCAGAATGTGTTCATTATTTTGCGGCACAACTTTTGGGTTTTCGTATTCCTATACTCTTCTGCATTCCTGTCTCCTATTCAGAGAAGCTGTAGCTTACTCTCATTTGATCGAACTTTGTCCAAAAAGCAAGGAAACACCAACAACATCAGGTTTTACAAATTGTACTGATATTCCAAATAATTTACACTTTTCAGTACGATTGTCAGTTATTTGTTGAAGTCTGAGTATAAAACATCGCTTCACTTTATTTCCTTGATAGTACTTAATGATGGTAAGGGTTAATTTTGTGCTGGCGCATCGAACCTTCTACTTGCTCGCGCATCTACTATTGTACATAGATCTCAATTACTGTGACATTTTTAAATTGCACTGCTACAGTTGATTCTAAAAATTTGTTTGGTAGTAATAACCTCACCAAACTTTTGCAAATTTTAAGGTACGCATAACATTGTGTCGAAGAGATCGCAAATACAAATTCATACACACACATCGACAATGGTGAACATGAAGGGTGTTCTGCTCGCTCACAGGGATAAACATAAATAACACTGGCTACACAAATTTTGTTTCCTTCATTTTGTTTTGTTTTTGTTATAGGGTATTTCTGTGGCCCTAGCTATAAAAAAAATACTGGGAGATTGTTTTTTTAAATGTTTTTGTTTTATTATTTTGACAAAAAAAAAAAAAAAATACAAAGAATTAATACATACAAAACTTCTATTCTACATTATCAAGTGATCTTTTATAAGATTTCCTTGCGTGAACAGCTTTAGGTAGATCTTGTTGCAAACTCCAGCGGTAGTCTGCCATCATATGTGAGCCCCACCTTCCCTGATAACGCTCTTCCATTGTCTTTCACCCTGCTCTTCACTAAATTGGTCTAAATACGAGTGCATGCCCATGTTGCACCCTAGCTCTTGCAAGTTCGATAGCATGCACTCAACAAGCTGGACATGGTCATCAGATTTTTTTTGCTTAGGAAATTACTCATAACCAAAAGAAATGAATACCAAGCTTCGGATTGGACTTCAGTCATTGATTTGGCAAAGTTAGGATCTTTAACGAGTTGGCTAATCTGTGGTCCACCAAAAATACCAGCTTTCAATTTTTTTGTACTTAATCCTGGAAAATTGCGTAGAAGAAAACTGAAACATTTGCCACTTTTGTCGAGCGCTTTCACAAACTATTTCATTTTGCCGAGTTTAATATGAAGTGGTGGATGAGTAAGTATGATGCGGTCTCGGCTAACTAAACGCATGTTTATAAAATTTTTTGTACCAACTTTTGGTTGAGACACATAAAATAAGGAACTTTGTGTATACCCCTTGCTGACTTAAAAGAAAGTTAACCATTTTCAGATCAACACAAATGACTTAGTTGTGGTCTTGATACTTAATTTGTTCCATAACCCTAGAAACTTTTGCGTATTCTTCTTTTAAAATAGTCGAATGTGCAATAGGCATGGATCCGCAATTGTTACCGTTATGAAGCAAAACACGCTTTAAACTTCTTTTGCTGTCTATGAAACTACCCCAAAAGAGGTTGGTACTTTTTTAAACCCATTTGTTGCAAAATACCACCAACATCGTTACAAAGAGGTAAATTCTTTTCTTAATTCGGTAACAGATCTTTTTCTCGGGTACGATAAAATGTTATGTTGTTTTTGATGCAAATTATTTTTCTTTTAAACGATATGCTAAAACTTCAGAAGCTTATAGCCTAAATTTGTAGCCCGGATCAGAGTATTCACTTGATGTTTTTCGTTCGGAATAAGATAGATTTGGTCATCAGATCAGATGGGTTGTACCTCTCGTGATTTTAACTTGACTTACTTCGATTTCCAGGGTTAATTCCGTTTATTTTCACAACGCAGAAGTAGCATAGCAGAAGTGGTTTCGAAGTTCTCGTCAAATTATGCGTGTTACGAACATTATTGCATCTCTTTTTCCGTAGACATAGCACACATTTCTGGCATACAATATGAGGAACACATGGCTTGTCCAGATTACACAATTTTATTTTAAAGTATTGATGATACGCAGTTTTCACAAAGTCCGATATAGGTTAGCTGTAACTCAAAACCAAAAACTTTTAGAGGAAAAATGTTGTCGTACTTAAAAAATACGGGTCAATTTGAAATAGAAACAAAAAAAGGCTCAGGAAACAAACAATTTTTTTTTTTTGACCAGTGTAACCTACTTAAGATATAGCTTTTGTAAAGTCATGCTTACTGAACTACTGAATTTTTTCACCTTGTTAGTTTCTTAGTTTTCAATAAAACTCAGTTTAAGAAACAGAAAAGAAAAAACAGAATTTTATAGCTTGTATAACGATAAATAAAATATTGAAAGAACATTTTGTTCTGAATTAGTTTCTGGCAATGTAAATACTAATAAGTTGGTAGTAGTACGAAGAATGAGATTCGATATTGTTATAAGTTTTTAATAGGTTTCTTTCGTTTCTTTCATTACTGTTTTGAAACATAAATATGTGTATAAAAGTCACAAAATCAAAGCAGCTTCAAATCAGTGATGGGTACAATAAGATAGGCGTACTCGGAGATTGTTAAGTCAGTTAGAAATGTTTGCTGCTACAAACGAATTAAATGTTGGGGTTTTGAGCGTCTGAACTAGGTTATGTGGAGTAGGAAAGGAGTAGTGTTTTGGCATTTATATTTTATTTTGCAGAGATGAGGGTGTCATAATTTAATTGATTTGTTCTGACTGTTCAGTGCCCAGTATGCGTACCTTAAACAATGCATAGTCCAAAATCAATTGACCCCAATATAGCCAGCATTGCGTTTTTATTTATCGTCTATCTTGAATTAACATGGACTTGCTTGTTGGATTACAGAGTGCTTGTATTTATTTATTGTTTGTTTTTATGTTAATGATTAGTAGAATGTAAAGAATTTGCTTTTGTTTTTTCGCCAAAGTCGTTAGTAGGAATCGAACCTACGCCTTCTGGACGATTGGTCGAATACTCTACTAATTCATGCATGGAGGCAGTCAAAGTGATTCAATAACAATGTTAAAATTTCAACAAAATAAGCGTGAAAATCGGAAGAAACTGCCAACTAAGAAATCGAATAAAAATTTTTTTAAAGTATTTTGTGACAAAATCAAAACCGAACAGCAAACGGAGAACCAAATGCTTTTTCGAACAGACTGAGATGATTGGTCGAGACCATACACACTTTAGCGCAGAGACCCATTGTAGTTTTAATGAAGCAAATTTATATATTAGGACTAACTCGTGACTCCATATTAACAGATATACATATAAATGGAGATGTAATGAAAATAGGCAACATAATGAAACCGAAATTGTAAATATCATCAAAACAAAAACAAACAAAATAAACTTTTTCCAAGATTATTGGCGGAAAAGTCGCCAATCTATAAGCCGATATAAAATCAAATCTGCTTTTTAGTTATACATACATGGTATATTCATTGCAGAAATATCTGAACAAAAAGGAATAGCAAATTATTAAGAAGTTAATTAGCTCTTAAGAAAGGGACCATTGGTTGCAGAGTCGTATTTATTTGCATCTCTTATAGAATCTGTCGTATATAAGGTAAATTTTAGTTTTTGTATTTTGTCTCCGTCAAAGTAGTTTTCCTACAATACACTTGTACCTGATATGCACTTTTTGGTATGCCCCTTTGGGTTTTAACCATCCTAATGCCACAAAACGCCGTCCTTCCATAGGTCTATTTAATATTCAACAGGTATATTATCATGACGCAAAAGCTATGAACTGGTTTTGCACAAATCCAAACTTTTTCTTCGAACTATCGGCGCATAGCTCTGAAATTGAAAATTGACCGTGAGATGATGGAGCAAGAACTCCTGATGCACCATAAAGTTTTAATATTTGTTTTTTTTTACCAGACATATTCGTATAATTATAAGAATATATGCATTGCGAAAAATTTTAATTTTATAACTGATCAGTACAATAATATTTCTAATTTTTTCTATAAAACGTACAATAATCCAACTTAAACACCACAATAGGGCAATATTCAATGAAGACTACTATTCCATGTATCATCTACCACGTAACATTATTATTATTTTTAATGTATAATTTTTAACATGTATAATTTATAACATTTTCTGAATTAACTCTAAGACGGACTTTGATAAAATTTTCTACCAATGTTCTTTTTTAAAGCGATATGTAGGCCACAAAAATTCAGGAGAAAAAGTAAATTCAACAAATGGTTGGCAGAAAAGTGGGGAGTTCATTGACAGTGGTATATTTGTGGAAGCGCTATTTAAACTAGATTTGCTAATAACAATATAACAAAGTGAAAAGATTAACAGCCTGCAAGTTAACTGTCCAGTATTAAGCAAAAATCTTCAAATTATTATTCAAAAACAACTATTATATGTACATATATACATACATACATGCAGTAACATGTTACTGAGTGACGCAATTTCAATATAAGTTCCACCTTACTTTAAGCGCAAAGTAAAATGACATAGTTGCTGGTACATATATATATATATGTACCATATATATATATATATATATATATATATATATATATATATATATATATATATATATTTTATATATATATATATATATATATATATACATATATATATATATATATATATATATATATATATATATATATATATATATATATATATATGTATGTATATATATACATATATATATATACATATATGTATATATATATACATATATATATATACATATATATATATGTATGTATATGTATGTACAATATGTTCATACTATACAAATAGCAAACAACTCAAAACAATTTAAAATACGTAAAATTGTAATTGCAAAATTAAGGCATATTACATACACAGTTGCATAAAAGCCACCGTCATTTGGGATTTAAAATTTTAAAACAGTTCCCAATGCCCAGAAAATAACTCAAACACATAAATTAGCGTAATTAAAAGAATAAATTGAATTTATTTAAATTCTATTTCATCGTCACATACTAAATACCTAATACCAGTCAGCAAAAATACAGTTAAGTGTGGCTCTCACTCAATAAGTTCATATAATATGGCAACTCTAAGATTGATGGTACTATTTAACAGCGGTACTTTATTTAAAAGATTACTGAGAAATGAAACCAAAAATATAAAAATATATGTACATATGTATGTTGAGTGTGCGACAAAACATATGCACCAACTGGTGGCGCATACTATATATCTTAATAACGAAAACATTTAAATTTTAAATTCTTATTTTTCTTCTCTTGGCGCTACAGTCCGGGGTGAACCTGGGCTTCAACCAACAAACTTTTCCAGCTGGCACGGGTCAGAGCAGTATTCTCCATGCGCTCTACATGACCCAACCATCTTAGCCGTTGGATCCGTAGACGCCTGGTTAGGCTCATGTCGCTGTACAGCCCGTACAGTTCATGATTGAATCTTCTTCTCCAGAAACCATCAATGCAAACAGGTCCGAAGATTGAACGCAGAACTTTTCTCTCGAAAATACTAAGGACTTCCTCATCCGCGCCATAGAGAAGTACAGCGATTATCAAAGTGGTATATAGTATCAGCTTGGTTTTTCGAGAAAGGGCCTTACTACTCAATTGCCTCTTGAGCCCAAAGAAACAGCGATTGGCAAGAGTTGTTCTGCGTTTGATCTCGGTACTAATGTTGTTCATATTGTTGACTTGGGAGCCAAGGTAGACGAAGTCCTTCACTACATCGAAGTTATAGCTGCCTATGCTGACGTTCTGGCCCAGTCGTCGGTGTTGCGCGTCGTTTTTTGATGACAGCATATACTTCGTTTTGCCCTTGTTCACCGCTAGACCCATTTTGGCCGCCTCCGTTGAAATACCAGCAAACGCTTCATTGAGGGCTCGCTGTGTTCGACCAATCACGTCAATGTCGTCAGCATATGCTAGCAGTTGCACGGACTTTTGGAAGATCGTGCCTCTGTTGTTGGCGTGTGAGTTTTGCACGTCTTCTCAAGAGTTATGTTAAAAAAGTCACATGACAGTGCGTCGCCTTGTCTAAATCCCCTTCTGACATTGATGGTCTCGGTGAATTCGTTACTGACCTTGATGGAGCAGCGAGAGTTCTCCATCGTCATCCTACACAGCCTGACGAGTTTGGTAGGAATGTCAAAACTAGACATGGCTTTGTATAGCTCGTCCCTATACACACTGTCATATGCGGCCTTAAAATCGACGAATAGGTGGTGGGTGTCGATTTGCATCTCTTGTGTCTTTTCCAGGATCTGCCGTAGTGTGAAAATTTGGTCAATGGTGGACTTCTCTTTCCTGAAACCATACTGATAAGGACCTATCAAACTGTTCACGAATGGTATCAGGCGCTCACACAAAACGGCAGATAAGATGTTCAGGAGACGATGTTCAGGAGACTTATTCCTCGGTAGTTGGCGCAGTTGTAGAGGTCTCCTTTTTTTGTGGATCGAGCAAACGATGCTGAGATTCCATTCGTCGGGCATGCTTTCCTCCGACCATATCTTACAGATGAGCTGGTGCATGCGCCCAACCAGGTCATCTCCGGCTGCCTTAAATAATTCCTGCAGCTTTGTTTGATTTCAATCTCGATATTGCTGTTCTGACTTCATTCAGGTCCGGGGGACGGAATTCTCTGCCATCATCGTCCGTTATCTGGAGTGGAATATTCTGCCCGGCGATGGAATCGGTGTTTTCCTCGCCGTTAAACTGTCTGCAGAAGTGATCTTTTCAGATTCTCAGCATGGGTTGCGACTACCACGATTTGTCCCTCTTCGTCACAACAGGCTTCTGTCCGGAGCTTATATCCATTGGACAGTTGTTTCACCCGTTGGTAAAACTTTCGGATATTATTCCTGCCGTAACACCTCTCCAGTTCCTCGATCGCGCGGGTGGCATTTGAAAAGCCAATACATCAGAGGCAGCATCTCTGATGGCGTTTTGGCAACGGTTCCATTCCTCATCGGTTGTTTCTGCTGGCAGGGTTGGACTCTCTGAGAGCTTAAGGGAGACTAGATCGGCAAATTTTAAATTATTTTATTCATATCTAATAAATATTATATTTTTTTTCAATTCAATTCTTTATTTATATAACATTTGCTTTTATGAATTTACAACATTTTCCATAAAGAGTTTAGGAATTTTTACCTTTTCTACTTAAATATTAAATAACAATTATTTTATATTCATATACGATTTTATATTTAATTTAATGGTAGGGAGAAAAATTTCAAAAAACCCTTATATATTTTATTTTTTAATTTTTGGGGGGTTTTAGATAAAAAGCTTAATACTAGTGATAAAATTACGATGAGATGATCTCATTGATGTGGGCTATCTCAGAGGTAAGACATCTTGCGTTGAAGTTCAGTGTGAGACGGTTTAACTTATCATTTACAAGTTCGACGTTTGCTAATGTGTGAAGGCGGTTTGTGGAGTAGGGCCAAGGCAAATTGTAAATCATTTTTAATATTTTATTCCGAGCTATTTGCAATTTCTTTTTATGACAATTTGCTGTTGTAGACCAAGCTGGAGCACCATAAAACATTATAGCGTGGAATATTACTTTCAAAATTATGCTTTTATTGTGTATGTTAAGTTTAGATTTCCTTTTTACCAGCGGATACAGTAGTCTTGTCAGATTATTTAATTTGTTGATAACATATGGAATATGAAGATTGAATTTAAGTTTAGGATCTAGTACTAAACCTAGATATTTCACTTTTTCCAACCATGGTATATTTTCATTATTATTTAGTAGAATCGGTTGTTGCGGTAGGTAACAAGCTTTAATTCTCCTGGAGAAGTAGATAGACTGAATTTTTTGAGGATTTATGAGAATTTTCCATTTTGTAAAATACGAATGGACTTCTACTAGAGCCGAATTTAATTTAGATATAATATCAATTGCAAGTACATCTGAGCGAAGAATAGCGGTATCATCTGCAAAGATAGAAGTAACACAGCCGTCTAAGGTAGGAAAGTCGGCTGTATAAATATTAGAAAGAATTGGCGAAATACATGATCCTTGCGGACAACCGGCTGGAACGGCAGTTTCAGAAGAGTAGCCAATATATACATTAAAAGAGCGATCAGAAAGAAAACTTTCTATTAAAGAGATTAACTCTATTGGAAAATTAAATCTAGTCATTTTGTATATGAGACCGTTGTGCCATACCGAGTCGAAAGCTGCTTTAATATCTAGTAGAACCATACCTGTTGATTTCCCGTAGCCAAAATTTGAAGTTACTAACTTTCTAATCCTGATGAGTGGATGAATAGTATTGTGTTTATTACGGAAACCAAACTGTTGGGTTGGTAGTATATTGTTTGCCTCAATAAAATGTATAAGTTTTTCTTGAATAACTTTTTCCAGTATCTTACCAATAGAAGATAGAAGACTTATAGGCCTATAGGAGAGTGGACAGTTTGCAGGTTTGTTTGGTTTCAATATAGGCACAACTTTTGCTTGTTTCCAAGTTTTTGGGAAGTAATGCAGTCGCAGGCACGAGTTTACTATTGTTATTATGTACTTTATTCCTTTCTTTGGCAAAGCTTTTAAGCATTTATTGTTTATTTGGTCCATACCAGGTGATTTCCTCGCTTTAAGATTTTTTATGATGGCTGATATTTTATCAGGCGAAATTGAAATGTCTTCATGAGGTTGAGTGGCAAAATTTAAATTATTTGAGGTAATATTTACGTCAGTTATCGTTGATTGATCGCTGAGGTTCGCAGAAATTGAATGATTCGATCTAAACGTTTGAGCTAGGATATCACATTTCTCTTGTTGGGTGTTGTAGGTGATGTTGTTATGTTTTAAAATTGGAATATTTGTAGACTTCTGTTTTAAAATTTTTGAGATGTTCCAAAAAGGAAAAGAGCCTTTTTCCAAAGATGAAAGTTTACTGTCCCATACACTGTTTTTAAATTTTTTTATTTCTTCGGAAATACGATAGTTGAACTCTGTAGTACGAACATGGTCTATAAAGTCTCGAAATCTTTTCCAATTTCTCCTGTAAACATTTCTAATTTTAATCAAATTTTTTATATATAATGGTAGTGTTTGTGTTGTAACAGCATACGCTTTTCTCGGAACGCTGTGATTTACTGCCGCTGCTATTGTTTCGGTTAAGGTGACAATCATGGAGTCAACCTCGTCTGGAAGGCTAATGGAGTTTTCGCCTGGAATGCTTAAATTCCTCTTAACAAAATATGAAAACCGTGACCAGTTTGCCATTTTGTAATTATAAAATGTTCTTTGCACTGGGGTGAGGCCTTCATTAACTGTAATTTGATTTGGAAGATGATCGGAACTCAGGTCGTTTATAGCACTTGCATATGTAAGACTGTTCGAAATGTTCGTTAAAAAGAAATCCAAAGTTGAACCGTGTCTTCGTGGATCGGATGGAACATATGTGTGATCGCTTGGGTAAAGTATTTGAAAATTGTCTGTATCTAATTTTTCATGTAGAAGATTTCCCCAACAGTTCGATCGCTGACAACCCCAAAGATTATGTCTGCAGTTAAGGTCACCGCCAATAATAAAGTTTCCATTGTTATAATAGAATTTACGCAAATCAGATTTAAATTTCAATTTTTTGACATTGTCTCTTCCAGCCGATCCTCCTGGAAAATAGCATGAATAAATATTTATGCTGGTTCCGGTTGATGTTTGTATTTTAATGCCAATATTTTCGATCAGCAAGGTATTTAAAGGTGTCAGTAAAGTGTGTTTAACAGTTTTTCTTATCAGAATTGCTACGCCTCCGCCTCTGTTATGCTCCCGGTCATTTCTGTAGCAGTAATGTTTGATAGAGATTGTGTTATTCAGTAATGTTTCCGAAATGAGGCATATATGAATATTTTTCGTTAAAAGAAAATTGAAAAGTTCGTCTTTTTTATTTCGGATACCTCTGGCGTTCCATGTTACTATATTTAACTTATTACTCATATAAGAATTTACAGGCGAGTGATGTAATCACTTCAAATTGATCAGCTTTACATTTACACTTTTCCAAGTTTGAGATAAGCTCGAGTGTGAGGTTCTTTATTTCGTCTAAAGAAAATAAGTTATTTGTGTTGTTCATATTATTGTGGAGTTCCTGACTCCATTCACGATTAAAAGTGGAAGCGTTTTGATTAAGAGTGTTTGAAAAGTTTGAGCTATAATTTGCATTGTTATAAAGATTGGAATCATTTTGGGATGGTTGTTGCCTAGCTCTGAAAGATTTCGGCTGATTGCGTTGTCTTAATTGCTGGTATTTTGCTCTGAGTGGACAATCGGTAGATGTTGATTTGTGTTGCTCCTTACAGTTTGCACACTGAATGGATTTGGAATTACATTCGGACGTTTTATGATTACCAGCGCAGTTTGAGCAAAAACTTTTGACAGAACAGCGGCTGGACCCGTGACCAAACATTTGCCAATTGTGACACTGTGTCATTTTGGGAAATTTCGTACTATTTTTTTGAAAATCCCATTTAATTTTGATGTGATCAATAACAGAGTGATTTTGTCTCAATTCCTTAACGGTTATTGATTTTCTTTGAAAATAAACAATGTATAAGGCCTGTTCAGAATGTGAGCCATTTGATTTGGTGACTAGCTTAACGTCCAAACATGGTAGCGTTAAATCAGTTAATTTCTTTTTTATTATGAGTGGGTCAAACTTGTCCAGACCTAATAAGACTGCTTTGTATGGTTTTTCGTCTTTTGAACCATATGTAAAAAATTCAAAATTATTCTTTAATTTCTCGCTTACTAAGTCGAAGTCTTCTTTACTTTCACAAAATAGTTTAAGACCTATTGAGATTTTACGAATCGAATAGTTTTTTAATTTTGATGCGCTACAAAAATCATGTATATCTACAATTTTACTTTTTAGGATAGTTATTGGTGGAATATTTTGCTTTTTCTTCGAGGATTTTACAATCACTTCATCATCATCATCATTATTAAGTGTTTGAAATGGCTGGTAATAATTGCTACTAGTCTTATCAGCAGTGCTATTTTGTTGTTTATATTTTTTGTTCTTCATTATGTTATGCCTGTTTCGAGCATGAACATCATCATCGCGTACACGTTTAATGATTGTTATGTTAAATGACACTATTGAGCTTTATTAGATGGAGCAGAGAATCATAAAATATTAATTCCGTACTTTTGTTTATATTTGTTGTTCTAAGAAAGAATTTTATTTTGTGAAAGAGCAATGCACAGCGTAATTACGTTTGCTTATGATCACGGTCATCTATAGACTGATAAATATTATATATACACAAGATTTGTTAAAAGAAAACAAAAATAATTTCCATCAAAAGTAAGAAAACCTATTTAGTTAATAACATCGTTCTTTATAACCGATAAAACAATAGTACAAATTCAGTTCGTTAAACAAAAAACTTAATTACACTAATATTTGGTGGCATATCCTTTATTTTTTACAACTTCTTCACATCTGCGTGTCATGGATTCGATTAGGTTCGATAAAATTTCATCAGAAATTCCATTCCATGCAATTTCCACTTATCAGAAAGGATCATCTAAATTTTTTCAATTATTCGGATTTATTTTATCGTGTACAATGTCCCATAGATTGTCTATGGGATTGCGATCAGGCGATTGTGCTATCCACTTCAAAACGCTAATCTGATACTTAGACTTGTGCTTTGGATCGTTGTCATGTTGATACCTCCACTTTTTCTTCATCTGCATGTGGCACCATTACATTTTGCAAGATATCCTTTTACATGAAACGATCCATTATACCTTTTACTTTGTGGATTGGTCGAATTCAGCGGCCCGAAAACCAGACTAAAAGATTCCCTCCTCTGTATTTAACCGTACCTTTAGTATACCGAGGACTAAGGCGGTGTCCTTTATGTCTTTTATTCGCCAGAAAAGAGCCTTGTATTCCATTGGGTTGTACTCTAGTTTACGTGCTCATTTGCAAATTTAATTCTGGCTAATCTATTTTTTGCACTTCGGTACGACCACTTTCGAGAGCACATCCCTGTATAGGTCTTATGAATGGATCCTTTTTTTGAAACTAACCACTGCCTGGTCGTCGCGCTTAGAAGTTTTCCGCGGCCGACCACGTTTGTGTGTGGTAGTCAAAGCGGAAAATTACGCTGTGATTTATTCCGATTTTTTCTGCAATTGCTGTAACTTATTCACCACTACTGTAATCAGTTATTAGGATTTTCTTTTATGTGTGCGGAGAACTTGTTGTTATCCATTTTTCGTTAACAAATTTAAAATTATAACCGTTCGCTCTAAAAGATAATTACCGTCAGAACACGTTCATACATATTAAATTTATTTATTTTTATTATTTAACGGTATTTTTTTGTTGTTATAATTAATGAAAACCGTAAAATGTCTTTATTTAATGAAATGTTTGCTTTTATCAATCTTTTTCTTTCGAGTCTTCTGGGTCTGAAAGGAGTCCAAAAATTGTGCCAAGTAACTAAAAATAACTTGTATACCAATTAGCTTTTCTATGTTAGTAAATGTATGATATTAAAGATAAGACCGTGGGTTTGTTTTGTCGCACACTGTATGTCGGTGCCTCAGCTTTACATCAAAGCTGATTTTTGGACGTATCTACATATTTGAATACAAAGAGCTTTTATAAAGAATTACAAATATTTATGTACATATGTTATATATATGTTAATTTTCCGATTATAGTGATGCGGAAAAAAACTATTGTAAGTAAAATAAAAGAAGGTTAATGCGCTTTCAGATACACACATACATTAATATAGATTTTTAAATTTCTCTATTAATATTACTCATTAAAAGATGCAAGCACAGAATTCTTTTCATTCTCAAATAATTTCTTATTATTCTGTAAGAAAAAAATATTTACGAATTATTTAAATATATACTTTTTTCTGCCATTAGAATAGAAAACACGTTTTTATGGAAACTAAGAGGCAAAGAGGAATCAAAATTATGAAATTGCTCAAATCATTCTGTCTTTTGTTAATATCAGTTTATTAGGCTTTAATTTGATTTCAAGGTTGACGTCATAGCTAAAAATATTGTAAAGGACATACAAATTTCTCCTCTCGCACTTTCGTCATGACAGAAATTCATGGGACGCCGGCACAGCTCTGGTTCTCATATGTGTTTGACTATTTATTTTACATTTGCATACATATGTTTTAAATTGCGTAACATACATACATATACTACATAAATACCAACATATACCACTAAACATCTTTCTTTATCCCCACTTACACCCTTCATACATATTCTACTGTCATTATAACACCTACTCTGTTTCATACTGTGCTTAATTGGTTGGATTTTTACATTCTAATACTAACATCATAAAAAGGTGTGCAATCTACCACAAAACTAAGTTCATCTGGATGTGGTATTACAGACAATTCCGTGGGACCCGCTTCTGTTATGGTTGGAAATTTAGTACAAGGAAATCGACTTGCCATTGCTTATGGGCGTGATGTTGGGCTATCTGAGGACAACGAAAGAAAGGTATTTATACTTAGAAATCCTAATATATAATTATAACTTTAGCTTTTTACAAAATTCTTTGGTACATTCACTTAATCTACTAAATACCCCTTGTTTATTACGGGTCAAGTATGTCTAAATCCTCACTGAGCAGCAAGAGAAAACTGCTAGAAGTGGTCAATGTTCTTTCTAAATTACCAACAGTTTAACACATAATAACAAAAGTCAGACCCATATGACTTACCATCCGCATTCATGGCAACATTTTTCGCTCTTAAGAAGTTTGTAGTATACTGCATGTTTTGAAATAGTAAATATGTTATTGCCTTCTAAAATATTGTGTGAACACATTAATAATATTTAATATTATTAAAATATATCCAGCTGGCTGGATTTTCGATGCACATTCTAATGGAAATTGCTTTGTAAAATTCAGAATATGTAGAAACAAATAAAATATAAATTGCTTCATGAACTGTAGAATATTTAGAATCACATTTAGTGGTCTTGAAACCGCATGTGGCTTATTTAACAGGCCAGTGACACAATATACCCAAACGTCTTACTCAGTATAATGTTGCCCGTGTTTGGGTTTGTTTGTACGAGATTTGTTGAAAAAATAAGATGAATTTTTAAATTTGGCGATTTTTTTATGTCTCGTCTCGAGCATATGTTCACAGTTTCAGCTGTTTAGCATATTTAATTTGTTCGTGAGAGTCCTATCAGTTAGAACTGCTCCCGGCGATTTTCTATTAGCAGAAAAACTGAATCAAAGAATTTGAGTAAAATTTTGTGTTAAAAATAGAATTAAATCTTCACAAGCAGAAATCATAGATGTTTGGTTATGACCAAAGTCCAATCCTGCCAGTAGAAGAGGCTAAGAGAGCCAAAACCCAAAAAAGCACGACAAGTTCGATAAAATGCCAAACTTTTCTTGCCATCTTGCCACGTGGTCGGTCATACGGTTAGTAAGTACATAAGTAAATAGTATTATCTTGAAGTATGAAGAAAACGTTGGGAATTGTAGAAAAACAATTCATGACTTTTGCATCACGATAATGTACCTGTTGCAGATTAAAGAGACCCATGAAAGGACGGCGTTTTGCGACGATTAGTACGATAAAAACTGTGTCTCGGTGAGAGTTCAAGTACATACACTTCTTTCTTTCCATGTGAGAACTGCTACGAGGACTAGAAAAAGGAATGGAATAAGTGTATTATATTGAAATGTGATAAAATGGAAATTAGTGTTTAAATTAATAAATATATTAATAGATCACAAAAAGCTACGAATTTTTACGAACTCCAGAAATAAAAAATAAAATTATTTTATTGTTGCCGGTTCATTTTTGTTTTCGTAAATAATATCCTATGAAAACATTTTCTTTCTCTACAACTTTCAACTGTTGTTAATAGAGGTTTGTTGCAACGCAAGCAAACGAGAACATTTTAACGGAATTTAGCAAGACGGATTTTGGCTTAAACGCCAATTCAAGATATCACAAGGTAAACACTAGTAAAAGCGATTCAATACGTCAATATTCCTGAAACTATAGCTGAAGGCTGAAAAAATCATCGATACTTAAACTACCAGGTACCGTATAGATTCGATACTTTACATCACTGGATAGTTGCCATCATTGTTTACTTCATCGTAAGATGTTCAGTTGTTGTTTTATTGGAGTTTACTATTACGACGTACCGTTAAGTATTTTGGTTGCCCTTGAGTGACATTTCCTATATATTTTAAAGTTATTTAGGATACTTCTCGTAAACCGGTCACATATCTATGTTAGCCATATATTTCGGAGCATAAAATGAAACAAAATTTTTAATTTGAGATTAGCATGTACATTTTTTTCTTTTAATATCTTTTAGCAAGTTATTTTGACATATAAGCATTTTCATAATTTCAGACGAAATGAGATAATTCACACACATTTGGACAATAGCCTAATTAGCTCATGTGGCTTCATTTCGTCGATATCACATTAAAATTACATTAGACGTCAGAACTCAAAATAAAACTGCTTCATCATTTCAGAACGTATTCGCTTTAGTTTCGTCTGAATTAATTTTCAGCTCTCGCAATTAAATTCGAAATCAACTCAAGGGTCAGCACTTTAGATTTCGTCCTCAACTTATCTGTCACGCTGAACGGGCTATAAGACTAATATAGCAGGAAATACCTACAACACCATGAAATTAATTAAAACAACAACAATTTAAACACCAGTATCTAATCTTTCGAATTCGAGAATTTATATAAAAAATAATGCAGAAGTTCATAGTTAAACATTTTTCAAAGAATACCAAATCATCATACCAGTTTGTGCAAGTAAGATGACATGGAATAGAGTAACAAACATTAGGTATCCCAAATTTAAAATTCAATACTCTTCCCATTCCTTTATTATACGCATAGGTACTCGTATAACGATCAGCCACTAGTGCGGCCAGAAACTTTGCTTTTCTGCGTTTCCGTTCAGTGTAAAATGTACTTAGGCAAATATTCAGCAAAAAAAATTGTTTGTCTACTAAAGTAAAAGTTTTGAGAACAAAAAATATTTAAAATCTATGCAAATATGAGTTAACACAATAAACGTTTCCACCCATGAGCAACAAATTTTTCAGTAAAACAATTTTTGCTTTGGTGACGAAAGTCAGTAAAAAATATGGAGGCACATGCCAAACAAGGGAAAAAGAATAGAGCTCGCCACTATTGTAATTATTGAGTTATTAATAAAATTGTTGTCTGGTACTTTGGGAAACGACACCGTTAAGGAGTTACAAATTATTATTAAAATAAAATTATATGACATAAGAAAAAAAAATTAAAAAAAATAGCTCCAGCGCAAATCTTTTCTGAAACAGTAAATAATTTAAATATGAAAAATGAACTGCTCAACAAAACGTTGTTTACAGAACCAAATGAAAAATTACCCTATACAACAAGAGTCATGGGAGAAGTTAGAACCGGAACAAATACTCTAGTATACACCAAATGTTATTCTTATCCTGCATCTTTAAAGTCGGAGGTAAAAAAGTTGTACAAGTACTTATAAATGATGGGATCATACGACCATCCAGATGCTCAT
The DNA here is from genome assembly GCA_932526305.1 of Epicampocera succincta. Classification (NCBI taxonomy): domain Eukaryota; kingdom Metazoa; phylum Arthropoda; class Insecta; order Diptera; family Tachinidae; genus Epicampocera; species Epicampocera succincta. Next base: position 20,758,084 of record OW052035.1, read on the forward strand.
ACAATCAGTCACAATTGAGGACAAATATCTCCCCTTTCCCAGATATCTGATGTAATATCTGAACTTTGGAATAACAATTATTTTCTGTGCTGGATATGAAAAGTAGGATTCATCAGACTTCACTAAAAAAATGTGACGTAGCTTTTTCGAAAACTAATGGTAAATACACCGTCTATTTTCCAACGCGCCTTGCATGATATATTGTTGTCATGACGTAATCATTTTCAGTAAAATAGAATAGGAACAGTTTTGAGTAAAACACAAAATTTCTGGGCCAAACAAACACCAGCCGTGCAAAACTAAAGACCATCGCGAATTTCACGCAAATACTAAAATCGTGCTAAGTTAAGGAGCCCAACAACCTTTCGTTTCGAAGTCATAACCGCTGTTAATATTTTATTTTTTATACAAAATTTGGTGTAAGTTTTTCGATCCATATTGTAAGTCGGGTTTTCTTTTTAGAGTTTCACAACTTTGAGTTGGCATCACTGCTTTCTTTGAGCACCCATTTAACAGCTGATAGTTGCCTTTTGTTTAGTTTGCTTTGAAATTTCATTATGAATCGACTTACATCAGAGCAACGCGTGCAAATTGTTGAAATTTTTAATCAAAATAATTGTTCCATTCATCAAACTCATCGTGCACTTCCATTTTATTTATTTCCGATGAAGCCCATTTCTGGTTGAATGGGTATGTAAATAAGCAAAATTGTCGCATTTTGAAGGGAATCCAGAAGCTATTGCCGAAACACCATTACATCCACACACAATTACTGTTTGGTGCACTTTATGGGCTGGCGGAGTCATTGGCCCATATGGCTTCAAAAAAGATGATGGTTAGAATGTTACTGTCAATGGAGAACGATATAGGAACATGATTCGAAATTTTTGCGTACCTCAATTACGTGGCATTAATCTTGCTGATATGTGGTTCCAAGAGGACCGAGCCACATGCCACATGTGTTCAAGTTTGCGCCAACAAAGCCCGTTTAATTGATATTAAAAATATATTTCATTGTTTTATTATGATTTAAACTTGTGTCACTTTTTTAAAAAAAACACCGTTTACATCCTCATAGACTTAACAGAATTGATTTCTAGAGCAGTGCCGATATCCCACATTCCTGCTTCTTGCTCTATTTTTATCAACAGGTCCGCTACTGCATGTACTGTGAGTTGAGGTCCTCAAATGCTTTTTAAGATTGTATTGTAGTTTATCTTGCACGATTGATGTGAATGAACGATTCAAAATTATATATACGCCTATCTGTATTTATAATTGTGACAATCGTTATGTATAGCGCACATTTTTATTCATAAAGTTCTGAATAAAATTGTGAAAAATTTAACCGTTTCTGTAATCGAGAGTTCGTTATAAATATTATATATTGTACATATACAGCTATGGACGGAGAAATAGCGCACCTATGTACTACATAGTAAAAGTCGAATCACAATAAAAATTGGAATATATTATGTGTTTCTATGCTATTATTTTGGACTACTTTGCTTTTCCGAAAATTCTTTGGAATAGTTCCGTTAACTTTTGAATTGAATGAATTTTTCTTTTTGTCATATTTTATTAAAAATAAAGTTTGGGTTGGACAACGAAATAGCGCAGTGTTATTTTGATTATCAAAAAAAGGAGTTCATACAAATTTTGGTGGTAAATTTTTGTGTAATTTTACTGAAATATTATTAATTTTTAACTTTGAGAACTTAAATGTGTAGAAGACCCCACTGTTCCCTTCAAAGAGAAAGGTTATTTATGACCTTTACCAAAAAGTTACAAAACAAACAAAAATTGCAAAAATAATTGGATAATTGGATTGGATAATTACGTCAGATGCAAATTTGTCTAATGTGAAGAAAAATCGGAAGAAGGCACCGCGAAAGACAACAATTCGTGAGCAAGGCAATCGTTAGAAAAAGTAAGTTAGATCCTTTCAAGTCTTCGAGAACAATAATGATGTAAATAAATGAAGAAAATGTGTCCAGTAGACTTGTACGAAAATGCCTGAATGAAAATAATATTTATGGTCGTGTCAGTATAAAAAAAACAACCACGGTCAAAAAAAAATATAAAATCCCGTATGTCTTTTGCAAAATTCATAAGAATAAGGACATCATACTTTTCACTGATGAAACAAAAATTAATATGATTGGTTCTGACGGAAAAACGTTTGTTCATCGAGGAAAAACCCAGAATTCTATCCCCGTTATACTACAAAAACAGTAAAGCACGGTGGTGGTAACCTAAAAATGTGGGGATCGTTTTCTTGGTATGGAGTTGGGCCTATAGAAAGAAGCCATATTGCTTTGAGTTCATGGTTCTGAACTGGATTTTTATGCACGATAACGATCCAAAACAAAGTAGTGAAAAATTGGATCTCCAAAGAAAAAATTCCAATTCTTGATTGGTCTGAACCAAGTCCGGACCTTAATCCCATAGAAAATTTATGAAACGATGTCAAGGTGAAAGTTGGCAAAAAAAATTTAAGAATTGCGATAAACTTCGCGAAGGTTAAAGGAACTCTATTCCTTTGGAGCGATGACAAAACTTAATAGAAAGTTTACCTCGCAGGTTTTAAGCAGTTTTGTTAAATAATGCTTATTCCAGCAAAGTATTAATGAGGTAAATAATTCCACCACACAATTAAAATTATTTTGCTAAAATTGCATATTATTGTAGGAGATCAAAAGAAGGGCGCTATTTCGGTGTTCAGTTCAAATTGTAACAAACTAAAGTTTTGTTGAATTAATACTTTACTAAATACAAAATTTTTTGTTTGTTTTTTTTTTTTGTTGATACTGAAGTAAAATAAAATATCAATCGCAAATAAATTTGTAATTTTATCTATATATCAAATTATTAACCATTCCATATTGTTGTGGATAAGTGCGCTATTTATTCATAATTTAATCCGAATTAATCAACTAGTCCGCAAAATAACACTGGCATTTTTTTATTGTAGCATCAACTTATAACAAGCGTCCTGCGGTGGAGAGCAACCACCTCACCAGATCATGTGTTATTTACGCTGTTAAACTCTAAAGGTAAGAAAAGTTTTGTTTTTATAAGATATATCGAATAATTAACATTCTGAAAATTAGTAATAATGAACCCATACAGTGTGCAAATCAGTTAAAAAATTGTGGTACTTCTTATATAGAGATAGAGTAAAGTTAGTGACATTTTGTTTTGCTCTTTTCTCTTCGCCAGTCGTGATTATTTCCTTCCCGCCTTTCATATAGATACTTCAATTTACAATATATAAACGTTGTTTATTTTCCTCTTTGTTTGATGCTAGTTAATTGCGAAAACATTATGGTCCTTATATACATATATCAAAAATGAACTTATATGAAAAATCAAAATTAATATTATTCTCAATTATTCTAACTTTTCAGTCAGTGTCAGCATTTTTTTAAAATTGTAGTAAATTGATTTTAAACACATATGAAGAAAAGCATAGGTGTGAAGGCAATTGTGAAATTTGGTTATCAAAATTTTAACAGATCTCTTAAAATTACAATAATGCAAAGTAATTATTGCAAAATCGGCTTTGATGCAAAAAAGTAATAATAAAAGTTTCGTTCATCAGTAGTCAAGTGCACCTAAGTGTTATTAGTTGCTTACTATTTAACTGATTAAGTGAAATATATATTTACGATTTGTTCCTTTTTTAACTGTAATTGCAAATTTGTTGAAATTGTACGAGGGCACGTCAATAAGTCGGTGACTTTTTGAATGAAACACATGTTTTTATACAAAAAGTTATTTTATTTTCAACATAGTCTCCTTTGAGTTTTTTACACTTAGTCCAACGTTTCTCCAATTTTTTATCCCTACCGGAAGATATGATTTGTGTAGGTCATCGAAATAGGTATTTGTTTGTAAGATGATTTCGTCGTTGAAATCTGGTGAATAGGGTGGATGTGGGAGCGATTCGTAGCCCAATTCATGGAATCTTCGGTGCCTGTACGGCCACATTTAAACTCAGCAAACCACTTCTTTGTCATGGAAATGGATGGTGCAGAGTCCCCATAATATATATTGTATCTAGATTAGTCTTGGTTTGGTTTTTCGGCAAAAAAGAAATGGTTAACGAGCACAGGAAATTCACTTGTTTCCATTTTCTACTCAAAACGCGCGGTAGTCTACTATCAACGGCTGGCAAACACAAACTAAATGACGCAAATTGTTCAAAGGAAAGAAAGGAGTCAAGTGACAGTTGCCTGTTGTCACTTCAATTATTTAACAATAAACAGCATAGTTGCTGCAATATATTAGAAACCATCGTTCAATTTAGCATTATTTTAAAACAAATTGAAAAATAAAATGCCTTAAAAAGTGCTGCTGCTAACTAAATATGTACCATACTCCACGGATAAAGGCATTTCTCGTTTAAGTAATTCTAAGATGAAAATTTTTCCTTGATCCATTCAATCTGTGCACATTTTATTTTTCACTTGAATACATACTGCTTAACTGCGCTATGCTTCTGAATGGGTAATATACAATATATATTCCAGAAAAGTAATAAAGTATCAAACAAAAATTCCACGGATAAGCGCTAACCTATTAAAGTTTAATTAAAAGCAGGGGTGTTTAAAAACCGAAACTGAGGCACATGTGTCTCTTTTAAAAGCTTCAAGTAGGTCCATTTTGTATATGTACGGTGCATTTGTAAATACTCGGACATATACGAAGCTATAGTTCCCACTCCTAAAACAGAAAACCACAAAATGTATGTTTATTAAATTAAATTGGAAACTTTTGATTACTATTAATTTTTTATGAAGAATTTAAAAAGAAGAAGATAAAGGAAAATTAAAAATATTAATCTGTTTTTGTAAATGAACTATTTTGCAAATATTTTTTGATAAAGTATAATAAGCAACATGAATTTAATTTATCTTACTTTATATGATATAGTATGTAGTGCCAGTGCCTCGTTTGTATAGATACTCATGTTATTAGTCAAGTGTTCGGGTCATTTACCTATTGCTGAAACAGAAATAGGCTTACACGTGTACATATATGCAATACATTTTAAAGAGAAAAAATAATTGCTTCACAAATGATGCGTTAATGAAAAATCAGATTAAAATTTCTTCAGACTGTATAGGATGTGCACTCCAAATTGGTTTCAATTTCTGAAAGTTTTTAATCGCAGCTGGCAAAAACTCGGTTGGATCTCACCGGTTTAGCTCGGACGTACATTTTAACGCATCATTAATACTGGGTATACAAGTTAATAATGTCGATTTGGACAACATATGGCATAACTATCACATATGGTTTGTGTCCATAATAACAAATATGAAATTGAAGCCGAGAGACGTTGAAAGGCGATTTTGCATGTCGGAAATGGTGCTTAAAGTAAAAAATGCTTAAAATGTTAGTTTTGTTCAATGTCAACAAGTAAATATATTTTTATATATAGATATACGTACCTATAAAATGTTTCCTTCTTTGAAGTTACAACATAAAGGTAAACAATTTTCAAATATTTATGTGGTTTAATGCCTGCAGCCATTTCCCAAAAATTAAATTTAAAATGACGTTTTAAGCTATTGGTGGAATGCATTTATTTCACTTAAAGGTGCTCGAAAGTTCCGCTTTTACTTTCTATGCCTATTTATTTTTTTAAATTTTTGGGTAGGCTTAAAGTAACCATTTTATCCATTTTTGAAAACGTAATTTATTTTATAGAAATCATTTCTTGATCATAAAGAATGGCGTTAAAAACTAGAGAGTTAATTAGAAGTTTGTACATATGTATATCAGATGATATGGTTGCTAGTTAAGAAATGGTTGTATGTTCTTGTACTTCGTACATACATATGTATGTATATGTTATATGGTCAACTGAAAAATGTCATATAGATTATGTGTTAATGTATCCAAATTTGTTATTGCATTCTTTTTAGGTTCAATAGCTAAAACTTTAACGTGCTTAGAACTGCATAAACGGGCAGAAAAAATAGCTGCACTCTTGCAAGAAAAAGGAAAAATTGAATCTAATGATCACGTTGGTTCGTATTTATCTTCTTAGCATCGAAACACGTATAAACAAAATTTTTTTTGCTTTTAACAGCTCTGATTTTTCCGCCTGGATTAGATTTACTGTGTGCATTCTACGGCTGTCTTTATCTTGGAGCTGTACCAGTTACAATAAGGCCGCCCCATCCTCAGAACTTGATAACCACACTACCAACAGTGAGAATGATTGTCGATGTTTCAAAAAGTGTCATTGTTTTATCTATTCAATCAATTATAAAACTATTGAGGTCAAGGGAAGCTGCAGTTTCCGTGGACCCAAAGACATGGCCTTTAATTTTGGATATTGACGATAACCCGAAGCGTAAATTATCTTCCATCGCAAACTCTCCCTTAGATTCTACGGCCTACTTAGATTTTAGCGTGTCCACGTGTGGACGATTGAGCGGAGTAAATATAAGTCATAGGTGCCACAGTTTTCATTTTTATTTATTAATTTGTTTTTACTAATTAACATTTGTGCTTAAAGGTCTCTTTCCAGCTTATGTGCAAGCTTAAAACTATCTTGTGAGCTGTATCCATCAAGACATGTTGCTTTATGCTTAGATCCGTACTGTGGTCTGGGATTTGCAATGTGGACCCTGATCGGAGTTTACAGTGGTCATCATTCCTTATTGATTGCTCCATATGAAGTCGAATCAAACCCTAGTCTTTGGCTTTCAACTCTTTCGCAGTATAGAGTTCGTGACACATTTTGCTCTTATGGCGTAATTGAACTATGCACAAAGGCTTTAAGCAATTCTATACCTTTGTTACGGCAGAGAACCATCGACTTAAGATGTGTTCGTACTTGTGTAGTTGTGGCTGAAGAAAGACCTCGAGTGCAGTTAACACAGCAGTTTTGCAAATTATTTCAAGCCTTGGGCTTAAATAACCGATGTGTGTCAACTTCTTTTGGCTGCCGAGTAAATCCCGCCATATGTGTGCAAGGAGCTAGCTCAGCCGAGAGCGCACAAGTTTACGTAGACTTAAGAGCCCTTAGAAACAATAGAGTTGCACTTGTGGAACGTGGCGCACCTAATTCTCTTTGTCTTATAGAGTCTGGAAAATTGCTTCCCGGTGTAAAAGTTATCATAGCCAACCCTGAAACAAAAGGTCATTGTGGTGACTCTCATTTAGGTGAAATCTGGGTAAGTTTATACTTAATTTAAAAACAGAGCTAAGAAATTTATAACTCATAAAACGATGTTATGAGTAACTTAAAGTACTACAAACAGAAAGTCTTAATGTTGAAGAAATTTTGAGTTTTTAGCTTAAAAGGACTGTTAAAATATTTTATGAAGAAAGTCGTTTTAATTATGAGTGAATTAGAAATAAACATTAAAATAAATAAAAATATAAAAACTTTAAAACAACTTGTTGAAAGTTCTAGAAAAAGAAAAAGTACTCTACGCTGTACAAAAAAAATAATTGAAACAATCTTGCTAATATAAAAAAAAATTACTGTCGCAAAAACCATCGGCTGATCGTAGCCTCAACTGTTGTACATCACACGTGTTTGTAACTCTTCTTTTTGGTTTATTTTATTTTATAAAATACATATGTATACATTTATATAGAACGATTTACTATTGGTTTCAGCGTCACTGGTGCTTTATTTTAGATAAAATGGGCAACTATAACGAAATAATTAATGTATTATTTGGTATTAAGAAAAAAAAGAGCAAAAAGCAAATTAAAAAAATCTTTTTAAACAAAATGGCTACGACGAAAAATAATGATGAATGTGAGTGTGGTCTTGCCAATTGCGTCGATTTTTCTTGGTTTGAAAATTCAGTACGATATCTCGTTTCACTCACTTCTATTGTAATTTTCTTTGAAATCATGTTACCGGATGTTTAATCCAGAGGATATTTAGATTTAACTACCAGGTAGCATTGATTAAACACTGTTGAAACTTCGTTGCAAAAGATAACTCATAACTATGAACCTTGCTAAGTCATTTTGGCCTCTTACATTTAGTTTACTTGAGAAATTATATGTAGATGTTATTGTATTAAAGGCTCAGGTTTTATTAGACAACCGAATTTTGTTTAAAATCATAAACTTATGAAAAATTGAAGTTTTTAAACAGCAAGTGGGCTTAAAAAGGGCCAATTTCTGCTTGAAAGCCCGATGGAAAACAATTAAGTGGAATCTTGATGTGCCCATTCCTGCTTTCTCTATTTCGAGAATCTCCATTTACGGAAACTTTTAAGAAAACGTGATAAATGGAATCTTAATAATACGCGTGGAAGAGAATTCACCAACTAAAAAAAGTTTCCGTATTAGTATATTTCATTTATGGCAAATGTTTTAGTAAGTACCCTAAGCAAGACAATGTAACAAAGTTTTTGTTCCTGTAATAGCGACCAAACTCTTTCACCACTCATTAACGTTGTTTTTACTACTTTGTGTAGTTATTACTGTGTTTTTGTAAATATTATTTTTTGGCTCTGTTCGGTGTGATGGTTCCTTATTGAATGCTTTATTGAAGTCGCCTTAAACTTACAAAATTATTAATCTGTAATTACAATTTACTCTACTTAACTTAATATGTTGAACACGCTTTTCTTAGTTCTTTAGATTTTATTTATTAATAATTAATTTTGTTTCAAAGTTCATTGACTTGTACATTTTTATTTTAAGTATTCATTTTGTTTGACTCAAATTTTATTAACTATAACGATAACTTATACACATACATATGCATGTACAATATTTGTTTTAAATGAATCCTTTATTGACAATCTATCCATTTATGGACAATAAGGAAATTTGAGACAATAACTAACATAACAGTAGTTGCACTCCACTGAGTACAACAACAATGACATGAACATTAATTTCGATATTTCATTATATAAAATGGCAAAATATTACTAATTCCTGAATGGCAAATCCAAAATATGCAGCCTTTTAAGACGCCTTGTTTGTTTCTGCAGAGTCATCAAGAAAGACTATTGCTAATGGACAATATGACTTTCAATACTTTAGTATAGACTATAGGTCCGCATCTAATAAATTTTTGCTGTAATATTTAAAGTTTTGTGTTCTTTCCAGTAAAGCATATGTGAGGAGCTCAGTGCCAAAACGGCCTAAGCTCAAAAAAATGGTTCTGCGAAAAACGAAGTTAAAAGAAAATAAGTTTTTAAAATATTTTTATTAATTTTTTATTAATCGTAAGTAAATATTAGTTGTAATATTTGTTTTAGGTTAATCATTAGGTCTTAATTAACTTAGATAAAGATAGTTAATACAAAAATTAAAGTGGCGTAGGCCATTTTGGAATCCATTTAAAAAAAATATATTGATAGGAACTGAGGGTTAGGCCATTTTGGCTCCATTTACTAAAACATACAAAATTTCTCCAGATAAGTAATAAAAATTATTTTTAGCGTTTTAAATAATACAAATTAATAATAATAATTATTCGTCTTCTTCCTGAATATCTTCTTCTTCGGCTCTCGAATTTGTTTTTAAATTATTATAAAATACATGCTTTATAGGAGGTATGAACTCTTTGAGTTCCTGTAAATTCTTAAACTTTGCAGCTTCAATGAATCGTCCTCCAGGATAAAGCGGTTCTAGTTCAAAATTTGAAAACTTGCTGGAGTTTCTCTTTGAAATAAAACATCTATGTTATTTGAATATTTGTATTGAAGCCATTCAACTTTTGAAGTCTTGTCTGCGGAGATATTTCTGTTTGTCACTAGTTTCTCGATTAAGGATATGTTTTTAATATCATCTACCGTCATCTTTACCAAGTGAAATGGTTCTCTTTTTTTGCCGTGATGATTACACGATCCTAATCATCAGGCGTAAAAATGTCCTTATAATATTTTTTTCTTTTTCAATGAGACCAATATATTGATCGCATGGTAGGAGTGAGTGGCCGGATACTAAAAATTTGCGAACGACGTATGTGTAAATAGTGCTCATTCTTGTGTTCCGGGTGTGGCCACCACATTGATCGCTATACATTATTAAGTTATATTTGACATTGGCTTTCACGTAATGCAAAATGCAGGATCCTATTTCCTGAAGCATGAAGCTATTCCCTCATTCCAGGTATACATGAATAGCTTGTTCCTGATAAGGTCATGAATACTAAGACAATAGGTCCATAGCTATCGTTTGTAGTAAGCTACCCCTGTGGAAATGACTGGTGTCGGCAGAGTTTTCATGAGATCGAATGCTATAACTGCATATTCTTCCTTGTTAAGTTGCGAGTCCAATTGCATCGCAGTTCCAGCTGATTCAGCTTTTCGGTGATGTAAATCTTTTTCGGTCGTAATTTTTTCCTTTTCAGATTCGATTCGATATTTACTTTAAAAGAATCACATTGTGCTGTCGGAAATTGGAGCTCGAAAATGCAAATTAAAGTTTTCTGAAAAGATTTTGGTGAAAACGAAATTAGATACAACTTTGTCCATTTCTACAGTTCCACGATATAGCTTGTACATAATCGATATGTTTAAGGTAGGTGCGAGAAATTTATTAATAAATTCGTTCACGATTTCTGTAGCTTCAACGCTGGCCTTATTAAGAGTTGGGTGTCCTCTTTGGTCCAAATTTGGTGTAGTTGCGACACTTCCAAGTGCTCCATACTTAAGTGCACGTGTAATACGACCATCGGTTATTTGTAAGATCTGCTTAAAATATATTTTGCAGACATGTATTCAGACATTATTTACTCCAGGAAGTTTGTAAATTCATGTACTAGATCTTCGGCTTTCGCCAATAGACTTCTTATAAGATCTTCTGGTTTCAATTACTGCAATTTGTCCACATAAATAAGCATTTTGCAAATCATGATCACCAATTTTATAAAAATTTTCAAAAATACTTCGCAAATTATTCTCACTAAAATTCTGATGACATTTTAACGGACATGGACATTCTAGTGCATTAAGTGTTTTAGCTGGCTTCATAACTCCTTTCACAGTTTTATAAGATTTTCCGGAATTTCTCTGAACTTTACTTACGTGTTTTTTCCAGTTTCTTTCTTTCGTAACATGCGTTTTTGGCCTAACCCACACATATTTTGTATTTCGAGGATTCAATTTGGCCTAAGTGGCTTAGGCCATTATGGCACCCACATTTTTTTAACCTTGCATAGAGAAAAAACAGCAGGTAGTATAACCTAGTGTTATGCAATAGGTAGTTTTTTTAGTATTTATTTCAAAAGGCTCCGGTTAGATCAGCATAGTCAGTTTTTTTTTTGAAATGAGGGTTAGGCCGTTGTGGCGCTTAGTGCCTCATGTATCGTATGTTTTTTAAGATGTGTTAGAGCTTGCAAATATGTAAGTGAACAGACAAAAGATGAGCAGGACAAATTGTATGCCCCTCATGTTCTAAGAAGAGTATTTGCAAACTATTTAAAACCCTCTGTAAACAAGTTCGATTAATTTTATTTCGTATGTAGAATTTCAATCACTTTTTTTTTCTTTGTTTAACACATACACACTTACTCGTTGAGTGTCCATTTCTTTTGTTGCGACAAAAGTGAAAGCGAAACAATTAAAGTGAGGAACACAATTCTACCTCTTTTTACGAGTACAGAAATACGACATGCAGTTTCGATATCGCGAACATGTTTGGGTTCAATTCTAAAAAAATGGCGATATTTTCCAAAAACATGCTTTGTGCGGGTAGTCACCTATAGTTCTAACTATTGTTACTAATGCTTAAAGATGTTAACGATTATTTTTAGTTGTATATTAAGGCGGGTCGACATACATATGCAGGCCGACCGCCTTATTGCACATGCATATGTATGTATGTACAATGTACACACCTGTAAATATGTTTTGTTTACTTTTTTGCAGACTAACAAATGCAGCCATATTATTAAAAACAAGTCTCATTTAAATAAGAAGTGAAAAATTGGATCTAAGCGATTCGAAAATATTCTTTTAAGAGTTTTCAATGAAAACTTATATGTACATTAGGGTGGAGTGATAATGTATGAATAAAAAAAATTTAATAACCGCAAAAAAATTACTTATTTGGAGGGTATTTAAGATTCGACCCGGTCGAATATAATTTTCTTAATTGTTTCATATTGCGATTAAACTATCTGATACATTATAACATTTGAATATAAATATTCGTTAGGTCTGCTATAAAGTGAAATACCTAATAATAACTTAGAAATCCAATAACAAAATTTGAGTTTTTGGTTACATATTTTTTATTAACATTGTAAAATTTGTTCATACAGATTTAAAGATAAAAGTAATTATGATAAACTAGATAATTATTGAGAAATACAGTGATTAAATATTAAATTGTTTTTTTGTATCAAATGTTGGCATTTATTGACGTGATAGTAGGCTTGCCCTAATGAAACCGTCTCGTTTATGTTTTCCACAAACTGCATTTGAAGCTGCTGTCACCACTTTGATGCAGCGCTCTACGGCTTGAGTGTGGCATGGAAAATCTTTAATTTTTTCGCATGTGCCGAGACTTTTTTTCACAATGTCTTTCAAGTCTTCATCCGATAAATTTAAAGTCAGGAGTGGCTCAATTATCTCACAGTCTCGACACGCTATAATGGCGGTATAATCTTCAGCATCGAAATTAAATGAAGGCATTTTAAAGGTTCGAAGTCCTGGAGCTTTCTCAGTTCTAGCTTTTAAAATTCGGCGATATGCTAGATCTCGTACGATTTCTCTGTTATCTCCAAGCATTGCAATAAGGATATTTTCTGGGTGACCGAAATATGCATTTCATTGCATTACCTTATCAATGACCTTCAAATCTGTGCTCAAATAGCGACTCAGACTAATTGTTTGCCACTGGTGCTTAGCTCGGTTTATACACGAGGGATTACATTTTATTGTAAACCACATCGGACCATAAACTTCCATCACGTACGTGGCTAATATCACTAATTTTTCTTCGGGGCCCGGTTTAGTAGCATATAATCTTAGAATACAATCTGCTGTTGTAAGCCATCTAGAATGGTTTTTTTTTTTTGATTTCATAAAAAAACTAAATAGTAAATACAACGAAACCATTGAAAATTCTCCCTATCAACTGATAAGAGAATGCTTCCAATCAGCCCCGTAAATCAGATCATTAAATTGAAAATTAAATGTATACATGTATTATCTTCGGATAACTTCATAGCATACATTTTCTAACGATATTTAAACCAAATAACTTTTCAGTATAAAGGTTTTTCCTATTTTCCTTTAGAAAATGTCAAATTAGCAACTAATATCAAGATCTTTTGTTATGAGAATTATTCGTTGCAATATCTGTAGATAAAATCTCGAACATTGTAAATATATATGTAAGTATGCTAAGTATAAGTGTATATAAAGATGAAAAAGATGAAAAAAAATCTAGAATGGTTGAGAAATCTAGGTTCAATGTTAGCTAAATCTGAAGAAAACACGCCAGTGCTAATAGCGATCATAATATCGTAAAGATATTTTCAGGTAATTTTGTAGGAATGACGTCAAATTCGACAATTGGCATTGGTTCACATTTTTGTAACTGTAGTTTTTGCGTCCAAATGTAATAACAGATGTCGCAGTAGTAACTCATTGGAATGCAACTGGCAGATAAACCACTGTAATGGTTTATTAAGTTCTTTTTCCATCAAACGAATAAAACCAGATTTAAAACCTGTGTTAACTACTGTTCCATCGCAACCAACAAGAGCTATTTCTCTGGGTTTCACCGATTTGGATTTCAAGTAAGTTACTATAGTGTCTTTAATACCTTTAGAAGTTCCCAACTCACACGTGACATGCCCGAAATATTCGCTTCCTGGCTTTGATAAAATCACATAATGGTTTTCTAGTACTCTTTTTCTGTACAACTTATCTTTCTTCTGAATACTTATCAAAGTTTTATCCTTTTTGTGATCGAAATACATACCGCGTAGGATTTGCTTACGATCTGCATCCTGTAAAGCTGCTCTGACTTTAATTCTTTCACGTCACAACTCTGAACGATCAATGACACCACTTGTATCGTTTGATGAAATAATGCCAACATCTTTTAACACAGAAGAAGCTATAATGGCAGCGGCTCTGTCAGAACTAATGATGGTAAATGTAATCTCTGTTTTTTTTGGTGGCGGGGGAAACGTTTGTTTTGGTATTTCAAGATAAGCACTAGAAGCTACGCTATCACTTGCACTGTCGCTTTCGATTGCCAAGTCATCAGGTAAAGAACGAGAACAACAGGGTTTCTCAACATCACTTATCTCTCTGTTACGCAATAAACTTTTTTGTTTTCTTTTTTATTTTTTATAGTTGCAACCACATCTGTACCGCCTATGACTATTTTTCTTATTGCTCTCTGATCGATTAAAAAATGTATTTCTTCCTTGGCAACACGACTGCCTTTTAAACAAGTACTGTTTGAGAAAAGTTTGTGTTTGAAACTGCAAACATCAAATAATCTTCGGGACTCAGCTATGAATCTATTACTCTTTTCTTGGCAATTTTTGTTTGTTTGGCGGCCTTGGTAAGGTTTCATTAAGTTTCTATGTTTGTCATGGTAGGAAAGAATAAGTTGTACTATTCTCTTAAGATTGACAGTTGGCAGCGAAGCTTTTTGCCAAATTTCTAGGACTTCCTGAGCCAATCTTTCGGATATGTCATGAACGGGTGGCTCCTTTGCGTTTTTTTTGGGTTTTAATGAATAGGTAATTCTTCATTACGTCATTATAAGTTGGTAATTGAGATACTGGTAACTTATGTGGTAAACCGAACACAGGACAGGTCAACGTTTGTCGTGTTTTATCTTGAGAAATTTTATATATTGCAAATGAAAAGACGACTGCCAATTCATTTTAATAAAATGTTCTTCATTTTATTTCCACTTTATTTATACACATTTGAATTAGAACTCAACTAAAAACAAAGAAAAGTGATATACCTAAAATGCCAATTTTGCAAACCCTACTTAATTGAAAAATTTACAATTAGCTTGAAAACGAAATGCAAATATTTAAAATAAAATATATTGAAGTGTTACCATGCAATTCAATTATTTACTTATTGTTGTCCGTCAACCATTATATGCTAAAGTGTTACAATAGTAACTGAAACCTGATCAATAAATTGAAAATAATACTTACATGAGTTTTATTTCTTGATCTCAGCCGTAAAATTCAAAGGGGTCTCAAAACTCAAATACTACGCATGCGAGTGGACTATAGCGCTCGAATAAAGCGCGAGGAGAGTTGTGAAATCACCTCCAAGGGCCCGAACAGCCACGCATCTCAAACACACACGTTTCAAGCTTATATTTTTGTGTCTTATACCAACAGGACAACACTCAGAGTGTAATTTAGCGTTCATAAAATATTTTTTATTTTTGGCCTTTGCCAAACTTAATGATGTTGTGGGTACCTCTAAATATATCATGTGGGAGATGACATTTTCTGTGAAAAGAGCAACTTTTGACAGCTATTCCAATGCGATTGCTAAATATGCTCCACCCTAATGTACATACACATGTATCAGCTTTCACTATGCCCAAAAATAAGGTAAAAAGTAATTCTAACAAAAATAACATTTAATGACGCTATTGGATGGTGAAATAATTATTATCTTCAAAAGTATTTTTGAGTGCCAAATAACAAACAGCTGTTCTATGGAAAGTTTTCCATAATATGTGGAAATTTAATGATGCTGCCATACTTTAATCGCAACTAAATAACAAATTAAAATTAACTAATATTGTACATAAATACAATACAAACTCAAAATAGGGCATAAGTATTTTTAAATTTCATTGCAAACTCGACCATAATAAAGGAATTATACGAAGGTGCGGGTATGATGTAATATGTGTTACTCATTTATGAAGGAACACTATCTAATAGAACCGAAAAGTCATCATGCTCTGCCACTTGGCACTTGGTACTTCACGTATAAAATATAATGCAAATGCAGGCATGTTGCTTAAAGATATAAGATTTTGTTACAAAATTGTTTGCAGGAGCATCGTGTGAAGATGTGGATTTTTAATTCTCTGTATTTCTCATGGGAAAATGTTAACCTCAAGAGGAACTGATGAAAGATGTTGATCGGCGGAGGGGTTACTGTTTTGACTTTTATCTGCATTGTTATCCAAACACTAAAATATCAAGAAAAATTAGAATGATTTATTTTTGAATGATGGTGCAAAACATGGTTTCAGCTAATATATTGGTCATAATGTTTTGCTCAACAAATTAATTATAATTTTGGTGTTTTTATTTTTAGGTGCAGTCATCTCATAACGCAAACGGATATTACACTATATATGGCGATGAAACTGATTACAATGATCACTTTAACGCAAAGCTTGTAACTGGAGCAACTACTGAACTTTATGCAAGAACTGGATATTTAGGATTTTTAAGGCGAATGGAATGCTCGCAGTCTGTGTCCGTTTTAGATGAAACTACTCCGAGCATTGCGAGCCGAGATAGCGACAACGATTCACTAAATTCCTTAAGTCAGACTCACGTTAATTTAACTTCCAATACAACTCCAATAGATGCACAATCCAGTGACCAGGAGCAACATGATGCAGTTTATGTAGTCGGTGCTCTGGATGAAGTCATTACCTTAAGGGGAATGAATTTTCATCCTATTGATGTTGAAAACTCGGTTTTGCGGTGCCACAAAAAAATTGCGGAAAGGTATTTCAAACATTTTAAAACTTCCCTTCTTTTTTCATCCGCTCTTCTTACTGTCTTTTTAGCGCTGTATTTACATGGACCAATCTTTTGGTGGTTGTTGTAGAACTGGATGGGAATGAATCAGAAGCTCTAGATTTGGTTCCTCTTGTCACAAATACTGTGTTAGAAGAGCATCAACTTATCGTTGGTGTGGTTGTTGTTGTTGATCCAGGTAATTGTTATTTGCTGTCGATCAGAAACAGCGGTGCGTTATTTTTGAAATTTTAAAAATATTGCTGCCTGCAGTAATCTATCGATAATATGTAATATAGGCGTACAGACATGTCTACTCAGAAACTAAATACAAATTTTACAATTTTTTGTTTGTTTGTACAAGTTAGTCTTCAAATAGTTCAGCATATTAAGATAAGAAGGGTGAATGAAATAGATGTTCACAGGTTCTGTTTTGAGAACGGGATTAAAATGTGAACTAAATTATTTCATTCTTAGAAGTTGTTTTTTATTTTCCATGAAATTGCATTGAATATTTTATATGAAAATGCAATTGTCTATACAATATCGTTCCAAATGCTTTAAAATAAAAAACGCTTTTTTGTTGAACAGTAAAACAGTTTTAATTTTTGGACTTTATTTCAACACAAGGAAGACTTTATGTAATTGTTTACCTTATTGTTTAAAGGGCGAAGCTAAGGTAAATTTACTAGAAAAAAATTTACCTTATGAGCGAGCCAAAAATATATATTTGAAAAAATGTTTCTATGTACCTGATAATTAAGTTGAGATTAATATATTAAAGTTTTATCTGACCTTAAATAACGCCCGGTTCGCATGTTTCAACATCTAAAGATCAAATGCATGTTCGTTTTTACTCAGAAGAGTAAGAATTTTAAGGCAAAGAAAAAAAAATTCTGTACAAAAGAACATAAAAGAAAATCAATAACAATATGTGTTGTTTGCTAGTTATTATTGTAAAATTGTAATTACAACAACAATATTAGTCGTAGCATGTTAAATTGAGACAAATAAGCTTCAATTTGAACAAAATAAGAATATAGTTGTGGAAACAACTTTAGCACATTTCATGTGTTAATTTCTGTTCCTGAACAATTTTAAATAATAGAGATATTATTTTATTAAGCGCTTTAAAGTTATATTAAAAAAAGGTTTTTATTCTAATCGATGTTCATAAGATTATGCCATCGGCTAAATTCACTCCTGTCCGCTCCATCGATCAATTTGTCCAATGTTCTTATTAATGCTTGTAAGCTATTCAAAATGGGCTGCGTCGGATTCTCCTGAGCACTCTAATGGACAGCGGCTATGTTTCTCTCAGATTTTGTGTTTCTTCGCAATGATTCATTGTTTATCAAACCAGTCGCCTTAATGGCACAACTTCTACGCCATAAACAACATTAAGTGTTAAAGTTCGGAAGCCCAACAGGTAAAACCTAAATGAAACAAAACAACAAAATCATTCAGTGTCAAATACAATCTTCTGGTTTTTGTTTCTATGTTAGAAGCGAATAGTTTCATCATGTCCAATCATAGGGAAAAATGCAGACTATGACGGGACGAGTTGTCAATAAAAGGAGTAGTCCGATAACTCCTTGATGCAAATTTATTTATTTTATTATCATAACAGCTTAAGTCAAGATAAGACGAAAAGAAATTTTTAGCAGATACATACTCGTATCAATGAAAAACAGCGTTTAATAATATATTTTATTAAACCAAATTATAAAAAAAAGTGGACAAGCAAAACTCGCAATATTTTTTCAAATTAATGAAATTAGACGAAATTTTAAAATTCGACTTAAGCTGTTGTGATAATTGTTGAGTTTCGTTTGCATTTTTAAATAAAAATATTTAATTGGCTCCATCAAAACATGTCTAACAACTAATTTGATCAATTTAAACTAATAGAGAACTTTACCAATACAACGAACTGAAAGTTGACCAGGCCAACGTAAAGCCATCCTTTTAAGTAATGATAATAAATGAGTTGTTTTCTTAACTACTTTTATTTGAGATAAACTCACTTTTATATTCGATTAACTTAATTTTTAAGATAGTTGAAAATTCCTGTGGCACTGGAAGCCTTCAAACAACAGGTGAGGGTTTTTCTGATATGAATCGCACGGTAATTATAAAAAACGAGCTGATCGAAACCTCACGTTTCTATTTAATACCTTTTGTAACTGTCGAATATTCCCTCTTTCAACGAAGACAAAACTGTTGAGACAGTTAAGATTCTAATCTTAAGTGAATCTCTTAAAAAATAACCTGGTGGTAGAGTTACATTATGGCACATCGGTCTTGAACTGAGGAATGCTTCAATCGTTACGAGAAGGCAGTTACTTCCTCAAATGTATACTTTAAACTCTGGGACTCTTCGAAACTAAAGCTTAAAGCTTTTTACTCATGCCTCCCATAAAGAACAACTGGAGGAGGGCTGAGGTGGTCAGCTCGCAATAATTGCTACGAGAGGCCACTGATACCACAGTGTTGAGCACATCCTACTCGGGTAATCTCGCGTCGAAATAAACCGACTTATTAGTCACCCAGTCCTTTCTCGTTAAAGGGACTGTCAAGGTATACCCCAGTTGTACTAAACGGTCTATCTACTCTTGTAGTAGTAGTAGTTGCTTGCAATCTTTTGTACACCGCTTACAACAAACCATTTCTCTATTATTCTGAGCATTAACTGATTTCCTCCATAAACAGTAATACTGTGAATAAACTCAGTTAAAAGTTTAGTAAAACGACAAGATTTAGGCAGCGAAATAGAATGTCATTTACTGGCAAGCGACCAGTTATTCTCTTGACTCCTTCACTAGCCAACAATATATTCAAGCTCAAAAGTGAATTCTTCGAACTATGGTGTTTTTTCCTAGAAAGTTATTCATATTCGTAATGAAAAAGAAACTTATGTGAATTTGATTAATCTCTTCATTCAAAACCATAAAAGATGTTCATAAACAATCACTTAAATAATGAATGGCAACTTTTGCAAAGAATACAACAATTTGAAGAAGATGAAGCATAGTTCGATTTCTTATTTTCAAGTAGTGGATTCCGGGGCATTCCATTTTTTGAATCCTCAATGTAAGAAAAGCATCCAAAACTTTCCTCCAGTTCGATAAAGCAATTTTAATTTTTACATACTGCTTCCACAGAGGTTGTAGTGGTATTTGGAAGTCGATATAAACATACACATGAATACAATAATCGGATCGGTAATTCCTCTCGTTATAAATAGACAACGCAGAAATACCACTATTTATTACCTTTGCAATGCTTTAAGACTCACTGAATTCTCTATCGACCAAAGAAAGATTGAAAACCGATTTGACTTGATTATTAACCAGTATATAAGGATTTCCGTAAGCCACCGTAAGATTTTCTCACGTTATATTGAAATCTTTATGCGAGAGAGGGGATTTTGAGATAATCCCCTTCGCCACAGCTCAACAACAGACATTTTCGCTTAATATTACTAAGCCGCGAACTATTCATGTAAAGGGCGATACGCAATCCCGCATGGTGGTAAAATTAAATTATGACTTAAAATATTACAACTTGTTATCTGTAGCACGATACTTTTCGATCTTGGTGTCGTTGTATGTTCTTTCTAGGAAATTATAAAAGCCATCCTTGCTATCGTCATCTTTATCCTCCGTAGGATCGTACGCGCAGATTAGGCTAATGTTGCCGAGTGGAACAGGCGTTCGCTTATATATTTAAAGCTTAAGACTTTTTGCCTAACAGCTAAGTTCAAATACAGGGTTTGTTATGAGCTTTGTCACATAAAGTACGTCGGCTTCAACGCAACGTATCAAAGTTGAGCAACTTTTAACGTACGTTATGTCCTGGTTAAAACCCCTGGAAAAGATGGTGGGCCGCTGCATACATTGGTTCACCTATAAGCGGGTGCTGTAGGGACTATCATGCACTTTCCAAGAATTTGTTTAACAAACCTAAGGCTGTGTTTTAGTAAAGGCTGACCGCCGTGCACTCAGGGCAAAGTTGTTGATTGCTCTCAACCTGGCGAGAAGCCAGCAGCGATCCCTGAAAATGGACTGGTCAAGCTGACATACTGCCTCCTCGTGGCGCCCCCTGGATAGCCCCTACAGCACCCGCTTAGAGGTGAACCAAAGTGTGCAGCGAATCCCCTCTGTCCAGGGGTCTAAACCAGGACCCGGTCCTCCAGGTTTTGGGGGTTGTGCGTGGGGGTAACTTCCCTACCGTGTAAAAACACACTAGTTTTGATGCAACCACAAAGAATAAATATGGATGACTTTATTGCTGACGACCATGGACAACGAAATAAGGATAACGATTTTCCGTTCTGCACGTGGAATGTCAGGTCCCTGAACAGGCGCAGAAGCATGGACGGTGTCGAAGGCGAATGAGGAAGTCCTTGGTATTTTCGAGAGAAAAGTTCTGCGTTCAATCTTCGGCCCTGTTTGCGTTGATGGTTTCTGGAGAAGAAGATTCAATCATGAACTGTACGGGTTGTACAGCGACATGAGCCTAACCAGGCGCCTACGGATCCAACGGCTAAGATGGTTGGGCCATGTAGAGCGCATTGAGAATACTGCTCCGACCCGTAGAATCTTCGATTCCGAACCTGTTGGACAACGCAGCAGAGGACGCACACGGAACCGATGGCGCACACAAGTGGAGAGGGACCTCAACCAACTTGGTGTGCACAATTGGAGAACGCTGTCTAAAGACCGTGCCAGCTGGAAAACTTTGTTGGTTGAGGCCTAGGTTCACCACGGACTGTAGCGCCAAAAGAAGAAGAAGAAGACCGCCGTATTTGTGTAATATAAAATATGTAGTTAACAATTTTACGCTTTAATTTCTGTGTAAGATCAAATAAAATGTATGATTCGCGGTTAAGAGTTGTCATTGAAAGCAATTGAAAATGCTGTAGATATAAAACAAAATAAAAAGTGACAAATCATAATTATGTTTATAAGTACTATATATACATACATACATAAATAAGTATGTATGTGTTCTTTTATTTAAGGAATAAATAAATCAAACACAAAGGATCACTTTACTTTAAGCCGCAAGTTTATTTCTTCACTCGCACTTTTATAATTAAAAAGCAAATTACACACATGGAGCGAATGATTTTTCCAACTTAAAAATGAATAACAAAAAGCCAACACAACAAGTTCTGGTTTAATGGACCTTATTTTTGCGGGGAAGTAAAAGAAATAAAACAAGATGGTTTGTAATTTGAAGATATGTGAGATAAACTCAATCTTATTTTCGAACTGCTGTGACACCGTGAGTGTTCAAACAACGTTTGTTTTTTCCTGACGGAAGCACTATAGACGATGAGAGTTAGACAAATACTAATATGCTTACGAAAAAAATATATTAACGCTACTCACGATTCGATAAATTATAGGAAAATAAAAAATTTTACTTGAACAGTTACTGTTTTGTATTTCAAAATAGTTCAGAATAGGCCAATTGATAAAGTAAATTAGTAATAGATTATAAATACGCACCAAGATATTTGCAATAACACAAACATAATTTTTCTTTCTCTTAGGAGTTGTGCCCATTAATAGCAGAGGCGAAAAACAGCGGATGCATCTGCGAGATGGATTCTTGGCAGATCAGTTAGACCCTATATATGTTGCTTATAATATGTAAAATAAAATAAAGTATCTTATGTATTTATTGAATATATATTAACTTTGTTTTTTATTTTAATGACACGTTTGAATAAGTACTTACACTTTTTCTACAATTATTATGTTACAATATTATTAAATAAAAATATTTATATTAAGGGTATATTTTTAAAAATATTTGAAATTAATTTTTATAAAATTTTTTAAGGGACTTCTTTATTGAAACTCATTTCAAGTTTTATGCGTATGTCTAAAGTGTATTTACGATTCCAAGGTGGCCAGAACAAATAACAGCAACACAAAAGTTATTCTGCTAGTGAAAAATTGACGTTAACTGTCCATGAAGTCAACTGCACCTTTTAGACGTACGTACATAAATACACCTTGATCATGTCCATAAATCTGCGAATACCTGCAGGCATTTTGGTGTGGTAAATTTTTTGTAGATTGTTAAAAAGCGAATTCGGTGGTAATGGCTGTGTAAGGGGAACAAAAATTACTATTTCAATAAACTGAAATTCACATATCACGGAGTTGTTCATGTTAAGCATTTTGAAACGAAACCAATAGGGCTTGATGACTTTGAAAATTTACAAAGTTTTATCGATCACACAATAATAGTTCCGATGATATACAACACACAAGTCGTTCTGCGATATAGTACTTTATTTTTGACACTTTATATTGCATACAAACAGACAGACTGTCATTTAATTATTAATAACTGGTATTATTTCTCATAATGTTTAACTTATTTTCATCACATATATTTTTTGTTTACTTTTGTATTAATATTATACTTGATATTTTGAATTTTAACATGGAAAACGTTGTACTGTTAAATATTGTTCTTTCCTATCTGCGTTTTCTAGCAAAAGTTAAAACTTATGGTATTAAACAGCGATAGTTTTTGTTAGTTCCAATGACGTCAATTGATGAATATCGGTATATCTTCGAAAACTCTTGTGTCGATATAATATGCGTGTCGGAGACATGGTTTGATGGAAATATCCCTGATGCTATATTTGAATTACCTGGCTTTCGGATGTATCGCCGTGACGGACGTACTCACGCTGGAGGGGTTGCCTTTTATAGTAAAAAGGGCTAAACTAGCAAATCCTTCTCAAATCTCAACGTGGCGAAAAGTTTTAATATATATTTGTGGAATTTTCTTCCAAGGGAAGGAAACTACTTATTGGCAGTACTTATAGAAGCAACAAGCCCATTAATTTGGGAGACTTACATCGAAATCTCGAAAATATAACTGTAAATTATGAAGACGTTACTTTGTGTGATGATTTCAACTCCCATGTTTTATGTGAGACCAAAGTACTTGACGCAATGGAATCAATTGGCTTATTTTCTCCTAATATACGAACACCTACACATTTTACTACAACAAATCAGTCACATCCTGGTATATTTTTTTCAACCATATAAGCAAAGGTCTGTTATGTGATCAGGTTTGTGTTCTATTTTTCTTAAAACGTGACCTAATATTTTAATGGTTCGGCTTCAAAAACACCAAAGAAAACGTATTATGGCTTTAAAAGAAATGGACTATACTGCAATGATGAATGAGCTTGGAACAGTTGATTGAGATAGTATTTACTTTATCCCGATGTTGATGATCAAGATGTTTTTCTAGAACAAAATATTGTCGAAATTTTTTTGCAAGCTGCTGGTGTAAAAATTACATGCGATAATAACGAAATTAGTATTTCTTCTATTTATTTTCCCCCCAGACATAGCGTTACATGTATGGAATATGAAAACTTTTTTAAACAACTCGGTTCAAGGTTTATTGTTGGAGGCGATTTTAATGCGAAACATCCCTGGTGGGGATCTCGCTTGATAAATCCAAAAGGAAGGGAATTATATAACAAAGAATCTTAAAGTACTTACTTTAAGAACAGATATGCAACAGTTTACATCGTGGATAGAAGGGCATTTAAATCTAAATTTACAAATTAATGATGGGGATCAGTTGGAAGATATCGTTGAAACTTTCACCAATTTGATTCATGACGCAGCTTTTATAGCTACTCCACAGCAGCAGCAAACAAACGGTTATAATGTTCGTCTATCGGCTGAAATAAGGGAGCTAATTGCAAATAGGAGAAGATTAAGGAGAATATATCAAAACACTAGAAGCATAGTTGATAAAACCAATTTTAACAGAGCATCTCAACAACTAAAAAAGCGTATAAAAGATTATAAAAACGATTTGTTAAGCAATTATTTAAAGAATTTGGATGCGGTAACTATTGATAACGATCATAAGTTGTGGAATGCAACTAAATATTTAAAGTGGCCAATAAAAAGAAACATACCAATAAAAAATTTAAACGGTGTCGAATATTAAGAATTATTAATAATAACTTCACAGCCTTAATAGGTACATTTTGGATTATAATATTGGAGACATCATCTAGCCCAGAGATGGGGAATTTTACTTTTTTGTTTACCTCTCAAACTACGGCTAATTCGAGTCAACAGTTTCAGGCATTGATTATACCATTTTGCATCCGATGGGTTTGATGCTCTTTGGCTTTTTCTACTTTTTATTAAATTGACAATATTTTGAGGTAATACTACTTTGCCATAGGACTGTAATAATGGAGTGCAGTTGTTTTGTGCTTCAAGTACAATTTTAATAACTTATTTATCTCTGAATCTATGAGGTTGTGGTAATGGTGATTGGTTGTGGTAATGGTGATTTTGATGAATTAAATGAGATTAAATTTCTTATGTATGTATGTCATTTGCAAAGCTATTTTTATATCTCGGTGAATACGCAGTACAAACAATCAACTTTCTGTTACTTACTTTTATTTCGATTAGTAAATTTTCTATTCCCATTGTGTTTATAATTGGAAGAAGTTTGTTTTGGATTGACCTACATACGAAATATACATAAGAAATTTCTTTCTTTTGCTTTTAAAAAATAAATAACTCCCAAGATACAAATTGTATCTTGAAGTGTTCTTTATTTAAATTTTAATTTTACACTTAAATATACTTATGTTTATGTAGAGCTGGTACTCTACGTTTCTGACTTTTCTTATGAACACTTGAACTGTACATTATTGAGATTACTTAAGAACTACTGGCAAGAGTATTTACAGTCTTATTTATATTCGTGCCGTACAAAAGGATGAATTCTTATCTAAATTCTTATTTATCAAAAAACATATTTAAAATTTAATTAAACACTAAACTGTAATGATAATGTTACTTTGTTACAAAATTTGTGGATAACAACTATAAGTAATTAGATAAAATATTGTTACCTTGAGATAAAATAAAGGAAAATTATTTTATAATTTTCCATGTTTACACAAATATTGCTAATGAGGTTGTTTACAAAAAATTAGGATGTTTGTTTCATTATTTTACCTAATTCTCTTTGTTTTCATGGTTTAAATATTTTGGAGATTAGGGTAAAAGTATTCTCATAGCAATGGTAATTGTTTATTGTCTTACCTATCTTACGTACAATAAGTGCTACACCTCCTCCACGAGAAACATATCTGTCGCTACGCTGAGTTATGAAATTTTTAAAATATGTTTTGTGATTTTCATTTAGAGAGGCAATATCAATATTTTCTCTTTCAATTAACGTTCCAAATTGAAGTACCTTTGAAAAGGTAGAAATGCCATTTGCATTCCAATGAAGTATTTTTAATCCATTGTTATTATTGTAAACCATGTGCATATTTAACCATCGACATTGCAATTTGTATTTGTTGTACTTTGGTCGTGCGATTTTGTATATCACTTAATAATGCTGTTGTAAAAATATTGAAGAGTTCGTCTGTGTTAAAGAGGTTATTATTTCCTCTCACACAATTTGCATATGATAAGGTATTACTGTAAGTATTGTTGTTGGCGTTGTTAATATTAATATTATTATTGGAGTAATGAGATGAGTTCTGATTGTTGTTGTTATAATTACGAGTATTTTTCTTTGTTGCTTTAGATCTTGTTTCCAAATAAAGTGATCGAAAAGGGCAATTAATATCATTTGCAGAGTGATCTGTTCGTTCTTTGCCATTCTTTTTGCAATTGAAGCATTTTTCCTTGATTCTGTAGTGGGCAATCTTTAGTGTGATGTTGGTTTACAATACAATTGTACAATTGTTGCTTTAGATCTTGTTTCCAAATAAAGTGATCGAAAAGGGCAATTAATATCATTTGCAGAGTGATCTGTTCGTTCTTTGCCATTCTTTTTGCAATTGAAGCATTTTTCCTTGATTCTGTAGTGGGCAATCTTTAGTGTGATGTTGGTTTACAATACAAGCTGGAAGGCGATTACAGTGTTCACGTCCATGGCCATACATGAGGCAGTTCCAACATTGAGTGTGGTTGTCGTGTTTTCTTGGTTTATATTTTTTCCAAGACACTATTATAATGTATAGTGAAGAAACATTGTTAAGTGATTTTGGGTTAAAATTTTTTCTAGAAAATTGTACTTTATACACCGCGTTATTCACTGAGCTAAATTTTGTGTTCACTTCCGTAATAGATGATGAGATGACGTTAAATTATATTGCTGAATATCTTTTTTAATATCATCGATGCTAAGTTTTGGAAGTCCATAGAGGAACATAGTATGAAGACGATTTTCTTTTGAATTAAAGGTATGGAATTCAATTTTCCTTTCAATAAGATGTTCTTACTTTTCTCATATGAAGCTCTATTTGGGGGAAACACTTTAGTTCGAATGGACGTGCGTTTATAGATTGAGTCCTTAACCAATAATGCTTGAAGATCACCTAAGTTTATTTTGGCATCGACTACCAATGGAGGAGGTTTTGCTATTTTTGATTCATTTATGTTGGATACTGTATCCAATTCCTTATCATTTAGTATAGCTAGTTCGCTAACTCGATTTTTTGATGTTGTAGGTAAGTTAGATAATATACTAAGAGGAGTTCACAGACCGTTTAGTTTTCTTCATATTAAATTTTTTAAATCTAGATTACACGATTTTGGCGTTATGCTTGCTCTGCAAGAATTTTGCACATCGGCACGTAAAAGAGTTCAATAAGAACAAATACCGAGATTACAAAAACAAAAATATTGCTCTAACTTTAAAGTTGATTGTTTGAAATAAATATCCGCTATTCAATAAGAGACGACCGTCCTCAACGAGATCAAATATTGAACTCTAGCAAAGAAACTGTGAACTTGTTCTTTCATGCAAAATCACTGAATCGATTGGATACCAGCAGATTTACATAGAGAACGAAAAAGTTTATTATAAAAGAAGTGAAACTTCAAATCCGAAATGTGTTTATGGTGAAGACGACGTTGACAAAATTCTTTTGGAAGCAACTACTAACCAGCAGTGTAAGAAAAAGACTCAAGTGGGTTCCAGGCAAAATGTGTCTTTATAATGTGTTCTTAGAACTTTATTACTCCTTTTTTCCTTGCTATCTTCATTGTAAAAAAAAAACTTTTTATTTTCTCAGATTAAAAATCAATACCTTAAAAAGATTTCTGGGTTTAAGTCTTATATTTGCGAGTTAGATTGTAATTTTGTTAATATTATCAGCTTAAATAGCAGGCGTGTTTCATCTGTCGCAAAATTTAATCGTATGAAATCCACTATTGCAAACTTAGTAAAATTACCGCATATAATTGCTTTTCAAGGAACTTGGTTTAGTGGTGTCTTAAGGCAACTTACAAAATGCCTGGCTATAATAATGTTCGTTGTTGCAGGGGAGATGGGTATAGTGGTACATCCTTTAATATTCGTAAAAGCATGTTGTATGAAGTAGAAGTTGTAGAAGTTTTAATTTTGTGGAGATTATTCTCATTAAACAGCATCATATTATAGATCACAGCAATGTGATGTAGATGATTTTTTGTGCATGTTGGAAGAGATATTAAAATTTTATGGCAGAGATCCGATTAGTTTAGTTGGAGATTCTAACATTGACTTAAGTCAGGTAAATTTTCTTTAGAGTTGTTGAACACTTCACCAGCTTATAGTTATAAAACTGCACATGGTTTGGTTAGAAGGCCCCAAGGGAAGACTTGTATCCACCGTGTTTTTAGCAATGTTGTAGAGAGGATTTATGTTGATTCAGTTGGGTGCAGCTTGTCAGATCACAATATGATATCTTCATAGAGTATAACAAATCATATTGTGATTACCATAAATTTCGTGTGTTTTTACAAAATAATTTGCCAGTTAATTTTGCAATGCTTCATCCATTAGAATTAACTAACAATGTGATTTATTGTCTGAAAGAGGCAGTAAATAACTCTACAGTAATAAATAAATATAGAAGGCAATTACGTTTTCAAATGACACCATGGGTTAATAAAAACATTCAGGCTCTTATCCGATTAAAAGAAAATCTTTTGAAAAGGAGGCATAAACATAATAATAGCCATAAAAGTTATTATTCAGATAGTTTATCAAGAGTTGGAAATGACCCCAAGAAAACATGGAAATTTATTAATCGTGCTTTAGGGAGGGGAATGCAAATATTGTTTGAAGGATGCTTTAGGTTAAATCATTACCTCCGATAAGGATACAGCTGATTATTTTAATAATCAGCTGATAATCTATTCTCCAACGAACTACACAGCGGCTCAGGTGGAGTAGCAGGCGTATTCTTCGACTTCACGAAGGCCTTTCATTTAATTGACCATAAAATATTGTCAGAAAAGCTAGTGTGTTATGGCATTCAGGGCAGAGAACTGGCGTTATTTAAAGATTACTTTAATATCAGGCAACAATTTGTCAACATAAATAAAGTTTCGTTGAACATGTTCGTTAGGGGGTTCCGCAAGGTAGTGGATTAGGTCCTTTATTGTTCTCTATTTACATTAACGACTTAAAAACCCTAAAATTATTTGGTAAATTGTTTATGTTTGCGGATGATGCATCACTTTTCTATTCTTAGAAATATGATTCGGTATTAAAAGACCAATATCGAAAGGGATTCTGCATTATTTTCAAATCGGCTAATTATTAATTCTAATAAAACCAAAGCAATTCGTTTCAGACCTTACGCCTCAAATAATAATAACTTTAATGTCTATATAAATGGAGATAATGTACACGAAGGGTTTACTGTAAAATGTCTAGGTATTACTCCGCAGAGTAACTTGTCTTGGGACATTCATTTAAATTTTTTTTTTTTTGTAACCTGTTTTATTTGCAATCTATTTTACAAAATTTAAAATAATAAGCAAATTTAATAACAATTAAAAACATAAAATAACTAAAATAACAGCTCAGTAAACAACAGTTGTCAACTGCTGTACTATTTACATAAATATATACATCTTAAATATTATTTTCTAAAAGGTAGGTCAGGTACATGTACCCTTTTTAACCTACCCACTCCGTTGCTATCGTCTAATAAATTGATGGCTAGCACATTGGAATGATGGCTAAGTCGGTTTAGATATCTGTCGCTGAAACGATAAATTTCTTCTTTGACTATTGCGATGCTAAGATCTTTATGAATATTGTTGTTTCTGATGAACCAGGGAGCATTAGTAATTAAGCGAAGAGTTTTGGATTGATATCTTTGTAGAATTTCAATATTTGAATTGCTAGCGGTACCCCACAATTGTATACCATAAGTCCAAATTGGCTTCAGAATAGCTTTATACAACATGACTTTGTTTTCTAAGCTCAATGTAGATGATGGTCCTAATAACCAAAACATTTTTTTGGTTTTCAAATTTAATTGATTACGTTTCATTTGTATGTGTTTTTTCCAAGTAAGTCTTTTGTCAAGATGGACACCTAAATATCTCCCATCATCATTTTTTGGAATAGGGGGGACCCATTCATCGAGAGGGCAGGACAATCATTTCTTTTTAAAGTGAAGGTCACGTGAATCGATTTTTCGGTATTAATCTTTATATTCCATTTAAGTAACCAATTTTGCAGCAAATTCAATAGTTCCTGTACCATCCTAGAAGCTTCTGCTGCCAATCCATGAGATGCCAGTATGGCAGTGTCATCAGCATATGTAGCAATAGTCAAACCATCATTAGTTGGCATATCTGATGTATAAATTGTATAAAGAATTGGGCCTAAAACACTGCCTTGAGGAATACCAGATTTAATTGCACCAAAATTAGAGCTTTCATCATTGACGCTTGCGTAAAAGTACCTTTGATAGAGATATGACTTGAGTAACAAGTAATAAGGTGCAGGAATTAATTCATTTAAATGAATTGAAAAAATAGCACCTGCGGCAAGAGTTTTATAGAAGTTGAAAAATAGAATAAATATTGATTTAAAACTGTTGATTTTTAAGTCACAGGTTCAATGGCACTTAAATTATTGTGCAATTGTTTATGCTTACAAAAAAAATAATCACTCATTTAAATCTCTTCAAACAACGCAAAATAAAGCGTTAAAAATAGTGTATAATCTGCCTATTAGGTTCTCAACACTGATCTTATGTAAGGATATGAATATCAAGTATTGGATTTTGTTTATAAATCTACTAACAAGAAAGGTCATCATACCATTTTATTTGCTCAGAACCAACATCATCATTAACAACAGAAATGTATCAAATTTAGGAACACCTCGTTGCAAATTAAAAATTACTAAACAAAGAATTAATTTTCTACGAAGAATTAAATATAATAGTCTTCCCGAAAATATGTAAAATATAATTAAAATTTTGCATTTTAAAATTTATTGTAAACAAAATTAAACAGTTTTGAAACACTCCTGTAGGATACTTACACATGTGCATATACATACGTAAACAATTGTAATAATTAGCATTAACCAACTTTTCCCAACAATGCCTACAAGGCGCTGCGACTAATAATGATGTATTGAAAATAAAAATTTTTACAAATAAAAAGGAATGCCAATAAATAAATAAGTTTCGTTATTGAGAGCCATTCATTTCGAAGTCTTCGCGGATAAATCTTAGTGGAATATATTCGGCTCAGTATGTTGGCGGAAGCGAAATACTGAGCTAAATAAATAAAATCCTGAGCTAAATAAATAAAGAATGTTTCTTTCAAAGGTAATGTTATATTTTGTAACTTCTTCATCAGTTAGTATATTTTGGCTTAAAACTCCTAACCTTGATGTTAATATCATTACCTCAAGCTCTGCAATCTGAAAATTTATGTGATTTTCGTCATTTCAAGTTTTTTGGCACTTGTTTCATTGTTCACGGTTACGTGTTCTAAATACTTCTTTTTTAATTCATAAATTTTAGAAAGTTTTGCAAGTTGCTCATCAAAATGTTGGTTTATCTCAATTTGGTTATAAGATTGTTCGGTTACGTTATGAGTGAGTTAATTATTTTTCTTAAAGAATGAGTCAATAAAAAAAAACTAAAAATTTAGTTGCTACACTGAAATGTGTGCTTCTTTATTCAATACTTTCTTAAGACTAATGCAAATTTTCATTTTTAATCCATTTATACTAAATATTTCCTAAGTCTTATCTTAAACTATTTTTTTAGGATTTCTTATGTCTATCACCAACTATTTGTTACTACACATTGAGGGTGGTTTATGTTTATGTCTTATCTCTATGTAACCAACCTTTTGCCTTATCGTTTTATGATAACCGATATTAACTAACTAAAGATTATTACTTTATGGTCATGGTGGTTACAGACATTAACTCGTGTTTGTTTCTATTCTGTGCAAAGTTTTTTCTGTTTCTCTCCTAATTTTCTTATGGTGAATCCAGTTCTTATAGTTAAGTCTCTAAAATAAATTTCCTGATAACACGTCATTGTGACCGCAAGCATTACTACCACTACTAACATCGTCCGAAATTTCATCGTTGACATAATGATCTGTTGCATCAACCAGAACGTCCAAGGATGTGAAACTACTTTTAGCACGTATAACTTAGTCTTTATAAGCCCTTTGGTTTTTATTCTGATCATTTTTGTTATCTAACTTCTTCAGTCTCACTTTTTCATGCATACAAGATCAGTCTTGTGTGCTCTAAAGTCCTTTTTAGAGTGTTCATTTACTTCTTGGTCCTTACGATTTCTCTTTTTTTCTTCCCTCGCTTCAATTATTTGTCTATTACTTTGGTTTTCCAAAGGGTTGTTATTGAAATAGATTTCTACAGGTTTCTTACGTGTTGTTCGATGAAAAGTATCGTTATAAATGAAATTTGCTTGTATTGGTAAATCTACGTCATAAATTATATCCGAATTCTCTTTTCTTCTTTTAATATTCTGCTGCTGTGAAACCTTTCTATATCAGAATTTCTAGTATGTCTATAAGGGGTCGTAAAATGGTAACTTATATTATTTTTTTCTAAAAAATCCTAAAAAAAACCTGGCTCATTGTCCATAATAGGCTTCTCGGGGTCTCATCAAGTTAAATAAGATTGTAAAACGTTTAATAAAATTAAATGGTCTTCGCTCTTCAATTTGCTGAATCGAAGCATATTTAGAAAATGTAGCAATAATAGTAATGTATGAGTTCCTTTCGGCCATATACCAAATATCTGTATTGTAAATCTCATCTGAAAACGAAGGGGATTCAGTTTTTTCGCAAGGCAATCTTAAGGGCCTTCTTTCAACTTCATTACATATCTCACAATTGTTCACAACTTTTGTTACTTCTTTTCTTAAATTTGGGTAACAGTAACTTCGTTTAATCTCTAAATATGTATGTCTTATCAATAAGAGGATGATTGTTTTCTTATTTGTGATGCCTCATTGTTAATTTCAACAGGTCCTGTTTTTCTATATTTTCTAATAGGGTATATGTTCTATATGTTTTTAACTTTTTAATATTTCTCATTTTCAATATGTACCTCATTTTGGATCAGTATTTATAATTCCTCAATGTTACAAGAAATAACTACATTTTTACATTTTCCTCTTTTTCAATTAGATTTATTATTTTTCTCAAAACTTCTTCAAAGTTGCTTGCACCTACTCCAAATTTATATAATTTCTTATTGAACTGGGTTTTTTCTTCGTATGGGTCTTTTTCTTGTCATTCTATCAAAATTTGTTTGTTACTGGGGTATGTTCCATTCCATCATCTGAGCACTATGCACAGTTGGAATCGGAGATCCACTTCTATTTTGACTTATTTTTTCTTCAACTTGTTGTTTTTAAAATTTATTTTTCACTTTTATGAATACGTAAAAAATGTCTACTTACACTTAATTTGCTTTCAAAATTCTTTTCATTATGTAGGTTACACTGGAAGATTTGTGTACCATGTTTTTGTTGAATGTGTTGCTCTAAAATAACTTTCCTTTCATAAACCTTATGGCACTCGTTGCATTCGAAAAAAATTATTTCTGATTGTTTTGCAGTAATACGGTATAAAACATCTGCCACTTTATTTTCTTTGCCTTTTACATGTTGAATATCAAACTCATATTTATTGAGCTTAATTTTCCAACGAACCAATTTTAAATTAGACTCCTTGAGTGAGGCAAACCATACCAATGGTCGGTCGGTGGTTCAGTCTGCAACTGAAATTTTCTAACATAAAGGTAGTGTCGAAATTGCTGACAAGCCAATCAATACCAACAGCTGGCAAATCGAGTAAAGAAAGGTGCAAGAAAAGATAACCGGAAGTTCCTGGAACGGCTAGCAAGTACAGCAGACGAAGCAGCCAGTCAAAATAACGTGAGAAAACTACATCAGACGATTAACTGCCTGACCAGTCGTAAATGTAACAGTAGCCAAGCAGTTGTTGAATGTAATGGCGCATTATTAACAAGCAATAAAGCACAGACGCTAAGGTGAGGAGAACACTTCGAAGAAATCAGTAACGTCGCTATAGATGACACTGACGACTTCGAAACAAATAGCCCCAAATCTACAGCCCCACATCACAACAGTCTGGGAGGAGGAAAGACTTCCTCCAACTTGGAAGAAAGGTATCATTGGAAAGTTACCAAAGAAAGGCGACTTGAAAGACTGCAACAACTGGAGAGGAATAACTCTGCTTAATACAATATACAAAGTGCTAGGAACAATAATACAGGGAAGGCTTAGAGAAAAAATTGAAGATCAATTACGTGACGAACAGGCATGCTTGCGGCCAAACAGAAGCTGCGTAGATCAGGCGCAACACCTTACGCATTATTATTGAACAATCTTTGGAATGTATATACTGTTTGTCGATTTCAAGAAAGCCTTCGACACCATCAAACGGATCGCTATATGGAAAGCATTGAGTACAAAAGGAGTACCCCAGAAGATAGTCAAAATCAACATACGAGGACGCAGACTTCTCAGTTCTTCATAACGGCAACATCAGCCAACCATTTCAAACAAACGCTGCAGTCAAGCAAGGATGCCCACTTTCACCTCTATTATTCACCATCGAGCTGGATGAAATAATGAGCCAAGTCTGTTTAGAGAAAAAAGAAATCACGTGGAGTCTCTCACGTCAACTCGAGGATTGGGATTATGCAGATGATATTTGTCTACTCTCGCATAAGGTCTCCAACATACAGTCAAAACTCGAACACCTAGAAAGACTGGCTCGCAATGTTGGACTTGAAATAAATATCACGAAAACCAAAGCCATGAGAATTAACAACACCAGCACAGAAAACATCATGCTACAAGGCCATCCAGTCGATTACGTCGATAGCTTCTGCTATCTGGGTAGTACTATGGCAACATACGGCGGCGCAGAAACAGACGTAGATAACAGACTCAACAGAGCGAGAACAGCATTCGGGCGCCTGCATTCCGTATGGAGAAGCTCATTCATACCTAGGCGTACCAAGCTAAGAATATTCAACGCATTTGTAAAGTCAACATTGCTAAATAGTAGCGAAACTTGTCTTGTATCTAACACCATCACACAAAAACTTCAGGTATTCATCAACAAATGCCTTAGAATCATATGTAGAATATTCTGGCCTAAGACCATCAGCAACGCATATCTCTGGACCCTCACAGAGGAGGAACCCATACAGAGACAGATCAAAAAGAAAAACTGGGGGTAGATCGGCCATACATTGAGAACGAAGCCCGACAGTATTACAAGAATGGCGCCAGAGTGGAATCCTCAGGGCTCAAGAAACCGTGGACGTCCAAGAAACACCTGGAGATGCACTATCCTTCAAGAACTAAGGCTGAATAACCAGACATGGAAAGACGCAAAAACAGCAGCAGCGAATCGTGTCAGGTGGAGATGCTTTGTGGAAGCCATATGCTCCCGAGAGGGGTAATGGATAAAAAAATGCAAAAGGACAAAAATTGGAGAAATTTGATACAAAAAATTGGCGACATTTTATACAAAAAATTTCTCCCTCCAGATATATATTTAATTTCTGCAGAGCAATTACATTTCTTGCTATTAGATCGCCAAAAGCCGCTTAAAATGGGCAGAAACACGTTGTTTTTTGACGCCACAGGAAATGTCGTAAAAAAATGGACCTCAATTCAAGGCAGGTATTTTTATATTCAATTGTGGCCCACATATATGCCCTCCCTATATATAGCGTTTTTGTGCTCGCATTATGCGGAGGACATAGAACGGTTTTTACTTGCCAGAAAAGTTTTCTGCGTTAATAATGAAATTATTCGGCCGCTTGCGAAGCGTATATGCCTAGACTGGAGTTTTGCATCCATAAATGCTATAATAAGAGTCAGTTCTTATGTGCTGTTAATATTAATAATTATGAAACGTTCATTTTCTGGTTAGAAAATATGTTGAACATTTTTCTGAACCCTAACAAGACAGAAAAAGTAAAAAAATCAATAAAATATTTAAAAACATTGATAAACAACAAATTGGTGGGGAAAGAGGAAAAAGAAGGCGCAACGAATATTTCTAAGGAAATGTCAACAAAATGGCAAACTATAAAAAGAGTCCGTTTTATTTTAAGGCGCTTCATTTATATCTTAAAATTAAAAAAGAGTAACGAAATATTGGAAAAATATATGTATATTTTATAAAAAAAAACAGCGGCTTCTCTAATTTTAAAGAAATATGCGCCATACGCCGTCTTATGGACTAGTATGATGGGATATTTTGTTGAAAATAAAGAAGGATCGAGAATATCAAATAGCCCAGTGGAAAGCTATTTTAATATCAATAAAAGTATAACTCTGGAAGGCAAAGCCAATGTTCTTCCTTCAGTTTACGTCAGAAAAGCTTACGGATAAAGCGAAAATTAATGACACAGAGAGGTTTTATTCAAATCCAAATTCTTCCGAAAAGCCACACAAATTTCAAAAAACAATAAAAAAAATAAAATATCCGGAAATTTCAGAAGGCAGCCGGCGCAAATAAAATACGAAAAGTGTATTCTGCACACATTTTACTCAGTAAGTGAAAATGAAAGAAAGTTTTTCACCCCATTTGTTGAGTTTGAAGAATTTAAATGTTTTGAGCCACGTAAACAATTGTGTAATCACATCATAGATATTTATGTAAATATCTTGCCAATTAAAGAAAAAACTTCTGTCGTGGCTTTTACTACCGAGGAAGGAAAACATTTTTTTCACAGCGAAACTATCTTCCATCTGCCTTTGGACACAGTAGGAACAGTTTGTATTCCAATTATACATTTGGGCCACTTCACTTTAGTTTATTTAAATACTAAAGAAAACCCAATTCTTTTATTTCGACCCGTTTCGCGACAGTCAAAAAATTACAAATAAAATTTTCGAAACGCTGAAAAACCAAATCTGTGAAACTATCGAACTATCGTGCTTTGTATCTCGAAAGAGATTACCAACAGGATAGTTTTAACTGTCGGGTATTTGTGCGCCAATACATCGAAGCACTACTGCAGGGCAGAAAGTTAACAGTATTGTGGAACACTCACGCAATATGGAACAAATATGTATGTATTGATTCCGTGCAAGCATAGTCAAAGCCAGCCTGCAATAGCTGCTATGCTTTTAATTATGGAACGACCCTCTTTAACTACAACGAACCCTGCATATTTTGTAAAAACAATACTCGTTTTTCATTGTACACACATGCATACTTATATCTTTTTATTTGTTTGTTTTATAAACATATGCATATGTTTTATACCTTAAAATTAGAAACAAAAAAATACAAAAACAGACATTTATAATTTGATTCATGTTATTAAAGCACATGAAAAACTATCACTCAATATTGCCAAATATAACTGACATAGTATATACGTATGTATATATGTGGGAACACAGGTTAACGGACAGATACATCAAGTACAACGCTGACACACCACATAATACAACAGTGACGTACTTATCACTACAGTACAAAGACAAATGAGAAAAAAAGGACAGACGAACGCACAACAAGTTGTTAGCGCAGTGGTTTAAGTAGGGTTCTCGAAGAAACGTTGTGCAATGTGAGACATAAAGTTGTTAAAAAGTAGCCTATACATTTCCAAACAGGGAAAGTAGTTAATTCTTTTAAGTTTAAGGAATCGTGAGTTTTAATCATAATTCTTACACACACACACACACACACATTTATATATAAGTATATCTAAGTTAATTTACTTATTAAAATTTTGGTTATAATAAATAAATAAACCCATTTATTTTTTAAATACCTGTGCATAGACGTAAATATATTATTATTTATAAGTAGAAAAGAGACAAAAATTTATTCAAGCAAAAACTACTACGCATTTAACAGCTTTCTTCATTAAAATGAATAAGATCGCCCATCTCCTACCATTTTCGCAAGAAGGAGCAAAGTCCTTTTTCAGATTTCAAAAGTCGAAATTTGGAAAAATTTTCTCTTATTTCAAAAGCACAAACTGTTGCGACTCTTGAATATTAGACATTTATAAGGATGGGCTAAGGGGTTTCAAGAAACTTTATGGTCATTTTTATGGACTGGACAGCCAAAATCATTTTCTAAATAATCAAGTATGTCAAAATTTTCCTGTTGTGGCCTCCCTAAAGAAAGACACACCGAAATCAGATTACCATATATTCTGTTTAGACAAGATTAACGAGCAACAAGAATTTTAATAGACACTGGTCCCACTGAGAATTTAATCCAAATATGTAGATCATTGCCCAGAAGAATTTATTTTTAACCAAAAAACTCCATTACGAATAAGAACTGCCAAAGGCTATTTAAAGATAAAGGAAGAGGCAAGAATCAATAAGAATGCCCTTCAAATAGTATTGAAGAAGGACATAACCTTTAAAATTTATGACTTTCATCCCAACTTTAATGGAATCTTTGGAACGCAGTAACTGCGTGATAACAACAGTGTTATAGATTATAGGAGGAAAATAAGAATAATAAATAATCTGGAATGGAGGGGCAGAATGAAAATATATGTATTTGATAGAGATAAATGAAATAGAAAAGTTGTCCGAGTTGCATCACCTGGATGAATTAGGAACAGTTGACGAATGAAGAACAGCACACCTAAACAAAGAAAAAGATCAATTGCTTAGAAAAGTTATTAAGCAGTTTTCAGATGTTTTCTACAAGAAAGGAGATAGCTTGACATTTACAAACGAAGTAAAACCCTCAGTCCCAACCAATAATGTAAATCCAATTTATACAGGATCATATATGTAGATATCCCGAGATACATAGAAATGAGGGTAAAAAGCAAATGGACGAAATGTTAGAGCAGGGTCGAAGATGTATTAGATAAATTAGGAAGAGCAAATTATTTCTCTTCGTTAGATTTAACAAACGGTTTTTATCAAATAGAGGTTTCTCTACAAATGACGGGCATTAAGAAACTAGACGCATGTCATTTGGCCTGAAAAGTGCTCCATCTGCATTCGAAAGAATGCTTAATAATGTATTGAGAGATTATATTAATAAAATATGCGTCATTTATATGGACGATATACTGGTGTTTGGAACTTCACTGCAAGAACATCTGGATAATTTGTCCAAGATTTACATTACAAAAAGCCAATCTAAAGGTTTTATTGAATAAATGCGATTTTCTGCAGAAGGAAACTAACTTTCTTTGTCACGTGGTGACCACAGAAGGCATTAAACCAGACCCCAAAAAAATAGAGTGTATCAAAGGTTTTGGCATACTAAAACGCAAGCAACTTTGCACTTGTTACGGTGTGGTCACAGGAAAATGTACCTCTGGCCTTTGCTTCAAGAACCTTAAGTCAGCATGTAATAAATTATAGTACGATTGAAAAGGAAATATTGGCTATAGTTTGGGCTTGTCAGCAATTTCGACACTACCTTTATGCTAGAAAGATTCAGTTTCAAACTGAACCACCGACCGACCATTGGTATGGGTAGCGTCACTCAAGGAGCCTAATTCATTGGTTCGTTGGAAAATTATACTCAATGAATATGAGTTTGATATTCAACATGTAGAAGGCAAAGAAAATAAAGTGCAGATGCTTTATCCCGTATTACTGCAAAGCAATCAGAAATACTTTTTTTCGAATGCAACGAGTGCCATAAGGTTTATGAAAGGAAAGTTATTTTAGAGCAACACATTCAAAACATGGTCATCTTCCAGTGTAACCTACATAGTGAAAAGAATTTTGAAAGCAAATTAAATGTAAGAAGACATTTTTTACTTATTCATAAAAGTGAAAAATAAATTTTAAAATCGTTGAAAGAGAAGCTTGTCAGCGACAAGTTGAAGAAAAAATAAGTCGAAGGAGAAGTGGATCTCCGATTCCAAGTGTGCATAGTGCTCAGATGATGGAATGGATCATATCCCAGTAACAAACAAATTTTGATAGAATGACAAGAAAATTACCCCTATGAAGAAAAAACCCAGTTCAATAAGAAATTATATAAATTTGGAGTAGGTAAGTTATTTTTATTATTTAAATAAATAACACAATTTTAATTTATTATTTATTTATTAGACGCTATGTGTCTTTTTCTTATGAGTTCTTGTTATAAACTAACTTAACAATTATTTTCTATATTCGATTACAACTATTATTGTCCTAAAATAAATTGCATAGTTTAACATTTTGTATTGCATTTATTTAGGTCAATAAATAATGCTTAGTATCAATTTTACAATTATTATTTTCTTTAAATATTTTGCATTCTTAATCATTTTATATTTGGGTTAACCAAAGTGCTTTAAAAGCGGAAGTTAATAAATTAATAAAATCGCTTTTGTTAATTTAAGCAATTATTAAGTTGAACTATATTTAGGTCAACATCATAATGCCATATCAACTGATATTAAATCAAAACGGTAAATTTGCAATAATAAACATTTTGTTCCTGAACTGGTACAAGCAACTTTGATGAAGTTTTGAGAAAAATAATAAATCTAATTGAAAAAGAAGAAAATGTAAAAATGTAGTAATTTCTTGTAACATTGAGGAATTATATATACTGATCCAAAATGAGGTACATATTGAAAATGAGAAATATTAAAAAGTTAAAATCATATAGAACATATACCCTATTAGATAATTTAGAAAAACAGGACCTGTTGGAATTAACAAATATGAAAACCATCATCATGGTATTGATAAGATATACATATTTAGAGCTTAAACGAAGGTACTATAACCCAAATTATCAAAGGTTTTGCCATACTAAAACGCAAGCAACTTTGCACTTGTTACGGTGTGGTCACAGGAAAATGTACCTCTGGCCTTTGCTTCAAGAACCTTAAGTCAGCATGTAATAAATTATAGTACGATTGAAAAGGAAATATTGGCTATAGTTTGGGCTTGTCAGCAATTTCGACACTACCTTTATGCTAGAAAGATTCAGTTTCAAACTGAACCACCGACCGACCATTGGTATGGGTAGCGTCACTCAAGGAGCCTAATTCATTGGTTCGTTGGAAAATTATACTCAATGAATATGAGTTTGATATTCAACATGTAGAAGGCAAAGAAAATAAAGTGCAGATGCTTTATCCCGTATTACTGCAAAGCAATCAGAAATACTTTTTTTCGAATGCAACGAGTGCCATAAGGTTTATGAAAGGAAAGTTATTTTAGAGCAACACATTCAAAACATGGTCATCTTCCAGTGTAACCTACATAGTGAAAAGAATTTTGAAAGCAAATTAAATGTAAGAAGACATTTTTTACTTATTCATAAAAGTGAAAAATAAATTTTAAAATCGTTGAAAGAGAAGCTTGTCAGCGACAAGTTGAAGAAAAAATAAGTCGAAGGAGAAGTGGATCTCCGATTCCAAGTGTGCATAGTGCTCAGATGATGGAATGGATCATATCCCAGTAACAAACAAATTTTGATAGAATGACAAGAAAATTACCCCTATGAAGAAAAAACCCAGTTCAATAAGAAATTATATAAATTTGGAGTAGGTAAGTTATTTTTATTATTTAAATAAATAACACAATTTTAATTTATTATTTATTTATTAGACGCTATGTGTCTTTTTCTTATGAGTTCTTGTTATAAACTAACTTAACAATTATTTTCTATATTCGATTACAACTATTATTGTCCTAAAATAAATTGCATAGTTTAACATTTTGTATTGCATTTATTTAGGTCAATAAATAATGCTTAGTATCAATTTTACAATTATTATTTTCTTTAAATATTTTGCATTCTTAATCATTTTATATTTGGGTTAACCAAAGTGCTTTAAAAGCGGAAGTTAATAAATTAATAAAATCGCTTTTGTTAATTTAAGCAATTATTAAGTTGAACTATATTTAGGTCAACATCATAATGCCATATCAACTGATATTAAATCAAAACGGTAAATTTGCAATAATAAACATTTTGTTCCTGAACTGGTACAAGCAACTTTGATGAAGTTTTGAGAAAAATAATAAATCTAATTGAAAAAGAAGAAAATGTAAAAATGTAGTAATTTCTTGTAACATTGAGGAATTATATATACTGATCCAAAATGAGGTACATATTGAAAATGAGAAATATTAAAAAGTTAAAATCATATAGAACATATACCCTATTAGATAATTTAGAAAAACAGGACCTGTTGGAATTAACAAATATGAAAACCATCATCATGGTATTGATAAGATATACATATTTAGAGCTTAAACGAAGGTACTATAACCCAAATTTAAGAAAAGAAGTAACAAAAGTTGTAAACAATTGTGAGATATGTAATGAAGTTGAAAGAAGGCCCTTAAGATTGCCTTTCCAAAAAAATGAGTCCCCTCGTCTACACATGAGATTTACCATACAGATATTTGGCATATGGACCAAAGGAACTCATGCATTACTATTATTGCTAGATTTTCTAAATATGCTTTGATTCAGCAAATTGAAGAGCGAAGACCATATAATTTTATTAAACATTTTACAATCTTAGTTAACTTGATGCGAACCCCGAAGAAGCCTATTATGGACAATGAACCAGGTTTTGCCTCATACCTTTTTAGGGATTTTTTAGAAAATTTATAGACACACTAGAAATTCTAGATAGCGATATATGTATTTACGGTCTTGTATAAAATGCAAAGGGACAAAAATTGGCGAAATTTTATACAAAAATTTCTCCCTCCAGAAATATATTTAATTTCTGCAGAGCAATTCAATTTTTTGCAATTAGATCGCCAAAAGATGCTTAAAATGAGCAGAAACACGTTGTTTTTTGACGCCACAGGAAATGTCGTAAAAAATGGACCCCAATTCAAAGCGAGTATTTTTATATTCATTTGTGCCCCACATTAGGAAGGGAAACGA
Source organism: Epicampocera succincta (assembly GCA_932526305.1). NCBI lineage: Eukaryota > Metazoa > Arthropoda > Insecta > Diptera > Tachinidae > Epicampocera > Epicampocera succincta. Next base: position 20,801,047 of record OW052035.1, read on the forward strand.
AAAGGGTGTTACTCCAATAGCAGAAGCTTTTTTGTGCTCGCATTATTCGGAGGACATAGAACGATTTTTGCTTGCCAGGAAAGTAAATGCTATAATAAGAGCCTGTAACAACAATAAAGACGTCGAAGCAAAATTTTAAAGATCCAGTGGCTATTAGTCTGTTAAAACAGCAGTTCTTATGTGCTGTTAATACTAATAATTATAAAACGTTCATTTTCTGTTTAGAAAATATGTTAAAAAAAATTTTCTGAACCCTAACAAGACAGAAAAAGTAAAAAAATCAATAAAATATTTAAAAACATTGATAAACAACAAATTGGTGGGGAAAGAGGAAAAAGAAGGCGCAACGAATATTTCTAAGGAAATGTCAACAAAATGGCAAACTATAAAAAGAGTCCGTTTTATTTTAAGGCGCTTCATTTATATCTTAAAATTAAAAAAGAGTAACGAAATATTGGAAAAATATATGTATATTTTACAAAAACCAGAAGCTTCTCTAATTTAAAAGAAATATGCGCCTTATGGACTAGCATGATGGGATATTTTGTTGAAAATAAAGAAAGATCGAGAATATCAAATAGCCCAGTGGAAAGCTATTTTAATATCAATAAAAGTATAACTCTGGAAAGCAAAGCCAATGTTCTTCCTTCAGTTTACGTCAGAAAAGCTTACGGATACGGATAAAGCGAAAATTAATGACAAAGAGAGTGTTTATTCAAATCTAATCCCCAAAAAATTGAAAAATTAAATAAATCCGATACCTATTTTTGAAAAAATATCCGGAAATTTCAGAAGGCAGCCGTCGCAAATAAAAAACAAAAAGTGTATTCTTCACACATTTTACTCAGTAAGTGAAAATGAAAGAAAGTGTTTCATCCCATTTGTTGACTTTGAAGAATTTAAATGTTTTGAGTCACGTAAACAATTGTGTAATCACATCATAGATATTTATGTAAATATCTTGCCAATTAAAGAAAAAACTTCTGTCGTGGCTTTTACTACCGAGGAAGGAAAACATTTTTTCACGGCGAAACTATCTTCCATCTGCCTTCGGACACAGTAGGAACAGTTTGTATTCCAATTATACATTTGGGCCACTTCACTTTAGTTTATTTAAATACTAAAGAAAACCAACTCTTTTATTTTGACCCGTTTCGCGGCAGTCAAAAAATTACAAATAAAATTTTCGAAACGCTGAAAAACAAAATCTGGGAAACTATCGAACCAACAAGATAGTTTTAACTGTTGGGTATTTGTGTGCTAATACATCGAGGCACTACTGCAGAGCAGAAAGTTAACAGTATTGTGGAAGAATCAGACAATATGGCGGAAATATGTATTCATTGCGGTACAAAAGCGAAGGCAATGCTTTTCCATGCAAGCAAAATAACAGCCAGCCTGCAATAGCTGCTATGCTTTTAATTATGGAACGACCCTTTTTAACAACAACGAACCCTACATATTTTGTAAAAACAATACTATTTTTTCATTGTACACACATGCATACTTATATCTTTTTATTTGTTTGTTTTATAAACATATGCATATGTTTTATACTTTAAAATTAGAAACAAAAAAATACAAAAACAGACATTTATAATTTGATGCATGTTATTAAAGCACATGAAAACTATCACTCAATATTGCCAAATATAACTGACATAGTATATACATATATATGTGGGAACACAGGTTAACGGACAGATACATCAAGTACAACGCTGACACACCACATAATACAACAGTGACGTACTTATCACTACAGTACAAAGACAAATGAGGAAAAAAGGACAGACGAACGCACAACAAGTTGTTAGCGCAGTGGTTTAAGTAGGGTTCTCGAAGAAACGTTGTGCAATGTGAGACATAAAGTTGTTAAAAAGTAGCCTATACATTTCCAAACAGGGAAAGTAGTTAATTCTTTTAAGTTTAAGGAATCGTGAGTTTAATAATTCTTACACACACACACACACACACATTTATATATAAGTATATCTAAGTTAATTTACTTATTAAAATTTTGGTTATAATAAATAAATAAATCCATTTATTTTTTAAATACCTGTGCATAGACGTAAATATATTATTATTTATAAGTAGAAAAGAGACAAAATTTATTCAAGCAAAAACTACTACGCATTTAACAGCTTTCTTCATTAAAATGAATAAGATCGCCCATCTCCTACCATTTTCGCCTTCCTTTTTCAGATTTCAAAAGTCGAAATTTGGAAAAATTTTCTCTTATTTCCAAAACACAAACTGTTGCGACTCTTGAATATTAGACATTCATAAGGATGGGCTAAGGGGTTTCAAGAAACTTTATGGTCATTTTTATGGACTGGACAGCCAAAATCATTTTCTAAATAATCAAGTATGTCAAAATTTTCCTGTTGTGGCCTCCCTAAAGAAAGACACACCGAAATCAGATTACCCTATATTCTGTTTAGACAAGATTAATGAGCAACAAGAATTTTAATAGACACTGGTCCCACTGAGAATTTAATCCAAATATGTAGATCATTGCCCAGAAGAATTTATTTTTAACCAAAACACTCCATTACGAATAAGAACTGCCAAAGGCTATTTAAAGATAAAGGAAGAGGCAAGAATCAATAAGAATGCCCTTCAAATAGTATTGAAGAAGGACATAACCTTTAAAATTTATTTTATATTTTATTTTTTATTTATATAAAATTTTATTTATATATAATTTATGACTTTCATCCCAACTTTAATGGAATCTTTGGAACGCAGTAACTGCGTGATAACAACAGTGTTATAGATTATAGGAGGAAAATAAGAATAATAAATAATCTGGAATGGAGGGGCAGAATGAAAATATATGTATTTGATAGAGATAAATGAAATAGAAAAGTTGTCCGAGTTGCATCACCTGGATGAATTAGGAACAGTTGACGAATGAAGAACAGCACACCTAAACAAAGAAAAAGATCAATTGCTTAGAAAAGTTATTAAGCAGTTTTCAGATGTTTTCTACAAGAAAGGAGATAGCTTGACATTTACAAACGAAGTAAAACCCTCAGTCCCAACCAATAATGTAAATCCAATTTATACAGGATCATATATGTAGATATCCCGAGATACATAGAAATGAGGGTAAAAAGCAAATGGACGAAATGTTAGAGCAGGGTCGAAGATGTATTAGATAAATTAGGAAGAGCAAATTATTTCTCTTCGTTAGATTTAACAAACGGTTTTTATCAAATAGAGGTTTCTCTACAAATGACGGGCATTAAGAAACTAGACGCATGTCATTTGGCCTGAAAAGTGCTCCATCTGCATTCGAAAGAATGCTTAATAATGTATTGAGAGATTATATTAATAAAATATGCGTCATTTATATGGACGATATACTGGTGTTTGGAACTTCACTGCAAGAACATCTGGATAAATTGTCCAAGATTTACATTACAAAAAGCCAATCTAAAGGTTTTATTGAATAAATGCGATTTTCTGCAGAAGGAAACTAACTTTCTTTGTCACGTGGTGACCACAGAAGGCATTAAACCAGACCCCAAAAAAATAGAGTGTATCAAAGGTTTTGCCATACTAAAACGCAAGCAACTTTGCACTTGTTACGGTGTGGTCACAGGAAAATGTACCTCTGGCCTTTGCTTCAAGAACCTTAAGTCAGCATGTAATAAATTATAGTACGATTGAAAAGGAAATATTGGCTATAGTTTGGGCTTGTCAGCAATTTCGACACTACCTTTATGCTAGAAAGATTCAGTTTCAAACTGAACCACCGACCGACCATTGGTATGGGTAGCGTCACTCAAGGAGCCTAATTCATTGGTTCGTTGGAAAATTATACTCAATGAATATGAGTTTGATATTCAACATGTAGAAGGCAAAGAAAATAAAGTGCAGATGCTTTATCCCGTATTACTGCAAAGCAATCAGAAATACTTTTTTTCGAATGCAACGAGTGCCATAAGGTTTATGAAAGGAAAGTTATTTTAGAGCAACACATTCAAAACATGGTCATCTTCCAGTGTAACCTACATAGTGAAAAGAATTTTGAAAGCAAATTAAATGTAAGAAGACATTTTTTACTTATTCATAAAAGTGAAAAATAAATTTTAAAATCGTTGAAAGAGAAGCTTGTCAGCGACAAGTTGAAGAAAAAATAAGTCGAAGGAGAAGTGGATCTCCGATTCCAAGTGTGCATAGTGCTCAGATGATGGAATGGATCATATCCCAGTAACAAACAAATTTTGATAGAATGACAAGAAAATTACCCCTATGAAGAAAAAACCCAGTTCAATAAGAAATTATATAAATTTGGAGTAGGTAAGTTATTTTTATTATTTAAATAAATAACACAATTTTAATTTATTATTTATTTATTAGACGCTATGTGTCTTTTTCTTATGAGTTCTTGTTATAAACTAACTTAACAATTATTTTCTATATTCGATTACAACTATTATTGTCCTAAAATAAATTGCATAGTTTAACATTTTGTATTGCATTTATTTAGGTCAATAAATAATGCTTAGTATCAATTTTACAATTATTATTTTCTTTAAATATTTTGCATTCTTAATCATTTTATATTTGGGTTAACCAAAGTGCTTTAAAAGCGGAAGTTAATAAATTAATAAAATCGCTTTTGTTAATTTAAGCAATTATTAAGTTGAACTATATTTAGGTCAACATCATAATGCCATATCAACTGATATTAAATCAAAACGGTAAATTTGCAATAATAAACATTTTGTTCCTGAACTGGTACAAGCAACTTTGATGAAGTTTTGAGAAAAATAATAAATCTAATTGAAAAAGAAGAAAATGTAAAAATGTAGTAATTTCTTGTAACATTGAGGAATTATATATACTGATCCAAAATGAGGTACATATTGAAAATGAGAAATATTAAAAAGTTAAAATCATATAGAACATATACCCTATTAGATAATTTAGAAAAACAGGACCTGTTGGAATTAACAAATATGAAAACCATCATCATGGTATTGATAAGATATACATATTTAGAGCTTAAACGAAGGTACTATAACCCAAATTTAAGAAAAGAAGTAACAAAAGTTGTAAACAATTGTGAGATATGTAATGAAGTTGAAAGAAGGCCCTTAAGATTGCCTTTCCAAAAAAATGAGTCCCCTCGTCTACACATGAGATTTACCATACAGATATTTGGCATATGGACCAAAGGAACTCATGCATTACTATTATTGCTAGATTTTCTAAATATGCTTTGATTCAGCAAATTGAAGAGCGAAGACCATATAATTTTATTAAACATTTTACAATCTTAGTTAACTTGATGCGAACCCCGAAGAAGCCTATTATGGACAATGAACCAGGTTTTGCCTCATACCTTTTTAGGGATTTTTTAGAAAATTTATAGACACACTAGAAATTCTAGATAGCGATATATGTATTTACGGTCTTGTATTAAATGCAAAGGGACAAAAATTGGCGAAATTTTATACAAAAATTTCTCCCTCCAGAAATATATTTAATTTCTGCAGAGCAATTCAATTTTTTGCAATTAGATCGCCAAAAGATGCTTAAAATGAGCAGAAACACGTTGTTTTTTGACGCCACAGGAAATGTCGTAAAAAATGGACCCCAATTCAAAGCGAGTATTTTTATATTCATTTGTGCCCCACATTAGGAAGGGAAACGAAAAGGGTGTTACTCCAATAGCAGAAGCTTTTTTGTGCTCGCATTATTCGGAGGACATAGAACGATTTTTGCTTGCCAGGAAAGTAAATGCTATAATAAGAGCCTGTAACAACAATAAAGACGTCGAAGCAAAATTTTAAAGATCCAGTGGCTATTAGTCTGTTAAAACAGCAGTTCTTATGTGCTGTTAATACTAATAATTATAAAACGTTCATTTTCTGTTTAGAAAATATGTTAAAAAAAATTTTCTGAACCCTAACAAGACAGAAAAAGTAAAAAAATCAATAAAATATTTAAAAACATTGATAAACAACAAATTGGTGGGGAAAGAGGAAAAAGAAGGCGCAACGAATATTTCTAAGGAAATGTCAACAAAATGGCAAACTATAAAAAGAGTCCGTTTTATTTTAAGGCGCTTCATTTATATCTTAAAATTAAAAAAGAGTAACGAAATATTGGAAAAATATATGTATATTTTACAAAAACCAGAAGCTTCTCTAATTTAAAAGAAATATGCGCCTTATGGACTAGCATGATGGGATATTTTGTTGAAAATAAAGAAAGATCGAGAATATCAAATAGCCCAGTGGAAAGCTATTTTAATATCAATAAAAGTATAACTCTGGAAAGCAAAGCCAATGTTCTTCCTTCAGTTTACGTCAGAAAAGCTTACGGATACGGATAAAGCGAAAATTAATGACAAAGAGAGTGTTTATTCAAATCTAATCCCCAAAAAATTGAAAAATTAAATAAATCCGATACCTATTTTTGAAAAAATATCCGGAAATTTCAGAAGGCAGCCGGCGCAAATAAAAAACGAAAAGTGTATTCTTCACACATTTTACTCAGTAAGTGAAAATGAAAGAAAGTGTTTCATCCCATTTGTTGACTTTGAAGAATTTAAATGTTTTGAGTCACGTAAACAATTGTGTAATCACATCATAGATATTTATATAAATATCTTGCCAATTAAAGAAAAAACTTCTGTCGTGGCTTTTACTACCGAGGAAGGAAAACATTTTTTTCACGGCGAAACTATCTTCCATCTGCCTTCGGACACAGTAGGAACAGTTTGTATTCCAATTATACATTTGGGCCACTTCACTTTAGTTTATTTAAATACTAAAGAAAACCAACTCTTTTATTTTGACCCGTTTCGCGGCAGTCAAAAAATTACAAATAAAATTTTCGAAACGCTGAAAAACAAAATCTGGGAAACTATCGAACCAACAAGATAGTTTTAACTGTTGGGTATTTGTGTGCTAATACATCGAGGCACTACTGCAGAGCAGAAAGTTAACAGTATTGTGGAAGAATCAGACAATATGGCGGAAATATGTATTCATTGCGGTACAAAAGCGAAGGCAATGCTTTTCCATGCAAGCAAAATAACAGCCAGCCTGCAATAGCTGCTATGCTTTTAATTATGGAACGACCCTTTTTAACAACAACGAACCCTACATATTTTGTAAAAACAATACTATTTTTTCATTGTACACACATGCATACTTATATCTTTTTATTTGTTTGTTTTATAAACATATGCATATGTTTTATACTTTAAAATTAGAAACAAAAAAATACAAAAACAGACATTTATAATTTGATGCATGTTATTAAAGCACATGAAAACTATCACTCAATATTGCCAAATATAACTGACATAGTATATACATATATATGTGGGAACACAGGTTAACGGACAGATACATCAAGTACAACGCTGACACACCACATAATACAACAGTGACGTACTTATCACTACAGTACAAAGACAAATGAGGAAAAAAGGACAGACGAACGCACAACAAGTTGTTAGCGCAGTGGTTTAAGTAGGGTTCTCGAAGAAACGTTGTGCAATGTGAGACATAAAGTTGTTAAAAAGTAGCCTATACATTTCCAAACAGGGAAAGTAGTTAATTCTTTTAAGTTTAAGGAATCGTGAGTTTTAATCATAATTCTTACACACACACACACACATATATTTATATATAAGTATATCTAAGTTAATTTACTTATTAAAATTTTGGTTATAATAAATAAATAAATCCATTTATTTTTTAAATACCTGTGCATAGACGTAAATATATTATTATTTATAAGTAGAAAAGAGACAAAATTTATTCAAGCAAAAACTACTACGCATTTAACAGCTTTCTTCATTAAAATGAATAAGATCGCCCATCTCCTACCATTTTCGCCTTCCTTTTTCAGATTTCAAAAGTCGAAATTTGGAAAAATTTTCTCTTATTTCCAAAACACAAACTGTTGCGACTCTTGAATATTAGACATTCATAAGGATGGGCTAAGGGGTTTCAAGAAACTTTATGGTCATTTTTATGGACTGGACAGCCAAAATCATTTTCTAAATAATCAAGTATGTCAAAATTTTCCTGTTGTGGCCTCCCTAAAGAAAGACACACCGAAATCAGATTACCCTATATTCTGTTTAGACAAGATTAATGAGCAACAAGAATTTTAATAGACACTGGTCCCACTGAGAATTTAATCCAAATATGTAGATCATTGCCCAGAAGAATTTATTTTTAACCAAAACACTCCATTACGAATAAGAACTGCCAAAGGCTATTTAAAGATAAAGGAAGAGGCAAGAATCAATAAGAATGCCCTTCAAATAGTATTGAAGAAGGACATAACCTTTAAAATTTATTTTATATTTTATTTTTTATTTATATAAAATTTTATTTATATATAATTTATGACTTTCAGTAACTGCGTGATAACAACAGTGTTATAGATTATAGGAGGAAAATAAGAATAATAAATAATCTGGAATGGAGGGGCAGAATGAAAATATATGTATTTGATAGAGATAAATGAAATAGAAAAGTTGTCCGAGTTGCATCACCTGGATGAATTAGGAACAGTTGACGAATGAAGAACAGCACACCTAAACAAAGAAAAAGATCAATTGCTTAGAAAAGTTATTAAGCAGTTTTCAGATGTTTTCTACAAGAAAGGAGATAGCTTGACATTTACAAACGAAGTAAAACCCTCAGTCCCAACCAATAACGTAAATCCAATTTATACAGGATCATATATGTAGATATCCCGAGATACATAGAAATGAGGGTAAAAAGCAAATGGACGAAATGTTAGAGCAGGGTCGAAGATGTATTAGATAAATTAGGAAGAGCAAATTATTTCTCTTCGTTAGATTTAACAAACGGTTTTTATCAAATAGAGGTTTCTCTACAAATGGCGGGCATTAAGAAACTAGACGCATGTCATTTGGCCTGAAAAGTGCTCCATCTGCATTCGAAAGAATGCTTAATAATGTATTGAGAGATTATATTAATAAAATATGCGTCATTTATATGGACGATATACTGGTGTTTGGAACTTCACTGCAAGAACATCTGGATAATTTGTCCAAGATTTACATTACAAAAAGCCAATCTAAAGGTTTTATTGAATAAATGCGATTTTCTGCAGAAGGAAACTAACTTTCTTTGTCACGTGGTGACCACAGAAGGCATTAAACCAGACCCCAAAAAAATAGAGTGTATCAAAGGTTTTGCCATACTAAAACGCAAGCAACTTTGCACTTGTTACGGTGTGGTCACAGGAAAATGTACCTCTGGCCTTTGCTTCAAGAACCTTAAGTCAGCATGTAATAAATTATAGTACGATTGAAAAGGAAATATTGGCTATAGTTTGGGCTTGTCAGCAATTTCGACACTACCTTTATGCTAGAAAGATTCAGTTTCAAACTGAACCACCGACCGACCATTGGTATGGGTAGCGTCACTCAAGGAGCCTAATTCATTGGTTCGTTGGAAAATTATACTCAATGAATATGAGTTTGATATTCAACATGTAGAAGGCAAAGAAAATAAAGTGCAGATGCTTTATCCCGTATTACTGCAAAGCAATCAGAAATACTTTTTTTCGAATGCAACGAGTGCCATAAGGTTTATGAAAGGAAAGTTATTTTAGAGCAACACATTCAAAACATGGTCATCTTCCAGTGTAACCTACATAGTGAAAAGAATTTTGAAAGCAAATTAAATGTAAGAAGACATTTTTTACTTATTCATAAAAGTGAAAAATAAATTTTAAAATCGTTGAAAGAGAAGCTTGTCAGCGACAAGTTGAAGAAAAAATAAGTCGAAGGAGAAGTGGATCTCCGATTCCAAGTGTGCATAGTGCTCAGATGATGGAATGGATCATATCCCAGTAACAAACAAATTTTGATAGAATGACAAGAAAATTACCCCTATGAAGAAAAAACCCAGTTCAATAAGAAATTATATAAATTTGGAGTAGGTAAGTTATTTTTATTATTTAAATAAATAACACAATTTTAATTTATTATTTATTTATTAGACGCTATGTGTCTTTTTCTTATGAGTTCTTGTTATAAACTAACTTAACAATTATTTTCTATATTCGATTACAACTATTATTGTCCTAAAATAAATTGCATAGTTTAACATTTTGTATTGCATTTATTTAGGTCAATAAATAATGCTTAGTATCAATTTTACAATTATTATTTTCTTTAAATATTTTGCATTCTTAATCATTTTATATTTGGGTTAACCAAAGTGCTTTAAAAGCGGAAGTTAATAAATTAATAAAATCGCTTTTGTTAATTTAAGCAATTATTAAGTTGAACTATATTTAGGTCAACATCATAATGCCATATCAACTGATATTAAATCAAAACGGTAAATTTGCAATAATAAACATTTTGTTCCTGAACTGGTACAAGCAACTTTGATGAAGTTTTGAGAAAAATAATAAATCTAATTGAAAAAGAAGAAAATGTAAAAATGTAGTAATTTCTTGTAACATTGAGGAATTATATATACTGATCCAAAATGAGGTACATATTGAAAATGAGAAATATTAAAAAGTTAAAATCATATAGAACATATACCCTATTAGATAATTTAGAAAAACAGGACCTGTTGGAATTAACAAATATGAAAACCATCATCATGGTATTGATAAGATATACATATTTAGAGCTTAAACGAAGGTACTATAACCCAAATTTAAGAAAAGAAGTAACAAAAGTTGTAAACAATTGTGAGATATGTAATGAAGTTGAAAGAAGGCCCTTAAGATTGCCTTTCCAAAAAAATGAGTCCCCTCGTCTACACATGAGATTTACCATACAGATATTTGGCATATGGACCAAAGGAACTCATGCATTACTATTATTGCTAGATTTTCTAAATATGCTTTGATTCAGCAAATTGAAGAGCGAAGACCATATAATTTTATTAAACATTTTACAATCTTAGTTAACTTGATGCGAACCCCGAAGAAGCCTATTATGGACAATGAACCAGGTTTTGCCTCATACCTTTTTAGGGATTTTTTAGAAAATTTATAGACACACTAGAAATTCTAGATAGCGATATATGTATTTACGGTCTTGTATAAAATGCAAAGGGACAAAAATTGGCGAAATTTTATACAAAAATTTCTCCCTCCAGAAATATATTTAATTTCTGCAGAGCAATTCAATTTTTTGCAATTAGATCGCCAAAAGATGCTTAAAATGAGCAGAAACACGTTGTTTTTTGACGCCACAGGAAATGTCGTAAAAAATGGACCCCAATTCAAAGCGAGTATTTTTATATTCATTTGTGCCCCACATTAGGAAGGGAAACGAAAAGGGTGTTACTCCAATAGCAGAAGCTTTTTTGTGCTCGCATTATTCGGAGGACATAGAACGATTTTTGCTTGCCAGGAAAGTAAATGCTATAATAAGAGCCTGTAACAACAATAAAGACGTCGAAGCAAAATTTTAAAGATCCAGTGGCTATTAGTCTGTTAAAACAGCAGTTCTTATGTGCTGTTAATACTAATAATTATAAAACGTTCATTTTCTGTTTAGAAAATATGTTAAAAAAAATTTTCTGAACCCTAACAAGACAGAAAAAGTAAAAAAATCAATAAAATATTTAAAAACATTGATAAACAACAAATTGGTGGGGAAAGAGGAAAAAGAAGGCGCAACGAATATTTCTAAGGAAATGTCAACAAAATGGCAAACTATAAAAAGAGTCCGTTTTATTTTAAGGCGCTTCATTTATATCTTAAAATTAAAAAAGAGTAACGAAATATTGGAAAAATATATGTATATTTTACAAAAACCAGAAGCTTCTCTAATTTAAAAGAAATATGCGCCTTATGGACTAGCATGATGGGATATTTTGTTGAAAATAAAGAAAGATCGAGAATATCAAATAGCCCAGTGGAAAGCTATTTTAATATCAATAAAAGTATAACTCTGGAAAGCAAAGCCAATGTTCTTCCTTCAGTTTACGTCAGAAAAGCTTACGGATACGGATAAAGCGAAAATTAATGACAAAGAGAGTGTTTATTCAAATCTAATCCCCAAAAAATTGAAAAATTAAATAAATCCGATACCTATTTTTGAAAAAATATCCGGAAATTTCAGAAGGCAGCCGGCGCAAATAAAAAACAAAAAGTGTATTCTTCACACATTTTACTCAGTAAGTGAAAATGAAAGAAAGTGTTTCATCCCATTTGTTGACTTTGAAGAATTTAAATGTTTTGAGTCACGTAAACAATTGTGTAATCACATCATAGATATTTATGTAAATATCTTGCCAATTAAAGAAAAAACTTCTGTCGTGGCTTTTACTACCGAGGAAGGAAAACATTTTTTCACGGCGAAACTATCTTCCATCTGCCTTCGGACACAGTAGGAACAGTTTGTATTCCAATTATACATTTGGGCCACTTCACTTTAGTTTATTTAAATACTAAAGAAAACCAACTCTTTTATTTTGACCCGTTTCGCGGCAGTCAAAAAATTACAAATAAAATTTTCGAAACGCTGAAAAACAAAATCTGGGAAACTATCGAACCAACAAGATAGTTTTAACTGTTGGGTATTTGTGTGCTAATACATCGAGGCACTACTGCAGAGCAGAAAGTTAACAGTATTGTGGAAGAATCAGACAATATGGCGGAAATATGTATTCATTGCGGTACAAAAGCGAAGGCAATGCTTTTCCATGCAAGCAAAATAACAGCCAGCCTGCAATAGCTGCTATGCTTTTAATTATGGAACGACCCTTTTTAACAACAACGAACCCTACATATTTTGTAAAAACAATACTATTTTTTCATTGTACACACATGCATACTTATATCTTTTTATTTGTTTGTTTTATAAACATATGCATATGTTTTATACTTTAAAATTAGAAACAAAAAAATACAAAAACAGACATTTATAATTTGATGCATGTTATTAAAGCACATGAAAACTATCACTCAATATTGCCAAATATAACTGACATAGTATATGCATATATATGTGGGAACACAGGTTAACGGACAGATACATCAAGTACAACGCTGACACACCACATAATACAACAGTGACGTACTTATCACTACAGTACAAAGACAAATGAGGAAAAAAGGACAGACGAACGCACAACAAGTTGTTAGCGCAGTGGTTTAAGTAGGGTTCTCGAAGAAACGTTGTGCAATGTGAGACATAAAGTTGTTAAAAAGTAGCCTATACATTTCCAAACAGGGAAAGTAGTTAATTCTTTTAAGTTTAAGGAATCGTGAGTTTTAATCATAATTCTTACACACACACACACACACATATATATATATAAGTATATCTAAGTTAATTTACTTATTAAAATTTTGGTTATAATAAATAAATAAATCCATTTATTTTTTAAATACCTGTGCATAGACGTAAATATATTATTATTTATAAGTAGAAAAGAGACAAAATTTATTCAAGCAAAAACTACTACGCATTTAACAGCTTTCTTCATTAAAATGAATAAGATCGCCCATCTCCTACCATTTTCGCCTTCCTTTTTCAGATTTCAAAAGTCGAAATTTGGAAAAATTTTCTCTTATTTCCAAAACACAAACTGTTGCGACTCTTGAATATTAGACATTCATAAGGATGGGCTAAGGGGTTTCAAGAAACTTTATGGTCATTTTTATGGACTGGACAGCCAAAATCATTTTCTAAATAATCAAGTATGTCAAAATTTTCCTGTTGTGGCCTCCCTAAAGAAAGACACACCGAAATCAGATTACCCTATATTCTGTTTAGACAAGATTAATGAGCAACAAGAATTTTAATAGACACTGGTCCCACTGAGAATTTAATCCAAATATGTAGATCATTGCCCAGAAGAATTTATTTTTAACCAAAACACTCCATTACGAATAAGAACTGCCAAAGGCTATTTAAAGATAAAGGAAGAGGCAAGAATCAATAAGAATGCCCTTCAAATAGTATTGAAGAAGGACATAACCTTTAAAATTTATGACTTTCATCCCAACTTTAATGGAATCTTTGGAACGCAGTAACTGCGTGATAACAACAGTGTTATAGATTATAGGAGGAAAATAAGAATAATAAATAATCTGGAATGGAGGGGCAGAATGAAAATATATGTATTTGATAGAGATAAATGAAATAGAAAAGTTGTCCGAGTTGCATCACCTGGATGAATTAGGAACAGTTGACGAATGAAGAACAGCACACCTAAACAAAGAAAAAGATCAATTGCTTAGAAAAGTTATTAAGCAGTTTTCAGATGTTTTCTACAAGAAAGGAGATAGCTTGACATTTACAAACGAAGTAAAACCCTCAGTCCCAACCAATAACGTAAATCCAATTTATACAGGATCATATATGTAGATATCCCGAGATACATAGAAATGAGGGTAAAAAGCAAATGGACGAAATGTTAGAGCAGGGTCGAAGATGTATTAGATAAATTAGGAAGAGCAAATTATTTCTCTTCGTTAGATTTAACAAACGGTTTTTATCAAATAGAGGTTTCTCTACAAATGACGGGCATTAAGAAACTAGACGCATGTCATTTGGCCTGAAAAGTGCTCCATCTGCATTCGAAAGAATGCTTAATAATGTATTGAGAGATTATATTAATAAAATATGCGTCATTTATATGGACGATATACTGGTGTTTGGAACTTCACTGCAAGAACATCTGGATAAATTGTCCAAGATTTACATTACAAAAAGCCAATCTAAAGGTTTTATTGAATAAATGCGATTTTCTGCAGAAGGAAACTAACTTTCTTTGTCACGTGGTGACCACAGAAGGCATTAAACCAGACCCCAAAAAAATAGAGTGTATCAAAGGTTTTGCCATACTAAAACGCAAGCAACTTTGCACTTGTTACGGTGTGGTCACAGGAAAATGTACCTCTGGCCTTTGCTTCAAGAACCTTAAGTCAGCATGTAATAAATTATAGTACGATTGAAAAGGAAATATTGGCTATAGTTTGGGCTTGTCAGCAATTTCGACACTACCTTTATGCTAGAAAGATTCAGTTTCAAACTGAACCACTGACCGACCATTGGTATGGGTAGCGTCATTCAAGGAGCCTAATTCATTGGTTCGTTGGAAAATTATACTCAATGAATATGAGTTTGATATTCAACATGTAGAAGGCAAAGGAAATAAAGTGGCAGATGCTTTATCCCGTATTACTGCAAAGCAATCAGAAATACTTTTTTTCGAATGCAACGAGTGCCATAAGGTTTATGAAAGGAAAGTTATTTTAGAGCAACACATTCAAAACATGGTCATCTTCCAGTGTAACCTACATAGTGAAAAGAATTTTGAAAGCAAATTAAATGTAAGAAGACATTTTTTACTTATTCATAAAAGTGAAAAATAAATTTTAAAATCGTTGAAAGAGAAGCTTGTCAGCGACAAGTTGAAGAAAAAATAAGTCGAAGGAGAAGTGGATCTCCGATTCCAAGTGTGCATAGTGCTCAGATGATGGAATGGATCATATCCCAGTAACAAACAAATTTTGATAGAATGACAAGAAAATTACCCCTATGAAGAAAAAACCCAGTTCAATAAGAAATTATATAAATTTGGAGTAGGTAAGTTATTTTTATTATTTAAATAAATAACACAATTTTAATTTATTATTTATTTATTAGACGCTATGTGTCTTTTTCTTATGAGTTCTTGTTATAAACTAACTTAACAATTATTTTCTATATTCGATTACAACTATTATTGTCCTAAAATAAATTGCATAGTTTAACATTTTGTATTGCATTTATTTAGGTCAATAAATAATGCTTAGTATCAATTTTACAATTATTATTTTCTTTAAATATTTTGCATTCTTAATCATTTTATATTTGGGTTAACCAAAGTGCTTTAAAAGCGGAAGTTAATAAATTAATAAAATCGCTTTTGTTAATTTAAGCAATTATTAAGTTGAACTATATTTAGGTCAACATCATAATGCCATATCAACTGATATTAAATCAAAACGGTAAATTTGCAATAATAAACATTTTGTTCCTGAACTGGTACAAGCAACTTTGATGAAGTTTTGAGAAAAATAATAAATCTAATTGAAAAAGAAGAAAATGTAAAAATGTAGTAATTTCTTGTAACATTGAGGAATTATATATACTGATCCAAAATGAGGTACATATTGAAAATGAGAAATATTAAAAAGTTAAAATCATATAGAACATATACCCTATTAGATAATTTAGAAAAACAGGACCTGTTGGAATTAACAAATATGAAAACCATCATCATGGTATTGATAAGATATACATATTTAGAGCTTAAACGAAGGTACTATAACCCAAATTTAAGAAAAGAAGTAACAAAAGTTGTAAACAATTGTGAGATATGTAATGAAGTTGAAAGAAGGCCCTTAAGATTGCCTTTCCAAAAAAATGAGTCCCCTCGTCTACACATGAGATTTACCATACAGATATTTGGCATATGGACCAAAGGAACTCATGCATTACTATTATTGCTAGATTTTCTAAATATGCTTTGATTCAGCAAATTGAAGAGCGAAGACCATATAATTTTATTAAACATTTTACAATCTTAGTTAACTTGATGCGAACCCCGAAGAAGCCTATTATGGACAATGAACCAGGTTTTGCCTCATACCTTTTTAGGGATTTTTTAGAAAATTTATAGACACACTAGAAATTCTAGATAGCGATATATGTATTTACGGTCTTGTATAAAATGCAAAGGGACAAAAATTGGCGAAATTTTATACAAAAATTTCTCCCTCCAGAAATATATTTAATTTCTGCAGAGCAATTCAATTTTTTGCAATTAGATCGCCAAAAGATGCTTAAAATGAGCAGAAACACGTTGTTTTTTGACGCCACAGGAAATGTCGTAAAAAATGGACCCCAATTCAAAGCGAGTATTTTTATATTCATTTGTGCCCCACATTAGGAAGGGAAACGAAAAGGGTGTTACTCCAATAGCAGAAGCTTTTTTGTGCTCGCATTATTCGGAGGACATAGAACGATTTTTGCTTGCCAGGAAAGTAAATGCTATAATAAGAGCCTGTAACAACAATAAAGACGTCGAAGCAAAATTTTAAAGATCCAGTGGCTATTAGTCTGTTAAAACAGCAGTTCTTATGTGCTGTTAATACTAATAATTATAAAACGTTCATTTTCTGTTTAGAAAATATGTTAAAAAAAATTTTCTGAACCCTAACAAGACAGAAAAAGTAAAAAAATCAATAAAATATTTAAAAACATTGATAAACAACAAATTGGTGGGGAAAGAGGAAAAAGAAGGCGCAACGAATATTTCTAAGGAAATGTCAACAAAATGGCAAACTATAAAAAGAGTCCGTTTTATTTTAAGGCGCTTCATTTATATCTTAAAATTAAAAAAGAGTAACGAAATATTGGAAAAATATATGTATATTTTACAAAAACCAGAAGCTTCTCTAATTTAAAAGAAATATGCGCCTTATGGACTAGCATGATGGGATATTTTGTTGAAAATAAAGAAAGATCGAGAATATCAAATAGCCCAGTGGAAAGCTATTTTAATATCAATAAAAGTATAACTCTGGAAAGCAAAGCCAATGTTCTTCCTTCAGTTTACGTCAGAAAAGCTTACGGATACGGATAAAGCGAAAATTAATGACAAAGAGAGTGTTTATTCAAATCTAATCCCCAAAAAATTGAAAAATTAAATAAATCCGATACCTATTTTTGAAAAAATATCCGGAAATTTCAGAAGGCAGCCGGCGCAAATAAAAAACAAAAAGTGTATTCTTCACACATTTTACTCAGTAAGTGAAAATGAAAGAAAGTGTTTCATCCCATTTGTTGACTTTGAAGAATTTAAATGTTTTGAGTCACGTAAACAATTGTGTAATCACATCATAGATATTTATGTAAATATCTTGCCAATTAAAGAAAAAACTTCTGTCGTGGCTTTTACTACCGAGGAAGGAAAACATTTTTTTCACGGCGAAACTATCTTCCATCTGCCTTCGGACACAGTAGGAACAGTTTGTATTCCAATTATACATTTGGGCCACTTCACTTTAGTTTATTTAAATACTAAAGAAAACCAACTCTTTTATTTTGACCCGTTTCGCGGCAGTCAAAAAATTACAAATAAAATTTTCGAAACGCTGAAAAACAAAATCTGGGAAACTATCGAACCAACAAGATAGTTTTAACTGTTGGGTATTTGTGTGCTAATACATCGAGGCACTACTGCAGAGCAGAAAGTTAACAGTATTGTGGAAGAATCAGACAATATGGCGGAAATATGTATTCATTGCGGTACAAAAGCGAAGGCAATGCTTTTCCATGCAAGCAAAATAACAGCCAGCCTGCAATAGCTTCTTCTTCTTCTTCTTCTTTTGGCGCTACAGTCCGTGGTGAACCTGGGCCTCAACCAACAAAGTTTTGATTCTTTGTTGTTGTGTCGAAACTAGTGTTTTTACACGGTAGGGAAGTTACCCCCACGCCTGCAATAGCTGCTATGCTTTTAATTATGGAACGACCCTTTTTAACAACAACGAACCCTACATATTTTGTAAAAACAATACTATTTTTTCATTGTACACACATGCATACTTATATCTTTTTATTTGTTTGTTTTATAAACATATGCATATGTTTTATACTTTAAAATTAGAAACAAAAAAATACAAAAACAGACATTTATAATTTGATGCATGTTATTAAAGCACATGAAAACTATCACTCAATATTGCCAAATATAACTGACATAGTATATGCATATATATGTGGGAACACAGGTTAACGGACAGATACATCAAGTACAACGCTGACACACCACATAATACAACAGTGACGTACTTATCACTACAGTACAAAGACAAATGAGGAAAAAAGGACAGACGAACGCACAACAAGTTGTTAGCGCAGTGGTTTAAGTAGGGTTCTCGAAGAAACGTTGTGCAATGTGAGACATAAAGTTGTTAAAAAGTAGCCTATACATTTCCAAACAGGGAAAGTAGTTAATTCTTTTAAGTTTAAGGAATCGTGAGTTTTAATCATAATTCTTACACACACACACACACATATATATATATATAAGTATATCTAAGTTAATTTACTTATTAAAATTTTGGTTATAATAAATAAATAAATCCATTTATTTTTTAAATACCTGTGCATAGACGTAAATATATTATTATTTATAAGTAGAAAAGAGACAAAATTTATTCAAGCAAAAACTACTACGCATTTAACAGCTTTCTTCATTAAAATGAATAAGATCGCCCATCTCCTACCATTTTCGCCTTCCTTTTTCAGATTTCAAAAGTCGAAATTTGGAAAAATTTTCTCTTATTTCCAAAACACAAACTGTTGCGACTCTTGAATATTAGACATTCATAAGGATGGGCTAAGGGGTTTCAAGAAACTTTATGGTCATTTTTATGGACTGGACAGCCAAAATCATTTTCTAAATAATCAAGTATGTCAAAATTTTCCTGTTGTGGCCTCCCTAAAGAAAGACACACCGAAATCAGATTACCCTATATTCTGTTTAGACAAGATTAATGAGCAACAAGAATTTTAATAGACACTGGTCCCACTGAGAATTTAATCCAAATATGTAGATCATTGCCCAGAAGAATTTATTTTTAACCAAAACACTCCATTACGAATAAGAACTGCCAAAGGCTATTTAAAGATAAAGGAAGAGGCAAGAATCAATAAGAATGCCCTTCAAATAGTATTGAAGAAGGACATAACCTTTAAAATTTATGACTTTCATCCCAACTTTAATGGAATCTTTGGAACGCAGTAACTGCGTGATAACAACAGTGTTATAGATTATAGGAGGAAAATAAGAATAATAAATAATCTGGAATGGAGGGGCAGAATGAAAATATATGTATTTGATAGAGATAAATGAAATAGAAAAGTTGTCCGAGTTGCATCACCTGGATGAATTAGGAACAGTTGACGAATGAAGAACAGCACACCTAAACAAAGAAAAAGATCAATTGCTTAGAAAAGTTATTAAGCAGTTTTCAGATGTTTTCTACAAGAAAGGAGATAGCTTGACATTTACAAACGAAGTAAAACCCTCAGTCCCAACCAATAATGTAAATCCAATTTATACAGGATCATATATGTAGATATCCCGAGATACATAGAAATGAGGGTAAAAAGCAAATGGACGAAATGTTAGAGCAGGGTCGAAGATGTATTAGATAAATTAGGAAGAGCAAATTATTTCTCTTCGTTAGATTTAACAAACGGTTTTTATCAAATAGAGGTTTCTCTACAAATGACGGGCATTAAGAAACTAGACGCATGTCATTTGGCCTGAAAAGTGCTCCATCTGCATTCGAAAGAATGCTTAATAATGTATTGAGAGATTATATTAATAAAATATGCGTCATTTATATGGACGATATACTGGTGTTTGGAACTTCACTGCAAGAACATCTGGATAAATTGTCCAAGATTTACATTACAAAAAGCCAATCTAAAGGTTTTATTGAATAAATGCGATTTTCTGCAGAAGGAAACTAACTTTCTTTGTCACGTGGTGACCACAGAAGGCATTAAACCAGGCCCCAAAAAAATAGAGTGTATCAAAGGTTTTGCCATACTAAAACGCAAGCAACTTTGCACTTGTTACGGTGTGGTCACAGGAAAATGTACCTCTGGCCTTTGCTTCAAGAACCTTAAGTCAGCATGTAATAAATTATAGTACGATTGAAAAGGAAATATTGGCTATAGTTTGGGCTTGTCAGCAATTTCGACACTACCTTTATGCTAGAAAGATTCAGTTTCAAACTGAACCACCGACCGACCATTGGTATGGGTAGCGTCATTCAAGGAGCCTAATTCATTGGTTCGTTGGAAAATTATACTCAATGAATATGAGTTTGATATTCAACATGTAGAAGGCAAAGAAAATAAAGTGCAGATGCTTTATCCCGTATTACTGCAAAGCAATCAGAAATACTTTTTTTCGAATGCAACGAGTGCCATAAGGTTTATGAAAGGAAAGTTATTTTAGAGCAACACATTCAAAACATGGTCATCTTCCAGTGTAACCTACATAGTGAAAAGAATTTTGAAAGCAAATTAAATGTAAGAAGACATTTTTTACTTATTCATAAAAGTGAAAAATAAATTTTAAAATCGTTGAAAGAGAAGCTTGTCAGCGACAAGTTGAAGAAAAAATAAGTCGAAGGAGAAGTGGATCTCCAATTCCAAGTGTGCATAGTGCTCAGATGATGGAATGGATCATATCCCAGTAACAAACAAATTTTGATAGAATGACAAGAAAATTACCCCTATGAAGAAAAAACCCAGTTCAATAAGAAATTATATAAATTTGGAGTAGGTAAGTTATTTTTATTATTTAAATAAATAACACAATTTTAATTTATTATTTATTTATTAGACGCTATGTGTCTTTTTCTTATGAGTTCTTGTTATAAACTAACTTAACAATTATTTTCTATATTCGATTACAACTATTATTGTCCTAAAATAAATTGCATAGTTTAACATTTTGTATTGCATTTATTTAGGTCAATAAATAATGCTTAGTATCAATTTTACAATTATTATTTTCTTTAAATATTTTGCATTCTTAATCATTTTATATTTGGGTTAACCAAAGTGCTTTAAAAGCGGAAGTTAATAAATTAATAAAATCGCTTTTGTTAATTTAAGCAATTATTAAGTTGAACTATATTTAGGTCAACATCATAATGCCATATCAACTGATATTAAATCAAAACGGTAAATTTGCAATAATAAACATTTTGTTCCTGAACTGGTACAAGCAACTTTGATGAAGTTTTGAGAAAAATAATAAATCTAATTGAAAAAGAAGAAAATGTAAAAATGTAGTAATTTCTTGTAACATTGAGGAATTATATATACTGATCCAAAATGAGGTACATATTGAAAATGAGAAATATTAAAAAGTTAAAATCATATAGAACATATACCCTATTAGATAATTTAGAAAAACAGGACCTGTTGGAATTAACAAATATGAAAACCATCATCATGGTATTGATAAGATATACATATTTAGAGCTTAAACGAAGGTACTATAACCCAAATTTAAGAAAAGAAGTAACAAAAGTTGTAAACAATTGTGAGATATGTAATGAAGTTGAAAGAAGGCCCTTAAGATTGCCTTTCCAAAAAAATGAGTCCCCTCGTCTACACATGAGATTTACCATACAGATATTTGGCATATGGACCAAAGGAACTCATGCATTACTATTATTGCTAGATTTTCTAAATATGCTTTGATTCAGCAAATTGAAGAGCGAAGACCATATAATTTTATTAAACATTTTACAATCTTAGTTAACTTGATGCGAACCCCGAAGAAGCCTATTATGGACAATGAACCAGGTTTTGCCTCATACCTTTTTAGGGATTTTTTAGAAAATTTATAGACACACTAGAAATTCTAGATAGCGATATATGTATTTACGGTCTTGTATAAAATGCAAAGGGACAAAAATTGGCGAAATTTTATACAAAAATTTCTCCCTCCAGAAATATATTTAATTTCTGCAGAGCAATTCAATTTTTTGCAATTAGATCGCCAAAAGATGCTTAAAATGAGCAGAAACACGTTGTTTTTTGACGCCACAGGAAATGTCGCAAAAAATGGACCCCAATTCAAAGCGAGTATTTTTATATTCATTTGTGCCCCACATTAGGAAGGGAAACGAAAAGGGTGTTACTCCAATAGCAGAAGCTTTTTTGTGCTCGCATTATTCGGAGGACATAGAACGATTTTTGCTTGCCAGGAAAGTAAATGCTATAATAAGAGCCTGTAACAACAATAAAGACGTCGAAGCAAAATTTTAAAGATCCAGTGGCTATTAGTCTGTTAAAACAGCAGTTCTTATGTGCTGTTAATACTAATAATTATAAAACGTTCATTTTCTGTTTAGAAAATATGTTAAAAAAAATTTTCTGAACCCTAACAAGACAGAAAAAGTAAAAAAATCAATAAAATATTTAAAAACATTGATAAACAACAAATTGGTGGGGAAAGAGGAAAAAGAAGGCGCAACGAATATTTCTAAGGAAATGTCAACAAAATGGCAAACTATAAAAAGAGTCCGTTTTATTTTAAGGCGCTTCATTTATATCTTAAAATTAAAAAAGAGTAACGAAATATTGGAAAAATATATGTATATTTTACAAAAACCAGAAGCTTCTCTAATTTAAAAGAAATATGCGCCTTATGGACTAGCATGATGGGATATTTTGTTGAAAATAAAGAAAGATCGAGAATATCAAATAGCCCAGTGGAAAGCTATTTTAATATCAATAAAAGTATAACTCTGGAAAGCAAAGCCAATGTTCTTCCTTCAGTTTACGTCAGAAAAGCTTACGGATACGGATAAAGCGAAAATTAATGACAAAGAGAGTGTTTATTCAAATCTAATCCCCAAAAAATTGAAAAATTAAATAAATCCGATACCTATTTTTGAAAAAATATCCGGAAATTTCAGAAGGCAGCCGGCGCAAATAAAAAACAAAAAGTGTATTCTTCACACATTTTACTCAGTAAGTGAAAATGAAAGAAAGTGTTTCATCCCATTTGTTGACTTTGAAGAATTTAAATGTTTTGAGTCACGTAAACAATTGTGTAATCACATCATAGATATTTATGTAAATATCTTGCCAATTAAAGAAAAAACTTCTGTCGTGGCTTTTACTACCGAGGAAGGAAAACATTTTTTTCACGGCGAAACTATCTTCCATCTGCCTTCGGACACAGTAGGAACAGTTTGTATTCCAATTATACATTTGGGCCACTTCACTTTAGTTTATTTAAATACTAAAGAAAACCAACTCTTTTATTTTGACCCGTTTCGCGGCAGTCAAAAAATTACAAATAAAATTTTCGAAACGCTGAAAAACAAAATCTGGGAAACTATCGAACCAACAAGATAGTTTTAACTGTTGGGTATTTGTGTGCTAATACATCGAGGCACTACTGCAGAGCAGAAAGTTAACAGTATTGTGGAAGAATCAGACAATATGGCGGAAATATGTATTCATTGCGGTACAAAAGCGAAGGCAATGCTTTTCCATGCAAGCAAAATAACAGCCAGCCTGCAATAGCTGCTATGCTTTTAATTATGGAACGACCCTTTTTAACAACAACGAACCCTACATATTTTGTAAAAACAATACTATTTTTTCATTGTACACACATGCATACTTATATCTTTTTATTTGTTTGTTTTATAAACATATGCATATGTTTTATACTTTAAAATTAGAAACAAAAAAATACAAAAACAGACATTTATAATTTGATGCATGTTATTAAAGCACATGAAAACTATCACTCAATATTGCCAAATATAACTGACATAGTATATGCATATATATGTGGGAACACAGGTTAACGGACAGATACATCAAGTACAACGCTGACACACCACATAATACAACAGTGACGTACTTATCACTACAGTACAAAGACAAATGAGGAAAAAAGGACAGACGAACGCACAACAAGTTGTTAGCGCAGTGGTTTAAGTAGGGTTCTCGAAGAAACGTTGTGCAATGTGAGACATAAAGTTGTTAAAAAGTAGCCTATACATTTCCAAACAGGGAAAGTAGTTAATTCTTTTAAGTTTAAGGAATCGTGAGTTTTAATCATAATTCTTACACACACACACACACACATATATATATATAAGTATATCTAAGTTAATTTACTTATTAAAATTTTGGTTATAATAAATAAATAAATCCATTTATTTTTTAAATACCTGTGCATAGACGTAAATATATTATTATTTATAAGTAGAAAAGAGACAAAATTTATTCAAGCAAAAACTACTACGCATTTAACAGCTTTCTTCATTAAAATGAATAAGATCGCCCATCTCCTACCATTTTCGCCTTCCTTTTTCAGATTTCAAAAGTCGAAATTTGGAAAAATTTTCTCTTATTTCCAAAACACAAACTGTTGCGACTCTTGAATATTAGACATTCATAAGGATGGGCTAAGGGGTTTCAAGAAACTTTATGGTCATTTTTATGGACTGGACAGCCAAAATCATTTTCTAAATAATCAAGTATGTCAAAATTTTCCTGTTGTGGCCTCCCTAAAGAAAGACACACCGAAATCAGATTACCCTATATTCTGTTTAGACAAGATTAATGAGCAACAAGAATTTTAATAGACACTGGTCCCACTGAGAATTTAATCCAAATATGTAGATCATTGCCCAGAAGAATTTATTTTTAACCAAAACACTCCATTACGAATAAGAACTGCCAAAGGCTATTTAAAGATAAAGGAAGAGGCAAGAATCAATAAGAATGCCCTTCAAATAGTATTGAAGAAGGACATAACCTTTAAAATTTATGACTTTCATCCCAACTTTAATGGAATCTTTGGAACGCAGTTACTGCGTGATAACAACAGTGTTATAGATTATAGGAGGAAAATAAAAATAATAAATAATCTGGAATGGAGGGGCAGAATGAAAATATATGTATTTGATAGAGATAAATGAAATAGAAAAGTTGTCCGAGTTGCATCACCTGGATGAATTAGGAACAGTTGACGAATGAAGAACAGCACACCTAAACAAAGAAAAAGATCAATTGCTTAGAAAAGTTATTAAGCAGTTTTCAGATGTTTTCTACAAGAAAGGAGATAGCTTGACATTTACAAACGAAGTAAAACCCTCAGTCCCAACCAATAATGTAAATCCAATTTATACAGGATCATATATGTAGATATCCCGAGATACATAGAAATGAGGGTAAAAAGCAAATGGACGAAATGTTAGAGCAGGGTCGAAGATGTATTAGATAAATTAGGAAGAGCAAATTATTTCTCTTCGTTAGATTTAACAAACGGTTTTTATCAAATAGAGGTTTCTCTACAAATGACGGGCATTAAGAAACTAGACGCATGTCATTTGGCCTGAAAAGTGCTCCATCTGCATTCGAAAGAATGCTTAATAATGTATTGAGAGATTATATTAATAAAATATGCGTCATTTATATGGACGATATACTGGTGTTTGGAACTTCACTGCAAGAACATCTGGATAAATTGTCCAAGATTTACATTACAAAAAGCCAATCTAAAGGTTTTATTGAATAAATGCGATTTTCTGCAGAAGGAAACTAACTTTCTTTGTCACGTGGTGACCACAGAAGGCATTAAACCAGACCCCAAAAAAATAGAGTGTATCAAAGGTTTTGCCATACTAAAACGCAAGCAACTTTGCACTTGTTACGGTGTGGTCACAGGAAAATGTACCTCTGGCCTTTGCTTCAAGAACCTTAAGCCAGCATGTAATAAATTATAGTACGATTGAAAAGGAAATATTGGCTATAGTTTGGGCTTGTCAGCAATTTCGACACTACCTTTATGCTAGAAAGATTCAGTTTCAAACTGAACCACCGACCGACCATTGGTATGGGTAGCGTCACTCAAGGAGCCTAATTCATTGGTTCGTTGGAAAATTATACTCAATGAATATGAGTTTGATATTCAACATGTAGAAGGCAAAGAAAATAAAGTGCAGATGCTTTATCCCGTATTACTGCAAAGCAATCAGAAATACTTTTTTTCGAATGCAACGAGTGCCATAAGGTTTATGAAAGGAAAGTTATTTTAGAGCAACACATTCAAAACATGGTCATCTTCCAGTGTAACCTACATAGTGAAAAGAATTTTGAAAGCAAATTAAATGTAAGAAGACATTTTTTACTTATTCATAAAAGTGAAAAATAAATTTTAAAATCGTTGAAAGAGAAGCTTGTCAGCGACAAGTTGAAGAAAAAATAAGTCGAAGGAGAAGTGGATCTCCGATTCCAAGTGTGCATAGTGCTCAGATGATGGAATGGATCATATCCCAGTAACAAACAAATTTTGATAGAATGACAAGAAAATTACCCCTATGAAGAAAAAACCCAGTTCAATAAGAAATTATATAAATTTGGAGTAGGTAAGTTATTTTTATTATTTAAATAAATAACACAATTTTAATTTATTATTTATTTATTAGACGCTATGTGTCTTTTTCTTATGAGTTCTTGTTATAAACTAACTTAACAATTATTTTCTATATTCGATTACAACTATTATTGTCCTAAAATAAATTGTATAGTTTAACATTTTGTATTGCATTTATTTAGGTCAATAAATAATGCTTAGTATCAATTTTACAATTATTATTTTCTTTAAATATTTTGCATTCTTAATCATTTTATATTTGGGTTAACCAAAGTGCTTTAAAAGCGGAAGTTAATAAATTAATAAAATCGCTTTTGTTAATTTAAGCAATTATTAAGTTGAACTATATTTAGGTCAACATCATAATGCCATATCAACTGATATTAAATCAAAACGGTAAATTTGCAATAATAAACATTTTGTTCCTGAACTGGTACAAGCAACTTTGATGAAGTTTTGAGAAAAATAATAAATCTAATTGAAAAAGAAGAAAATGTAAAAATGTAGTAATTTCTTGTAACATTGAGGAATTATATATACTGATCCAAAATGAGGTACATATTGAAAATGAGAAATATTAAAAAGTTAAAATCATATAGAACATATACCCTATTAGATAATTTAGAAAAACAGGACCTGTTGGAATTAACAAATATGAAAACCATCATCATGGTATTGATAAGATATACATATTTAGAGCTTAAACGAAGGTACTATAACCCAAATTTAAGAAAAGAAGTAACAAAAGTTGTAAACAATTGTGAGATATGTAATGAAGTTGAAAGAAGGCCCTTAAGATTGCCTTTCCAAAAAAATGAGTCCCCTCGTCTACACATGAGATTTACCATACAGATATTTGGCATATGGACCAAAGGAACTCATGCATTACTATTATTGCTAGATTTTCTAAATATGCTTTGATTCAGCAAATTGAAGAGCGAAGACCATATAATTTTATTAAACATTTTACAATCTTAGTTAACTTGATGCGAACCCCGAAGAAGCCTATTATGGACAATGAACCAGGTTTTGCCTCATACCTTTTTAGGGATTTTTTAGAAAATTTATAGACACACTAGAAATTCTAGATAGCGATATATGTATTTACGGTCTTGTATAAAATGCAAAGGGACAAAAATTGGCGAAATTTTATACAAAAATTTCTCCCTCCAGAAATATATTTAATTTCTGCAGAGCAATTCAATTTTTTGCAATTAGATCGCCAAAAGATGCTTAAAATGAGCAGAAACACGTTGTTTTTTGACGCCACAGGAAATGTCGTAAAAAATGGACCCCAATTCAAAGCGAGTATTTTTATATTCATTTGTGCCCCACATTAGGAAGGGAAACGAAAAGGGTGTTACTCCAATAGCAGAAGCTTTTTTGTGCTCGCATTATTCGGAGGACATAGAACGATTTTTGCTTGCCAGGAAAGTAAATGCTATAATAAGAGCCTCTAACAACAATAAAGACGTCGAAGCAAAATTTTAAAGATCCAGTGGCTATTAGTCTGTTAAAACAGCAGTTCTTATGTGCTGTTAATACTAATAATTATAAAACATTCATTTTCTGTTTAGAAAATATGTTAAAAAAAATTTTCTGAACCCTAACAAGACAGAAAAAGTAAAAAAATCAATAAAATATTTAAAAACATTGATAAACAACAAATTGGTGGGGAAAGAGGAAAAAGAAGGCGCAACGAATATTTCTAAGGAAATGTCAACAAAATGGCAAACTATAAAAAGAGTCCGTTTTATTTTAAGGCGCTTCATTTATATCTTAAAATTAAAAAAGAGTAACGAAATATTGGAAAAATATATGTATATTTTACAAAAACCAGAAGCTTCTCTAATTTAAAAGAAATATGCGCCTTATGGACTAGCATGATGGGATATTTTGTTGAAAATAAAGAAAGATCGAGAATATCAAATAGCCCAGTGGAAAGCTATTTTAATATCAATAAAAGTATAACTCTGGAAAGCAAAGCCAATGTTCTTCCTTCAGTTTACGTCAGAAAAGCTTACGGATACGGATAAAGCGAAAATTAATGACAAAGAGAGTGTTTATTCAAATCTAATCCCCAAAAAATTGAAAAATTAAATAAATCCGATACCTATTTTTGAAAAAATATCCGGAAATTTCAGAAGGCAGCCGGCGCAAATAAAAAACAAAAAGTGTATTCTTCACACATTTTACTCAGTAAGTGAAAATGAAAGAAAGTGTTTCATCCCATTTGTTGACTTTGAAGAATTTAAATGTTTTGAGTCACGTAAACAATTGTGTAATCACATCATAGATATTTATGTAAATATCTTGCCAATTAAAGAAAAAACTTCTGTCGTGGCTTTTACTACCGAGGAAGGAAAACATTTTTTTCACGGCGAAACTATCTTCCATCTGCCTTCGGACACAGTAGGAACAGTTTGTATTCCAATTATACATTTGGGCCACTTCACTTTAGTTTATTTAAATACTAAAGAAAACCAACTCTTTTATTTTGACCCGTTTCGCGGCAGTCAAAAAATTACAAATAAAATTTTCGAAACGCTGAAAAACAAAATCTGGGAAACTATCGAACCAACAAGATAGTTTTAACTGTTGGGTATTTGTGTGCTAATACATCGAGGCACTACTGCAGAGCAGAAAGTTAACAGTATTGTGGAAGAATCAGACAATATGGCGGAAATATGTATTCATTGCGGTACAAAAGCGAAGGCAATGCTTTTCCATGCAAGCAAAATAACAGCCAGCCTGCAATAGCTGCTATGCTTTTAATTATGGAACGACCCTTTTTAACAACAACGAACCCTACATATTTTGTAAAAACAATACTATTTTTTCATTGTACACACATGCATACTTATATCTTTTTATTTGTTTGTTTTATAAACATATGCATATGTTTTATACTTTAAAATTAGAAACAAAAAAATACAAAAACAGACATTTATAATTTGATGCATGTTATTAAAGCACATGAAAACTATCACTCAATATTGCCAAATATAACTGACATAGTATATGCATATATATGTGGGAACACAGGTTAACGGACAGATACATCAAGTACAACGCTGACACACCACATAATACAACAGTGACGTACTTATCACTACAGTACAAAGACAAATGAGGAAAAAAGGACAGACGAACGCACAACAAGTTGTTAGCGCAGTGGTTTAAGTAGGGTTCTCGAAGAAACGTTGTGCAATGTGAGACATAAAGTTGTTAAAAAGTAGCCTATACATTTCCAAACAGGGAAAGTAGTTAATTCTTTTAAGTTTAAGGAATCGTGAGTTTTAATCATAATTCTTACACACACACACACACACACATATATATATAAGTATATCTAAGTTAATTTACTTATTAAAATTTTGGTTATAATAAATAAATAAATCCATTTATTTTTTAAATACCTGTGCATAGACGTAAATATATTATTATTTATAAGTAGAAAAGAGACAAAATTTATTCAAGCAAAAACTACTACGCATTTAACAGCTTTCTTCATTAAAATGAATAAGATCGCCCATCTCCTACCATTTTCGCCTTCCTTTTTCAGATTTCAAAAGTCGAAATTTGGAAAAATTTTCTCTTATTTCCAAAACACAAACTGTTGCGACTCTTGAATATTAGACATTCATAAGGATGGGCTAAGGGGTTTCAAGAAACTTTATGGTCATTTTTATGGACTGGACAGCCAAAATCATTTTCTAAATAATCAAGTATGTCAAAATTTTCCTGTTGTGGCCTCCCTAAAGAAAGACACACCGAAATCAGATTACCCTATATTCTGTTTAGACAAGATTAATGAGCAACAAGAATTTTAATAGACACTGGTCCCACTGAGAATTTAATCCAAATATGTAGATCATTGCCCAGAAGAATTTATTTTTAACCAAAACACTCCATTACGAATAAGAACTGCCAAAGGCTATTTAAAGATAAAGGAAGAGGCAAGAATCAATAAGAATGCCCTTCAAATAGTATTGAAGAAGGACATAACCTTTAAAATTTATTTTATATTTTATTTTTTATTTATATAAAATTTTATTTATATATAATTTATGACTTTCAGTAACTGCGTGATAACAACAGTGTTATAGATTATAGGAGGAAAATAAGAATAATAAATAATCTGAAAATATATGTATTTGATAGAGATAAATGAAATAAAAAAGTTGTCCGAGCTGCATCACCTGGATGAATTAGGAACAGTTGACGAATGAAGAACAGCACACCTAAACAAAGAAGAAGATCAATTGCTTAGAAAAGTTATTAAGCAGTTTTCAGATGTTTTCTACAAGAAAGGAGATAGCTTGACATTTACAAACGAAGTAAAACCCTCAGTCCCAACCAATAATGTAAATCCAATTTATACAGGATCATATACATATGTAGATATCCCGAGATACATAGAAATGAGGGTAAAAAGCAAATGGACGAAATGTTAGAGCAGGGTCGAAGATGTATTAGATAAATTAGGAAGAGCAAATTATTTCTCTTCGTTAGATTTAACAAACGGTTTTTATCAAATAGAGGTTTCTCTACAAATGACGGGCATTAAGAAACTAGACGCATGTCATTTGGCCTGAAAAGTGCTCCATCTGCATTCGAAAGAATGCTTAATAATGTATTGAGAGATTATATTAATAAAATATGCGTCATTTATATGGACGATATACTGGTGTTTGGAACTTCACTGCAAGAACATCTGGATAATTTGTCCAAGATACTTCATACATTACAAAAAGCCAATCTAAAGGTTTTATTGAATAAATGCGATTTTCTGCAGAAGGAAACTAACTTTCTTTGTCACGTGGTGACCACAGAAGGCATTAAACCAGACCCCAAAAAAATAGAGTGTATCAAAGGTTTTGCCATACTAAAACGCAAGCAACTTTGCACTTGTTACGGTGTGGTCACAGGAAAATGTACCTCTGGCCTTTGCTTCAAGAACCTTAAGCCAGCATGTAATAAATTATAGTACGATTGAAAAGGAAATATTGGCTATAGTTTGGGCTTGTCAGCAATTTCGACACTACCTTTATGCTAGAAAGATTCAGTTTCAAACTGAACCACCGACCGACCATTGGTATGGGTAGCGTCACTCAAGGAGCCTAATTCATTGGTTCGTTGGAAAATTATACTCAATGAATATGAGTTTGATATTCAACATGTAGAAGGCAAAGAAAATAAAGTGCAGATGCTTTATCCCGTATTACTGCAAAGCAATCAGAAATACTTTTTTTCGAATGCAACGAGTGCCATAAGGTTTATGAAAGGAAAGTTATTTTAGAGCAACACATTCAAAACATGGTCATCTTCCAGTGTAACCTACATAGTGAAAAGAATTTTGAAAGCAAATTAAATGTAAGAAGACATTTTTTACTTATTCATAAAAGTGAAAAATAAATTTTAAAATCGTTGAAAGAGAAGCTTGTCAGCGACAAGTTGAAGAAAAAATAAGTCGAAGGAGAAGTGGATCTCCGATTCCAAGTGTGCATAGTGCTCAGATGATGGAATGGATCATATCCCAGTAACAAACAAATTTTGATAGAATGACAAGAAAATTACCCCTATGAAGAAAAAACCCAGTTCAATAAGAAATTATATAAATTTGGAGTAGGTAAGTTATTTTTATTATTTAAATAAATAACACAATTTTAATTTATTATTTATTTATTAGACGCTATGTGTCTTTTTCTTATGAGTTCTTGTTATAAACTAACTTAACAATTATTTTCTATATTCGATTACAACTATTATTGTCCTAAAATAAATTGTATAGTTTAACATTTTGTATTGCATTTATTTAGGTCAATAAATAATGCTTAGTATCAATTTTACAATTATTATTTTCTTTAAATATTTTGCATTCTTAATCATTTTATATTTGGGTTAACCAAAGTGCTTTAAAAGCGGAAGTTAATAAATTAATAAAATCGCTTTTGTTAATTTAAGCAATTATTAAGTTGAACTATATTTAGGTCAACATCATAATGCCATATCAACTGATATTAAATCAAAACGGTAAATTTGCAATAATAAACATTTTGTTCCTGAACTGGTACAAGCAACTTTGATGAAGTTTTGAGAAAAATAATAAATCTAATTGAAAAAGAAGAAAATGTAAAAATGTAGTAATTTCTTGTAACATTGAGGAATTATATATACTGATCCAAAATGAGGTACATATTGAAAATGAGAAATATTAAAAAGTTAAAATCATATAGAACATATACCCTATTAGATAATTTAGAAAAACAGGACCTGTTGGAATTAACAAATATGAAAACCATCATCATGGTATTGATAAGATATACATATTTAGAGCTTAAACGAAGGTACTATAACCCAAATTTAAGAAAAGAAGTAACAAAAGTTGTAAACAATTGTGAGATATGTAATGAAGTTGAAAGAAGGCCCTTAAGATTGCCTTTCCAAAAAAATGAGTCCCCTCGTCTACACATGAGATTTACCATACAGATATTTGGCATATGGACCAAAGGAACTCATGCATTACTATTATTGCTAGATTTTCTAAATATGCTTTGATTCAGCAAATTGAAGAGCGAAGACCATATAATTTTATTAAACATTTTACAATCTTAGTTAACTTGATGCGAACCCCGAAGAAGCCTATTATGGACAATGAACCAGGTTTTGCCTCATACCTTTTTAGGGATTTTTTAGAAAATTTATAGACACACTAGAAATTCTAGATAGCGATATATGTATTTACGGTCTTGTATAAAATGCAAAGGGACAAAAATTGGCGAAATTTTATACAAAAATTTCTCCCTCCAGAAATATATTTAATTTCTGCAGAGCAATTCAATTTTTTGCAATTAGATCGCCAAAAGATGCTTAAAATGAGCAGAAACACGTTGTTTTTTGACGCCACAGGAAATGTCGTAAAAAATGGACCCCAATTCAAAGCGAGTATTTTTATATTCATTTGTGCCCCACATTAGGAAGGGAAACGAAAAGGGTGTTACTCCAATAGCAGAAGCTTTTTTGTGCTCGCATTATTCGGAGGACATAGAACGATTTTTGCTTGCCAGGAAAGTAAATGCTATAATAAGAGCCTGTAACAACAATAAAGACGTCGAAGCAAAATTTTAAAGATCCAGTGGCTATTAGTCTGTTAAAACAGCAGTTCTTATGTGCTGTTAATACTAATAATTATAAAACGTTCATTTTCTGTTTAGAAAATATGTTAAAAAAAATTTTCTGAACCCTAACAAGACAGAAAAAGTAAAAAAATCAATAAAATATTTAAAAACATTGATAAACAACAAATTGGTGGGGAAAGAGGAAAAAGAAGGCGCAACGAATATTTCTAAGGAAATGTCAACAAAATGGCAAACTATAAAAAGAGTCCGTTTTATTTTAAGGCGCTTCATTTATATCTTAAAATTAAAAAAGAGTAACGAAATATTGGAAAAATATATGTATATTTTACAAAAACCAGAAGCTTCTCTAATTTAAAAGAAATATGCGCCTTATGGACTAGCATGATGGGATATTTTGTTGAAAATAAAGAAAGATCGAGAATATCAAATAGCCCAGTGGAAAGCTATTTTAATATCAATAAAAGTATAACTCTGGAAAGCAAAGCCAATGTTCTTCCTTCAGTTTACGTCAGAAAAGCTTACGGATACGGATAAAGCGAAAATTAATGACAAAGAGAGTGTTTATTCAAATCTAATCCCCAAAAAATTGAAAAATTAAATAAATCCGATACCTATTTTTGAAAAAATATCCGGAAATTTCAGAAGGCAGCCGGCGCAAATAAAAAACAAAAAGTGTATTCTTCACACATTTTACTCAGTAAGTGAAAATGAAAGAAAGTGTTTCATCCCATTTGTTGACTTTGAAGAATTTAAATGTTTTGAGTCACGTAAACAATTGTGTAATCACATCATAGATATTTATGTAAATATCTTGCCAATTAAAGAAAAAACTTCTGTCGTGGCTTTTACTACCGAGGAAGGAAAACATTTTTTCACGGCGAAACTATCTTCCATCTGCCTTCGGACACAGTAGGAACAGTTTGTATTCCAATTATACATTTGGGCCACTTCACTTTAGTTTATTTAAATACTAAAGAAAACCAACTCTTTTATTTTGACCCGTTTCGCGGCAGTCAAAAAATTACAAATAAAATTTTCGAAACGCTGAAAAACAAAATCTGGGAAACTATCGAACCAACAAGATAGTTTTAACTGTTGGGTATTTGTGTGCTAATACATCGAGGCACTACTGCAGAGCAGAAAGTTAACAGTATTGTGGAAGAATCAGACAATATGGCGGAAATATG
Source organism: Epicampocera succincta (assembly GCA_932526305.1). Lineage (NCBI taxonomy): Eukaryota > Metazoa > Arthropoda > Insecta > Diptera > Tachinidae > Epicampocera > Epicampocera succincta. The sequence continues at coordinate 20,836,372 of OW052035.1, forward strand.
TATTCATTGCGGTACAAAAGCGAAGGCAATGCTTTTCCATGCAAGCAAAATAACAGCCAGCCTGCAATAGCTGCTATGCTTTTAATTATGGAACGACCCTTTTTAACAACAACGAACCCTACATATTTTGTAAAAACAATACTATTTTTTCATTGTACACACATGCATACTTATATCTTTTTATTTGTTTGTTTTATAAACATATGCATATGTTTTATACTTTAAAATTAGAAACAAAAAAATACAAAAACAGACATTTATAATTTGATGCATGTTATTAAAGCACATGAAAACTATCACTCAATATTGCCAAATATAACTGACATAGTATATACATATATATGTGGGAACACAGGTTAACGGACAGATACATCAAGTACAACGCTGACACACCACATAATACAACAGTGACGTACTTATCACTACAGTACAAAGACAAATGAGGAAAAAAGGACAGACGAACGCACAACAAGTTGTTAGCGCAGTGGTTTAAGTAGGGTTCTCGAAGAAACGTTGTGCAATGTGAGACATAAAGTTGTTAAAAAGTAGCCTATACATTTCCAAACAGGGAAAGTAGTTAATTCTTTTAAGTTTAAGGAATCGTGAGTTTTAATCATAATTCTTACACACACACACACACACACATTTATATATAAGTATATCTAAGTTAATTTACTTATTAAAATTTTGGTTATAATAAATAAATAAATCCATTTATTTTTTAAATACCTGTGCATAGACGTAAATATATTATTATTTATAAGTAGAAAAGAGACAAAATTTATTCAAGCAAAAACTACTACGCATTTAACAGCTTTCTTCATTAAAATGAATAAGATCGCCCATCTCCTACCATTTTCGCCTTCCTTTTTCAGATTTCAAAAGTCGAAATTTGGAAAAATTTTCTCTTATTTCCAAAACACAAACTGTTGCGACTCTTGAATATTAGACATTCATAAGGATGGGCTAAGGGGTTTCAAGAAACTTTATGGTCATTTTTATGGACTGGACAGCCAAAATCATTTTCTAAATAATCAAGTATGTCAAAATTTTCCTGTTGTGGCCTCCCTAAAGAAAGACACACCGAAATCAGATTACCCTATATTCTGTTTAGACAAGATTAATGAGCAACAAGAATTTTAATAGACACTGGTCCCACTGAGAATTTAATCCAAATATGTAGATCATTGCCCAGAAGAATTTATTTTTAACCAAAACACTCCATTACGAATAAGAACTGCCAAAGGCTATTTAAAGATAAAGGAAGAGGCAAGAATCAATAAGAATGCCCTTCAAATAGTATTGAAGAAGGACATAACCTTTAAAATTTATTTTATATTTTATTTTTTATTTACATAAAATTTTATTTATATATAATTTATGACTTTCAGTAACTGCGTGATAACAACAGTGTTATAGATTATAGGAGGAAAATAAGAATAATAAATAATCTGGAATGGAGGGGCAGAATGAAAATATATGTATTTGATAGAGATAAATGAAATAGAAAAGTTGTCCGAGTTGCATCACCTGGATGAATTAGGAACAGTTGACGAATGAAGAACAGCACACCTAAACAAAGAAAAAGATCAATTGCTTAGAAAAGTTATTAAGCAGTTTTCAGATGTTTTCTACAAGAAAGGAGATAGCTTGACATTTACAAACGAAGTAAAACCCTCAGTCCCAACCAATAACGTAAATCCAATTTATACAGGATCATATACATATGTAGATATCCCGAGATACATAGAAATGAGGGTAAAAAGCAAATGGACGAAATGTTAGAGCAGGGTCGAAGATGTATTAGATAAATTAGGAAGAGCAAATTATTTCTCTTCGTTAGATTTAACAAACGGTTTTTATCAAATAGAGGTTTCTCTACAAATGACGGGCATTAAGAAACTAGACGCATGTCATTTGGCCTGAAAAGTGCTCCATCTGCATTCGAAAGAATGCTTAATAATGTATTGAGAGATTATATTAATAAAATATGCGTCATTTATATGGACGATATACTGGTGTTTGGAACTTCACTGCAAGAACATCTGGATAAATTGTCCAAGATTTACATTACAAAAAGCCAATCTAAAGGTTTTATTGAATAAATGCGATTTTCTGCAGAAGGAAACTAACTTTCTTTGTCACGTGGTGACCACAGAAGGCATTAAACCAGACCCCAAAAAAATAGAGTGTATCAAAGGTTTTGCCATACTAAAACGCAAGCAACTTTGCACTTGTTACGGTGTGGTCACAGGAAAATGTACCTCTGGCCTTTGCTTCAAGAACCTTAAGTCAGCATGTAATAAATTATAGTACGATTGAAAAGGAAATATTGGCTATAGTTTGGGCTTGTCAGCAATTTCGACACTACCTTTATGCTAGAAAGATTCAGTTTCAAACTGAACCACCGACCGACCATTGGTATGGGTAGCGTCACTCAAGGAGCCTAATTCATTGGTTCGTTGGAAAATTATACTCAATGAATATGAGTTTGATATTCAACATGTAGAAGGCAAAGAAAATAAAGTGCAGATGCTTTATCCCGTATTACTGCAAAGCAATCAGAAATACTTTTTTTCGAATGCAACGAGTGCCATAAGGTTTATGAAAGGAAAGTTATTTTAGAGCAACACATTCAAAACATGGTCATCTTCCAGTGTAACCTACATAGTGAAAAGAATTTTGAAAGCAAATTAAATGTAAGAAGACATTTTTTACTTATTCATAAAAGTGAAAAATAAATTTTAAAATCGTTGAAAGAGAAGCTTGTCAGCGACAAGTTGAAGAAAAAATAAGTCGAAGGAGAAGTGGATCTCCGATTCCAAGTGTGCATAGTGCTCAGATGATGGAATGGATCATATCCCAGTAACAAACAAATTTTGATAGAATGACAAGAAAATTACCCCTATGAAGAAAAAACCCAGTTCAATAAGAAATTATATAAATTTGGAGTAGGTAAGTTATTTTTATTATTTAAATAAATAACACAATTTTAATTTATTATTTATTTATTAGACGCTATGTGTCTTTTTCTTATGAGTTCTTGTTATAAACTAACTTAACAATTATTTTCTATATTCGATTACAACTATTATTGTCCTAAAATAAATTGCATAGTTTAACATTTTGTATTGCATTTATTTAGGTCAATAAATAATGCTTAGTATCAATTTTACAATTATTATTTTCTTTAAATATTTTGCATTCTTAATCATTTTATATTTGGGTTAACCAAAGTGCTTTAAAAGCGGAAGTTAATAAATTAATAAAATCGCTTTTGTTAATTTAAGCAATTATTAAGTTGAACTATATTTAGGTCAACATCATAATGCCATATCAACTGATATTAAATCAAAACGGTAAATTTGCAATAATAAACATTTTGTTCCTGAACTGGTACAAGCAACTTTGATGAAGTTTTGAGAAAAATAATAAATCTAATTGAAAAAGAAGAAAATGTAAAAATGTAGTAATTTCTTGTAACATTGAGGAATTATATATACTGATCCAAAATGAGGTACATATTGAAAATGAGAAATATTAAAAAGTTAAAATCATATAGAACATATACCCTATTAGATAATTTAGAAAAACAGGACCTGTTGGAATTAACAAATATGAAAACCATCATCATGGTATTGATAAGATATACATATTTAGAGCTTAAACGAAGGTACTATAACCCAAATTATCAAAGGTTTTGCCATACTAAAACGCAAGCAACTTTGCACTTGTTACGGTGTGGTCACAGGAAAATGTACCTCTGGCCTTTGCTTCAAGAACCTTAAGTCAGCATGTAATAAATTATAGTACGATTGAAAAGGAAATATTGGCTATAGTTTGGGCTTGTCAGCAATTTCGACACTACCTTTATGCTAGAAAGATTCAGTTTCAAACTGAACCACCGACCGACCATTGGTATGGGTAGCGTCACTCAAGGAGCCTAATTCATTGGTTCGTTGGAAAATTATACTCAATGAATATGAGTTTGATATTCAACATGTAGAAGGCAAAGAAAATAAAGTGCAGATGCTTTATCCCGTATTACTGCAAAGCAATCAGAAATACTTTTTTTCGAATGCAACGAGTGCCATAAGGTTTATGAAAGGAAAGTTATTTTAGAGCAACACATTCAAAACATGGTCATCTTCCAGTGTAACCTACATAGTGAAAAGAATTTTGAAAGCAAATTAAATGTAAGAAGACATTTTTTACTTATTCATAAAAGTGAAAAATAAATTTTAAAATCGTTGAAAGAGAAGCTTGTCAGCGACAAGTTGAAGAAAAAATAAGTCGAAGGAGAAGTGGATCTCCGATTCCAAGTGTGCATAGTGCTCAGATGATGGAATGGATCATATCCCAGTAACAAACAAATTTTGATAGAATGACAAGAAAATTACCCCTATGAAGAAAAAACCCAGTTCAATAAGAAATTATATAAATTTGGAGTAGGTAAGTTATTTTTATTATTTAAATAAATAACACAATTTTAATTTATTATTTATTTATTAGACGCTATGTGTCTTTTTCTTATGAGTTCTTGTTATAAACTAACTTAACAATTATTTTCTATATTCGATTACAACTATTATTGTCCTAAAATAAATTGTATAGTTTAACATTTTGTATTGCATTTATTTAGGTCAATAAATAATGCTTAGTATCAATTTTACAATTATTATTTTCTTTAAATATTTTGCATTCTTAATCATTTTATATTTGGGTTAACCAAAGTGCTTTAAAAGCGGAAGTTAATAAATTAATAAAATCGCTTTTGTTAATTTAAGCAATTATTAAGTTGAACTATATTTAGGTCAACATCATAATGCCATATCAACTGATATTAAATCAAAACGGTAAATTTGCAATAATAAACATTTTGTTCCTGAACTGGTACAAGCAACTTTGATGAAGTTTTGAGAAAAATAATAAATCTAATTGAAAAAGAAGAAAATGTAAAAATGTAGTAATTTCTTGTAACATTGAGGAATTATATATACTGATCCAAAATGAGGTACATATTGAAAATGAGAAATATTAAAAAGTTAAAATCATATAGAACATATACCCTATTAGATAATTTAGAAAAACAGGACCTGTTGGAATTAACAAATATGAAAACCATCATCATGGTATTGATAAGATATACATATTTAGAGCTTAAACGAAGGTACTATAACCCAAATTTAAGAAAAGAAGTAACAAAAGTTGTAAACAATTGTGAGATATGTAATGAAGTTGAAAGAAGGCCCTTAAGATTGCCTTTCCAAAAAAATGAGTCCCCTCGTCTACACATGAGATTTACCATACAGATATTTGGCATATGGACCAAAGGAACTCATGCATTACTATTATTGCTAGATTTTCTAAATATGCTTTGATTCAGCAAATTGAAGAGCGAAGACCATATAATTTTATTAAACATTTTACAATCTTAGTTAACTTGATGCGAACCCCGAAGAAGCCTATTATGGACAATGAACCAGGTTTTGCCTCATACCTTTTTAGGGATTTTTTAGAAAATTTATAGACACACTAGAAATTCTAGATAGCGATATATGTATTTACGGTCTTGTATAAAATGCAAAGGGACAAAAATTGGCGAAATTTTATACAAAAATTTCTCCCTCCAGAAATATATTTAATTTCTGCAGAGCAATTCAATTTTTTGCAATTAGATCGCCAAAAGATGCTTAAAATGAGCAGAAACACGTTGTTTTTTGACGCCACAGGAAATGTCGTAAAAAATGGACCCCAATTCAAAGCGAGTATTTTTATATTCATTTGTGCCCCACATTAGGAAGGGAAACGAAAAGGGTGTTACTCCAATAGCAGAAGCTTTTTTGTGCTCGCATTATTCGGAGGACATAGAACGATTTTTGCTTGCCAGGAAAGTAAATGCTATAATAAGAGCCTCTAACAACAATAAAGACGTCGAAGCAAAATTTTAAAGATCCAGTGGCTATTAGTCTGTTAAAACAGCAGTTCTTATGTGCTGTTAATACTAATAATTATAAAACATTCATTTTCTGTTTAGAAAATATGTTAAAAAAAATTTTCTGAACCCTAACAAGACAGAAAAAGTAAAAAAATCAATAAAATATTTAAAAACATTGATAAACAACAAATTGGTGGGGAAAGAGGAAAAAGAAGGCGCAACGAATATTTCTAAGGAAATGTCAACAAAATGGCAAACTATAAAAAGAGTCCGTTTTATTTTAAGGCGCTTCATTTATATCTTAAAATTAAAAAAGAGTAACGAAATATTGGAAAAATATATGTATATTTTACAAAAACCAGAAGCTTCTCTAATTTAAAAGAAATATGCGCCTTATGGACTAGCATGATGGGATATTTTGTTGAAAATAAAGAAAGATCGAGAATATCAAATAGCCCAGTGGAAAGCTATTTTAATATCAATAAAAGTATAACTCTGGAAAGCAAAGCCAATGTTCTTCCTTCAGTTTACGTCAGAAAAGCTTACGGATACGGATAAAGCGAAAATTAATGACAAAGAGAGTGTTTATTCAAATCTAATCCCCAAAAAATTGAAAAATTAAATAAATCCGATACCTATTTTTGAAAAAATATCCGGAAATTTCAGAAGGCAGCCGGCGCAAATAAAAAACAAAAAGTGTATTCTTCACACATTTTACTCAGTAAGTGAAAATGAAAGAAAGTGTTTCATCCCATTTGTTGACTTTGAAGAATTTAAATGTTTTGAGTCACGTAAACAATTGTGTAATCACATCATAGATATTTATGTAAATATCTTGCCAATTAAAGAAAAAACTTCTGTCGTGGCTTTTACTACCGAGGAAGGAAAACATTTTTTTCACGGCGAAACTATCTTCCATCTGCCTTCGGACACAGTAGGAACAGTTTGTATTCCAATTATACATTTGGGCCACTTCACTTTAGTTTATTTAAATACTAAAGAAAACCAACTCTTTTATTTTGACCCGTTTCGCGGCAGTCAAAAAATTACAAATAAAATTTTCGAAACGCTGAAAAACAAAATCTGGGAAACTATCGAACCAACAAGATAGTTTTAACTGTTGGGTATTTGTGTGCTAATACATCGAGGCACTACTGCAGAGCAGAAAGTTAACAGTATTGTGGAAGAATCAGACAATATGGCGGAAATATGTATTCATTGCGGTACAAAAGCGAAGGCAATGCTTTTCCATGCAAGCAAAATAACAGCCAGCCTGCAATAGCTGCTATGCTTTTAATTATGGAACGACCCTTTTTAACAACAACGAACCCTACATATTTTGTAAAAACAATACTATTTTTTCATTGTACACACATGCATACTTATATCTTTTTATTTGTTTGTTTTATAAACATATGCATATGTTTTATACTTTAAAATTAGAAACAAAAAAATACAAAAACAGACATTTATAATTTGATGCATGTTATTAAAGCACATGAAAACTATCACTCAATATTGCCAAATATAACTGACATAGTATATGCATATATATGTGGGAACACAGGTTAACGGACAGATACATCAAGTACAACGCTGACACACCACATAATACAACAGTGACGTACTTATCACTACAGTACAAAGACAAATGAGGAAAAAAGGACAGACGAACGCACAACAAGTTGTTAGCGCAGTGGTTTAAGTAGGGTTCTCGAAGAAACGTTGTGCAATGTGAGACATAAAGTTGTTAAAAAGTAGCCTATACATTTCCAAACAGGGAAAGTAGTTAATTCTTTTAAGTTTAAGGAATCGTGAGTTTTAATCATAATTCTTACACACACACACACACACACATATATATATATAAGTATATCTAAGTTAATTTACTTATTAAAATTTTGGTTATAATAAATAAATAAATCCATTTATTTTTTAAATACCTGTGCATAGACGTAAATATATTATTATTTATAAGTAGAAAAGAGACAAAATTTATTCAAGCAAAAACTACTACGCATTTAACAGCTTTCTTCATTAAAATGAATAAGATCGCCCATCTCCTACCATTTTCGCCTTCCTTTTTCAGATTTCAAAAGTCGAAATTTGGAAAAATTTTCTCTTATTTCCAAAACACAAACTGTTGCGACTCTTGAATATTAGACATTCATAAGGATGGGCTAAGGGGTTTCAAGAAACTTTATGGTCATTTTTATGGACTGGACAGCCAAAATCATTTTCTAAATAATCAAGTATGTCAAAATTTTCCTGTTGTGGCCTCCCTAAAGAAAGACACACCGAAATCAGATTACCCTATATTCTGTTTAGACAAGATTAATGAGCAACAAGAATTTTAATAGACACTGGTCCCACTGAGAATTTAATCCAAATATGTAGATCATTGCCCAGAAGAATTTATTTTTAACCAAAACACTCCATTACGAATAAGAACTGCCAAAGGCTATTTAAAGATAAAGGAAGAGGCAAGAATCAATAAGAATGCCCTTCAAATAGTATTGAAGAAGGACATAACCTTTAAAATTTATTTTATATTTTATTTTTTATTTATATAAAATTTTATTTATATATAATTTATGACTTTCAGTAACTGCGTGATAACAACAGTGTTATAGATTATAGGAGGAAAATAAGAATAATAAATAATCTGAAAATATATGTATTTGATAGAGATAAATGAAATAAAAAAGTTGTCCGAGCTGCATCACCTGGATGAATTAGGAACAGTTGACGAATGAAGAACAGCACACCTAAACAAAGAAGAAGATCAATTGCTTAGAAAAGTTATTAAGCAGTTTTCAGATGTTTTCTACAAGAAAGGAGATAGCTTGACATTTACAAACGAAGTAAAACCCTCAGTCCCAACCAATAATGTAAATCCAATTTATACAGGATCATATACATATGTAGATATCCCGAGATACATAGAAATGAGGGTAAAAAGCAAATGGACGAAATGTTAGAGCAGGGTCGAAGATGTATTAGATAAATTAGGAAGAGCAAATTATTTCTCTTCGTTAGATTTAACAAACGGTTTTTATCAAATAGAGGTTTCTCTACAAATGACGGGCATTAAGAAACTAGACGCATGTCATTTGGCCTGAAAAGTGCTCCATCTGCATTCGAAAGAATGCTTAATAATGTATTGAGAGATTATATTAATAAAATATGCGTCATTTATATGGACGATATACTGGTGTTTGGAACTTCACTGCAAGAACATCTGGATAATTTGTCCAAGATACTTCATACATTACAAAAAGCCAATCTAAAGGTTTTATTGAATAAATGCGATTTTCTGCAGAAGGAAACTAACTTTCTTTGTCACGTGGTGACCACAGAAGGCATTAAACCAGACCCCAAAAAAATAGAGTGTATCAAAGGTTTTGCCATACTAAAACGCAAGCAACTTTGCACTTGTTACGGTGTGGTCACAGGAAAATGTACCTCTGGCCTTTGCTTCAAGAACCTTAAGTCAGCATGTAATAAATTATAGTACGATTGAAAAGGAAATATTGGCTATAGTTTGGGCTTGTCAGCAATTTCGACACTACCTTTATGCTAGAAAGATTCAGTTTCAAACTGAACCACCGACCGACCATTGGTATGGGTAGCGTCACTCAAGGAGCCTAATTCATTGGTTCGTTGGAAAATTATACTCAATGAATATGAGTTTGATATTCAACATGTAGAAGGCAAAGAAAATAAAGTACAGATGCTTTATCCCGTATTACTGCAAAGCAATCAGAAATACTTTTTTTCGAATGCAACGAGTGCCATAAGGTTTATGAAAGGAAAGTTATTTTAGAGCAACATATTCAAAACATGGTCATCTTCCAGTGTAACCTACATAGTGAAAAGAATTTTGAAAGCAAATTAAATGTAAGAAGACATTTTTTACTTATTCATAAAAGTGAAAAATAAATTTTAAAATCGTTGAAAGAGAAGCTTGTCAGCGACAAGTTGAAGAAAAAATAAGTCGAAGGAGAAGTGGATCTCCGATTCCAAGTGTGCATAGTGCTCAGATGATGGAATGGATCATATCCCAGTAACAAACAAATTTTGATAGAATGACAAGAAAATTACCCCTATGAAGAAAAACCCCAGTTCAATAAGAAATTATATAAATTTGGAGTAGGTAAGTTATTTTTATTATTTAAATAAATAACACAATTTTAATTTATTATTTATTTATTAGACGCTATGTGTCTTTTTCTTATGAGTTCTTGTTATAAACTAACTTAACAATTATTTTCTATATTCGATTACAACTATTATTGTCCTAAAATAAATTGCATAGTTTAACATTTTGTATTGCATTTATTTAGGTCAATAAATAATGCTTAGTATCAATTTTACAATTATTATTTTCTTTAAATATTTTGCATTCTTAATCATTTTATATTTGGGTTAACCAAAGTGCTTTAAAAGCGGAAGTTAATAAATTAATAAAATCGCTTTTGTTAATTTAAGCAATTATTAAGTTGAACTATATTTAGGTCAACATCATAATGCCATATCAACTGATATTAAATCAAAACGGTAAATTTGCAATAATAAACATTTTGTTCCTGAACTGGTACAAGCAACTTTGATGAAGTTTTGAGAAAAATAATAAATCTAATTGAAAAAGAAGAAAATGTAAAAATGTAGTAATTTCTTGTAACATTGACGAATTATATATACTGATCCAAAATGAGGTACATATTGAAAATGAGAAATATTAAAAAGTTAAAATCATATAGAACATATACCCTATTAGATAATTTAGAAAAACAGGACCTGTTGGAATTAACAAATATGAAAACCATCATCATGGTATTGATAAGATATACATATTTAGAGCTTAAACGAAGGTACTATAACCCAAATTTAAGAAAAGAAGTAACAAAAGTTGTAAACAATTGTGAGATATGTAATGAAGTTGAAAGAAGGTCCTTAAGATTGCCTTTCCAAAAAAATGAGTCCCCTCGTCTACACATGAGATTTACCATACAGATATTTGGCATATGGACCAAAGGAACTCATGCATTACTATTATTGCTAGATTTTCTAAATATGCTTTGATTCAGCAAATTGAAGAGCGAAGACCATATAATTTTATTAAACATTTTACAATCTTAGTTAACTTGATGCGAACCCCGAAGAAGCCTATTATGGACAATGAACCAGGTTTTGCCTCATACCTTTTTAGGGATTTTTTAGAAAATTTATAGACACACTAGAAATTCTAGATAGCGATATATGTATTTACGGTCTTGTATAAAATGCAAAGGGCCAAAAATTGGCGAAATTTTATACAAAAATTTCTCCCTCCAGAAATATATTTAATTTCTGCAGAGCAATTCAATTTTTTGCAATTAGATCGCCAAAAGATGCTTAAAATGAGCAGAAACACGTTGTTTTTTGACGCCACAGGAAATGTCGTAAAAAATGGACCCCAATTCAAAGCGAGTATTTTTATATTCATTTGTGCCCCACATTAGGAAGGGAAACGAAAAGGGTGTTACTCCAATAGCAGAAGCTTTTTTGTGCTCGCATTATTCGGAGGACATAGAACGATTTTTGCTTGCCAGGAAAGTAAATGCTATAATAAGAGCCTGTAACAACAATAAAGACGTCGAAGCAAAATTTTAAAGATCCAGTGGATATTAGTCTGTTAAAACAGCAGTTCTTATGTGCTGTTAATACTAATAATTATAAAACGTTCATTTTCTGTTTAGAAAATATGTTAAAAAAAATTTTCTGAACCCTAACAAGACAGAAAAAGTAAAAAAATCAATAAAATATTTAAAAACATTGATAAACAACAAATTGGTGGGGAAAGAGGAAAAAGAAGGCGCAACGAATATTTCTAAGGAAATGTCAACAAAATGGCAAACTATAAAAGGAGTCCGTTTTATTTTAAGGCGCTTCATTTATATCTTAAAATTAAAAAAGAGTAACGAAATATTGGAAAAATATATGTATATTTTACAAAAACCAGAAGCTTCTCTAATTTAAAAGAAATATGCGCCTTATGGACTAGCATGATGGGATATTTTGTTGAAAATAAAGAAAGATCGAGAATATCAAATAGTCCAGTGGAAAGCTATTTTAATATCAATAAAAGTATAACTCTGGAAAGCAAAGCCAATGTTCTTCCTTCAGTTTACGTCAGAAAAGCTTACGGATACGGATAAAGCGAAAATTAATGACAAAGAGAGTGTTTATTCAAATCTAATCCCCAAAAAATTGAAAAATTAAATAAATCCGATACCTATTTTTGAAAAAATATCCGGAAATTTCAGAAGGCAGCCGGCGCAAATAAAAAACGAAAAGTGTATTCTTCACACATTTTACTCAGTAAGTGAAAATGAAAGAAAGTGTTTCATCCCATTTGTTGACTTTGAAGAATTTAAATGTTTTGAGTCACGTAAACAATTGTGTAATCACATCATAGATATTTATGTAAATATCTTGCCAATTAAAGAAAAAACTTCTGTCGTGGCTTTTACTACCGAGGAAGGAAAACATTTTTTTCACGGCGAAACTATCTTCCATCTGCCTTCGGACACAGTAGGAACAGTTTGTATTCCAATTATACATTTGGGCCACTTCACTTTAGTTTATTTAAATACTAAAGAAAACCAACTCTTTTATTTTGACCCGTTTCGCGGCAGTCAAAAAATTACAAATAAAATTTTCGAAACGCTGAAAAACAAAATCTGGGAAACTATCGAACCAACAAGATAGTTTTAACTGTTGGGTATTTGTGTGCTAATACATCGAGGCACTACTGCAGAGCAGAAAGTTAACAGTATTGTGGAAGAATCAGACAATATGGCGGAAATATGTATTCATTGCGGTACAAAAGCGAAGGCAATGCTTTTCCATGCAAGCAAAATAACAGCCAGCCTGCAATAGCTGCTATGCTTTTAATTATGGAACGACCCTTTTTAACAACAACGAACCCTACATATTTTGTAAAAACAATACTATTTTTTCATTGTACACACATGCATACTTATATCTTTTTATTTGTTTGTTTTATAAACATATGCATATGTTTTATACTTTAAAATTAGAAACAAAAAAATACAAAAACAGACATTTATAATTTGATGCATGTTATTAAAGCACATGAAAACTATCACTCAATATTGCCAAATATAACTGACATAGTATATGCATATATATGTGGGAACACAGGTTAACGGACAGATACATCAAGTACAACGCTGACACACCACATAATACAACAGTGACGTACTTATCACTACAGTACAAAGACAAATGAGGAAAAAAGGACAGACGAACGCACAACAAGTTGTTAGCGCAGTGGTTTAAGTAGGGTTCTCGAAGAAACGTTGTGCAATGTGAGACATAAAGTTGTTAAAAAGTAGCCTATACATTTCCAAACAGGGAAAGTAGTTAATTCTTTTAAGTTTAAGGAATCGTGAGTTTTAATCATAATTCTTACACACACACACACATATATATACATATAAGTATATCTAAGTTAATTTACTTATTAAAATTTTGGTTATAATAAATAAATAAATCCATTTATTTTTTAAATACCTGTGCATAGACGTAAATATATTATTATTTATAAGTATAAAAGAGACAAAAATTTATTCAAGCAAAAACTACTACGCATTTAACAGCTTTCTTCATTAAAATGAATAAGATCGCCCATCTCCTACCATTTTCGCCTTCCTTTTTCAGATTTCAAAAGTCGAAATTTGGAAAAATTTTCTCTTATTTCCAAAACACAAACTGTTGCGACTCTTGAATATTAGACATTCATAAGGATGGGCTAAGGGGTTTCAAGAAACTTTATGGTCATTTTTATGGACTGGACAGCCAAAATCATTTTCTAAATAATCAAGTATGTCAAAATTTTCCTGTTGTGGCCTCCCTAAAGAAAGACACACCGAAATCAGATTACCCTATATTCTGTTTAGACAAGATTAATGAGCAACAAGAATTTTAATAGACACTGGTCCCACTGAGAATTTAATCGAAATATGTAGATCAGTGCCCAGAAGAATTTATTTTTAACCAAAACACTCCATTACGAATAAGAACTGCCAAAGGCTATTTAAAGATAAAGGAAGAGGCAAGAATCAATAAGAATGCCCTTCAAATAGTATTGAAGAAGGACATAACCTTTAAAATTTATGACTTTCATCCCAACTTTAATGGAATCTTTGGAACGCAGTAACTGCGTGATAACAACAGTGTTATAGATTATAGGAGGAAAATAAGAATAATAAATAATCTGGAATGGAGGGGCAGAATGAAAATATATGTATTTGATAGAGATAAATGAAATAGAAAAGTTGTCCGAGTTGCATCACCTGGATGAATTAGGAACAGTTGACGAATGAAGAACAGCACACCTAAACAAAGAAAAAGATCAATTGCTTAGAAAAGTTATTAAGCAGTTTTCAGATGTTTTCTACAAGAAAGGAGATAGCTTGACATTTACAAACGAAGTAAAACCCTCAGTCCCAACCAATAATGTAAATCCAATTTATACAGGATCATATATGTAGATATCCCGAGATACATAGAAATGAGGGTAAAAAGCAAATGGACGAAATGTTAGAGCAGGGTCGAAGATGTATTAGATAAATTAGGAAGAGCAAATTATTTCTCTTCGTTAGATTTAACAAACGGTTTTTATCAAATAGAGGTTTCTCTACAAATGACGGGCATTAAGAAACTAGACGCATGTCATTTGGCCTGAAAAGTGCTCCATCTGCATTCGAAAGAATGCTTAATAATGTATTGAGAGATTATATTAATAAAATATGCGTCATTTATATGGACGATATACTGGTGTTTGGAACTTCACTGCAAGAACATCTGGATAAATTGTCCAAGATTTACATTACAAAAAGCCAATCTAAAGGTTTTATTGAATAAATGCGATTTTCTGCAGAAGGAAACTAACTTTCTTTGTCACGTGGTGACCACAGAAGGCATTAAACCAGGCCCCAAAAAAATAGAGTGTATCAAAGGTTTTGCCATACTAAAACGCAAGCAACTTTGCACTTGTTACGGTGTGGTCACAGGAAAATGTACCTCTGGCCTTTGCTTCAAGAACCTTAAGTCAGCATGTAATAAATTATAGTACGATTGAAAAGGAAATATTGGCTATAGTTTGGGCTTGTCAGCAATTTCGACACTACCTTTATGCTAGAAAGATTCAGTTTCAAACTGAACCACCGACCGACCATTGGTATGGGTAGCGTCATTCAAGGAGCCTAATTCATTGGTTCGTTGGAAAATTATACTCAATGAATATGAGTTTGATATTCAACATGTAGAAGGCAAAGAAAATAAAGTGCAGATGCTTTATCCCGTATTACTGCAAAGCAATCAGAAATACTTTTTTTCGAATGCAACGAGTGCCATAAGGTTTATGAAAGGAAAGTTATTTTAGAGCAACACATTCAAAACATGGTCATCTTCCAGTGTAACCTACATAGTGAAAAGAATTTTGAAAGCAAATTAAATGTAAGAAGACATTTTTTACTTATTCATAAAAGTGAAAAATAAATTTTAAAATCGTTGAAAGAGAAGCTTGTCAGCGACAAGTTGAAGAAAAAATAAGTCGAAGGAGAAGTGGATCTCCAATTCCAAGTGTGCATAGTGCTCAGATGATGGAATGGATCATATCCCAGTAACAAACAAATTTTGATAGAATGACAAGAAAATTACCCCTATGAAGAAAAAACCCAGTTCAATAAGAAATTATATAAATTTGGAGTAGGTAAGTTATTTTTATTATTTAAATAAATAACACAATTTTAATTTATTATTTATTTATTAGACGCTATGTGTCTTTTTCTTATGAGTTCTTGTTATAAACTAACTTAACAATTATTTTCTATATTCGATTACAACTATTATTGTCCTAAAATAAATTGCATAGTTTAACATTTTGTATTGCATTTATTTAGGTCAATAAATAATGCTTAGTATCAATTTTACAATTATTATTTTCTTTAAATATTTTGCATTCTTAATCATTTTATATTTGGGTTAACCAAAGTGCTTTAAAAGCGGAAGTTAATAAATTAATAAAATCGCTTTTGTTAATTTAAGCAATTATTAAGTTGAACTATATTTAGGTCAACATCATAATGCCATATCAACTGATATTAAATCAAAACGGTAAATTTGCAATAATAAACATTTTGTTCCTGAACTGGTACAAGCAACTTTGATGAAGTTTTGAGAAAAATAATAAATCTAATTGAAAAAGAAGAAAATGTAAAAATGTAGTAATTTCTTGTAACATTGAGGAATTATATATACTGATCCAAAATGAGGTACATATTGAAAATGAGAAATATTAAAAAGTTAAAATCATATAGAACATATACCCTATTAGATAATTTAGAAAAACAGGACCTGTTGGAATTAACAAATATGAAAACCATCATCATGGTATTGATAAGATATACATATTTAGAGCTTAAACGAAGGTACTATAACCCAAATTTAAGAAAAGAAGTAACAAAAGTTGTAAACAATTGTGAGATATGTAATGAAGTTGAAAGAAGGCCCTTAAGATTGCCTTTCCAAAAAAATGAGTCCCCTCGTCTACACATGAGATTTACCATACAGATATTTGGCATATGGACCAAAGGAACTCATGCATTACTATTATTGCTAGATTTTCTAAATATGCTTTGATTCAGCAAATTGAAGAGCGAAGACCATATAATTTTATTAAACATTTTACAATCTTAGTTAACTTGATGCGAACCCCGAAGAAGCCTATTATGGACAATGAACCAGGTTTTGCCTCATACCTTTTTAGGGATTTTTTAGAAAATTTATAGACACACTAGAAATTCTAGATAGCGATATATGTATTTACGGTCTTGTATAAAATGCAAAGGGACAAAAATTGGCGAAATTTTATACAAAAATTTCTCCCTCCAGAAATATATTTAATTTCTGCAGAGCAATTCAATTTTTTGCAATTAGATCGCCAAAAGATGCTTAAAATGAGCAGAAACACGTTGTTTTTTGACGCCACAGGAAATGTCGTAAAAAATGGACCCCAATTCAAAGCGAGTATTTTTATATTCATTTGTGCCCCACATTAGGAAGGGAAACGAAAAGGGTGTTACTCCAATAGCAGAAGCTTTTTTGTGCTCGCATTATTCGGAGGACATAGAACGATTTTTGCTTGCCAGGAAAGTAAATGCTATAATAAGAGCCTGTAACAACAATAAAGACGTCGAAGCAAAATTTTAAAGATCCAGTGGCTATTAGTCTGTTAAAACAGCAGTTCTTATGTGCTGTTAATACTAATAATTATAAAACGTTCATTTTCTGTTTAGAAAATATGTTAAAAAAAATTTTCTGAACCCTAACAAGACAGAAAAAGTAAAAAAATCAATAAAATATTTAAAAACATTGATAAACAACAAATTGGTGGGGAAAGAGGAAAAAGAAGGCGCAACGAATATTTCTAAGGAAATGTCAACAAAATGGCAAACTATAAAAAGAGTCCGTTTTATTTTAAGGCGCTTCATTTATATCTTAAAATTAAAAAAGAGTAACGAAATATTGGAAAAATATATGTATATTTTACAAAAACCAGAAGCTTCTCTAATTTAAAAGAAATATGCGCCTTATGGACTAGCATGATGGGATATTTTGTTGAAAATAAAGAAAGATCGAGAATATCAAATAGCCCAGTGGAAAGCTATTTTAATATCAATAAAAGTATAACTCTGGAAAGCAAAGCCAATGTTCTTCCTTCAGTTTACGTCAGAAAAGCTTACGGATACGGATAAAGCGAAAATTAATGACAAAGAGAGTGTTTATTCAAATCTAATCCCCAAAAAATTGAAAAATTAAATAAATCCGATACCTATTTTTGAAAAAATATCCGGAAATTTCAGAAGGCAGCCGGCGCAAATAAAAAACAAAAAGTGTATTCTTCACACATTTTACTCAGTAAGTGAAAATGAAAGAAAGTGTTTCATCCCATTTGTTGACTTTGAAGAATTTAAATGTTTTGAGTCACGTAAACAATTGTGTAATCACATCATAGATATTTATGTAAATATCTTGCCAATTAAAGAAAAAACTTCTGTCGTGGCTTTTACTACCGAGGAAGGAAAACATTTTTTCACGGCGAAACTATCTTCCATCTGCCTTCGGACACAGTAGGAACAGTTTGTATTCCAATTATACATTTGGGCCACTTCACTTTAGTTTATTTAAATACTAAAGAAAACCAACTCTTTTATTTTGACCCGTTTCGCGGCAGTCAAAAAATTACAAATAAAATTTTCGAAACGCTGAAAAACAAAATCTGGGAAACTATCGAACCAACAAGATAGTTTTAACTGTTGGGTATTTGTGTGCTAATACATCGAGGCACTACTGCAGAGCAGAAAGTTAACAGTATTGTGGAAGAATCAGACAATATGGCGGAAATATGTATTCATTGCGGTACAAAAGCGAAGGCAATGCTTTTCCATGCAAGCAAAATAACAGCCAGCCTGCAATAGCTGCTATGCTTTTAATTATGGAACGACCCTTTTTAACAACAACGAACCCTACATATTTTGTAAAAACAATACTATTTTTTCATTGTACACACATGCATACTTATATCTTTTTATTTGTTTGTTTTATAAACATATGCATATGTTTTATACTTTAAAATTGGAAAAAAAAAATACAAAAACAGACATTTATAATTTGATGCATGTTATTAAAGCACATGAAAACTATCACTCAATATTGCCAAATATAACTGACATAGTATATGCATATATATGTGGGAACACAGGTTAACGGACAGATACATCAAGTACAACGCTGACACACCACATAATACAACAGTGACGTACTTATCACTACAGTACAAAGACAAATGAGGAAAAAAGGACAGACGAACGCACAACAAGTTGTTAGCGCAGTGGTTTAAGTAGGGTTCTCGAAGAAACGTTGTGCAATGTGAGACATAAAGTTGTTAAAAAGTAGCCTATACATTTCCAAACAGGGAAAGTAGTTAATTCTTTTAAGTTTAAGGAATCGTGAGTTTTAATCATAATTCTTACACACACACACACACACATATATATATATAAGTATATCTAAGTTAATTTACTTATTAAAATTTTGGTTATAATAAATAAATAAATCCATTTATTTTTTAAATACCTGTGCATAGACGTAAATATATTATTATTTATAAGTAGAAAAGAGACAAAATTTATTCAAGCAAAAACTACTACGCATTTAACAGCTTTCTTCATTAAAATGAATAAGATCGCCCATCTCCTACCATTTTCGCCTTCCTTTTTCAGATTTCAAAAGTCGAAATTTGGAAAAATTTTCTCTTATTTCCAAAACACAAACTGTTGCGACTCTTGAATATTAGACATTCATAAGGATGGGCTAAGGGGTTTCAAGAAACTTTATGGTCATTTTTATGGACTGGACAGCCAAAATCATTTTCTAAATAATCAAGTATGTCAAAATTTTCCTGTTGTGGCCTCCCTAAAGAAAGACACACCGAAATCAGATTACCCTATATTCTGTTTAGACAAGATTAATGAGCAACAAGAATTATAATAGACACTGGTCCCACTGAGAATTTAATCCAAATATGTAGATCATTGCCCAGAAGAATTTATTTTTAACCAAAACACTCCATTACGAATAAGAACTGCCAAAGGGTATTTAAAGATAAAGGAAGAGGCAAGAATCAATAAGAATGCCCTTCAAATAGTATTGAAGAAGGACATAACCTTTAAAATTTATGACTTTCATCCCAACTTTAATGGAATCTTTGGAACGCAGTAACTGCGTGATAACAACAGTGTTATAGATTATAGGAGGAAAATAAGAATAATAAATAATCTGGAATGGAGGGGCAGAATGAAAATATATGTATTTGATAGAGATAAATGAAATAGAAAAGTTGTCCGAGTTGCATCACCTGGATGAATTAGGAACAGTTGACGAATGAAGAACAGCACACCTAAACAAAGAAAAAGATCAATTGCTTAGAAAAGTTATTAAGCAGTTTTCAGATGTTTTCTACAAGAAAGGAGATAGCTTGACATTTACAAACGAAGTAAAACCCTCAGTCCCAACCAATAACGTAAATCCAATTTATACAGGATCATATATGTAGATATCCCGAGATACATAGAAATGAGGGTAAAAAGCAAATGGACGAAATGTTAGAGCAGGGTCGAAGATGTATTAGATAAATTAGGAAGAGCAAATTATTTCTCTTCGTTAGATTTAACAAACGGTTTTTATCAAATAGAGGTTTCTCTACAAATGACGGGCATTAAGAAACTAGACGCATGTCATTTGGCCTGAAAAGTGCTCCATCTGCGTTCGAAAGAATGCTTAATAATGTATTGAGAGATTATATTAATAAAATATGCGTCATTTATATGGACGATATACTGGTGTTTGGAACTTCACTGCAAGAACATCTGGATAAATTGTCCAAGATTTACATTACAAAAAGCCAATCTAAAGGTTTTATTGAATAAATGCGATTTTCTGCAGAAGGAAACTAACTTTCTTTGTCACGTGGTGACCACAGAAGGCATTAAACCAGACCCCAAAAAAATAGAGTGTATCAAAGGTTTTGCCATACTAAAACGCAAGCAACTTTGCACTTGTTACGGTGTGGTCACAGGAAAATGTACCTCTGGCCTTTGCTTCAAGAACCTTAAGCCAGCATGTAATAAATTATAGTACGATTGAAAAGGAAATATTGGCTATAGTTTGGGCTTGTCAGCAATTTCGACACTACCTGAACCACCGACCGACCATTGGTATGGGTAGCCTCACTCAAGGAGCCTAATTCAAAATTGGTTCGTTGGAAAATTAAGCTCAATGAATATGAGTTTGATATTCAACATGTAGAAGGCAAAGGAAATAAAGTGGCAGATGCTTTATCCCGTATTACTGCAAAGCAATCAGAAATACTTTTTTTCGAATGCAACGAGTGCCATAAGGTTTATGAAAGGAAAGTTATTTTAGAGCAACACATTCAAAACATGGTCATCTTCCAGTGTAAACTACATAGTGAAAAGAATTTTGAAAGCAAATTAAATGTAAGAAGACATTTTTTACTTATTCATAAAAGTGAAAAATAAATTTTAAAATCGTTGAAAGAGAAGCTTGTCAGCGACAAGTTGAAGAAAAAATAAGTCGAAGGAGAAGTGGATCTCCGATTCCAAGTGTGCATAGTGCTCAGATGATGGAATGGATCATATCCCAGTAACAAACAAATTTTGATAGAATGACAAGAAAATTACCCCTATGAAGAAAAAACCCAGTTCAATAAGAAATTATATAAATTTGGAGTAGGTAAGTTATTTTTATTATTTAAATAAATAACACAATTTTAATTTATTATTTATTTATTAGACGCTATGTGTCTTTTTCTTATGAGTTCTTGTTATAAACTAACTTAACAATTATTTTCTATATTCGATTACAACTATTATTGTCCTAAAATAAATTGCATAGTTTAACATTTTGTATTGCATTTATTTAGGTCAATAAATAATGCTTAGTATCAATTTTACAATTATTATTTTCTTTAAATATTTTGCAATCTTAATCATTTTATATTTGGGTTAACCAAAGTGCTTTAAAAGCGGAAGTTAATAAATTAATAAAATCGCTTTTGTTAATTTAAGCAATTATTAAGTTGAACTCTATTTAGGTCAACATCATAATGCCATATCAACTGATATTAAATCAAAACGGTAAATTTGCAATAATAAACATTTTGTTCCTGAACTGGTACAAGCAACTTTGATGAAGTTTTGAGAAAAATAATAAATCTAATTGAAAAAGAAGAAAATGTAAAAATGTAGTAATTTCTTGTAACATTGAGGAATTATATATACTGATCCAAAATGAGGTACATATTGAAAATGAGAAATATTAAAAAGTTAAAATCATATAGAACATATACCCTATTAGAAAATTTAGAAAAACAGGACCTGTTGGAATTAACAAATATGAAAACAATCATCATTGTATTGATAAGATATACATATTTAGAGCTTAAACGAAGGTACTATAACCCAAATTTAAGAAAAGAAGTAACAAAAGTTGTAAACAATTGTGAGATATGTAATGAAGTTGAAAGAAGGCCCTTAAGATTGCCTTTCCAAAAAAATGAGTCCCGTCGTCTACACATGAGATATGGTTCCTTTGGTCCATATTTGGCATATGGACCAAAGGAACTCATACATTACTTATTATTGCTACATTTTCTAAATATGCTTTGATTCAGCAAATTGAAGAGCGAAGACCATTTAATTTTATTAAACATTTTACAATCTTAGTTAACTTGATGCGAACCCCGAAGAAGCCTATTATGGACAATGAACCAGGTTTTGCCTCATACCTTTTTAGGGATTTTTTAGAAAATTTATAGACATACTAGAAATTCTGGTATAGAAAGGTTTGACATCAGCAGAATATTAAAAAAAAAAAATTCGGATATAATTTATAACGTAGATTTACAAGAACATTTCATTTATTACAATACTTTTCATCTAACAACACGTAAGAAACCGGTAGAAATCCATTTAAATAACAACCCGTTGGAAAACCAAAATATCAGACAAATAATTGAAGCGAGGAAAGAAAAAAATTAAATAAATTTGAATATTGATTACTTATCCATACCCACTTGCATTTTAGGTTTATTGGCGTTGATTAAAAGAGAGGATGTTTTGTCCTCAGATGTAATTACAATGTTGGGCGAGCAGGAGCGGGGGCATTTTTTACTCTTACCGATAGAAAATTATTCAACGATTTTTTTTAAGGACTCTTCTTCCGAAATCCATATATTTTTACTATAGGAGCTGAGCTCTTTTTCAGGACAACATCGGATTGGAACACTCATACAGTATTAGTATTTTGTATATTTTAATTGTTTTTTATTGATAAAAAGTTTTTCCTCAGTTATTTTTTTTATTTTTGCCTGTTTATAATCACAAATTACTACTTGTCACAAGCAAATTTATTTTATAAGAGAAAACAAATCCGTTCACCTACGGTTGTACCTATTACGATTTTACACTCTATTCAAGCGATTAAAAAAACACGTGCGTTCACTTTGAATTATGATAGCACTTCTGTTTATAAAAGATAATTTCTTTTCGCCTTTTAGATCTCAGGCAGCTCCAGCCTTTTTAGTGGACATTGTACGGGAAAAGTTTAAAACCGTAAACAATGTACATATGTATGTACATATGTCCTATTTCTTATACAAGTTCTGTTGGAACAAAAAAATACAAAATTATCATTATACGCCAAATGTTTGTTTAGTTTGGATGGCTGTGGAATATTTAAGTTGTAATCGATTTGTCCAAAAATGTAATTGCTGCACAAATACATACATATATTCAAATAACGTCCAAATTAAGCACCCGAAGATTTTAAAAAAGCACCATTCGAAGACTAGTTTATTTAAATACTAAAGAAAACCAACTCTTTTATTTTGACCCGTTTCGCGGCAGTCAAAAAATTACAAATAAAATTTTCGAAACGCTGAAAAACAAAATCTGGGAAACTATCGAACCAACAAGATAGTTTTAACTGTTGGGTATTTGTGTGCTAATACATCGAGGCACTACTGCAGAGCAGAAAGTTAACAGTATTGTGGAAGACTCAGACAATATAGCGGAAATATGTATTCATTGCGGTACAAAAGCGAAGGCAATGCTTTTCCATGCAAGCAAAATAACAGCCAGCCTGCAATAGCTGCTATGCTTTTAATTATGGAACGACCCTTTTTAACAACAACGAACCCTACATATTTTGTAAAAACAATACTATTTTTTCATTGTACACACATGCATACTTATATCTTTTTATTTGTTTGTTTTATAAACATATGCATATGTTTTATACCTTAAAATTAGAAACAAAAAAATACAAAATACAGACATTTATAATTTGATTCATGTTATTAAAGCACATGAAAAACTATCACTCAATATTGCCAAATATAACTGACATAGTATATACATATATATGTGGGAACACAGGTTAACGGACAGATACATCAAGTACAACGCTGACACACCACATAATACAACAGTGACGTACTTATCACTACAGTACAAAGACAAATGAGGAAAAAAGGACAGACGAACGCACAACAAGTTGTTAGCGCAGTGGTTTAAGTAGGGTTCTCGAAGAAACGTTGTGCAATGTGAGACATAAAGTTGTTAAAAAGTAGCCTATACATTTCCAAACAGGGAAAGTAGTTAATTCTTTTAAGTTTAAGGAATCGTGAGTTTTAATCATAATTCTTACACACACACACACATATATATACATATAAGTATATCTAAGTTAATTTACTTATTAAAATTTTGGTTATAATAAATAAATAAATCCATTTATTTTTTAAATACCTGTGCATAGACGTAAATATATTATTATTTATAAGTATAAAAGAGACAAAAATTTATTCAAGCAAAAACTACTACGCATTTAACAGCTTTCTTCATTAAAATGAATAAGATCGCCCATCTCCTACCATTTTCGCCTTCCTTTTTCAGATTTCAAAAGTCGAAATTTGGAAAAATTTTCTCTTATTTCCAAAACACAAACTGTTGCGACTCTTGAATATTAGACATTCATAAGGATGGGCTAAGGGGTTTCAAGAAACTTTATGGTCATTTTTATGGACTGGACAGCCAAAATCATTTTCTAAATAATCAAGTATGTCAAAATTTTCCTGTTGTGGCCTCCCTAAAGAAAGACACACCGAAATCAGATTACCCTATATTCTGTTTAGACAAGATTAATGAGCAACAAGAATTTTAATAGACACTGGTCCCACTGAGAATTTAATCCAAATATGTAGATCATTGCCCAGAAGAATTTATTTTTAACCAAAACACTCCATTACGAATAAGAACTGCCAAAGGCTATTTAAAGATAAAGGAAGAGGCAAGAATCAATAAGAATGCCCTTCAAATAGTATTGAAGAAGGACATAACCTTTAAAATTTATTTTATATTTTATTTTTTATTTATATAAAATTTTATTTATATATAATTTATGACTTTCATCCCAACTTTAATGGAATCTTTGGAACGCAGTAACTGCGTGATAACAACAGTGTTATAGATTATAGGAGGAAAATAAGAATAATAAATAATCTGGAATGGAGGGGCAGAATGAAAATATATGTATTTGATAGAGATAAATGAAATAGAAAAGTTGTCCGAGTTGCATCACCTGGATGAATTAGGAACAGTTGACGAATGAAGAACAGCACACCTAAACAAAGAAAAAGATCAATTGCTTAGAAAAGTTATTAAGCAGTTTTCAGATGTTTTCTACAAGAAAGGAGATAGCTTGACATTTACAAACGAAGTAAAACCCTCAGTCCCAACCAATAATGTAAATCCAATTTATACGGGATCATATACATATGTAGATATCCCGAGATACATAGAAATGAGGGTAAAAAGCAAATGGACGAAATGTTAGAGCAGGGTCGAAGATGTATTAGATAAATTAGGAAGAGCAAATTATTTCTCTTCGTTAGATTTAACAAACGGTTTTTATCAAATAGAGGTTTCTCTACAAATGACGGGCATTAAGAAACTAGACGCATGTCATTTGGCCTGAAAAGTGCTCCATCTGCATTCGAAAGAATGCTTAATAATGTATTGAGAGATTATATTAATAAAATATGCGTCATTTATATGGACGATATACTGGTGTTTGGAACTTCACTGCAAGAACATCTGGATAAATTGTCCAAGATTTACATTACAAAAAGCCAATCTAAAGGTTTTATTGAATAAATGCGATTTTCTGCAGAAGGAAACTAACTTTCTTTGTCACGTGGTGACCACAGAAGGCATTAAACCAGACCCCAAAAAAATAGAGTGTGTCAAAGGTTTTGCCATACTAAAACGCAAGCAACTTTGCACTTGTTACGGTGTGGTCACAGGAAAATGTACCTCTGGCCTTTGCTTCAAGAACCTTAAGCCAGCATGTAATAAATTATAGTACGATTGAAAAGGAAATATTGGCTATAGTTTGGGCTTGTCAGCAATTTCGACACTACCTGAACCACCGACCGACCATTGGTATGGGTAGCCTCACTCAAGGAGCCTAATTCAAAATTGGTTCGTTGGAAAATTAAGCTCAATGAATATGAGTTTGATATTCAACATGTAGAAGGCAAAGGAAATAAAGTGGCAGATGCTTTATCCCGTATTACTGCAAAGCAATCAGAAATACTTTTTTTCGAATGCAACGAGTGCCATAAGGTTTATGAAAGGAAAGTTATTTTAGAGCAACACATTCAAAACATGGTCATCTTCCAGTGTAAACTACATAGTGAAAAGAATTTTGAAAGCAAATTAAATGTAAGAAGACATTTTTTACTTATTCATAAAAGTGAAAAATAAATTTTAAAATCGTTGAAAGAGAAGCTTGTCAGCGACAAGTTGAAGAAAAAATAAGTCGAAGGAGAAGTGGATCTCCGATTCCAAGTGTGCATAGTGCTCAGATGATGGAATGGATCATATCCCAGTAACAAACAAATTTTGATAGAATGACAAGAAAATTACCCCTATGAAGAAAAAACCCAGTTCAATAAGAAATTATATAAATTTGGAGTAGGTAAGTTATTTTTATTATTTAAATAAATAACACAATTTTAATTTATTATTTATTTATTAGACGCTATGTGTCTTTTTCTTATGAGTTCTTGTTATAAACTAACTTAACAATTATTTTCTATATTCGATTACAACTATTATTGTCCTAAAATAAATTGCATAGTTTAACATTTTGTATTGCATTTATTTAGGTCAATAAATAATGCTTAGTATCAATTTTACAATTATTATTTTCTTTAAATATTTTGCAATCTTAATCATTTTATATTTGGGTTAACCAAAGTGCTTTAAAAGCGGAAGTTAATAAATTAATAAAATCGCTTTTGTTAATTTAAGCAATTATTAAGTTGAACTCTATTTAGGTCAACATCATAATGCCATATCAACTGATATTAAATCAAAACGGTAAATTTGCAATAATAAACATTTTGTTCCTGAACTGGTACAAGCAACTTTGATGAAGTTTTGAGAAAAATAATAAATCTAATTGAAAAAGAAGAAAATGTAAAAATGTAGTAATTTCTTGTAACATTGAGGAATTATATATACTGATCCAAAATGAGGTACATATTGAAAATGAGAAATATTAAAAAGTTAAAATCATATAGAACATATACCCTATTAGAAAATTTAGAAAAACAGGACCTGTTGGAATTAACAAATATGAAAACAATCATCATGGTATTGATAAGATATACATATTTAGAGCTTAAACGAAGGTACTATAACCCAAATTTAAGAAAAGAAGTAACAAAAGTTGTAAACAATTGTGAGATATGTAATGAAGTTGAAAGAAGGCCCTTAAGATTGCCTTTCCAAAAAAATGAGTCCCCTCGTCTACACATGAGATTTACCATACAGATATTTGGCATATGGACCAAAGGAACTCATACATTACTTATTATTGCTACATTTTCTAAATATGCTTTGATTCAGCAAATTGAAGAGCGAAGACCATTTAATTTTATTAAACATTTTACAATCTTAGTTAACTTGATGCGAACCCCGAAGAAGCCTATTATGGACAATGAACCAGGTTTTGCCTCATACCTTTTTAGGGATTTTTTAGAAAATTTATAGAAATACTAGAAATTCTGGTATAGAAAGGTTTGACATCAGCAGAATATTAAAAAAAAAAAATTCGGATATAATTTATAACGTAGATTTACAAGAACATTTCATTTATTACAATACTTTTCATCTAACAACACGTAAGAAACCGGTAGAAATCCATTTAAATAACAACCCGTTGGAAAACCAAAATATCAGACAAATAATTGAAGCGAGGAAAGAAAAAAATTAAATAAATTTGAATATTGATTACTTATCCATACCCACTTGCATTTTAGGTTTATTGGCGTTGATTAAAAGAGAGGATGTTTTGTCCTCAGATGTAATTACAATGTTGGGCGAGCAGGAGCGGGGGCATTTTTTACTCTTACCGATAGAAAATTATTCAACGATTTTTTTTAAGGACTCTTCTTCCGAAATCCATATATTTTTACTATAGGAGCTGAGCTCTTTTTCAGGACAACATCGGATTGGAACACTCATACAGTATTAGTATTTTGTATATTTTAATTGCTTTTTATTGATAAAAAGTTTTTCCTCAGTTATTTTTTTTATTTTTGCCTGTTTATAATCACAAATTACTACTTGTCACAAGCACATTTATTTTATAAGAGAAAACAAATCCGTTCACCTACGGTTGTACCTATTACGATTTTACACTCTATTCAAGCGATTAAAAAAACACGTGCGTTCAATTTGAATTATGATAGCACTTCTGTTTATAAAAGATAATTTCTTTTCGCCTTTTAGATCTCAGGCAGCTCCAGCCTTTTTAGTGGACATTGTACGGGAAAAGTTTAAAACCGTAAACAATGTACATATGTATGTACATATGTCCTATTTCTTATACAAGTTCTGTTGGAACAAAAAAATACAAAATTATCATTATACGCCAAATGTTTGTTTAGTTTGGATGGCTGTGGAATATTTAAGTTGTAATCGATTTGTCCAAAAATGTAATTGCTGCACAAATACATACATATATTCAAATAACGTCCAAATTAAGCACCCGAAGATTTTAAAAAAGCACCATTCGAAGACTAGTTTATTTAAATACTAAAGAAAACCAACTCTTTTATTTTGACCCGTTTCGCGGCAGTCAAAAAATTACAAATAAAATTTTCGAAACGCTGAAAAACAAAATCTGGGAAACTATCGAACCAACAAGATAGTTTTAACTGTTGGGTATTTGTGTGCTAATACATCGAGGCACTACTGCAGAGCAGAAAGTTAACAGTATTGTGGAAGACTCAGACAATATAGCGGAAATATGTATTCATTGCGGTACAAAAGCGAAGGCAATGCTTTTCCATGCAAGCAAAATAACAGCCAGCCTGCAATAGCTGCTATGCTTTTAATTATGGAACGACCCTTTTTAACAACAACGAACCCTACATATTTTGTAAAAACAATACTATTTTTTCATTGTACACACATGCATACTTATATCTTTTTATTTGTTTGTTTTATAAACATATGCATATGAGACGTACTTATCACTACAGTACAAAGACAAATGAGGAAAAAAGGACAGTCGAACGCACAACAAGTTGTTAGCGCAGTGGTTTAAGTAGGGTTCTCGAAGAAACGTTGTGCAATGTGAGACATAAAGTTGTTAAAAAGTAGCCTATACATTTCCAAACAGGGAAAGTAGTTAATTCTTTTAAGTTTAAGGAATCGTGAGTTTTAATCATAATTCTTACAAACACACACACACATATATATATAAGTATATCTAAGTTAATTTATTTATTAAAATTTTGGTTATAATAAATAAATAAATCCATTTATTTTTTAAATACCTGTGCATAGACGTAAATATATTATTATTTATAAGTAGAAAAGAGACAAAATTTATTCAAGCAAAAACTACTACGCATTTAACAGCTTTCTTCATTAAAATGAATAAGATCGCCCATCTCCTACCATTTTCGCCTTCCTTTTTCAGATTTCAAAAGTCGAAATTTGGAAAAATTTTCTCTTATTTCCAAAACACAAACTGTTGCGACTCTTGAATATTAGACATTCATAAGGATGGGCTAAGGGGTTTCAAGAAACTTTATGGTCATTTTTATGGACTGGACAGCCAAAATCATTTTCTAAATAATCAAGTATGTCAAAATTTTCCTGTTGTGGCCTCCCTAAAGAAAGACACACCGAAATCAGATTACCCTATATTCTGTTTAGACAAGATTAATGAGCAACAAGAATTTTAATAGACACTGGTCCCACTGAGAATTTAATCCAAATATGTAGATCATTGCCCAGAAGAATTTATTTTTAACCAAAACACTCCATTACGAATAAGAACTGCCAAAGGCTATTTAAAGATAAAGGAAGAGGCAAGAATCAATAAGAATGCCCTTCAAATAGTATTGAAGAAGGACATAACCTTTAAAATTTATGACTTTCATCCCAACTTTAATGGAATCTTTGGAACGCAGTAACTGCGTGATAACAACAGTGTTATAGATTATAGGAGGAAAATAAGAATAATAAATAATCTGGAATGGAGGGGCAGAATGAAAATATATGTATTTGATAGAGATAAATGAAATAGAAAAGTTGTCCGAGTTGCATCACCTGGATGAATTAGGAACAGTTGACGAATGAAGAACAGCACACCTAAACAAAGAAAAAGATCAATTGCTTAGAAAAGTTATTAAGCAGTTTTCAGATGTTTTCTACAAGAAAGGAGATAGCTTGACATTTACAAACGAAGTAAAACCCTCAGTCCCAACCAATAATGTAAATCCAATTTATACAGGATCATATACATATGTAGATATCCCGAGATACATACAGGGTGGCCCAGAAAGACCGAAGTGGTGTGAATTGCTTATAACTTTTTATTTAAGAGATATTTTTTTAATTTTTTTTTTTTAAATACATTAAATTTATGGGGAATATTTTTGGATTAGTTATTAAAAATGATATCCCGCAAGTGGTGGCCATATTCTGCTTCGCACAAATGTGCTCTTTCCAACACATTTTCCATGACCTTTCGCAAAACTTCCGGTGGTATGTTGTTAATTTCTTCTCGAATATTGGTTTTTAACTCCTCAATAGTCCTAGGCTTATTAACATAAACTTTTCCTTTTAAATAGCCCCAAAGAAAACAGTCTGGAGCGGTTAAATCCGGGGAACGCGGAGGCCAATTAAAATTGCTTTTACGAGAAATTATTCTTTCACCAAAGATGTCGCGTAAAAGAGTCATTGTGGCCCTCGCAGTGTGCGCTGTGGCTCCATCCTGTTGGAACCATATTTGCGGATGGTTTTCCACGGCTGGCCTTACAAAATTTTGCAACATGGCCCGATATCGATCACCATTGACGGAAATGGCGACACCTTGTTCATTTTCAAAAAAAAATGGGCCAATGATCCTTTCTGAAGAAACACCGCACCAAACGGTACACTTAACTGGGTGCAATTGTCGTTGATGAAGTACTCTCGGGTTTTCCGTAGCCCATATCCTACAGTTTTGCTTGTTAACGAACCCATTTAATTGAAAATGGGCTTCGTCACTCATTATTAAGTTATGAATAAAATTTGGATTCTCTTGTGCTTTTTGCTGGAAATAAATTGCATAGTCAAGTCGTTGCTAGTAATCTGTTGGTTTCAATTCTTGGACAAGTTGAATTTTGTATGGAAACAATCCTATGGTGTGCAAAATTCGCTGCAGCGACGTTCTTGAGAGGCCCAGTTGTGACGAACGTCTCCTGGTTGATGTTTCTGGATCCTCCCGAATACTCTCCTGTACCACTTGAATATTGTCAGCCGTGTGGACAGTTCGGTGTCTGCCGGGACCAGGAAGGTTCCTTACTGCTCCTTGTTCTCGAAAATTTGCAACCAGACGGTTTATTGTTGACTGAGAGGGTGCAACCCGCACATTAAAGTGACGACGGTATGCACGCTGAGTCAACACAATGGACCGTTGATTTGAAAAGTAAATTTCAACAATTTGGGCACGTTGTTCAATTGTGTATTGCTCCATTATAAATTATCCAAGTCTTCTTTACAAAATACTGAAAAGAAAAGAAAAAAAAAATTATAATAAAAAAGTTATAAGGAATTCACACCACTTCGGTCTTTCTGGGCCACCCTGTAGAAATGAGGGTAAAAAGCAAATGGACGAAATGTTAGAGCAGGGTCGAAGATGTATTAGATAAATTAGGAAGAGCAAATTATTTCTCTTCGTTAGATTTAACAAACGGTTTTTATCAAATAGAGGTTTCTCTACAAATGACGGGCATTAAGAAACTAGACGCATGTCATTTGGCCTGAAAAGTGCTCCATCTGCATTCGAAAGAATGCTTAATAATGTATTGAGAGATTATATTAATAAAATATGCGTCATTTATATGGACGATATACTGGTGTTTGGAACTTCACTGCAAGAACATCTGGATAAATTGTCCAAGATTTACATTACAAAAAGCCAATCTAAAGGTTTTATTGAATAAATGCGATTTTCTGCAGAAGGAAACTAACTTTCTTTGTCACGTGGTGACCACAGAAGGCATTAAACCTCTGGTTTGTATGTACCTCTGGCCTTTGCTTCAAGAACCTTAAGCCAGCATGTAATAAATTATAGTACGATTGAAAAGGAAATATTGGCTATAGTTTGGGCTTGTCAGCAATTTCGACACTACCTTTATGCTAGAAAGATTCAGTTTCAAACTGAACCACCGACCGACCA
This sequence comes from Epicampocera succincta, assembly GCA_932526305.1. Lineage (NCBI taxonomy): Eukaryota > Metazoa > Arthropoda > Insecta > Diptera > Tachinidae > Epicampocera > Epicampocera succincta. The sequence goes on from OW052035.1 coordinate 20,868,776, forward strand.
TTGGTATGGGTAGCGTCACTCAAGGAGCCTAATTCATTGGTTCGTTGGAAAATTATACTCAATGAATATGAGTTTGATATTCAACATGTAGAAGGCAAAGAAAATAAAGTGCAGATGCTTTATCCCGTATTACTGCAAAGCAATCAGAAATACTTTTTTTCGAATGCAACGAGTGCCATAAGGTTTATGAAAGGAAAGTTATTTTAGAGCAACACATTCAAAACATGGTCATCTTCCAGTGTAACCTACATAGTGAAAAGAATTTTGAAAGCAAATTAAATGTAAGAAGACATTTTTTACTTATTCATAAAAGTGAAAAATAAATTTTAAAATCGTTGAAAGAGAAGCTTGTCAGCGACAAGTTGAAGAAAAAATAAGTCGAAGGAGAAGTGGATCTCCGATTCCAAGTGTGCATAGTGCTCAGATGATGGAATGGATCATATCCCAGTAACAAACAAATTTTGATAGAATGACAAGAAAATTACCCCTATGAAAAAAAAACCCAGTTCAATAAGAAATTATATAAATTTGGAGTAGGTAAGTTATTTTTATTATTTAAATAAATAACTCAATTTTAATTTATTATTTATTTATTAGACGCTATGTGTCTTTTTCTTATGAGTTCTTGTTATAAACTAACTTAACAATTATTTTCTATATTCGATTACAACTATTATTGTCCTAAAATAAATTGCATAGTTTAACATTTTGTATTGCATTTATTTAGGTCAATAAATAATGCTTAGTATCAATTTTACAATTATTATTTTCTTTAAATATTTTGCATTCTTAATCATTTTATATTTGGGTTAACCAAAGTGCTTTAAAAGCGGAAGTTAATAAATTAATAAAATCGCTTTTGTTAATTTAAGCAATTATTAAGTTGAACTATATTTAGGTCAACATCATAATGCCATATCAACTGATATTAAATCAAAACGGTAAATTTGCAATAATAAACACTTTGTTCCTGAACTGGTACAAGCAACTTTGATGAAGTTTTGAGAAAAATAATAAATCTAATTGAAAAAGAAGAAAATGTAAAAATGTAGTAATTTCTTGTAACATTGAGGAATTATATATACTGATCCAAAATGAGGTACATATTGAATATGAGAAATATTAAAAAGTTAAAATCATATAGAACATATACCCTATTAGATAATTTAGAAAAACAGGACCTGTTGGAATTAACAAATATGAAAACCATCATCATGGTATTGATAAGATATACATATTTAGAGCTTAAACGAAGGTACTATAACCCAAATTTAAGAAAAGAAGTAACAAAAGTTGTAAACAATTGTGAGATATGTAATGAAGTTGAAAGAAGGCCCTTAAGATTGCCTTTCCAAAAAAATGAGTCCCCTCGTCTACACATGAGATTTACCATACAGATATTTGGCATATGGACCAAAGGAACTCATGCATTACTATTATTGCTAGATTTTCTAAATATGCTTTGATTCAGCAAATTGAAGAGCGAAGACCATATAATTTTATTAAACATTTTACAATCTTAGTTAACTTGATGCGAACCCCGAAGAAGCCTATTATGGACAATGAACCAGGTTTTGCCTCATACCTTTTCAGGGATTTTTTAGAAAATTTATAGACACACTAGAAATTCTAGATAGCGATATATGTATTTACGGTCTTGTATAAAATGCAAAGGGACAAAAATTGGCGAAATTTTACACAAAAATTTCTCCCTCCAGAAATATATTTAATTTCTGCAGAGCAATTCAATTTTTTGCAATTAGATCGCCAAAAGATGCTTAAAATGAGCAGAAACACGTTGTTTTTTGACGCCACAGGAAATGTCGTAAAAAATGGACCCCAATTCAAAGCGAGTATTTTTATATTCATTTGTGCCCCACATTAGGAAGGGAAACGAAAAGGGTGTTACTCCAATAGCAGAAGCTTTTTTGTGCTCGCATTATTCGGAGGACATAGAACGATTTTTGCTTGCCAGGAAAGTAAATGCTATAATAAGAGCCTGTAACAACAATAAAGACGTCGAAGCAAAATTTTAAAGATCCAGTGGCTATTAGTCTGTTAAAACAGCAGTTCTTATGTGCTGTTAATACTAATAATTATAAAACGTTCATTTTCTGTTTAGAAAATATGTTAAAAAAAATTTTCTGAACCCTAACAAGACAGAAAAAGTAAAAAAATCAATAAAATATTTAAAAACATTGATAAACAACAAATTGGTGGGGAAAGAGGAAAAAGAAGGCGCAACGAATATTTCTAAGGAAATGTCAACAAAATGGCAAACTATAAAAAGAGTCCGTTTTATTTTAAGGCGCTTCATTTATATCTTAAAATTAAAAAAGAGTAACGAAATATTGGAAAAATATATGTATATTTTATAAAAAAAACAGCGGCTTCTCTAATTTTAAAGAAATATGCGCCATACGCCGTCTTATGGACTAGTATGATGGGATATTTTGTTGAAAATAAAGAAGGATCGAGAATATCAAATAGCCCAGTGGAAAGCTATTTTAATATCAATAAAAGTATAACTCTGGAAGGCAAAGCCAATGTTCTTCCTTCAGTTTACGTCAGAAAAGCTTACGGATAAAGCGAAAATTAATGACACAGAGAGGTTTTATTCAAATCCAAATTCTTCCGAAAAGCCACACAAATTTCAAAAAACAATAAAAAAAATAAAATATCCGGAAATTTCAGAAGGCAGCCGGCGCAAATAAAATACGAAAAGTGTATTCTGCACACATTTTACTCAGTAAGTGAAAATGAAAGAAAGTTTTTCACCCCATTTGTTGAGATTGAAGAATTTAAATGTTTTGAGCCACGTAAACAATTGTGTAATCACATCATAGATATTTATGTAAATATCTTGCCAATTAAAGAAAAAACTTCTGTCGTGGCTTTTACTACCGAGGAAGGAAAACATTTTTTTCACAGCGAAACTATCTTCCATCTGCCTTTGGACACAGTAGGAACAGTTTGTATTCCAATTATACATTTGGGCCACTTCACTTTAGTTTATTTAAATACTAAAGAAAACCCAATTCTTTTATTTCGACCCGTTTCGCGACAGTCAAAAAATTACAAATAAAATTTTCGAAACGCTGAAAAACCAAATCTGTGAAACTATCGAACTATCGTGCTTTGTATCTCGAAAGAGATTACCAACAGGATAGTTTTAACTGTCGGGTATTTGTGCGCCAATACATCGAAGCACTACTGCAGGGCAGAAAGTTAACAGTATTGTGGAACACTCACGCAATATGGAACAAATATGTATGTATTGATTCCGTGCAAGCATAGTCAAAGCCAGCCTGCAATAGCTGCTATGCTTTTAATTATGGAACGACCCTCTTTAACTACAACGAACCCTGCATATTTTGTAAAAACAATACTCGTTTTTCATTGTACACACATGCATACTTATATCTTTTTATTTGTTTGTTTTATAAACATATGCATATGTTTTATACTTTAAAATTAGAAACAAAAAAATACAAAAACAGACATTTATAATTTGATGCATGTTATTAAAGCACATGAAAACTATCACTCAATATTGCCAAATATAACTGACATAGTATATACATATATATGTGGGAACACAGGTTAACGGACAGATACATCAAGTACAACGCTGACACACCACATAATACAATAGTGACGTACTTATCACTACAGTACAAAGACAAATGAGGAAAAAAGGACAGACGAACGCACAACAAGTTGTTAGCGCAGTGGTTTAAGTAGGGTTCTCGAAGAAACGTTGTGCAATGTGAGACATAAAGTTGTTAAAAAGTAGCCTATACATTTCCAAACAGGGAAAGTAGTTAATTCTTTTAAGTTTAAGGAATCGTGAGTTTTAATCATAATTCTTACACACACACACACATATATATATATATATATATAAGTATATCTAAGTTAATTTACTTATTAAAATTTTGGTTATAATAAATAAATAAATCCATTTATTTTTTAAATACCTGTGCATAGACGTAAATATATTATTATTTATAAGTAGAAAAGAGACAAAATTTATTCAAGCAAAAACTACTACGCATTTAACAACTTTCTTCATTAAAATGAATAAGATCGCCCATCTCCTACCATTTTCGCCTTCCTTTTTCAGATTTCAAAAGTCGAAATTTGGAAAAATTTTCTCTTATTTCCAAAACACAAACTGTTGCGACTCTTGAATATTAGACATTCATAAGGATGGGCTAAGGGGTTTCAAGAAACTTTATGGTCATTTTTATGGACTGGACAGCCAAAATCATTTTCTAAATAATCAAGTATGTCAAAATTTTCCTGTTGTGGCCTCCCTAAAGAAAGACACACCGAAATCAGATTACCCTATATTCTGTTTAGACAAGATTAATGAGCAACAAGAATTTTAATAGACACTGGTCCCACTGAGAATTTAATCCAAATATGTAGATCATTGCCCAGAAGAATTTATTTTTAACCAAAACACTCCATTACGAATAAGAACTGCCAAAGGCTATTTAAAGATAAAGGAAGAGGCAAGAATCAATAAGAATGCCCTTCAAATAGTATTGAAGAAGGACATAACCTTTAAAATTTATGACTTTCATCCCAACTTTAATGGAATCTTTGGAACGCAGTAACTGCGTGATAACAACAGTGTTATAGATTATAGGAGGAAAATAAAAATAATAAATAATCTGGAATGGAGGGGCAGAATGAAAATATATGTATTTGATAGAGATAAATGAAATAGAAAAGTTGTCCGAGTTGCATCACCTGGATGAATTAGGAACAGTTGACGAATGAAGAACAGCACACCTAAACAAAGAAAAAGATCAATTGCTTAGAAAAGTTATTAAGCAGTTTTCAGATGTTTTCTACAAGAAAGGAGATAGCTTGACATTTACAAACGAAGTAAAACCCTCAGTCCCAACCAATAATGTAAATCCAATTTATACAGGATCATATATGTAGATATCCCGAGATACATAGAAATGAGGGTAAAAAGCAAATGGACGAAATGTTAGAGCAGGGTCGAAGATGTATTAGATAAATTAGGAAGAGCAAATTATTTCTCTTCGTTAGATTTAACAAACGGTTTTTATCAAATAGAGGTTTCTCTACAAATGGCGGGCATTAAGAAACTAGACGCATGTCATTTGGCCTGAAAAGTGCTCCATCTGCATTCGAAAGAATGCTTAATAATGTATTGAGAGATTATATTAATAAAATATGCGTCATTTATATGGACGATATACTGGTGTTTGGAACTTCACTGCAAGAACATCTGGATAAATTGTCCAAGATTTACATTACAAAAAGCCAATCTAAAGGTTTTATTGAATAAATGCGATTTTCTGCAGAAGGAAACTAACTTTCTTTGTCACGTGGTGACCACAGAAGGCATTAAACCAGACCCCAAAAAAATAGAGTGTATCAAAGGTTTTGCCATACTAAAACGCAAGCAACTTTGCACTTGTTACGGTGTGGTCACAGGAAAATGTACCTCTGGCCTTTGCTTCAAGAACCTTAAGCCAGCATGTAATAAATTATAGTACGATTGAAAAGGAAATATTGGCTATAGTTTGGGCTTGTCAGCAATTTCGACACTACCTGAACCACCGACCGACCATTGGTATGGGTAGCCTCACTCAAGGAGCCTAATTCAAAATTGGTTCTTTGGAAAATTAAGCTCAATGAATATGAGTTTGATATTCAACATGTAGAAGGCAAAGGAAATAAAGTGGCAGATGCTTTATCCCGTATTACTGCAAAGCAATCAGAAATACTTTTTTTCGAATGCAACGAGTGCCATAAGGTTTATGAAAGGAAAGTTATTTTAGAGCAACACATTCAAAACATGGTCATCTTCCAGTGTAAACTACATAGTGAAAAGAATTTTGAAAGCAAATTAAATGTAAGAAGACATTTTTTACTTATTCATAAAAGTGAAAAATAAATTTTAAAATCGTTGAAAGAGAAGCTTGTCAGCGACAAGTTGAAGAAAAAATAAGTCGAAGGAGAAGTGGATCTCCGATTCCAAGTGTGCATAGTGCTCAGATGATGGAATGGATCATATCCCAGTAACAAACAAATTTTGATAGAATGACAAGAAAATTACCCCTATGAAGAAAAAACCCAGTTCAATAAGAAATTATATAAATTTGGAGTAGGTAAGTTATTTTTATTATTTAAATAAATAACACAATTTTAATTTATTATTTATTTATTAGACGCTATGTGTCTTTTTCTTATGAGTTCTTGTTATAAACTAACTTAACAATTATTTTCTATATTCGATTACAACTATTATTGTCCTAAAATAAATTGCATAGTTTATCATTTTGTATTGCATTTATTTAGGTCAATAAATAATGCTTAGTATCAATTTTACAATTATTATTTTCTTTAAATATTTTGCATTCTTAATCATTTTATATTTGGGTTAACCAAAGTGCTTTAAAAGCGGAAGTTAATAAATTAATAAAATCGCTTTTGTTAATTTAAGCAATTATTAAGTTGAACTATATTTAGGTCAACATCATAATGCCATATCAACTGATATTAAATCAAAACGGTAAATTTGCAATAATAAACATTTTGTTCCTGAACTGGTACAAGCAACTTTGATGAAGTTTTGAGAAAAATAATAAATCTAATTGAAAAAGAAGAAAATGTAAAAATGTAGTAATTTCTTGTAACATTGAGGAATTATATATACTGATCCAAAATGAGGTACATATTGAAAATGAGAAATATTAAAAAGTTAAAATCATATAGAACATATACCCTATTAGAAAATTTAGAAAAACAGGACCTGTTTGAATTAACAAATATGAAAACAATCATCATGGTATTGATAAGATATACATATTTAGAGCTTAAACGAAGGTACTATAACCCAAATTTAAGAAAAGAAGTAACAAAAGTTGTAAACAATTGTGAGATATGTAATGAAGTTGAAAGAAGGCCCTTAAGATTGCCTTTCCAAAAAAATTAGTCCCCTCGTCTACACATGAGATTTACCATACAGATATTTGGCATATGGACCAAAGGAACTCATACATTACTTATTATTGCTACATTTTCTAAATATGCTTTGATTCAGCAAATTGAAGAGCGAAGACCATTTAATTTTATTAAACATTTTACAATCTTAGTTAACTTGATGCGAACCCCGAAGAAGCCTATTATGGACAATGAACCAGGTTTTGCCTCATACCTTTTTAGGGATTTTTTAGAAAATTTATAGACACACTAGAAATTCTAGATAGCGATATATGTATTTACGGTCTTGTATAAAATGCAAAGGGACAAAAATTGGCGAAATTTTATACAAAAATTTCTCCCTCCAGAAATATATTTAATTTCTGCAGAGCAATTCAATTTTTTGCAATTAGATCGCCAAAAGATGCTTAAAATGAGCAGAAACACGTTGTTTTTTGACGCCACAGGAAATGTCGTAAAAAATGGACCCCAATTCAAAGCGAGTATTTTTATATTCATTTGTGCCCCACATTAGGAAGGGAAACGAAAAGGGTGTTACTCCAATAGCAGAAGCTTTTTTGTGCTCGCATTATTCGGAGGACATAGAACGATTTTTGCTTGCCAGGAAAGTAAATGCTATAATAAGAGCCTGTAACAACAATAAAGACGTCGAAGCAAAATTTTAAAGATCCAGTGGCTATTAGTCTGTTAAAACAGCAGTTCTTATGTGCTGTTAATACTAATAATTATAAAACGTTCATTTTCTGTTTAGAAAATATGTTAAAAAAAATTTTCTGAACCGTAACAAGACAGAAAAAGTAAAAAAATCAATAAAATATTTAAAAACATTGATAAACAACAAATTGGTGGGGAAAGAGGAAAAAGAAGGCGCAACGAATATTTCTAAGGAAATGTCAACAAAATGGCAAACTATAAAAAGAGTCCGTTTTATTTTAAGGCGCTTCATTTATATCTTAAAATTAAAAAAGAGTAACGAAATATTGGAAAAATATATGTATATTTTACAAAAAACAGCGGCTTCTCTAATTTAAAAGAAATATGCGCCTTATGGACTAGCATGATGGGATATTTTGTTGAAAATAAAGAAAGATCGAGAATATCAAATAGCCCAGTGGAAAGCTATTTTAATATCAATAAAAGTATAACTCTGGAAGGCAAAGCCAATGTTCTTCCTTCAGTTTACGTCAGAAAAGCTTACGGATACGGATAATGCGAAAATTAATGACAAAGAGAGTGTTTATTCAAATCTAATCCCCAAAAAATTGAAAAATTAAATAAATCCGATACCTATTTTTGAAAAAATATCCGGAAATTTCAGAAGGCAGCCGGCGCAAATAAAAAACGAAAAGTGTATTCTTCACACATTTTACTCAGTAAGTGAAAATAAAAGAAAGTGTTTCAACCCATTTGTTGAGTTTGAAGAATTTAAATGTTTTTTTTTTTTTTTTTTTTTTTTTTTTTTTTTTTTTTTTTATATAGATAATCGTACAATAGTTAATATTTTACATAGAATTCATTTGGCCTCTGCGCCTTAAAGGCATTTTAGAGGCAAGTTGGCAACTGTTTGAACTTGACGTACAATTATAATAATCTAATAGTAATATTATAATAATTACATTAGTTATTCTTAAATTACATTAGTTATTCTCGATGAAATGAATATATATACAAATATATAAAACGAAATATTGGAAAAATATATGTATATTTTATAAAAAAAACAGCGGCTTCTCTAATTTTAAAGAAATATGCGCCATACGCCGTCTTATGGACTAGTATGATGGGATATTTTGTTGAAAATAAAGAAGGATCGAGAATATCAAATAGCCCAGTGGAAAGCTATTTTAATATCAATAAAAGTATAACTCTGGAAGGCAAAGCCAATGTTCTTCCTTCAGTTTACGTCAGAAAAGCTTACGGATAAAGCGAAAATTAATGACACAGAGAGGTTTTCTTCAAATCCAAATTCTTCCGAAAAGCCACACAAATTTCAAAAAACAATAAAAAAATAAAATATCCGGAAATTTCAGAAGGCAGCCGGCGCAAATAAAATACGAAAAGTGTATTCTGCACACATTTTACTCAGTAAGTGAAAATGAAAGAAAGTTTTTCACCCCATTTGTTGAGTTTGAAGAATTTAAATGTTTTGAGCCACGTAAACAATTGTGTAATCACATCATAGATATTTATGTAAATATCTTGCCAATTAAAGAAAAAACTTCTGTCGTGGCTTTTACTACCGAGGAAGGAAAACATTTTTTTCACAGCGAAACTATCTTTCATCTGCCTTTGGACACAGTAGGAACAGTTTGTATTCCAATTATACATTTGGGCCACTTCACTTTAGTTTATTTAAATACTAAAGAAAACCCAATTCTTTTATTTCGACCCGTTTCGCGACAGTCAAAAAATTACAAATAAAATTTTCGAAACGCTGAAAAACCAAATCTGTGAAACTATCGAACTATCGTGCTTTGTATCTCGAAAGAGATTACCAACAGGATAGTTTTAACTGTCGGGTATTTGTGCGCCAATACATCGAAGCACTACTGCAGGGCAGAAAGTTAACAGTATTGTGGAACACTCACGCAATATGGAACAAATATGTATGTATTGATTCCGTGCAAGCATAGTCAAAGCCAGCCTGCAATAGCTGCTATGCTTTTAATTATGGAACGACCCTCTTTAACTACAACGAACCCTGCATATTTTGTAAAAACAATACTCGTTTTTCATTGTACACACATGCATACTTATATCTTTTTATTTGTTTGTTTTATAAACATATGCATATGTTTTATACCTTAAAATTAGAAACAAAAAAATACAAAAACAGACATTTATAATTTGATGCATGTTATTAAAGCACATGAAAAACTATCACTCAATATTGCCAAATATAACTGACATAGTATATACGTATGTATATATGTGGGAACACAGGTTAACGGACAGATACATCAAGTACAACCCTGACACACCACATAATACAACAGTGACGTACTTATCACTACAGTACAAAGACAAATGAGAAAAAAAGGACAGACGAACGCACAACAAGTTGTTAGCGCAGTAGGGTTCTCGAAGAAACGTTGTGCAATGTGAGACATAAAGTTGTTAAAAAGTAGCCTATATATTTCCAAACAGGGAAAGTAGTTAATTCTTTTAAGTTTAAGGAATCGTGAGTTTTAATCATAATTCTTACACACACACACACATATATATATATAAGTATATCTAAGTTAATTTACTTATTAAAATTTTGGTTATAATAAATAAATAAACCCATTTATTTTTTAAATACCTGTGCATAGACGTAAATATATTATTATTTATAAGTATAAAAGAGACAAAAATTTATTCAAGCAAAAACTACTACGCATTTAGCAGCTTTCTTCATTAAAATGAATAAGATCGCCCATCTCCTACCATTTTCGCAAGAAGGAGCAAAGTCCTTTTTCAGATTTCAAAAGTCGAAATTTGGAAAAATTTTCTCTTATTTCAAAAGCACAAACTGTTGCGACTCTTGAATATTAGACATTTATAAGGATGGGCTAAGGGGTTTCAAGAAACTTTATGGTCATTTTTATGGACTGGACAGCCAAAATCATTTTCTAAATAATCAAGTATGTCAAAATTTTCCTGTTGTGGCCTCCCTAAAGAAAGACACACCGAAATCAGATTACCATATATTCTGTTTAGACAAGATTAACGAGCAACAAGAATTTTAATAGACACTGGTCCCACTGAGAATTTAATCCAAATATGTAGATCATTGCCCAGAAGAATTTATTTTTAACCAAAAAACTCCATTACGAATAAGAACTGCCAAAGGCTATTTAAAGATAAAGGAAGAGGCAAGAATCAATAAGAATGCCCTTCAAATAGTATTGAAGAAGGACATAACCTTTAAAATTTATTTTATATTTTATTTTTTATTTATATAAAATTTTATTTATATATAATTTATGACTTTCAGTAACTGCGTGATAACAACAGTGTTATAGATTATAGGAGGAAAATAAGAATAATAAATAATCTGGAATGGAGGGGCAGAATGAAAATATATGTATTTGATAGAGATAAATGAAATAGAAAAGTTGTCCGAGTTGCATCACCTGGATGAATTAGGAACAGTTGACGAATGAAGAACAGCACACCTAAACAAAGAAAAAGATCAATTGCTTAGAAAAGTTATTAAGCAGTTTTCAGATGTTTTCTACAAGAAAGGAGATAGCTTGACATTTACAAACGAAGTAAAACCCTCAGTCCCAACCAATAATGTAAATCCAATTTATACAGGATCATATATGTAGATATCCCGAGATACATAGAAATGAGGGTAAAAAGCAAATGGACGAAATGTTAGAGCAGGGTCGAAGATGTATTAGATAAATTAGGAAGAGCAAATTATTTCTCTTCGTTAGATTTAACAAACGGTTTTTATCAAATAGAGGTTTCTCTACAAATGACGGGCATTAAGAAACTAGACGCATGTCATTTGGCCTGAAAAGTGCTCCATCTGCATTCGAAAGAATGCTTAATAATGTATTGAGAGATTATATTAATAAAATATGCGTCATTTATATGGACGATATACTGGTGTTTGGAACTTCACTGCAAGAACATCTGGATAAATTGTCCAAGATTTACATTACAAAAAGCCAATCTAAAGGTTTTATTCAATAAATGCGATTTTCTGCAGAAGGAAACTAACTTTCTTTGTCACGTGGTGACCACAGAAGGCATTAAACCAGACCCCAAAAAAATAGAGTGTATCAAAGGTTTTGCCATACTAAAACGCAAGCAACTTTGCACTTGTTACGGTGTGGTCACAGGAAAATGTACCTCTGGCCTTTGCTTCAAGAACCTTAAGCCAGCATGTAATAAATTATAGTACGATTGAAAAGGAAATATTGGCTATAGTTTGGGCTTGTCAGCAATTTCGACACTACCTGAACCACCGACCGACCATTGGTATGGGTAGCCTCACTCAAGGAGCCTAATTCAAAATTGGTTCTTTGGAAAATTAAGCTCAATGAATATGAGTTTGATATTCAACATGTAGAAGGCAAAGGAAATAAAGTGGCAGATGCTTTATCCCGTATTACTGCAAAGCAATCAGAAATACTTTTTTTCGAATGCAACGAGTGCCATAAGGTTTATGAAAGGAAAGTTATTTTAGAGCAACACATTCAAAACATGGTCATCTTCCAGTGTAAACTACATAGTGAAAAGAATTTTGAAAGCAAATTAAATGTAAGAAGACATTTTTTACTTATTCATAAAAGTGAAAAATAAATTTTAAAATCGTTGAAAGAGAAGCTTGTCAGCGACAAGTTGAAGAAAAAATAAGTCGAAGGAGAAGTGGATCTCCGATTCCAAGTGTGCATAGTGCTCAGATGATGGAATGGATCATATCCCAGTAACAAACAAATTTTGATAGAATGACAAGAAAATTACCCCTATGAAGAAAAAACCCAGTTCAATAAGAAATTATATAAATTTGGAGTAGGTAAGTTATTTTTATTATTTAAATAAATAACACAATTTTAATTTATTATTTATTTATTAGACGCTATGTGTCTTTTTCTTATGAGTTCTTGTTATAAACTAACTTAACAATTATTTTCTATATTCGATTACAACTATTATTGTCCTAAAATAAATTGCATAGTTTATCATTTTGTATTGCATTTATTTAGGTCAATAAATAATGCTTAGTATCAATTTTACAATTATTATTTTCTTTAAATATTTTGCATTCTTAATCATTTTATATTTGGGTTAACCAAAGTGCTTTAAAAGCGGAAGTTAATAAATTAATAAAATCGCTTTTGTTAATTTAAGCAATTATTAAGTTGAACTATATTTAGGTCAACATCATAATGCCATATCAACTGATATTAAATCAAAACGGTAAATTTGCAATAATAAACATTTTGTTCCTGAACTGGTACAAGCAACTTTGATGAAGTTTTGAGAAAAATAATAAATCTAATTGAAAAAGAAGAAAATGTAAAAATGTAGTAATTTCTTGTAACATTGAGGAATTATATATACTGATCCAAAATGAGGTACATATTGAAAATGAGAAATATTAAAAAGTTAAAATCATATAGAACATATACCCTATTAGAAAATTTAGAAAAACAGGACCTGTTTGAATTAACAAATATGAAAACAATCATCATGGTATTGATAAGATATACATATTTAGAGCTTAAACGAAGGTACTATAACCCAAATTTAAGAAAAGAAGTAACAAAAGTTGTAAACAATTGTGAGATATGTAATGAAGTTGAAAGAAGGCCCTTAAGATTGCCTTTCCAAAAAAATTAGTCCCCTCGTCTACACATGAGATTTACCATACAGATATTTGGCATATGGACCAAAGGAACTCATACATTACTTATTATTGCTACATTTTCTAAATATGCTTTGATTCAGCAAATTGAAGAGCGAAGACCATTTAATTTTATTAAACATTTTACAATCTTAGTTAACTTGATGCGAACCCCGAAGAAGCCTATTATGGACAATGAACCAGGTTTTGCCTCATACCTTTTTAGGGATTTTTTAGAAAATTTATAGACACACTAGAAATTCTAGATAGCGATATATGTATTTACGGTCTTGTATAAAATGCAAAGGGACAAAAATTGGCGAAATTTTATACAAAAATTTCTCCCTCCAGAAATATATTTAATTTCTGCAGAGCAATTCAATTTTTTGCAATTAGATCGCCAAAAGATGCTTAAAATGAGCAGAAACACGTTGTTTTTTGACGCCACAGGAAATGTCGTAAAAAATGGACCCCAATTCAAAGCGAGTATTTTTATATTCATTTGTGCCCCACATTAGGAAGGGAAACGAAAAGGGTGTTACTCCAATAGCAGAAGCTTTTTTGTGCTCGCATTATTCGGAGGACATAGAACGATTTTTGCTTGCCAGGAAAGTAAATGCTATAATAAGAGCCTGTAACAACAATAAAGACGTCGAAGCAAAATTTTAAAGATCCAGTGGCTATTAGTCTGTTAAAACAGCAGTTCTTATGTGCTGTTAATACTAATAATTATAAAACGTTCATTTTCTGTTTAGAAAATATGTTAAAAAAAATTTTCTGAACCGTAACAAGACAGAAAAAGTAAAAAAATCAATAAAATATTTAAAAACATTGATAAACAACAAATTGGTGGGGAAAGAGGAAAAAGAAGGCGCAACGAATATTTCTAAGGAAATGTCAACAAAATGGCAAACTATAAAAAGAGTCCGTTTTATTTTAAGGCGCTTCATTTATATCTTAAAATTAAAAAAGAGTAACGAAATATTGGAAAAATATATGTATATTTTACAAAAAACAGCGGCTTCTCTAATTTAAAAGAAATATGCGCCTTATGGACTAGCATGATGGGATATTTTGTTGAAAATAAAGAAAGATCGAGAATATCAAATAGCCCAGTGGAAAGCTATTTTAATATCAATAAAAGTATAACTCTGGAAGGCAAAGCCAATGTTCTTCCTTCAGTTTACGTCAGAAAAGCTTACGGATACGGATAATGCGAAAATTAATGACAAAGAGAGTGTTTATTCAAATCTAATCCCCAAAAAATTGAAAAATTAAATAAATCCGATACCTATTTTTGAAAAAATATCCGGAAATTTCAGAAGGCAGCCGGCGCAAATAAAAAACGAAAAGTGTATTCTTCACACATTTTACTCAGTAAGTGAAAATAAAAGAAAGTGTTTCAACCCATTTGTTGAGTTTGAAGAATTTAAATGTTTTTTTTTTTTTTTTTTTTTTTTTTTTTTTTTTTTTTTTTTATATAGATAATCGTACAATAGTTAATATTTTACATAGAATTCATTTGGCCTCTGCGCCTTAAAGGCATTTTAGAGGCAAGTTGGCAACTGTTTGAACTTGACGTACAATTATAATAATCTAATAGTAATATTATAATAATTACATTAGTTATTCTTAAATTACATTAGTTATTCTCGATGAAATGAATATATATACAAATATATAAAACGAAATATTGGAAAAATATATGTATATTTTATAAAAAAAACAGCGGCTTCTCTAATTTTAAAGAAATATGCGCCATACGCCGTCTTATGGACTAGTATGATGGGATATTTTGTTGAAAATAAAGAAGGATCGAGAATATCAAATAGCCCAGTGGAAAGCTATTTTAATATCAATAAAAGTATAACTCTGGAAGGCAAAGCCAATGTTCTTCCTTCAGTTTACGTCAGAAAAGCTTACGGATAAAGCGAAAATTAATGACACAGAGAGGTTTTATTCAAATCCAAATTCTTCCGAAAAGCCACACAAATTTCAAAAAACAATAAAAAAATAAAATATCCGGAAATTTCAGAAGGCAGCCGGCGCAAATAAAATACGAAAAGTGTATTCTGCACACATTTTACTCAGTAAGTGAAAGTGAAAGAAAGTTTTTCACCCCATTTGTTGAGTTTGAAGAATTTAAATGTTTTGAGCCACGTAAACAATTGTGTAATCACATCATAGATATTTATGTAAATATCTTGCCAATTAAAGAAAAAACTTCTGTCGTGGCTTTTACTACCGAGGAAGGAAAACATTTTTTTCACAGCGAAACTATCTTTCATCTGCCTTTGGACACAGTAGGAACAGTTTGTATTCCAATTATACATTTGGGCCACTTCACTTTAGTTTATTTAAATACTAAAGAAAACCCAATTCTTTTATTTCGACCCGTTTCGCGACAGTCAAAAAATTACAAATAAAATTTTCGAAACGCTGAAAAACCAAATCTGTGAAACTATCGAACTATCGTGCTTTGTATCTCGAAAGAGATTACCAACAGGATAGTTTTAACTGTCGGGTATTTGTGCGCCAATACATCGAAGCACTACTGCAGGGCAGAAAGTTAACAGTATTGTGGAACACTCACGCAATATGGAACAAATATGTATGTATTGATTCCGTGCAAGCATAGTCAAAGCCAGCCTGCAATAGCTGCTATGCTTTTAATTATGGAACGACCCTCTTTAACTACAACGAACCCTGCATATTTTGTAAAAACAATACTCGTTTTTCATTGTACACACATGCATACTTATATCTTTTTATTTGTTTGTTTTATAAACATATGCATATGTTTTATACCTTAAAATTAGAAACAAAAAAATACAAAAACAGACATTTATAATTTGATGCATGTTATTAAAGCACATGAAAAACTATCACTCAATATTGCCAAATATAACTGACATAGTATATACGTATGTATATATGTGGGAACACAGGTTAACGGACAGATACATCAAGTACAACGCTGACACACCACATAATACAACAGTGACGTACTTATCACTACAGTACAAAGACAAATGAGAAAAAAAGGACAGACGAACGCACAACAAGTTGTTAGCGCAGTAGGGTTCTCGAAGAAACGTTGTGCAATGTGAGACATAAAGTTGTTAAAAAGTAGCCTATATATTTCCAAACAGGGAAAGTAGTTAATTCTTTTAAGTTTAAGGAATCGTGAGTTTTAATCATAATTCTTACACACACACACACACATATATATATAAGTATATCTAAGTTAATTTACTTATTAAAATTTTGGTTATAATAAATAAATAAACCCATTTATTTTTTAAATACCTGTGCATAGACGTAAATATATTATTATTTATAAGTATAAAAGAGACAAAAATTTATTCAAGCAAAAACTACTACGCATTTAGCAGCTTTCTTCATTAAAATGAATAAGATCGCCCATCTCCTACCATTTTCGCAAGAAGGAGCAAAGTCCTTTTTCAGATTTCAAAAGTCGAAATTTGGAAAAATTTTCTCTTATTTCAAAAGCACAAACTGTTGCGACTCTTGAATATAAGGATGGGCTAAGGGGTTTCAAGAAACTTTATGGTCATTTTTATGGACTGGACAGCCAAAATCATTTTCTAAATAATCAAGTATGTCAAAATTTTCCTGTTGTGGCCTCCCTAAAGAAAGACACACCGAAATCAGATTACCATATATTCTGTTTAGACAAGATTAACGAGCAACAAGAATTTTAATAGACACTGGTCCCACTGAGAATTTAATCCAAATATGTAGATCATTGCCCAGAAGAATTTATTTTTAACCAAAAAACTCCATTACGAATAAGAACTGCCAAAGGCTATTTAAAGATAAAGGAAGAGGCAAGAATCAATAAGAATGCCCTTCAAATAGTATTGAAGAAGGACATAACCTTTAAAATTTATTTTATATTTTATTTTTTATTTATATAAAATTTTATTTATATATAATTTATGACTTTCAGTAACTGCGTGATAACAACAGTGTTATAGATTATAGGAGGAAAATAAGAATAATAAATAATCTGGAATGGAGGGGCAGAATGAAAATATATGTATTTGATAGAGATAAATGAAATAGAAAAGTTGTCCGAGTTGCATCACCTGGATGAATTAGGAACAGTTGACGAATGAAGAACAGCACACCTAAACAAAGAAAAAGATCAATTGCTTAGAAAAGTTATTAAGCAGTTTTCAGATGTTTTCTACAAGAAAGGAGATAGCTTGACATTTACAAACGAAGTAAAACCCTCAGTCCCAACCAATAATGTAAATCCAATTTATACAGGATCATATATGTAGATATCCCGAGATACATAGAAATGAGGGTAAAAAGCAAATGGACGAAATGTTAGAGCAGGGTCGAAGATGTATTAGATAAATTAGGAAGAGCAAATTATTTCTCTTCGTTAGATTTAACAAACGGTTTTTATCAAATAGAGGTTTCTCTACAAATGACGGGCATTAAGAAACTAGACGCATGTCATTTGGCCTGAAAAGTGCTCCATCTGCATTCGAAAGAATGCTTAATAATGTATTGAGAGATTATATTAATAAAATATGCGTCATTTATATGGACGATATACTGGTGTTTGGAACTTCACTGCAAGAACATCTGGATAAATTGTCCAAGATTTACATTACAAAAAGCCAATCTAAAGGTTTTATTGAATAAATGCGATTTTCTGCAGAAGGAAACTAACTTTCTTTGTCACGTGGTGACCACAGAAGGCATTAAACCAGACCCCAAAAAAATAGAGTGTATCAAAGGTTTTGCCATACTAAAACGCAAGCAACTTTGCACTTGTTACGGTGTGGTCACAGGAAAATGTACCTCTGGCCTTTGCTTCAAGAACCTTAAGCCAGCATGTAATAAATTATAGTACGATTGAAAAGGAAATATTGGCTATAGTTTGGGCTTGTCAGCAATTTCGACACTACCTGAACCACCGACCGACCATTGGTATGGGTAGCCTCACTCAAGGAGCCTAATTCAAAATTGGTTCTTTGGAAAATTAAGCTCAATGAATATGAGTTTGATATTCAACATGTAGAAGGCAAAGGAAATAAAGTGGCAGATGCTTTATCCCGTATTACTGCAAAGCAATCAGAAATACTTTTTTTCGAATGCAACGAGTGCCATAAGGTTTATGAAAGGAAAGTTATTTTAGAGCAACACATTCAAAACATGGTCATCTTCCAGTGTAAACTACATAGTGAAAAGAATTTTGAAAGCAAATTAAATGTAAGAAGACATTTTTTACTTATTCATAAAAGTGAAAAATAAATTTTAAAATCGTTGAAAGAGAAGCTTGTCAGCGACAAGTTGAAGAAAAAATAAGTCGAAGGAGAAGTGGATCTCCGATTCCAAGTGTGCATAGTGCTCAGATGATGGAATGGATCATATCCCAGTAACAAACAAATTTTGATAGAATGACAAGAAAATTACCCCTATGAAGAAAAAACCCAGTTCAATAAGAAATTATATAAATTTGGAGTAGGTAAGTTATTTTTATTATTTAAATAAATAACACAATTTTAATTTATTATTTATTTATTAGACGCTATGTGTCTTTTTCTTATGAGTTCTTGTTATAAACTAACTTAACAATTATTTTCTATATTCTATTACAACTATTATTGTCCTAAAATAAATTGCATAGTTTATCATTTTGTATTGCATTTATTTAGGTCAATAAATAATGCTTAGTATCAATTTTACAATTATTATTTTCTTTAAATATTTTGCATTCTTAATCATTTTATATTTGGGTTAACCAAAGTGCTTTAAAAGCGGAAGTTAATAAATTAATAAAATCGCTTTTGTTAATTTAAGCAATTATTAAGTTGAACTATATTTAGGTCAACATCATAATGCCATATCAACTGATATTAAATCAAAACGGTAAATTTGCAATAATAAACATTTTGTTCCTGAACTGGTACAAGCAACTTTGATGAAGTTTTGAGAAAAATAATAAATCTAATTGAAAAAGAAGAAAATGTAAAAATGTAGTAATTTCTTGTAACATTGAGAAATTATATATACTGATCCAAAATGAGGTACATATTGAAAATGAGAAATATTAAAAAGTTAAAATCATATAGAACATATACCCTATTAGAAAATTTAGAAAAACAGGACCTGTTGGAATTAACAAATATGAAAACAATCATCATGGTATTGATAAGATATACATATTTAGAGCTTAAACGAAGGTACTATAACCCAAATTTAAGAAAAGAAGTAACAAAAGTTGTAAACAATTGTGAGATATGTAATGAAGTTGAAAGAAGGCCCTTAAGATTGCCTTTCCAAAAAAATTAGTCCCCTCGTCTACACATGAGATTTACCATACAGATATTTGGCATATGGACCAAAGGAACTCATACATTACTTATTATTGCTACATTTTCTAAATATGCTTTGATTCAGCAAATTGAAGAGCGAAGACCATTTAATTTTATTAAACATTTTACAATCTTAGTTAACTTGATGCGAACCCCGAAGAAGCCTATTATGGACAATGAACCAGGTTTTGCCTCATACCTTTTTAGGGATTTTTTAGAAAATTTATAGACACACTAGAAATTCTAGATAGCGATATATGTATTTACGGTCTTGTATAAAATGCAAAGGGACAAAAATTGGCGAAATTTTATACAAAAATTTCTCCCTCCAGAAATATATTTAATTTCTGCAGAGCAATTCAATTTTTTGCAATTAGATCGCCAAAAGATGCTTAAAATGAGCAGAAACACGTTGTTTTTTGACGCCACAGGAAATGTCGTAAAAAATGGACCCCAATTCAAAGCGAGTATTTTTATATTCATTTGTGCCCCACATTAGGAAGGGAAACGAAAAGGGTGTTACTCCAATAGCAGAAGCTTTTTTGTGCTCGCATTATTCGGAGGACATAGAACGATTTTTGCTTGCCAGGAAAGTAAATGCTATAATAAGAGCCTGTAACAACAATAAAGACGTCGAAGCAAAATTTTAAAGATCCAGTGGCTATTAGTCTGTTAAAACAGCAGTTCTTATGTGCTGTTAATACTAATAATTATAAAACGTTCATTTTCTGTTTAGAAAATATGTTAAAAAAAATTTTCTGAACCGTAACAAGACAGAAAAAGTAAAAAAATCAATAAAATATTTAAAAACATTGATAAACAACAAATTGGTGGGGAAAGAGGAAAAAGAAGGCGCAACGAATATTTCTAAGGAAATGTCAACAAAATGGCAAACTATAAAAAGAGTCCGTTTTATTTTAAGGCGCTTCATTTATATCTTAAAATTAAAAAAGAGTAACGAAATATTGGAAAAATATATGTATATTTTACAAAAAACAGCGGCTTCTCTAATTTAAAAGAAATATGCGCCTTATGGACTAGCATGATGGGATATTTTGTTGAAAATAAAGAAAGATCGAGAATATCAAATAGCCCAGTGGAAAGCTATTTTAATATCAATAAAAGTATAACTCTGGAAGGCAAAGCCAATGTTCTTCCTTCAGTTTACGTCAGAAAAGCTTACGGATACGGATAATGCGAAAATTAATGACAAAGAGAGTGTTTATTCAAATCTAATCCCCAAAAAATTGAAAAATTAAATAAATCCGATACCTATTTTTGAAAAAATATCCGGAAATTTCAGAAGGCAGCCGGCGCAAATAAAAAACGAAAAGTGTATTCTTCACACATTTTACTCAGTAAGTGAAAATAAAAGAAAGTGTTTCAACCCATTTGTTGAGTTTGAAGAATTTAAATTTTTTTTTTTTTTTTTTTTTTTTTTTTTTTTTTTTTTTTTTTATATAGATAATCGTACAATAGTTAATATTTTACATAGAATTCATTTGGCCTCTGCGCCTTAAAGGCATTTTAGAGGCAAGTTGGCAACTGTTTGAACTTGACGTACAATTATAATAATCTAATAGTAATATTATAATAATTACATTAGTTATTCTTAAATTACATTAGTTATTCTCGATGAAATGAATATATATACAAATATATAAAACGAAATATTGGAAAAATATATGTATATTTTATAAAAAAAACAGCGGCTTCTCTAATTTTAAAGAAATATGCGCCATACGCCGTCTTATGGACTAGTATGATGGGATATTTTGTTGAAAATAAAGAAGGATCGAGAATATCAAATAGCCCAGTGGAAAGCTATTTTAATATCAATAAAAGTATAACTCTGGAAGGCAAAGCCAATGTTCTTCCTTCAGTTTACGTCAGAAAAGCTTACGGATAAAGCGAAAATTAATGACACAGAGAGGTTTTATTCAAATCCAAATTCTTCCGAAAAGCCACACAAATTTCAAAAAACAATAAAAAAATAAAATATCCGGAAATTTCAGAAGGCAGCCGGCGCAAATAAAATACGAAAAGTGTATTCTGCACACATTTTACTCAGTAAGTGAAAATGAAAGAAAGTTTTTCACCCCATTTGTTGAGTTTGAAGAATTTAAATGTTTTGAGCCACGTAAACAATTGTGTAATCACATCATAGATATTTATGTAAATATCTTGCCAATTAAAGAAAAAACTTCTGTCGTGGCTTTTACTACCGAGGAAGGAAAACATTTTTTTCACAGCGAAACTATCTTTCATCTGCCTTTGGACACAGTAGGAACAGTTTGTATTCCAATTATACATTTGGGCCACTTCACTTTAGTTTATTTAAATACTAAAGAAAACCCAATTCTTTTATTTCGACCCGTTTCGCGACAGTCAAAAAATTACAAATAAAATTTTCGAAACGCTGAAAAACCAAATCTGTGAAACTATCGAACTATCGTGCTTTGTATCTCGAAAGAGATTACCAACAGGATAGTTTTAACTGTCGGGTATTTGTGCGCCAATACATCGAAGCACTACTGCAGGGCAGAAAGTTAACAGTATTGTGGAACACTCACGCAATATGGAACAAATATGTATGTATTGATTCCGTGCAAGCATAGTCAAAGCCAGCCTGCAATAGCTGCTATGCTTTTAATTATGGAACGACCCTCTTTAACTACAACGAACCCTGCATATTTTGTAAAAACAATACTCGTTTTTCATTGTACACACATGCATACTTATATCTTTTTATTTGTTTGTTTTATAAACATATGCATATGTTTTATACCTTAAAATTAGAAACAAAAAAATACAAAAACAGACATTTATAATTTGATGCATGTTATTAAAGCACATGAAAAACTATCACTCAATATTGCCAAATATAACTGACATAGTATATACGTATGTATATATGTGGGAACACAGGTTAACGGACAGATACATCAAGTACAACGCTGACACACCACATAATACAACAGTGACGTACTTATCACTACAGTACAAAGACAAATGAGAAAAAAAGGACAGACGAACGCACAACAAGTTGTTAGCGCAGTAGGGTTCTCGAAGAAACGTTGTGCAATGTGAGACATAAAGTTGTTAAAAAGTAGCCTATATATTTCCAAACAGGGAAAGTAGTTAATTCTTTTAAGTTTAAGGAATCGTGAGTTTTAATCATAATTCTTACACACACACACACACATATATATATAAGTATATCTAAGTTAATTTACTTATTAAAATTTTGGTTATAATAAATAAATAAACCCATTTATTTTTTAAATACCTGTGCATAGACGTAAATATATTATTATTTATAAGTATAAAAGAGACAAAAATTTATTCAAGCAAAAACTACTACGCATTTAGCAGCTTTCTTCATTAAAATGAATAAGATCGCCCATCTCCTACCATTTTCGCAAGAAGGAGCAAAGTCCTTTTTCAGATTTCAAAAGTCGAAATTTGGAAAAATTTTCTCTTATTTCAAAAGCACAAACTGTTGCGACTCTTGAATATTAGACATTTATAAGGATGGGCTAAGGGGTTTCAAGAAACTTTATGGTCATTTTTATGGACTGGACAGCCAAAATCATTTTCTAAATAATCAAGTATGTCAAAATTTTCCTGTTGTGGCCTCCCTAAAGAAAGACACACCGAAATCAGATTACCCTATATTCTGTTTAGACAAGATTAATGAGCAACAAGAATTTTAATAGACACTGGTCCCACTGAGAATTTAATCCAAATATGTAGATCATTGCCCAGAAGAATTTATTTTTAACCAAAACACTCCATTACGAATAAGAACTGCCAAAGGCTATTTAAAGATAAAGGAAGAGGCAAGAATCAATAAGAATGCCCTTCAAATAGTATTGAAGAAGGACATAACCTTTAAAATTTATTTTATATTTTATTTTTTATTTATATAAAATTTTATTTATATATAATTTATGACTTTCAGTAACTGCGTGATAACAACAGTGTTATAGATTATAGGAGGAAAATAAGAATAATAAATAATCTGGAATGGAGGGGCAGAATGAAAATATATGTATTTGATAGAGATAAATGAAATAGAAAAGTTGTCCGAGTTGCATCACCTGGATGAATTAGGAACAGTTGACGAATGAAGAACAGCACACCTAAACAAAGAAAAAGATCAATTGCTTAGAAAAGTTATTAAGCAGTTTTCAGATGTTTTCTACAAGAAAGGAGATAGCTTGACATTTACAAACGAAGTAAAACCCTCAGTCCCAACCAATAATGTAAATCCAATTTATACAGGATCATATATGTAGATATCCCGAGATACATAGAAATGAGGGTAAAAAGCAAATGGACGAAATGTTAGAGCAGGGTCGAAGATGTATTAGATAAATTAGGAAGAGCAAATTATTTCTCTTCGTTAGATTTAACAAACGGTTTTTATCAAATAGAGGTTTCTCTACAAATGACGGGCATTAAGAAACTAGACGCATGTCATTTGGCCTGAAAAGTGCTCCATCTGCATTCGAAAGAATGCTTAATAATGTATTGAGAGATTATATTAATAAAATATGCGTCATTTATATGGACGATATACTGGTGTTTGGAACTTCACTGCAAGAACATCTGGATAAATTGTCCAAGATTTACATTACAAAAAGCCAATCTAAAGGTTTTATTGAATAAATGCGATTTTCTGCAGAAGGAAACTAACTTTCTTTGTCACGTGGTGACCACAGAAGGCATTAAACCAGACCCCAAAAAAATAGAGTGTATCAAAGGTTTTGCCATACTAAAACGCAAGCAACTTTGCACTTGTTACGGTGTGGTCACAGGAAAATGTACCTCTGGCCTTTGCTTCAAGAACCTTAAGCCAGCATGTAATAAATTATAGTACGATTGAAAAGGAAATATTGGCTATAGTTTGGGCTTGTCAGCAATTTCGACACTACCTTTATGCTAGAAAGATTCAGTTTCAAACTGAACCACCGACCGACCATTGGTATGGGTAGCGTCACTCAAGGAGCCTAATTCATTGGTTCGTTGGAAAATTATACTCAATGAATATGAGTTTGATATTCAACATGTAGAAGGCAAAGAAAATAAAGTGCAGATGCTTTATCCCGTATTACTGCAAAGCAATCAGAAATACTTTTTTTCGAATGCAACGAGTGCCATAAGGTTTATGAAAGGAAAGTTATTTTAGAGCAACACATTCAAAACATGGTCATCTTCCAGTGTAACCTACATAGTGAAAAGAATTTTGAAAGCAAATTAAATGTAAGAAGACATTTTTTACTTATTCATAAAAGTGAAAAATAAATTTTAAAATCGTTGAAAGAGAAGCTTGTCAGCGACAAGTTGAAGAAAAAATAAGTCGAAGGAGAAGTGGATCTCCGATTCCAAGTGTGCATAGTGCTCAGATGATGGAATGGATCATATCCCAGTAACAAACAAATTTTGATAGAATGACAAGAAAATTACCCCTATGAAAAAAAAACCCAGTTCAATAAGAAATTATATAAATTTGGAGTAGGTAAGTTATTTTTATTATTTAAATAAATAACTCAATTTTAATTTATTATTTATTTATTAGACGCTATGTGTCTTTTTCTTATGAGTTCTTGTTATAAACTAACTTAACAATTATTTTCTATATTCGATTACAACTATTATTGTCCTAAAATAAATTGCATAGTTTAACATTTTGTATTGCATTTATTTAGGTCAATAAATAATGCTTAGTATCAATTTTACAATTATTATTTTCTTTAAATATTTTGCATTCTTAATCATTTTATATTTGGGTTAACCAAAGTGCTTTAAAAGCGGAAGTTAATAAATTAATAAAATCGCTTTTGTTAATTTAAGCAATTATTAAGTTGAACTATATTTAGGTCAACATCATAATGCCATATCAACTGATATTAAATCAAAACGGTAAATTTGCAATAATAAACACTTTGTTCCTGAACTGGTACAAGCAACTTTGATGAAGTTTTGAGAAAAATAATAAATCTAATTGAAAAAGAAGAAAATGTAATAATGTAGTAATTTCTTGTAACATTGAGGAATTATATATACTGATCCAAAATGAGGTACATATTGAATATGAGAAATATTAAAAAGTTAAAATCATATAGAACATATACCCTATTAGATAATTTAGAAAAACAGGACCTGTTGGAATTAACAAATATGAAAACCATCATCATGGTATTGATAAGATATACATATTTAGAGCTTAAACGAAGGTACTATAACCCAAATTTAAGAAAAGAAGTAACAAAAGTTGTAAACAATTGTGAGATATGTAATGAAGTTGAAAGAAGGCCCTTAAGATTGCCTTTCCAAAAAAATGAGTCCCCTCGTCTACACATGAGATTTACCATACAGATATTTGGCATATGGACCAAAGGAACTCATGCATTACTATTATTGCTAGATTTTCTAAATATGCTTTGATTCAGCAAATTGAAGAGCGAAGACCATATAATTTTATTAAACATTTTACAATCTTAGTTAACTTGATGCGAACCCCGAAGAAGCCTATTATGGACAATGAACCAGGTTTTGCCTCATACCTTTTCAGGGATTTTTTAGAAAATTTATAGACACACTAGAAATTCTAGATAGCGATATATGTATTTACGGTCTTGTATAAAATGCAAAGGGACAAAAATTGGCGAAATTTTACACAAAAATTTCTCCCTCCAGAAATATATTTAATTTCTGCAGAGCAATTCAATTTTTTGCAATTAGATCGCCAAAAGATGCTTAAAATGAGCAGAAACACGTTGTTTTTTGACGCCACAGGAAATGTCGTAAAAAATGGACCCCAATTCAAAGCGAGTATTTTTATATTCATTTGTGCCCCAGATTAGGAAGGGAAACGAAAAGGGTGTTACTCCAATAGCAGAAGCTTTTTTGTGCTCGCATTATTCGGAGGACATAGAACGATTTTTGCTTGCCAGGAAAGTAAATGCTATAATAAGAGCCTGTAACAACAATAAAGACGTCGAAGCAAAATTTTAAAGATCCAGTGGCTATTAGTCTGTTAAAACAGCAGTTCTTATGTGCTGTTAATACTAATAATTATAAAACGTTCATTTTCTGTTTAGAAAATATGTTAAAAAAAATTTTCTGAACCCTAACAAGATAGAAAAAGTAAAAAAATCAATAAAATATTTAAAAACATTGATAAACAACAAATTGGTGGGGAAAGAGGAAAAAGAAGGCGCAACGAATATTTCTAAGGAAATGTCAACAAAATGGCAAACTATAAAAAGAGTCCGTTTTATTTTAAGGCGCTTCATTTATATCCTAAAATTAAAAAAGAGTAACGAAATATTGGAAAAATATATGTATATTTTATAAAAAAAACAGCGGCTTCTCTAATTTTAAAGAAATATGCGCCATACGCCGTCTTATGGACTAGTATGATGGGATATTTTGTTGAAAATAAAGAAGGATCGAGAATATCAAATAGCCCAGTGGAAAGCTATTTTAATATCAATAAAAGTATAACTCTGGAAGGCAAAGCCAATGTTCTTCCTTCAGTTTACGTCAGAAAAGCTTACGGATAAAGCGAAAATTAATGACACAGAGAGGTTTTATTCAAATCCAAATTCTTCCGAAAAGCCACACAAATTTCAAAAAACAATAAAAAAAATAAAATATCCGGAAATTTCAGAAGGCAGCCGGCGCAAATAAAATACGAAAAGTGTATTCTGCACACATTTTACTCAGTAAGTGAAAATGAAAGAAAGTTTTTCACCCCATTTGTTGAGATTGAAGAATTTAAATGTTTTGAGCCACGTAAACAATTGTGTAATCACATCATAGATATTTATGTAAATATCTTGCCAATTAAAGAAAAAACTTCTGTCGTGGCTTTTACTACCGAGGAAAGAAAACATTTTTTTCACAGCGAAACTATCTTCCATCTGCCTTTGGACACAGTAGGAACAGTTTGTATTCCAATTATACATTTGAGCCACTTCACTTTAGTTTATTTAAATACTAAAGAAAACCCAATTCTTTTATTTCGACCCGTTTCGCGACAGTCAAAAAATTACAAATAAAATTTTCGAAACGCTGAAAAACCAAATCTGTGAAACTATCGAACTATCGTGCTTTGTATCTCGAAAGAGATTACCAACAGGATAGTTTTAACTGTCGGGTATTTGTGCGCCAATACATCGAAGCACTACTGCAGGGCAGAAAGTTAACAGTATTGTGGAACACTCACGCAATATGGAACAAATATGTATGTATTGATTCCGTGCAAGCATAGTCAAAGCCAGCCTGCAATAGCTGCTATGCTTTTAATTATGGAACGACCCTCTTTAACTACAACGAACCCTGCATATTTTGTAAAAACAATACTCGTTTTTCATTGTACACACATGCATACTTATATCTTTTTATTTGTTTGTTTTATAAACATATGCATATGTTTTATACTTTAAAATTAGAAACAAAAAAATACAAAAACAGACATTTATAATTTGATGCATGTTATTAAAGCACATGAAAACTATCACTCAATATTGCCAAATATAACTGACATAGTATATACATATATATGTGGGAACACAGGTTAACGGACAGATACATCAAGTACAACGCTGACACACCACATAATACAATAGTGACGTACTTATCACTACAGTACAAAGACAAATGAGGAAAAAAGGACAGACGAACGCACAACAAGTTGTTAGCGCAGTGGTTTAAGTAGGGTTCTCGAAGAAACGTTGTGCAATGTGAGACATAAAGTTGTTAAAAAGTAGCCTATACATTTCCAAACAGGGAAAGTAGTTAATTCTTTTAAGTTTAAGGAATCGTGAGTTTTAATCATAATTCTTACACACACACACACATATATATATATATATATAAGTATATCTAAGTTAATTTACTTATTAAAATTTTGGTTATAATAAATAAATAAATCCATTTATTTTTTAAATACCTGTGCATAGACGTAAATATATTATTATTTATAAGTAGAAAAGAGACAAAATTTATTCAAGCAAAAACTACTACGCATTTAACAACTTTCTTCATTAAAATGAATAAGATCGCCCATCTCCTACCATTTTCGCCTTCCTTTTTCAGATTTCAAAAGTCGAAATTTGGAAAAATTTTCTCTTATTTCCAAAACACAAACTGTTGCGACTCTTGAATATTAGACATTCATAAGGATGGGCTAAGGGGTTTCAAGAAACTTTATGGTCATTTTTATGGACTGGACAGCCAAAATCATTTTCTAAATAATCAAGTATGTCAAAATTTTCCTGTTGTGGCCTCCCTAAAGAAAGACACACCGAAATCAGATTACCCTATATTCTGTTTAGACAAGATTAATGAGCAACAAGAATTTTAATAGACACTGGTCCCACTGAGAATTTAATCCAAATATGTAGATCATTGCCCAGAAGAATTTATTTTTAACCAAAACACTCCATTACGAATAAGAACTGCCAAAGGCTATTTAAAGATAAAGGAAGAGGCAAGAATCAATAAGAATGCCCTTCAAATAGTATTGAAGAAGGACATAACCTTTAAAATGTATGACTTTCATCCCAACTTTAATGGAATCTTTGGAACGCAGTAACTGCGTGATAACAACAGTGTTATAGATTATAGGAGGAAAATAAAAATAATAAATAATCTGGAATGGAGGGGCAGAATGAAAATATATGTATTTGATAGAGATAAATGAAATAGAAAAGTTGTCCGAGTTGCATCACCTGGATGAATTAGGAACAGTTGACGAATGAAGAACAGCACACCTAAACAAAGAAAAAGATCAATTGCTTAGAAAAGTTATTAAGCAGTTTTCAGATGTTTTCTACAAGAAAGGAGATAGCTTGACATTTACAAACGAAGTAAAACCCTCAGTCCCAACCAATAATGTAAATCCAATTTATACAGGATCATATATGTAGATATCCCGAGATACATAGAAATGAGGGTAAAAAGCAAATGGACGAAATGTTAGAGCAGGGTCGAAGATGTATTAGATAAATTAGGAAGAGCAAATTATTTCTCTTCGTTAGATTTAACAAACGGTTTTTATCAAATAGAGGTTTCTCTACAAATGACGGGCATTAAGAAACTAGACGCATGTCATTTGGCCTGAAAAGTGCTCCATCTGCATTCGAAAGAATGCTTAATAATGTATTGAGAGATTATATTAATAAAATATGCGTCATTTATATGGACGATATACTGGTGTTTGGAACTTCACTGCAAGAACATCTGGATAAATTGTCCAAGATTTACATTACAAAAAGCCAATCTAAAGGTTTTATTGAATAAATGCGATTTTCTGCAGAAGGAAACTAACTTTCTTTGTCACGTGGTGACCACAGAAGGCATTAAACCAGACCCCAAAAAAATAGAGTGTATCAAAGGTTTTGCCATACTAAAACGCAAGCAACTTTGCACTTGTTACGGTGTGGTCACAGGAAAATGTACCTCTGGCCTTTGCTTCAAGAACCTTAAGCCAGCATGTAATAAATTATAGTACGATTGAAAAGGAAATATTGGCTATAGTTTGGGCTTGTCAGCAATTTCGACACTACCTTTATGCTAGAAAGATTCAGTTTCAAACTGAACCACCGACCGACCATTGGTATGGGTAGCGTCACTCAAGGAGCCTAATTCATTGGTTCGTTGGAAAATTATACTCAATGAATATGAGTTTGATATTCAACATGTAGAAGGCAAAGAAAATAAAGTGCAGATGCTTTATCCCGTATTACTGCAAAGCAATCAGAAATACTTTTTTTCGAATGCAACGAGTGCCATAAGGTTTATGAAAGGAAAGTTATTTTAGAGCAACACATTCAAAACATGGTCATCTTCCAGTGTAACCTACATAGTGAAAAGAATTTTGAAAGCAAATTAAATGTAAGAAGACATTTTTTACTTATTCATAAAAGTGAAAAATAAATTTTAAAATCGTTGAAAGAGAAGCTTGTCAGCGACAAGTTGAAGAAAAAATAAGTCGAAGGAGAAGTGGATCTCCGATTCCAAGTGTGCATAGTGCTCAGATGATGGAATGGATCATATCCCAGTAACAAACAAATTTTGATAGAATGACAAGAAAATTACCCCTATGAAGAAAAAACCCAGTTCAATAAGAAATTATATAAATTTGGAGTAGGTAAGTTATTTTTATTATTTAAATAAATAACACAATTTTAATTTATTATTTATTTATTAGACGCTATGTGTCTTTTTCTTATGAGTTCTTGTTATAAACTAACTTAACAATTATTTTCTATATTCGATTACAACTATTATTGTCCTAAAATAAATTGCATAGTTTAACATTTTGTATTGCATTTATTTAGGTCAATAAATAATGCTTAGTATCAATTTTACAATTATTATTTTCTTTAAATATTTTGCATTCTTAATCATTTTATATTTGGGTTAACCAAAGTGCTTTAAAAGCGGAAGTTAATAAATTAATAAAATCGCTTTTGTTAATTTAAGCAATTATTAAGTTGAACTATATTTAGGTCAACATCATAATGCCATATCAACTGATATTAAATCAAAACGGTAAATTTGCAATAATAAACATTTTGTTCCTGAACTGGTACAAGCAACTTTGATGAAGTTTTGAGAAAAATAATAAATCTAATTGAAAAAGAAGAAAATGTAAAAATGTAGTAATTTCTTGTAACATTGAGGAATTATATATACTGATCCAAAATGAGGTACATATTGAAAATGAGAAATATTAAAAAGTTAAAATCATATAGAACATATACCCTATTAGAAAATTTAGAAAAACAGGACCTGTTGGAATTAACAAATATGAAAACCATCATCATGGTATTGATAAGATATACATATTTAGAGCTTAAACGAAGGTACTATAACCCAAATTTAAGAAAAGAAGTAACAAAAGTTGTAAACAATTGTGAGATATGTAATGAAGTTGAAAGAAGGCCCTTAAGATTGCCTTTCCAAAAAAATGAGTCCCCTCATCTACACATGAGATTTACCATACAGATATTTGGCATATGGACCAAAGGAACTCATGCATTACTATTATTGCTAGATTTTCTAAATATGCTTTGATTCAGCAAATTGAAGAGCGAAGACCATATAATTTTATTAAACATTTTACAATCTTAGTTAACTTGATGCGAACCCCGAAGAAGCCTATTATGGACAATGAACCAGGTTTTGCCTCATACCTTTTCAGGGATTTTTTAGAAAATTTATAGACACACTAGAAATTCTAGATAGCGATATATGTATTTACGGTCTTGTATAAAATGCAAAGGGACAAAAATTGGCGAAATTTTATACAAAAATTTCTCCCTCCAGAAATATATTTAATTTCTGCAGAGCAATTCAATTTTTTGCAATTAGATCGCCAAAAGATGCTTAAAATGAGCAGAAACACGTTGTTTTTTGACGCCACAGGAAATGTCGTAAAAAATGGACCCCAATTCAAAGCGAGTATTTTTATATTCATTTGTGCCCCACATTAGGAAGGGAAACGAAAAGGGTGTTACTCCAATAGCAGAAGCTTTTTTGTGCTCGCATTATTCGGAGGACATAGAACGATTTTTGCTTGCCAGGAAAGTAAATGCTATAATAAGAGCCTGTAACAACAATAAAGACGTCGAAGCAAAATTTTAAAGATCCAGTGGCTATTAGTCTGTTAAAACAGCAGTTCTTATGTGCTGTTAATACTAATAATTATAAAACGTTCATTTTCTGTTTAGAAAATATGTTAAAAAAAATTTTCTGAACCCTAACAAGACAGAAAAAGTAAAAAAATCAATAAAATATTTAAAAACATTGATAAACAACAAATTGGTGGGGAAAGAGGAAAAAGAAGGCGCAACGAATATTTCTAAGGAAATGTCAACAAAATGGCAAACTATAAAAAGAGTCCGTTTTATTTTAAGGCGCTTCATTTATATCTTAAAATTAAAAAAGAGTAACGAAATATTGGAAAAATATATGTATATTTTACAAAAAACAGCGGCTTCTCTAATTTAAAAGAAATATGCGCCTTATGGACTAGCATGATGGGATATTTTGTTGAAAATAAAGAAAGATCGAGAATATCAAATAGCCCAGTGGAAAGCTATTTTAATATCAATAAAAGTATAACTCTGGAAGGCAAAGCCAATGTTCTTCCTTCAGTTTACGTCAGAAAAGCTTACGGATACGGATAATGCGAAAATTAATGACAAAGAGAGTGTTTATTCAAATCTAATCCCCAAAAAATTGAAAAATTAAATAAATCCGATACCTATTTTTGAAAAAATATCCGGAAATTTCAGAAGGCAGCCGGCGCAAATAAAAAACGAAAAGTGTATTCTTCGCACATTTTACTCAGTAAGTGAAAATAAAAGAAAGTGTTTCAACCCATTTGTTGAGTTTGAAGAATTTAAATGTTTTTTTTTTTTTTTTTTTTTTTTTTTTTTTTTTTTTTTTTATATAGATAATCGTACAATAGTTAATATTTTACATAGAATTCATTTGGCCTCTGCGCCTTAAAGGCATTTTAGAGGCAAGTTGGCAACTGTTTGAACTTGACGTACAATTATAATAATCTAATAGTAATATTATAATAATTACATTAGTTATTCTTAAATTACATTAGTTATTCTCGATGAAATGAATATATATACAAATATATAAAACGAAATATTGGAAAAATATATGTATATTTTATAAAAAAAACAGCGGCTTCTCTAATTTTAAAGAAATATGCGCCATACGCCGTCTTATGAACTAGTATGATGGGATATTTTGTTGAAAATAAAGAAGGATCGAGAATATCAAATAGCCCAGTGGAAAGCTATTTTAATATCAATAAAAGTATAACTCTGGAAGGCAAAGCCAATGTTCTTCCTTCAGTTTACGTCAGAAAAGCTTACGGATAAAGCGAAAATTAATGACACAGAGAGGTTTTATTCAAATCCAAATTCTTCCGAAAAGCCACACAAATTTCAAAAAACAATAAAAAAATAAAATATCCGGAAATTTCAGAAGGCAGCCGGCGCAAATAAAATACGAAAAGTGTATTCTGCACACATTTTACTCAGTAAGTGAAAATGAAAGAAAGTTTTTCACCCCATTTGTTGAGTTTGAAGAATTTAAATGTTTTGAGCCACGTAAACAATTGTGTAATCACATCATAGATATTTATGTAAATATCTTGCCAATTAAAGAAAAAACTTCTGTCGTGGCTTTTACTACCGAGGAAGGAAAACATTTTTTTCACAGCGAAACTATCTTCCATCTGCCTTTGGACACAGTAGGAACAGTTTGTATTCCAATTATACATTTGGGCCACTTCACTTTAGTTTATTTAAATACTAAAGAAAACCCAATTCTTTTATTTCGACCCGTTTCGCGACAGTCAAAAAATTACAAATAAAATTTTCGAAACGCTGAAAAACCAAATCTGTGAAACTATCGAACTATCGTGCTTTGTATCTCGAAAGAGATTACCAACAGGATAGTTTTAACTGTCGGGTATTTGTGCGCCAATACATCGAAGCACTACTGCAGGGCAGAAAGTTAACAGTATTGTGGAACACTCACGCAATATGGAACAAATATGTATGTATTGATTCCGTGCAAGCATAGTCAAAGCCAGCCTGCAATAGCTGCTATGCTTTTAATTATGGAACGACCCTCTTTAACTACAACGAACCCTGCATATTTTGTAAAAACAATACTCGTTTTTCATTGTACACACATGCATACTTATATCTTTTTATTTGTTTGTTTTATAAACATATGCATATGTTTTATACCTTAAAATTAGAAACAAAAAAATACAAAAACAGACATTTATAATTTGATTCATGTTATTAAAGCACATGAAAAACTATCACTCAATATTGCCAAATATAACTGACATAGTATATACGTATGTATATATGTGGGAACACAGGTTAACGGACAGATACATCAAGTACAACGCTGACACACCACATAATACAACAGTGACGTACTTATCACTACAGTACAAAGACAAATGAGAAAAAAAGGACAGACGAACGCACAACAAGTTGTTAGCGCAGTAGGGTTCTCGAAGAAACGTTGTGCAATGTGAGACATAAAGTTGTTAAAAAGTAGCCTATATATTTCCAAACAGGGAAAGTAGTTAATTCTTTTAAGTTTAAGGAATCGTGAGTTTTAATCATAATTCTTACACACACACACACACATATATATATAAGTATATCTAAGTTAATTTACTTATTAAAATTTTGGTTATAATAAATAAATAAACCCATTTATTTTTTAAATACCTGTGCATAGACGTAAATATATTATTATTTATAAGTATAAAAGAGACAAAAATTTATTCAAGCAAAAACTACTACGCATTTAGCAGCTTTCTTCATTAAAATGAATAAGATCGCCCATCTCCTACCATTTTCGCAAGAAGGAGCAAAGTCCTTTTTCAGATTTCAAAAGTCCAAATTTGGAAAAATTTTCTCTTATTTCAAAAGCACAAACTGTTGCGACTCTTGAATATTAGACATTTATAAGGATGGGCTAAGGGGTTTCAAGAAACTTTATGGTCATTTTTATGGACTGGACAGCCAAAATCATTTTCTAAATAATCAAGTATGTCAAAATTTTCCTGTTGTGGCCTCCCTAAAGAAAGACACACCGAAATCAGATTACCATATATTCTGTTTAGACAAGATTAACGAGCAACAAGAATTTTAATAGACACTGGTCCCACTGAGAATTTAATCCAAATATGTAGATCATTGCCCAGAAGAATTTATTTTTAACCAAAAAACTCCATTACGAATAAGAACTGCCAAAGGCTATTTAAAGATAAAGGAAGAGGCAAGAATCAATAAGAATGCCCTTCAAATAGTATTGAAGAAGGACATAACCTTTAAAATTTATGACTTTCATCCCAACTTTAATGGAATCTTTGGAACGCAGTAACTGCGTGATAACAACAGTGTTATAGATTATAGGAGGAAAATAAGAATAATAAATAATCTGGAATGGAGGGGCAGAATGAAAATATATGTATTTGATAGAGATAAATGAAATAGAAAAGTTGTCCGAGTTGCATCACCTGGATGAATTAGGAACAGTTGACGAATGAAGAACAGCACACCTAAACAAAGAAAAAGATCAATTGCTTAGAAAAGTTATTAAGCAGTTTTCAGATGTTTTCTACAAGAAAGGAGATAGCTTGACATTTACAAACGAAGTAAAACCCTCAGTCCCAACCAATAATGTAAATCCAATTTATACAGGATCATATACATATGTAGATATCCCGAGATACATAGAAATGAGGGTAAAAAGCAAATGGACGAAATGTTAGAGCAGGGTCGAAGATGTATTAGATAAATTAGGAAGAGCAAATTATTTCTCTTCGTTAGATTTAACAAACGGTTTTTATCAAATAGAGGTTTCTCTACAAATGACGGGCATTAAGAAACTAGACGCATGTCATTTGGCCTGAAAAGTGCTCCATCTGCATTCGAAAGAATGCTTAATAATGTATTGAGAGATTATATTAATAAAATATGCGTCATTTATATGGACGATATACTGGTGTTTGGAACTTCACTGCAAGAACATCTGGATAATTTGTCCAAGATACTTCATACATTACAAAAAGCCAATCTAAAGGTTTTATTGAATAAATGCGATTTTCTGCAGAAGGAAACTAACTTTCTTTGTCACGTGGTGACCACAGAAGGCATTAAACCAGACCCCAAAAAAATAGAGTGTATCAAAGGTTTTGCCATACTAAAACGCAAGCAACTTTGCACTTGTTACGGTGTGGTCACAGGAAAATGTACCTCTGGCCTTTGCTTCAAGAACCTTAAGCCAGCATGTAATAAATTATAGTACGATTGAAAAGGAAATATTGGCTATAGTTTGGGCTTG
Organism: Epicampocera succincta; assembly: GCA_932526305.1. NCBI lineage: Eukaryota > Metazoa > Arthropoda > Insecta > Diptera > Tachinidae > Epicampocera > Epicampocera succincta. The sequence continues at coordinate 20,905,400 of OW052035.1, forward strand.
TCAGCAATTTCGACACTACCTGAACCACCGACCGACCATTGGTATGGGTAGCCTCACTCAAGGAGCCTAATTCAAAATTGGTTCTTTGGAAAATTAAGCTCAATGAATATGAGTTTGATATTCAACATGTAGAAGGCAAAGGAAATAAAGTGGCAGATGCTTTATCCCGTATTACTGCAAAGCAATCAGAAATACTTTTTTTCGAATGCAACGAGTGCCATAAGGTTTATGAAAGGAAAGTTATTTTAGAGCAACACATTCAAAACATGGTCATCTTCCAGTGTAAACTACATAGTGAAAAGAATTTTGAAAGCAAATTAAATGTAAGAAGACATTTTTTACTTATTCATAAAAGTGAAAAATAAATTTTAAAATCGTTGAAAGAGAAGCTTGTCAGCGACAAGTTGAAGAAAAAATAAGTCGAATGAGAAGTGGATCTCCGATTCCAAGTGTGCATAGTGCTCAGATGATGGAATGGATCATATCCCAGTAACAAACAAATTTTGATAGAATGACAAGAAAATTACCCCTATGAAGAAAAAACCCAGTTCAATAAGAAATTATATAAATTTGGAGTAGGTAAGTTATTTTTATTATTTAAATAAATAACACAATTTTAATTTATTATTTATTTATTAGACGCTATGTGTCTTTTTCTTATGAGTTCTTGTTATAAACTAACTTAACAATTATTTTCTATATTCTATTACAACTATTATTGTCCTAAAATAAATTGCATAGTTTAACATTTTGTATTGCATTTATTTAGGTCAATAAATAATGCTTAGTATCAATTTTACAATTATTATTTTCTTTAAATATTTTGCAATCTTAATCATTTTATATTTGGGTTAACCAAAGTGCTTTAAAAGCGGAAGTTAATAAATTAATAAAATCGCTTTTGTTAATTTAAGCAATTATTAAGTTGAACTATATTTAGGTCAACATCATAATGCCATATCAACTGATATTAAATCAAAACTTTAAATTTGCAATAATAAACATTTTGTTCCTGAACTGGTACAAGCAACTTTGATGAAGTTTTGAGAAAAATAATAAATCTAATTGAAAAAGAAGAAAATGTAAAAATGTAGTAATTTCTTGTAACATTGAGGAATTATATATACTGATCCAAAATGAGGTACATATTGAAAATGAGAAATATTAAAAAGTTAAAATCATATAGAACATATACCCTATTAGAAAATTTAGAAAAACAGGACCTGTTGGAATTAACAAATATGAAAACAATCATCATGGTATTGATAAGATATACATATTTAGAGCTTAAACGAAGGTACTATAACCCAAATTTAAGAAAAGAAGTAACAAAAGTTGTAAACAATTGTGAGATATGTAATGAAGTTGAAAGAAGGCCCTTAAGATTGCCTTTCCAAAAAAATTAGTCCCCTCGTCTACACATGAGATTTACCATACAGATATTTGGCATATGGACCAAAGGAACTCATACATTACTTATTATTGCTACATTTTCTAAATATGCTTTGATTCAGCAAATTGAAGAGCGAAGACCATTTAATTTTATTAAACATTTTACAATCTTAGTTAACTTGATGCGAACCCCGAAGAAGCCTATTATGGACAATGAACCAGGTTTTGCCTCATACCTTTTTAGGGATTTTTTAGAAAATTTATAGACATACTAGAAATTCTGGTATAGAAAGGTTTGACATCAGCAGAATATTAAAAAAAAAAAATTCGGATATAATTTATAACGTAGATTTACAAGAACATTTCATTTATTACAATACTTTTCATCTAACAACACGTAAGAAACCGGTAGAAATCCATTTAAATAACAACCCGTTGGAAAACCAAAATATCAGACAAATAATTGAAGCGAGGAAAGAAAAAAATTAAATAAATTTGAATATTGATTACTTATCCATACCCACTTGCATTTTAGGTTTATTGGCGATGATTAAAAGAGAGGATGTTTTGTCCTCAGATGTAATTACAATGTTGGGCGAGCAGGAGCGGGGGCATTTTTTACTCTTACCGATAGAAAATTATCCAACGATTTTTTTTAAGGACTCTTCTTCCGAAATCCATATATTTTTACTATAGGAGCTGAGCTCTTTTTCAGGACAACATCGGATTGGAACACTCATACAGTATTAGTATTTTGTATATTTTAATTGTTTTTTATTGATAAAAAGTTTTTCCTCAGTTATTTTTTTTATTTTTGCCTGTTTATAATCACAAATTACAACTTGTCACAAGCAAATTTATTTTATAAGAGAAAACAAATCCGTTCACCTATTACGGTTGTACCTATTACGATTTTACACTCTATTCAAGCGATTAAAAAAACACGTGCGTTCACTTTGAATTAACTAGACGCATGTCATTTGGCCTGAAAAGTGCTCCATCTGCATTCGAAAGAATGCTTAATAATGTATTGAGAGATTATATTAATAAAATATGCGTCATTTATATGGACGATATACTGGTGTTTGGAACTTCACTGCAAGAACATCTGGATAAATTGTCCAAGATTTACATTACAAAAAGCCAATCTAAAGGTTTTATTGAATAAATGCGATTTTCTGCAGAAGGAAACTAACTTTCTTTGTCACGTGGTGACCACAGAAGGCATTAAACCAGACCCCAAAAAAATAGAGTGTATCAAAGGTTTTGCCATACTAAAACGCAAGCAACTTTGCACTTGTTACGGTGTGGTCACAGGAAAATGTACCTCTGGCCTTTGCTTCAAGAACCTTAAGCCAGCATGTAATAAATTATAGTACGATTGAAAAGGAAATATTGGCTATAGTTTGGGCTTGTCAGCAATTTCGACACTACCTGAACCACCGACCGACCATTGGTATGGGTAGCCTCACTCAAGGAGCCTAATTCAAAATTGGTTCTTTGGAAAATTAAGCTCAATGAATATGAGTTTGATATTCAACATGTAGAAGGCAAAGGAAATAAAGTGGCAGATGCTTTATCCCGTATTACTGCAAAGCAATCAGAAATACTTTTTTTCGAATGCAACGAGTGCCATAAGGTTTATGAAAGGAAAGTTATTTTAGAGCAACACATTCAAAACATGGTCATCTTCCAGTGTAAACTACATAGTGAAAAGAATTTTGAAAGCAAATTAAATGTAAGAAGACATTTTTTACTTATTCATAAAAGTGAAAAATAAATTTTAAAATCGTTGAAAGAGAAGCTTGTCAGCGACAAGTTGAAGAAAAAATAAGTCGAAGGAGAAGTGGATCTCCGATTCCAAGTGTGCATAGTGCTCAGATGATGGAATGGATCATATCCCAGTAACAAACAAATTTTGATAGAATGACAAGAAAATTACCCCTATGAAGAAAAAACCCAGTTCAATAAGAAATTATATAAATTTGGAGTAGGTAAGTTATTTTTATTATTTAAATAAATAACACAATTTTAATTTATTATTTATTTATTAGACGCTATGTGTCTTTTTCTTATGAGTTCTTGTTATAAACTAACTTAACAATTATTTTCTATATTCGATTACAACTATTATTGTCCTAAAATAAATTGCATAGTTTATCATTTTGTATTGCATTTATTTAGGTCAATAAATAATGCTTAGTATCAATTTTACAATTATTATTTTCTTTAAATATTTTGCATTCTTAATCATTTTATATTTGGGTTAACCAAAGTGCTTTAAAAGCGGAAGTTAATAAATTAATAAAATCGCTTTTGTTAATTTAAGCAATTATTAAGTTGAACTATATTTAGGTCAACATCATAATGCCATATCAACTGATATTAAATCAAAACGGTAAATTTGCAATAATAAACATTTTGTTCCTGAACTGGTACAAGCAACTTTGATGAAGTTTTGAGAAAAATAATAAATCTAATTGAAAAAGAAGAAAATGTAAAAATGTAGTAATTTCTTGTAACATTGAGGAATTATATATACTGATCCAAAATGAGGTACATATTGAAAATGAGAAATATTAAAAAGTTAAAATCATATAGAACATATACCCTATTAGAAAATTTAGAAAAACAGGACCTGTTGGAATTAACAAATATGAAAACAATCATCATGGTATTGATAAGATATACATATTTAGAGCTTAAACGAAGGTACTATAACCCAAATTTAAGAAAAGAAGTAACAAAAGTTGTAAACAATTGTGAGATATGTAATGAAGTTGAAAGAAGGCCCTTAAGATTGCCTTTCCAAAAAAATTAGTCCCCTCGTCTACACATGAGATTTACCATACAGATATTTGGCATATGGACCAAAGGAACTCATACATTACTTATTATTGCTACATTTTCTAAATATGCTTTGATTCAGCAAATTGAAGAGCGAAGACCATTTAATTTTATTAAACATTTTACAATCTTAGTTAACTTGATGCGAACCCCGAAGAAGCCTATTATGGACAATGAACCAGGTTTTGCCTCATACCTTTTTAGGGATTTTTTAGAAAATTTATAGACACACTAGAAATTCTAGATAGCGATATATGTATTTACGGTCTTGTATAAAATGCAAAGGGACAAAAATTGGCGAAATTTTATACAAAAATTTCTCCCTCCAGAAATATATTTAATTTCTGCAGAGCAATTCAATTTTTTGCAATTAGATCGCCAAAAGATGCTTAAAATGAGCAGAAACACGTTGTTTTTTGACGCCACAGGAAATGTCGTAAAAAATGGACCCCAATTCAAAGCGAGTATTTTTATATTCATTTGTGCCCCAGATTAGGAAGGGAAACGAAAAGGGTGTTACTCCAATAGCAGAAGCTTTTTTGTGCTCGCATTATTCGGAGGACATAGAACGATTTTTGCTTGCCAGGAAAGTAAATGCTATAATAAGAGCCTGTAACAACAATAAAGACGTCGAAGCAAAATTTTAAAGATCCAGTGGCTATTAGTCTGTTAAAACAGCAGTTCTTATGTGCTGTTAATACTAATAATTATAAAACGTTCATTTTCTGTTTAGAAAATATGTTAAAAAAATTTTCTGAACCCTAACAAGACAGAAAAAGTAAAAAAATCAATAAAATATTTAAAAACATTGATAAACAACAAATTGGTGGGGAAAGAGGAAAAAGAAGGCGCAACGAATATTTCTAAGGAAATGTCAACAAAATGGCAAACTATAAAAAGAGTCCGTTTTATTTTAAGGCGCTTCATTTATATCTTAAAATTAAATAAGAGTAACGAAATATTGGAAAAATATATGTATATTTTACAAAAACCAGAAGCTTCTCTAATTTAAAAGAAATATGCGCCTTATGGACTAGCATGATGGGATATTTTGTTGAAAATAAAGAAAGATCGAGAATATCAAATAGCCCAGTGGAAAGCTATTTTAATATCAATAAAAGTATAACTCTGGAAAGCAAAGCCAATGTTCTTCCTTCAGTTTACGTCAGAAAAGCTTACGGATACGGATAAAGCGAAAATTAATGACAAAGAGAGTGTTTATTCAAATCTAATCCCCAAAAAATTGAAAAATTAAATAAATCCGATACCTATTTTTGAAAAAATATCCGGAAATTTCAGAAGGCAGCCGGCGCAAATAAAAAACAAAAAGTGTATTCTTCACACATTTTACTCAGTAAGTGAAAATGAAAGAAAGTGTTTCATCCCATTTGTTGACTTTGAAGAATTTAAATGTTTTGAGTCACGTAAACAATTGTGTAATCACATCATAGATATTTATGTAAATATCTTGCCAATTAAAGAAAAAACTTCTGTCGTGGCTTTTACTACCGAGGAAGGAAAACATTTTTTTCACGGCGAAACTATCTTCCATCTGCCTTCGGACACAGTAGGAACAGTTTGTATTCCAATTATACATTTGGGCCACTTCACTTTAGTTTATTTAAATACTAAAGAAAACCAACTCTTTTATTTTGACCCGTTTCGCGGCAGTCAAAAAATTACAAATAAAATTTTCGAAACGCTGAAAAACAAAATCTGGGAAACTATCGAACCAACAAGATAGTTTTAACTGTTGGGTATTTGTGTGCTAATACATCGAGGCACTACTGCAGAGCAGAAAGTTAACAGTATTGTGGAAGAATCAGACAATATGGCGGAAATATGTATTCATTGCGGTACAAAAGCGAAGGCAATGCTTTTCCATGCAAGCAAAATAACAGCCAGCCTGCAATAGCTGCTATGCTTTTAATTATGGAACGACCCTTTTTAACAACAACGAACCCTACATATTTTGTAAAAACAATACTATTTTTTCATTGTACACACATGCATACTTATATCTTTTTATTTGTTTGTTTTATAAACATATGCATATGTTTTATACTTTAAAATTAGAAACAAAAAAATACAAAAACAGACATTTATAATTTGATGCATGTTATTAAAGCACATGAAAACTATCACTCAATATTGCCAAATATAACTGACATAGTATATGCATATATATGTGGGAACACAGGTTAACGGACAGATACATCAAGTACAACGCTGACACACCACATAATACAATAGTGACGTACTTATCACTACAGTACAAAGACAAATGAGGAAAAAAGGACAGACGAACGCACAACAAGTTGTTAGCGCAGTGGTTTAAGTAGGGTTCTCGAAGAAACGTTGTGCAATGTGAGACATAAAGTTGTTAAAAAGTAGCCTATACATTTCCAAACAGGGAAAGTAGTTAATTCTTTTAAGTTTAAGGAATCGTGAGTTTTAATCATAATTCTTACACACACACACACATATATATATATATATATAAGTATATCTAAGTTAATTTACTTATTAAAATTTTGGTTATAATAAATAAATAAATCCATTTATTTTTTAAATACCTGTGCATAGACGTAAATATATTATTATTTATAAGTAGAAAAGAGACAAAATTTATTCAAGCAAAAACTACTACGCATTTAACAACTTTCTTCATTAAAATGAATAAGATCGCCCATCTCCTACCATTTTCGCCTTCGTTTTTCAGATTTCAAAAGTCGAAATTTGGAAAAATTTTCTCTTATTTCCAAAACACAAACTGTTGCGACTCTTGAATATTAGACATTCATAAGGATGGGCTAAGGGGTTTCAAGAAACTTTATGGTCATTTTTATGGACTGGACAGCCAAAATCATTTTCTAAATAATCAAGTATGTCAAAATTTTCCTGTTGTGGCCTCCCTAAAGAAAGACACACCGAAATCAGATTACCCTATATTCTGTTTAGACAAGATTAATGAGCAACAAGAATTTTAATAGACACTGGTCCCACTGAGAATTTAATCCAAATATGTAGATCATTGCCCAGAAGAATTTATTTTTAACCAAAACACTCCATTACGAATAAGAACTGCCAAAGGCTATTTAAAGATAAAGGAAGAGGCAAGAATCAATAAGAATGCCCTTCAAATAGTATTGAAGAAGGAAATAACCTTTAAAATTTATGACTTTCATCCCAACTTTAATGGAATCTTTGGAACGCAGTAACTGCGTGATAACAACAGTGTTATAGATTATAGGAGGAAAATAAGAATAATAAATAATCTGGAATGGAGGGGCAGAATGAAAATATATGTATTTGATAGAGATAAATGAAATAGAAAAGTTGTCCGAGTTGCATCACCTGGATGAATTAGGAACAGTTGACGAATGAAGAACAGCACACCTAAACAAAGAAAAAGATCAATTGCTTAGAAAAGTTATTAAGCAGTTTTCAGATGTTTTCTACAAGAAAGGAGATAGCTTGACATTTACAAACGAAGTAAAACCCTCAGTCCCAACCAATAATGTAAATCCAATTTATACAGGATCATATATGTAGATATCCCGAGATACATAGAAATGAGGGTAAAAAGCAAATGGACGAAATGTTAGAGCAGGGTCGAAGATGTATTAGATAAATTAGGAAGAGCAAATTATTTCTCTTCGTTAGATTTAACAAACGGTTTTTATCAAATAGAGGTTTCTCTACAAATGGCGGGCATTAAGAAACTAGACGCATGTCATTTGGCCTGAAAAGTGCTCCATCTGCATTCGAAAGAATGCTTAATAATGTATTGAGAGATTATATTAATAAAATATGCGTCATTTATATGGACGATATACTGGTGTTTGGAACTTCACTGCAAGAACATCTGGATAAATTGTCCAAGATTTATTCATAAAAGTGAAAAATAAATTTTAAAATCGTTGAAAGAGAAGCTTGTCAGCGACAAGTTGAAGAAAAAATAAGTCGAAGGAGAAGTGGATCTCCGATTCCAAGTGTGCATAGTGCTCAGATGATGGAATGGATCATATCCCAGTAACAAACAAATTTTGATAGAATGACAAGAAAATTACCCCTATGAAGAAAAAACCCAGTTCAATAAGAAATTATATAAATTTGGAGTAGGTAAGTTATTTTTATTATTTAAATAAATAACACAATTTTAATTTATTATTTATTTATTAGACGCTATGTGTCTTTTTCTTATGAGTTCTTGTTATAAACTAACTTAACAATTATTTTCTATATTCGATTACAACTATTATTGTCCTAAAATAAATTGCATAGTTTAACATTTTGTATTGCATTTATTTAGGTCAATAAATAATGCTTAGTATCAATTTTACAATTATTATTTTCTTTAAATATTTTGCATTCTTAATCATTTTATATTTGGGTTAACCAAAGTGCTTTAAAAGCGGAAGTTAATAAATTAATAAAATCGCTTTTGTTAATTTAAGCAATTATTAAGTTGAACTATATTTAGGTCAACATCATAATGCCATATCAACTGATATTAAATCAAAACGGTAAATTTGCAATAATAAACATTTTGTTCCTGAACTGGTACAAGCAACTTTGATGAAGTTTTGAGAAAAATAATAAATCTAATTGAAAAAGAAGAAAATGTAAAAATGTAGTAATTTCTTGTAACATTGAGGAATTATATATACTGATCCAAAATGAGGTACATATTGAAAATGAGAAATATTAAAAAGTTAAAATCATATAGAACATATACCCTATTAGATAATTTAGAAAAACAGGACCTGTTGGAATTAACAAATATGAAAACCATCATCATGGTATTGATAAGATATACATATTTAGAGCTTAAACGAAGGTACTATAACCCAAATTTAAGAAAAGAAGTAACAAAAGTTGTAAACAATTGTGAGATATGTAATGAAGTTGAAAGAAGGCCCTTAAGATTGCCTTTCCAAAAAAATGAGTCCCCTCGTCTACACATGAGATTTACCATACAGATATTTGGCATATGGACCAAAGGAACTCATGCATTACTATTATTGCTAGATTTTCTATGCCCCACATTAGGAAGGGAAACGAAAAGGGTGTTACTCCAATAGCAGAAGCTTTTTTGTGCTCGCATTATTCGGAGGACATAGAACGATTTTTGCTTGCCAGGAAAGTAAATGCTATAATAAGAGCCTGTAACAACAATAAAGACGTCGAAGCAAAATTTTAAAGATCCAGTGGCTATTAGTCTGTTAAAACAGCAGTTCTTATGTGCTGTTAATACTAATAATTATAAAACGTTCATTTTCTGTTTAGAAAATATGTTAAAAAAAATTTTCTGAACCCTAACAAGACAGAAAAAGTAAAAAAATCAATAAAATATTTAAAAACATTGATAAACAACAAATTGGTGGGGAAAGAGGAAAAAGAAGGCGCAACGAATATTTCTAAGGAAATGTCAACAAAATGGCAAACTATAAAAAGAGTCCGTTTTATTTTAAGGCGCTTCATTTATATCTTAAAATTAAAAAAGAGTAACGAAATATTGGAAAAATATATGTATATTTTACAAAAAACAGCGGCTTCTCTAATTTAAAAGAAATATGCGCCTTATGGACTAGCATGATGGGATATTTTGTTGAAAATAAAGAAAGATCGAGAATATCAAATAGCCCAGTGGAAAGCTATTTTAATATCAATAAAAGTATAACTCTGGAAGGCAAAGCCAATGTTCTTCCTTCAGTTTACGTCAGAAAAGCTTACGGATACGGATAATGCGAAAATTAATGACAAAGAGAGTGTTTATTCAAATCTAATCCCCAAAAAATTGAAAAATTAAATAAATCCGATACCTATTTTTGAAAAAATATCCGGAAATTTCAGAAGGCAGCCGGCGCAAATAAAAAACGAAAAGTGTATTCTTCACACATTTTACTCAGTAAGTGAAAATAAAAGAAAGTGTTTCAACCCATTTGTTGAGTTTGAAGAATTTAAATGTTTTGAGTCACGTAAACAATTGTGTAATCACATCATAGATATTTATGTAAATATCTTGCCAATTAAAGAAAAAACTTCTGTCGTGGCTTTTACTACCGAGGAAGGAAAACATTTTTTTCACGGCGAAACTATCTTCCATCTGCCTTCGGACACAGTAGGAACAGTTTGTATTCCAATTATACATTTGGGCCACTTCACTTTAGTTTATTTAAATACTAAAGAAAACCAACTCTTTTATTTTGACCCGTTTCGCGGCAGTCAAAAAATTACAAATAAAATTTTCGAAACGCTGAAAAACAAAATCTGGGAAACTATCGAACCAACAAGATAGTTTTAACTGTTGGGTATTTGTGTGCTAATACATCGAGGCACTACTGCAGAGCAGAAAGTTAACAGTATTGTGGAAGAATCAGACAATATGGCGGAAATATGTATTCATTGCGGTACAAAAGCGAAGGCAATGCTTTTCCATGCAAGCAAAATAACAGCCAGCCTGCAATAGCTTCTTCTTCTTCTTCTTCTTTTGGCGCTACAGTCCGTGGTGAACCTGGGCCTCAACCAACAAAGTTTTGATTCTTTGTTGTTGTGTCGAAACTAGTGTTTTTACACGGTAGGGAAGTTACCCCCACGCCTGCAATAGCTGCTATGCTTTTAATTATGGAACGACCCTTTTTAACAACAACGAACCCTACATATTTTGTAAAAACAATACTATTTTTTCATTGTACACACATGCATACTTATATCTTTTTATTTGTTTGTTTTATAAACATATGCATATGTTTTATACTTTAAAATTAGAAACAAAAAAATACAAAAACAGACATTTATAATTTGATGCATGTTATTAAAGCACATGAAAACTATCACTCAATATTGCCAAATATAACTGACATAGTATATGCATATATATGTGGGAACACAGGTTAACGGACAGATACATCAAGTACAACGCTGACACACCACATAATACAACAGTGACGTACTTATCACTACAGTACAAAGACAAATGAGGAAAAAAGGACAGACGAACGCACAACAAGTTGTTAGCGCAGTAGGGTTGTCGAAGAAACGTTGTGCAATGTGAGACATAAAGTTGTTAAAAAGTAGCCTATATATTTCCAAACAGGGAAAGTAGTTAATTCTTTTAAGTTTAAGGAATCGTGAGTTTTAATCATAATTCTTACACACACACACACACATATATATATAAGTATATCTAAGTTAATTTACTTATTAAAATTTTGGTTATAATAAATAAATAAACCCATTTATTTTTTAAATACCTGTGCATAGACGTAAATATATTATTATTTATAAGTATAAAAGAGACAAAAATTTATTCAAGCAAAAACTACTACGCATTTAGCAGCTTTCTTCATTAAAATGAATAAGATCGCCCATCTCCTACCATTTTCGCAAGAAGGAGCAAAGTCCTTTTTCAGATTTCAAAAGTCGAAATTTGGAAAAATTTTCTCTTATTTCAAAAGCACAAACTGTTGCGACTCTTGAATATTAGACATTTATAAGGATGGGCTAAGGGGTTTCAAGAAACTTTATGGTCATTTTTATGGACTGGACAGCCAAAATCATTTTCTAAATAATCAAGTATGTCAAAATTTTCCTGTTGTGGCCTCCCTAAAGAAAGACACACCGAAATCAGATTACCATATATTCTGTTTAGACAAGATTAACGAGCAACAAGAATTTTAATAGACACTGGTCCCACTGAGAATTTAATCCAAATATGTAGATCATTGCCCAGAAGAATTTATTTTTAACCAAAAAACTCCATTACGAATAAGAACTGCCAAAGGCTATTTAAAGATAAAGGAAGAGGCAAGAATCAATAAGAATGCCCTTCAAATAGTATTGAAGAAGGACATAACCTTTAAAATTTATGACTTTCATCCCAACTTTAATGGAATCTTTGGAACGCAGTAACTGCGTGATAACAACAGTGTTATAGATTATAGGAGGAAAATAAGAATAATAAATAATCTGGAATGGAGGGGCAGAATGAAAATATATGTATTTGATAGAGATAAATGAAATAGAAAAGTTGTCCGAGTTGCATCACCTGGATGAATTAGGAACAGTTGACGAATGAAGAACAGCACACCTAAACAAAGAAAAAGATCAATTGCTTAGAAAAGTTATTAAGCAGTTTTCAGATGTTTTCTACAAGAAAGGAGATAGCTTGACATTTACAAACGAAGTAAAACCCTCAGTCCCAACCAATAATGTAAATCCAATTTATACAGGATCATATACATATGTAGATATCCCGAGATACATAGAAATGAGGGTAAAAAGCAAATGGACGAAATGTTAGAGCAGGGTCGAAGATGTATTAGATAAATTAGGAAGAGCAAATTATTTCTCTTCGTTAGATTTAACAAACGGTTTTTATCAAATAGAGGTTTCTCTACAAATGACGGGCATTAAGAAACTAGACGCATGTCATTTGGCCTGAAAAGTGCTCCATCTGCATTCGAAAGAATGCTTAATAATGTATTGAGAGATTATATTAATAAAATATGCGTCATTTATATGGACGATATACTGGTGTTTGGAACTTCACTGCAAGAACATCTGGATAATTTGTCCAAGATACTTCATACATTACAAAAAGCCAATCTAAAGGTTTTATTGAATAAATGCGATTTTCTGCAGAAGGAAACTAACTTTCTTTGTCACGTGGTGACCACAGAAGGCATTAAACCAGACCCCAAAAAAATAGAGTGTATCAAAGGTTTTGCCATACTAAAACGCAAGCAACTTTGCACTTGTTACGGTGTGGTCACAGGAAAATGTACCTCTGGCCTTTGCTTCAAGAACCTTAAGCCAGCATGTAATAAATTATAGTACGATTGAAAAGGAAATATTGGCTATAGTTTGGGCTTGTCAGCAATTTCGACACTACCTGAACCACCGACCGACCATTGGTATGGGTAGCCTCACTCAAGGAGCCTAATTCAAAATTGGTTCGTTGGAAAATTAAGCTCAATGAATATGAGTTTGATATTCAACATGTAGAAGGCAAAGGAAATAAAGTGGCAGATGCTTTATCCCGTATTACTGCAAAGCAATCAGAAATACTTTTTTTCGAATGCAACGAGTGCCATAAGGTTTATGAAAGGAAAGTTATTTTAGAGCAACACATTCAAAACATGGTCATCTTCCAGTGTAAACTACATAGTGAAAAGAATTTTGAAAGCAAATTAAATGTAAGAAGACATTTTTTACTTATTCATAAAAGTGAAAAATAAATTTTAAAATCGTTGAAAGAGAAGCTTGTCAGCGACAAGTTGAAGAAAAAATAAGTCGAAGGAGAAGTGGATCTCCGATTCCAAGTGTGCATAGTGCTCAGATGATGGAATGGATCATATCCCAGTAACAAACAAATTTTGATAGAATGACAAGAAAATTACCCCTATGAAGAAAAAACCCAGTTCAATAAGAAATTATATAAATTTGGAGTAGGTAAGTTATTTTTATTATTTAAATAAATAACACAATTTTAATTTATTATTTATTTATTAGACGCTATGTGTCTTTTTCTTATGAGTTCTTGTTATAAACTAACTTAACAATTATTTTCTATATTCTATTACAACTATTATTGTCCTAAAATAAATTGCATAGTTTAACATTTTGTATTGCATTTATTTAGGTCAATAAATAATGCTTAGTATCAATTTTACAATTATTATTTTCTTTAAATATTTTGCAATCTTAATCATTTTATATTTGGGTTAACCAAAGTGCTTTAAAAGCGGAAGTTAATAAATTAATAAAATCGCTTTTGTTAATTTAAGCAATTATTAAGTTGAACTATATTTAGGTCAACATCATAATGCCATATCAACTGATATTAAATCAAAACGGTAAATTTGCAATAATAAACATTTTGTTCCTGAACTGGTACAAGCAACTTTGATGAAGTTTTGAGAAAAATAATAAATCTAATTGAAAAAGAAGAAAATGTAAAAATGTAGTAATTTCTTGTAACATTGAGGAATTATATATACTGATCCAAAATGAGGTACATATTGAAAATGAGAAATATTAAAAAGTTAAAATCATATAGAACATATACCCTATTAGAAAATTTAGAAAAACAGGACCTGTTGGAATTAACAAATATGAAAACAATCATCATGGTATTGATAAGATATACATATTTAGAGCTTAAACGAAGGTACTATAACCCAAATTTAAGAAAAGAAGTAACAAAAGTTGTAAACAATTGTGAGATATGTAATGAAGTTGAAAGAAGGCCCTTAAGATTGCCTTTCCAAAAAAATTAGTCCCCTCGTCTACACATGAGATTTACCATACAGATATTTGGCATATGGACCAAAGGAACTCATACATTACTTATTATTGCTACATTTTCTAAATATGCTTTGATTCAGCAAATTGAAGAGCGAAGACCATTTAATTTTATTAAACATTTTACAATCTTAGTTAACTTGATGCGAACCCCGAAGAAGCCTATTATGGACAATGAACCAGGTTTTGCCTCATACCTTTTTAGGGATTTTTTAGAAAATTTATAGACATACTAGAAATTCTGGTATAGAAAGGTTTGACATCAGCAGAATATTAAAAAAAAAAAATTCGGATATAATTTATAACGTAGATTTACAAGAACATTTCATTTATTACAATACTTTTCATCTAACAACACGTAAGAAACCGGTAGAAATCCATTTAAATAACAACCCGTTGGAAAACCAAAATATCAGACAAATAATTGAAGCGAGGAAAGAAAAAAATTAAATAAATTTGAATATTGATTACTTATCCATACCCACTTGCATTTTAGGTTTATTGGCGATGATTAAAAGAGAGGATGTTTTGTCCTCAGATGTAATTACAATGTTGGGCGAGCAGGAGCGGGGGCATTTTTTACTCTTACCGATAGAAAATTATCCAACGATTTTTTTTAAGGACTCTTCTTCCGAAATCCATATATTTTTACTATAGGAGCTGAGCTCTTTTTCAGGACAACATCGGATTGGAACACTCATACAGTATTAGTATTTTGTATATTTTAATTGTTTTTTATTGATAAAAAGTTTTTCCTCAGTTATTTTTTTTATTTTTGCCTGTTTATAATCACAAATTACAACTTGTCACAAGCAAATTTATTTTATAAGAGAAAACAAATCCGTTCACCTATTACGGTTGTACCTATTACGATTTTACACTCTATTCAAGCGATTAAAAAAACACGTGCGTTCACTTTGAATTAACTAGACGCATGTCATTTGGCCTGAAAAGTGCTCCATCTGCATTCGAAAGAATGCTTAATAATGTATTGAGAGATTATATTAATAAAATATGCGTCATTTATATGGACGATATACTGGTGTTTGGAATTTCACTGCAAGAACATCTGGATAAATTGTCCAAGATTTACATTACAAAAAGCCAATCTAAAGGTTTTATTGAATAAATGCGATTTTCTGCAGAAGGAAACTAACTTTCTTTGTCACGTGGTGACCACAGAAGGCATTAAACCAGACCCCAAAAAAATAGAGTGTATCAAAGGTTTTGCCATACTAAAACGCAAGCAACTTTGCACTTGTTACGGTGTGGTCACAGGAAAATGTACCTCTGGCCTTTGCTTCAAGAACCTTAAGCCAGCATGTAATAAATTATAGTACGATTGAAAAGGAAATATTGGCTATAGTTTGGGCTTGTCAGCAATTTCGACACTACCTGAACCACCGACCGACCATTGGTATGGGTAGCCTCACTCAAGGAGCCTAATTCAAAATTGGTTCTTTGGAAAATTAAGCTCAATGAATATGAGTTTGATATTCAACATGTAGAAGGCAAAGGAAATAAAGTGGCAGATGCTTTATCCCGTATTACTGCAAAGCAATCAGAAATACTTTTTTTCGAATGCAACGAGTGCCATAAGGTTTATGAAAGGAAAGTTATTTTAGAGCAACACATTCAAAACATGGTCATCTTCCAGTGTAAACTACATAGTGAAAAGAATTTTGAAAGCAAATTAAATGTAAGAAGACATTTTTTACTTATTCATAAAAGTGAAAAATAAATTTTAAAATCGTTGAAAGAGAAGCTTGTCAGCGACAAGTTGAAGAAAAAATAAGTCGAAGGAGAAGTGGATCTCCGATTCCAAGTGTGCATAGTGCTCAGATGATGGAATGGATCATATCCCAGTAACAAACAAATTTTGATAGAATGACAAGAAAATTACCCCTATGAAGAAAAAACCCAGTTCAATAAGAAATTATATAAATTTGGAGTAGGTAAGTTATTTTTATTATTTAAATAAATAACACAATTTTAATTTATTATTTATTTATTAGACGCTATGTGTCTTTTTCTTATGAGTTCTTGTTATAAACTAACTTAACAATTATTTTCTATATTCGATTACAACTATTATTGTCCTAAAATAAATTGCATAGTTTATCATTTTGTATTGCATTTATTTAGGTCAATAAATAATGCTTAGTATCAATTTTACAATTATTATTTTCTTTAAATATTTTGCATTCTTAATCATTTTATATTTGGGTTAACCAAAGTGCTTTAAAAGCGGAAGTTAATAAATTAATAAAATCGCTTTTGTTAATTTAAGCAATTATTAAGTTGAACTATATTTAGGTCAACATCATAATGCCATATCAACTGATATTAAATCAAAACGGTAAATTTGCAATAATAAACATTTTGTTCCTGAACTGGTACAAGCAACTTTGATGAAGTTTTGAGAAAAATAATAAATCTAATTGAAAAAGAAGAAAATGTAAAAATGTAGTAATTTCTTGTAACATTGAGGAATTATATATACTGATCCAAAATGAGGTACATATTGAAAATGAGAAATATTAAAAAGTTAAAATCATATAGAACATATACCCTATTAGAAAATTTAGAAAAACAGGACCTGTTGGAATTAACAAATATGAAAACAATCATCATGGTATTGATAAGATATACATATTTAGAGCTTAAACGAAGGTACTATAACCCAAATTTAAGAAAAGAAGTAACAAAAGTTGTAAACAATTGTGAGATATGTAATGAAGTTGAAAGAAGGCCCTTAAGATTGCCTTTCCAAAAAAATTAGTCCCCTCGTCTACACATGAGATTTACCATACAGATATTTGGCATATGGACCAAAGGAACTCATACATTACTTATTATTGCTACATTTTCTAAATATGCTTTGATTCAGCAAATTGAAGAGCGAAGACCATTTAATTTTATTAAACATTTTACAATCTTAGTTAACTTGATGCGAACCCCGAAGAAGCCTATTATGGACAATGAACCAGGTTTTGCCTCATACCTTTTTAGGGATTTTTTAGAAAATTTATAGACACACTAGAAATTCTAGATAGCGATATATGTATTTACGGTCTTGTATAAAATGCAAAGGGACAAAAATTGGCGAAATTTTATACAAAAATTTCTCCCTCCAGAAATATATTTAATTTCTGCAGAGCAATTCAATTTTTTGCAATTAGATCGCCAAAAGATGCTTAAAATGAGCAGAAACACGTTGTTTTTTGACGCCACAGGAAATGTCGTAAAAAATGGACCCCAATTCAAAGCGAGTATTTTTATATTCATTTGTGCCCCACATTAGGAAGGGAAACGAAAAGGGTGTTACTCCAATAGCAGAAGCTTTTTTGTGCTCGCATTATTCGGAGGACATAGAACGATTTTTGCTTGCCAGGAAAGTAAATGCTATAATAAGAGCCTGTAACAACAATAAAGACGTCGAAGCAAAATTTTAAAGATCCAGTGGCTATTAGTCTGTTAAAACAGCAGTTCTTATGTGCTGTTAATACTAATAATTATAAAACGTTCATTTTCTGTTTAGAAAATATGTTAAAAAAATTTTCTGAACCCTAACAAGACAGAAAAAGTAAAAAAATCAATAAAATATTTAAAAACATTGATAAACAACAAATTGGTGGGGAAAGAGGAAAAAGAAGGCGCAACGAATATTTCTAAGGAAATGTCAACAAAATGGCAAACTATAAAAAGAGTCCGTTTTATTTTAAGGCGCTTCATTTATATCTTAAAATTAAATAAGAGTAACGAAATATTGGAAAAATATATGTATATTTTACAAAAACCAGAAGCTTCTCTAATTTAAAAGAAATATGCGCCTTATGGACTAGCATGATGGGATATTTTGTTGAAAATAAAGAAAGATCGAGAATATCAAATATCCCAGTGGAAAGCTATTTTAATATCAATAAAAGTATAACTCTGGAAAGCAAAGCCAATGTTCTTCCTTCAGTTTACGTCAGAAAAGCTTACGGATACGGATAAAGCGAAAATTAATGACAAAGAGAGTGTTTATTCAAATCTAATCCCCAAAAAATTGAAAAATTAAATAAATCCGATACCTATTTTTGAAAAAATATCCGGAAATTTCAGAAGGCAGCCGGCGCAAATAAAAAACAAAAAGTGTATTCTTCACACATTTTACTCAGTAAGTGAAAATGAAAGAAAGTGTTTCATCCCATTTGTTGACTTTGAAGAATTTAAATGTTTTGAGTCACGTAAACAATTGTGTAATCACATCATAGATATTTATGTAAATATCTTGCCAATTAAAGAAAAAACTTCTGTCGTGGCTTTTACTACCGAGGAAGGAAAACATTTTTTTCACGGCGAAACTATCTTCCATCTGCCTTCGGACACAGTAGGAACAGTTTGTATTCCAATTATACATTTGGGCCACTTCACTTTAGTTTATTTAAATACTAAAGAAAACCAACTCTTTTATTTTGACCCGTTTCGCGGCAGTCAAAAAATTACAAATAAAATTTTCGAAACGCTGAAAAACAAAATCTGGGAAACTATCGAACCAACAAGATAGTTTTAACTGTTGGGTATTTGTGTGCTAATACATCGAGGCACTACTGCAGAGCAGAAAGTTAACAGTATTGTGGAAGAATCAGACAATATGGCGGAAATATGTATTCATTGCGGTACAAAAGCGAAGGCAATGCTTTTCCATGCAAGCAAAATAACAGCCAGCCTGCAATAGCTGCTATGCTTTTAATTATGGAACGACCCTTTTTAACAACAACGAACCCTACATATTTTGTAAAAACAATACTATTTTTTCATTGTACACACATGCATACTTATATCTTTTTATTTGTTTGTTTTATAAACATATGCATATGTTTTATACTTTAAAATTAGAAACAAAAAAATACAAAAACAGACATTTATAATTTGATGCATGTTATTAAAGCACATGAAAACTATCACTCAATATTGCCAAATATAACTGACATAGTATATGCATATATATGTGGGAACACAGGTTAACGGACAGATACATCAAGTACAACGCTGACACACCACATAATACAATAGTGACGTACTTATCACTACAGTACAAAGACAAATGAGGAAAAAAGGACAGACGAACGCACAACAAGTTGTTAGCGCAGTGGTTTAAGTAGGGTTCTCGAAGAAACGTTGTGCAATGTGAGACATAAAGTTGTTAAAAAGTAGCCTATACATTTCCAAACAGGGAAAGTAGTTAATTCTTTTAAGTTTAAGGAATCGTGAGTTTTAATCATAATTCTTACACATACACACACATATATATATATATATAAGTATATCTAAGTTAATTTACTTATTAAAATTTTGGTTATAATAAATAAATAAATCCATTTATTTTTTAAATACCTGTGCATAGACGTAAATATATTATTATTTATAAGTAGAAAAGAGACAAAATTTATTCAAGCAAAAACTACTACGCATTTAACAACTTTCTTCATTAAAATGAATAAGATCGCCCATCTCCTACCATTTTCGCCTTCCTTTTTCAGATTTCAAAAGTCGAAATTTGGAAAAATTTTCTCTTATTTCCAAAACACAAACTGTTGCGACTCTTGAATATTAGACATTCATAAGGATGGGCTAAGGGGTTTCAAGAAACTTTATGGTCATTTTTATGGACTGGACAGCCAAAATCATTTTCTAAATAATCAAGTATGTCAAAATTTTCCTGTTGTGGCCTCCCTAAAGAAAGACACACCGAAATCAGGTTACCCTATATTCTGTTTAGACAAGATTAATGAGCAACAAGAATTTTAATAGACACTGGTCCCACTGAGAATTTAATCCAAATATGTAGATCATTGCCCAGAAGAATTTATTTTTAACCAAAACACTCCATTACGAATAAGAACTGCCAAAGGCTATTTAAAGATAAAGGAAGAGGCAAGAATCAATAAGAATGCCCTTCAAATAGTATTGAAGAAGGACATAACCTTTAAAATTTATGACTTTCATCCCAACTTTAATGGAATCTTTGGAACGCAGTAACTGCGTGATAACAACAGTGTTATAGATTATAGGAGGAAAATAAAAATAATAAATAATCTGGAATGGAGGGGCAGAATGAAAATATATGTATTTGATAGAGATAAATGAAATAGAAAAGTTGTCCGAGTTGCATCACCTGGATGAATTAGGAACAGTTGACGAATGAAGAACAGCACACCTAAACAAAGAAAAAGATCAATTGCTTAGAAAAGTTATTAAGCAGTTTTCAGATGTTTTCTACAAGAAAGGAGATAGCTTGACATTTACAAACGAAGTAAAACCCTCAGTCCCAACCAATAATGTAAATCCAATTTATACAGGATCATATACATATGTAGATATCCCGAGATACATAGAAATGAGGGTAAAAAGCAAATGGACGAAATGTTAGAGCAGGGTCGAAGATGTATTAGATAAATTAGGAAGAGCAAATTATTTCTCTTCGTTAGATTTAACAAACGGTTTTTATCAAATAGAGGTTTCTCTACAAATGACGGGCATTAAGAAACTAGACGCATGTCATTTGGCCTGAAAAGTGCTCCATCTGCATTCGAAAGAATGCTTAATAATGTATTGAGAGATTATATTAATAAAATATGCGTCATTTATATGGACGATATACTGGTGTTTGGAACTTCACTGCAAGAACATCTGGATAATTTGTCCAAGATACTTCATACATTACAAAAAGCCAATCTAAAGGTTTTATTGAATAAATGCGATTTTCTGCAGAAGGAAACTAACTTTCTTTGTCACGTGGTGACCACAGAAGGCATTAAACCAGACCCCAAAAAAATAGAGTGTATCAAAGGTTTTGCCATACTAAAACGCAAGCAACTTTGCACTTGTTACGGTGTGGTCACAGGAAAATGTACCTCTGGCCTTTGCTTCAAGAACCTTAAGCCAGCATGTAATAAATTATAGTACGATTGAAAAGGAAATATTGGCTATAGTTTGGGCTTGTCAGCAATTTCGACACTACCTGAACCACCGACCGACCATTGGTATGGGTAGCCTCACTCAAGGAGCCTAATTCAAAATTGGTTCGTTGGAAAATTAAGCTCAATGAATATGAGTTTGATATTCAACATGTAGAAGGCAAAGGAAATAAAGTGGCAGATGCTTTATCCCGTATTACTGCAAAGCAATCAGAAATACTTTTTTTCGAATGCAACGAGTGCCATAAGGTTTATGAAAGGAAAGTTATTTTAGAGCAACACATTCAAAACATGGTCATCTTCCAGTGTAAACTACATAGTGAAAAGAATTTTGAAAGCAAATTAAATGTAAGAAGACATTTTTTACTTATTCATAAAAGTGAAAAATAAATTTTAAAATCGTTGAAAGAGAAGCTTGTCAGCGACAAGTTGAAGAAAAAATAAGTCGAAGGAGAAGTGGATCTCCGATTCCAAGTGTGCATAGTGCTCAGATGATGGAATGGATCATATCCCAGTAACAAACAAATTTTGATAGAATGACAAGAAAATTACCCCTATGAAGAAAAAACCCAGTTCAATAAGAAATTATATAAATTTGGAGTAGGTAAGTTATTTTTATTATTTAAATAAATAACACAATTTTAATTTATTATTTATTTATTAGACGCTATGTGTCTTTTTCTTATGAGTTCTTGTTATAAACTAACTTAACAATTATTTTCTATATTCTATTACAACTATTATTGTCCTAAAATAAATTGCATAGTTTAACATTTTGTATTGCATTTATTTAGGTCAATAAATAATGCTTAGTATCAATTTTACAATTATTATTTTCTTTAAATATTTTGCAATCTTAATCATTTTATATTTGGGTTAACCAAAGTGCTTTAAAAGCGGAAGTTAATAAATTAATAAAATCGCTTTTGTTAATTTAAGCAATTATTAAGTTGAACTATATTTAGGTCAACATCATAATGCCATATCAACTGATATTAAATCAAAACGGTAAATTTGCAATAATAAACATTTTGTTCCTGAACTGGTACAAGCAACTTTGATGAAGTTTTGAGAAAAATAATAAATCTAATTGAAAAAGAAGAAAATGTAAAAATGTAGTAATTTCTTGTAACATTGAGGAATTATATATACTGATCCAAAATGAGGTACATATTGAAAATGAGAAATATTAAAAAGTTAAAATCATATAGAACATATACCCTATTAGAAAATTTAGAAAAACAGGACCTGTTGGAATTAACAAATATGAAAACAATCATCATGGTATTGATAAGATATACATATTTAGAGCTTAAACGAAGGTACTATAACCCAAATTTAAGAAAAGAAGTAACAAAAGTTGTAAACAATTGTGAGATATGTAATGAAGTTGAAAGAAGGCCCTTAAGATTGCCTTTCCAAAAAAATGAGTCCCCTCGTCTACACATGAGATTTACCATACAGATATTTGGAATATGGACCAAAGGAACTCATGCATTTCTATTATTGCTACATTTTCTAAATATGCTTTGATTCAGCAAATTGAAGAGCGAAGACCATTTAATTTTATTAAACATTTTACAATCTTAGTTAACTTGATGCGAACCCCGAAGAAGCCTATTATGGACAATGAACCAGGTTTTGCCTCATACCTTTTTAGGGATTTTTTAGAAAATTTATAGACATACTAGAAATTCTGGTATAGAAAGGTTTGACATCAGCAGAATATTAAAAAAAAAAAATTCGGATATAATTTATAACGTAGATTTACAAGAACATTTCATTTATTACAATACTTTTCATCTAACAACACGTAAGAAACCGGTAGAAATCCATTTAAATAACAACCCGTTGGAAAACCAAAATATCAGACAAATAATTGAAGCGAGGAAAGAAAAAAATTAAATAAATTTGAATATTGATTACTTATCCATACCCACTTGCATTTTAGGTTTATTGGCGATGATTAAAAGAGAGGATGTTTTGTCCTCAGATGTAATTACAATGTTGGGCGAGCAGGAGCGGGGGCATTTTTTACTCTTACCGATAGAAAATTATCCAACGATTTTTTTTAAGGACTCTTCTTCCGAAATCCATATATTTTTACTATAGGAGCTGAGCTCTTTTTCAGGACAACATCGGATTGGAACACTCATACAGTATTAGTATTTTGTATATTTTAATTGTTTTTTATTGATAAAAAGTTTTTCCTCAGTTATTTTTTTTATTTTTGCCTGTTTATAATCACAAATTACAACTTGTCACAAGCAAATTTATTTTATAAGAGAAAACAAATCCGTTCACCTATTACGGTTGTACCTATTACGATTTTACACTCTATTCAAGCGATTAAAAAAACACGTGCGTTCACTTTGAATTAACTAGACGCATGTCATTTGGCCTGAAAAGTGCTCCATCTGCATTCGAAAGAATGCTTAATAATGTATTGAGAGATTATATTAATAAAATATGCGTCATTTATATGGACGATATACTGGTGTTTGGAACTTCACTGCAAGAACATCTGGATAAATTGTCCAAGATTTACATTACAAAAAGCCAATCTAAAGGTTTTATTGAATAAATGCGATTTTCTGCAGAAGGAAACTAACTTTCTTTGTCACGTGGTGACCACAGAAGGCATTAAACCAGACCCCAAAAAAATAGAGTGTATCAAAGGTTTTGCCATACTAAAACGCAAGCAACTTTGCACTTGTTACGGTGTGGTCACAGGAAAATGTACCTCTGGCCTTTGCTTCAAGAACCTTAAGCCAGCATGTAATAAATTATAGTACGATTGAAAAGGAAATATTGGCTATAGTTTGGGCTTGTCAGCAATTTCGACACTACCTGAACCACCGACCGACCATTGGTATGGGTAGCCTCACTCAAGGAGCCTAATTCAAAATTGGTTCTTTGGAAAATTAAGCTCAATGAATATGAGTTTGATATTCAACATGTAGAAGGCAAAGGAAATAAAGTGGCAGATGCTTTATCCCGTATTACTGCAAAGCAATCAGAAATACTTTTTTTCGAATGCAACGAGTGCCATAAGGTTTATGAAAGGAAAGTTATTTTAGAGCAACACATTCAAAACATGGTCATCTTCCAGTGTAAACTACATAGTGAAAAGAATTTTGAAAGCAAATTAAATGTAAGAAGACATTTTTTACTTATTCATAAAAGTGAAAAATAAATTTTAAAATCGTTGAAAGAGAAGCTTGTCAGCGACAAGTTGAAGAAAAAATAAGTCGAAGGAGAAGTGGATCTCCGATTCCAAGTGTGCATAGTGCTCAGATGATGGAATGGATCATATCCCAGTAACAAACAAATTTTGATAGAATGACAAGAAAATTACCCCTATGAAGAAAAAACCCAGTTCAATAAGAAATTATATAAATTTGGAGTAGGTAAGTTATTTTTATTATTTAAATAAATAACACAATTTTAATTTATTATTTATTTATTAGACGCTATGTGTCTTTTTCTTATGAGTTCTTGTTATAAACTAACTTAACAATTATTTTCTATATTCGATTACAACTATTATTGTCCTAAAATAAATTGCATAGTTTATCATTTTGTATTGCATTTATTTAGGTCAATAAATAATGCTTAGTATCAATTTTACAATTATTATTTTCTTTAAATATTTTGCATTCTTAATCATTTTATATTTGGGTTAACCAAAGTGCTTTAAAAGCGGAAGTTAATAAATTAATAAAATCGCTTTTGTTAATTTAAGCAATTATTAAGTTGAACTATATTTAGGTCAACATCATAATGCCATATCAACTGATATTAAATCAAAACGGTAAATTTGCAATAATAAACATTTTGTTCCTGAACTGGTACAAGCAACTTTGATGAAGTTTTGAGAAAAATAATAAATCTAATTGAAAAAGAAGAAAATGTAAAAATGTAGTAATTTCTTGTAACATTGAGGAATTATATATACTGATCCAAAATGAGGTACATATTGAAAATGAGAAATATTAAAAAGTTAAAATCATATAGAACATATACCCTATTAGAAAATTTAGAAAAACAGGACCTGTTGGAATTAACAAATATGAAAACAATCATCATGGTATTGATAAGATATACATATTTAGAGCTTAAACGAAGGTACTATAACCCAAATTTAAGAAAAGAAGTAACAAAAGTTGTAAACAATTGTGAGATATGTAATGAAGTTGAAAGAAGGCCCTTAAGATTGCCTTTCCAAAAAAATTAGTCCCCTCGTCTACACATGAGATTTACCATACAGATATTTGGCATATGGACCAAAGGAACTCATACATTACTTATTATTGCTACATTTTCTAAATATGCTTTGATTCAGCAAATTGAAGAGCGAAGACCATTTAATTTTATTAAACATTTTACAATCTTAGTTAACTTGATGCGAACCCCGAAGAAGCCTATTATGGACAATGAACCAGGTTTTGCCTCATACCTTTTTAGGGATTTTTTAGAAAATTTATAGACATACTAGAAATTCTGGTATAGAAAGGTTTGACATCAGCAGAATATTAAAAAAAAAATTCGGATATAATTTATAACGTAGATTTACAAGAACATTTCATTTATTACAATACTTTTCATCTAACAACACGTAAGAAACCGGTAGAAATCCATTTAAATAACAACCCGTTGGAAAACCAAAATATCAGACAAATAATTGAAGCGAGGAAAGAAAAAAATTAAATAAATTTGAATATTGATTACTTATCCATACCCACTTGCATTTTAGGTTTATTGGCGATGATTAAAAGAGAGGATGTTTTGTCCTCAGATGTAATTACAATGTTGGGCGAGCAGGAGCGGGGGCATTTTTTACTCTTACCGATAGAAAATTATCCAACGATTTTTTTTAAGGACTCTTCTTCCGAAATCCATATATTTTTACTATAGGAGCTGAGCTCTTTTTCAGGACAACATCGGATTGGAACACTCATACAGTATTAGTATTTTGTATATTTTAATTGTTTTTTATTGATAAAAAGTTTTTCCTCAGTTATTTTTTTTATTTTTGCCTGTTTATAATCACAAATTACAACTTGTCACAAGCAAATTTATTTTATAAGAGAAAACAAATCCGTTCACCTATTACGGTTGTACCTATTACGATTTTACACTCTATTCAAGCGATTAAAAAAACACGTGCGTTCACTTTGAATTATGAAAGCACTTCTGTTTATAAAAGATAATTTCTTTTCGCCTTTTAGATCTCAGGCAGCTCTAGCCTTTTTAGTGGACATTGTACGGGAAAAGTTTAAAACCGTAAACAATGTACATATGTATGTCCTATTTCTTATACAAGTTCTGTTGGAACAAAAAAATACAAAATTATCATTATACGCCAAATGTTTGTTTAGTTTGGATGGCTGTGGAATATTTAAGTTGTAATCGATTTGTCCAAAAATGTAATTGCTGCACAAATACATATATTCAAATAACGTCCAAATTAAGCACCCGAAGATTTTAAAAAAGCACCATTCGAAGACTAGTTTATTTAAATACTAAAGAAAACCAACTCTTTTATTTTGACCCGTTTCGCGGCAGTCAAAAAATTACAAATAAAATTTTCGAAACGCTGAAAAACAAAATCTGGGAAACTATCGAACCAACAAGATAGTTTTAACTGTTGGGTATTTGTGTGCTAATACATCGAGGCACTACTGCAGAGCAGAAAGTTAACAGTATTGTGGAAGACTCAGACAATATGGCGGAAATATGTATTCATTGCGGTACAAAAGCGAAGGCAATGCTTTTCCATGCAAGCAAAATAACAGCCAGCCTGCAATAGCTGCTATGCTTTTAATTATGGAACGACCCTTTTTAACAACAACGAACCCTACATATTTTGTAAAAACAATACTATTTTTTCATTGTACACACATGCATACTTATATCTTTTTATTTGTTTGTTTTATAAACATATGCATATGTTTTATACCTTAAAATTAGAAACAAAAAAATACAAAATACAGACATTTATAATTTGATTCATGTTATTAAAGCACATGAAAAACTATCACTCAATATTGCCAAATATAACTGACATAGTATATACATATATATGTGGGAACACAGGTTAACGGACAGATACATCAAGTACAACGCTGACACACCACATAATACAACAGTGACGTACTTATCACTACAGTACAAAGACAAATGAGGAAAAAAGGACAGACGAACGCACAACAAGTTGTTAGCGCAGTGGTTTAAGTAGGGTTCTCGAAGAAACGTTGTGCAATGTGAGACATAAAGTTGTTAAAAAGTAGCCTATACATTTCCAAACAGGGAAAGTAGTTAATTCTTTTAAGTTTAAGGAATCGTGAGTTTTAATCATAATTCTTACACACACACACACATATATATATATAAGTATATCTAAGTTAATTTACTTATTAAAATTTTGGTTATAATAAATAAATAAATCCATTTATTTTTTAAATACCTGTGCATAGACGTAAATATATTATTATTTATAAGTAGAAAAGAGACAAAATTTATTCAAGCAAAAACTACTACGCATTTAACAGCTTTCTTCATTAAAATGAATAAGATCGCCCATCTCCTACCATTTTCGCAAGAAGGAGCAAAGTCCTTTTTCAGATTTCAAAAGTCGAAATTTGGAAAAATATTCTCTTATTTCCAAAACACAAACTGTTGCGACTCTTGAATATTAGACATTCATAAGGATGGGCTAAGGGGTTTCAAGAAACTTTATGGACATTTTTATGGACTGGACAGCCAAAATCATTTTCTAAATAATCAAGTATGTCAAAATTTTCCTGTTGTGGCCTCCCTAAAGACACACCGAAATCAGATTACCCTATATTCTGTTTAGACAAGATTAACGAGCAACAAGAATTTTAATAGACACTGGTCCTACTGAGAATTTAATCCAAATATGTAGATCATTGCCCAGAAGAATTTATTTTTAACCAAAAAACTCCATTACGAATAAGAACTGCCAAAGGCTATTTAAAGATAAAGGAAGAGACAAGAATCAATAAGAATGCCCTTCAAATAGTATTGAAGAAGGACATAACCTTTAAAATTTATGACTTTCATCCCAACTTTAATGGAATCTTTGGAACGCAGTAACTGCGTGATAACAACAGTGTTATAGATTATAGGAGGAAAATAAGAATAATAAATAATCTGGAATGGAGGGGCAGAATGAAAATATATGTATTTGATAGAGATAAATGAAATAGAAAAGTTGTCCGAGTTGCATCACCTGGATGAATTAGGAACAGTTGACGAATGAAGAACAGCACACCTAAACAAAGAAAAAGATCAATTGCTTAGAAAAGTTATTAAGCAGTTTTCAGATGTTTTCTACAAGAAAGGAGATAGCTTGACATTTACAAACGAAGTAAAACCCTCAGTCCCAACCAATAATGTAAATCCAATTTATACAGGATCATATACATATGTAGATATCCCGAGATACATAGAAATGAGGGTAAAAAGCAAATGGACGAAATGTTAGAGCAGGGTCGAAGATGTATTAGATAAATTAGGAAGAGCAAATTATTTCTCTTCGTTAGATTTAACAAACGGTTTTTATCAAATAGAGGTTTCTCTACAAATGACGGGCATTAAGAAACTAGACGCATGTCATTTGGCCTGAAAAGTGCTCCATCTGCATTCGAAAGAATGCTTAATAATGTATTGAGAGATTATATTAATAAAATATGCGTCATTTATATGGACGATATACTGGTGTTTGGAACTTCACTGCAAGAACATCTGGATAAATTGTCCAAGATTTACATTACAAAAAGCCAATCTAAAGGTTTTATTGAATAAATGCGATTTTCTGCAGAAGGAAACTAACTTTCTTTGTCACGTGGTGACCACAGAAGGCATTAAACCAGACCCCAAAAAATAGAGTGTATCAAAGGTTTTGCCATACTAAAACGCAAGCAACTTTGCACTTGTTACGGTGTGGTCACAGGAAAATGTACCTCTGGCCTTTGCTTCAAGAACCTTAAGCCAGCATGTAATAAATTATAGTACGATTGAAAAGGAAATATTGGCTATAGTTTGGGCTTGTCAGCAATTTCGACACTACCTGAACCACCGACCGACCATTGGTATGGGTAGCCTCACTCAAGGAGCCTAATTCAAAATTGGTTCGTTGGAAAATTAAGCTCAATGAATATGAGTTTGATATTCAACATGTAGAAGGCAAAGGAAATAAAGTGGCAGATGCTTTATCCCGTATTACTGCAAAGCAATCAGAAATACTTTTTTTCGAATGCAACGAGTGCCATAAGGTTTATGAAAGGAAAGTTATTTTAGAGCAACACATTCAAAACATGGTCATCTTCCAGTGTAAACTACATAGTGAAAAGAATTTTGAAAGCAAATTAAATGTAAGAAGACATTTTTTACTTATTCATAAAAGTGAAAAATAAATTTTAAAATCGTTGAAAGAGAAGCTTGTCAGCGACAAGTTGAAGAAAAAATAAGTCGAAGGAGAAGTGGAT
The DNA here is from genome assembly GCA_932526305.1 of Epicampocera succincta. Lineage (NCBI taxonomy): Eukaryota > Metazoa > Arthropoda > Insecta > Diptera > Tachinidae > Epicampocera > Epicampocera succincta. Next base: position 20,935,431 of record OW052035.1, read on the forward strand.
CTCCGATTCCAAGTGTGCATAGTGCTCAGATGATGGAATGGATCATATCCCAGTAACAAACAAATTTTGATAGAATGACAAGAAAATTACCCCTATGAAGAAAAAACCCAGTTCAATAAGAAATTATATAAATTTGGAGTAGGTAAGTTATTTTTATTATTTAAATAAATAACACAATTTTAATTTATTATTTATTTATTAGACGCTATGTGTCTTTTTCTTATGAGTTCTTGTTATAAACTAACTTAACAATTATTTTCTATATTCGATTACAACTATTATTGTCCTAAAATAAATTGCATAGTTTAACATTTTGTATTGCATTTATTTAGGTCAATAAATAATGCTTAGTATCAATTTTACAATTATTATTTTCTTTAAATATTTTGCATTCTTAATCATTTTATATTTGGGTTAACCAAAGTGCTTTAAAAGCGGAAGTTAATAAATTAATAAAATCGCTTTTGTTAATTTAAGCAATTATTAAGTTGAACTATATTTAGGTCAACATCATAATGCCATATCAACTGATATTAAATCAAAACGGTAAATTTGCAATAATAAACATTTTGTTCCTGAACTGGTACAAGCAACTTTGATGAAGTTTTGAGAAAAACAATAAATCTAATTGAAAAAGAAGAAAATGTAAAAATGTAGTAATTTCTTGTAACATTGAGGAATTATATATACTGATCCAAAATGAGGTACATATTGAAAATGAGAAATATTAAAAAGTTAAAATCATATAGAACATATACCCTATTAGATAATTTAGAAAAACAGGACCTGTTGGAATTAACAAATATGAAAACCATCATCATGGTATTGATAAGATATACATATTTAGAGCTTAAACGAAGGTACTATAACCCAAATTTAAGAAAAGAAGTAACAAAAGTTGTAAACAATTGTCAGATATGTAATGAAGTTGAAAGAAGGCCCTTAAGATTGCCTTTCCAAAAAAATGAGTCCCCTCGTCTACACATGAGATTTACCATACAGGTATTTGGCATATGGACCAAAGGAACTCATACATTACTTATTATTGCTACATTTTCTAAATATGCTTTGATTCAGCAAATTGAAGAGCGAAGACCATTTAATTTTATTAAACATTTTACAATCTTAGTTAACTTGATGCGAACCCCGAAGAAGCCTATTATGGACAATGAACCAGGTTTTGCCTCATACCTTTTTAGGGATTTTTTAGAAAATTTATAGACACACTAGAAATTCTAGATAGCGATATATGTATTTACGGTCTTGTATAAAATGCAAAGGGACAAAAATTGGCGAAATTTTATACAAAAATTTCTCCCTCCAGAAATATATTTAATTTCTGCAGAGCAATTCAATTTTTTGCAATTAGATCGCCAAAAGATGCTTAAAATGAGCAGAAACACGTTGTTTTTTGACGCCACAGGAAATGTCGTAAAAAATGGACCCCAATTCAAAGCGAGTATTTTTATATTCATTTGTGCCCCACATTAGGAAGGGAAACGAAAAGGGTGTTACTCCAATAGCAGAAGCTTTTTTGTGCTCGCATTATTCGGAGGACATAGAACGATTTTTGCTTGCCAGGAAAGTAAATGCTATAATAAGAGCCTGTAACAACAATAAAGACGTCGAAGCAAAATTTTAAAGATCCAGTGGCTATTAGTCTGTTAAAACAGCAGTTCTTATGTGCTGTTAATACTAATAATTATAAAACGTTCATTTTCTGTTTAGAAAATATATTCTGAACCCTAACAAGACAGAAAAAGTAAAAAAATCAATAAAATATTTAAAAACATTGATAAACAACAAATTGGTGGGGAAAGAGGAAAAAGAAGGCGCAACGAATATTTCTAAGGAAATGTCAACAAAATGGCAAACTATAAAAAGAGTCCGTTTTATTTTAAGGCGCTTCATTTATATCTTAAAATTAAAAAAGAGTAACGAAATATTGGAAAAATATATGTATATTTTATAAAAAAAACAGCGGCTTCTCTAATTTTAAAGAAATATGCGCCATACGCCGTCTTATGGACTAGTATGATGGGATATTTTGTTGAAAATAAAGAAGGATCGAGAATATCAAATAGCCCAGTGGAAAGCTATTTTAATATCAATAAAAGTATAACTCTGGAAGGCAAAGCCAATGTTCTTCCTTCAGTTTACGTCAGAAAAGCTTACGGATAAAGCGAAAATTAATGACACAGAGAGGTTTTATTCAAATCCAAATTCTTCCGAAAAGCCACACAAATTTCAAAAAACAATAAAAAAAATAAAATATCCGGAAATTTCAGAAGGCAGCCGGCGCAAATAAAATACGAAAAGTGTATTCTGCACACATTTTACTCAGTAAGTTAAAATGAAAGAAAGTTTTTCACCCCATTTGTTGAGTTTGAAGAATTTAAATGTTTTGAGCCACGTAAACAATTGTGTAATCACATCATAGATATTTATGTAAATATCTTGCCAATTAAAGAAAAAACTTCTGTCGTGGCTTTTACTACCGAGGAAGGAAAACATTTTTTTCACAGCGAAACTATCTTCCATCTGCCTTTGGACACAGTAGGAACAGTTTGTATTCCAATTATACATTTGGGCCACTTCACTTTAGTTTATTTAAATACTAAAGAAAACCCAACTATTTTATTTTGACCCGTTTCGCGACAGTCAAAAAATTACAAATAAAATTTTCGAAACGCTGAAAAACCAAATCTGTGAAACTATCGAACTATCGTGCTTTGTATCTCGAAAGAGATTACCAACAGGATAGTTTTAACTGTCGGGTATTTGTGCGCCAATACATCGAAGCACTACTGCAGGGCAGAAAGTTAACAGTATTGTGGAACACTCACGCAATATGGAACAAATATGTATGTATTGATTCCGTGCAAGCATAGTCAAAGCCAGCCTGCAATAGCTGCTATGCTTTTAATTATGGAACGACCCTCTTTAACTACAACGAACCCTGCATATTTTGTAAAAACAATACTCGTTTTTCATTGTACACACATGCATACTTATATCTTTTTATTTGTTTGTTTTATAAACATATGCATATGTTTTATACCTTAAAATTAGAAACAAAAAAATACAAAAACAGACATTTATAATTTGATTCATGTTATTAAAGCACATGAAAAACTATCACTCAATATTGCCAAATATAACTGACATAGTATATACGTATGTATATATGTGGGAACACAGGTTAACGGACAGATACATCAAGTACAACGCTGACACACCACATAATACAACAGTGACGTACTTATCACTACAGTACAAAGACAAATGAGAAAAAAAGGACAGACGAACGCACAACAAGTTGTTAGCGCAGTAGGGTTCTCGAAGAAACGTTGTGCAATGTGAGACATAAAGTTGTTAAAAAGTAGCCTATATATTTCCAAACAGGGAAAGTAGTTAATTCTTTTAAGTTTAAGGAATCGTGAGTTTTAATCATAATTCTTACACACACACACACATATATATATATAAGTATATCTAAGTTAATTTACTTATTAAAATTTTGGTTATAATAAATAAATAAACCCATTTATTTTTTAAATACCTGTGCATAGACGTAAATATATTATTATTTATAAGTATAAAAGAGACAAAAATTTATTCAAGCAAAAACTACTACGCATTTAGCAGCTTTCTTCATTAAAATGAATAAGATCGCCCATCTCCTACCATTTTCGCAAGAAGGAGCAAAGTCCTTTTTCAGATTTCAAAAGTCGAAATTTGGAAAAATTTTCTCTTATTTCAAAAGCACAAACTGTTGCGACTCTTGAATATTAGACATTTATAAGGATGGGCTAAGGGGTTTCAAGAAACTTTATGGTCATTTTTATGGACTGGACAGCCAAAATCATTTTCTAAATAATCAAGTATGTCAAAATTTTCCTGTTGTGGCCTCCCTAAAGAAAGACACACCGAAATCAGATTACCATATATTCTGTTTAGACAAGATTAACGAGCAACAAGAATTTTAATAGACACTGGTCCCACTGAGAATTTAATCCAAATATGTAGATCATTGCCCAGAAGAATTTATTTTTAACCAAAAAACTCCATTACGAATAAGAACTGCCAAAGGCTATTTAAAGATAAAGGAAGAGGCAAGAATCAATAAGAATGCCCTTCAAATAGTATTGAAGAAGGACATAACCTTTAAAATTTATGACTTTCATCCCAACTTTAATGGAATCTTTGGAACGCAGTAACTGCGTGATAACAACAGTGTTATAGATTATAGGAGGAAAATAAGAATAATAAATAATCTGGAATGGAGGGGCAGAATGAAAATATATGTATTTGATAGAGATAAATGAAATAGAAAAGTTGTCCGAGTTGCATCACCTGGATGAATTAGGAACAGTTGACGAATGAAGAACAGCACACCTAAACAAAGAAAAAGATCAATTGCTTAGAAAAGTTATTAAGCAGTTTTCAGATGTTTTCTACAAGAAAGGAGATAGCTTGACATTTACAAACGAAGTAAAACCCTCAGTCCCAACCAATAATGTAAATCCAATTTATACAGGATCATATATGTAGATATCCCGAGATACATAGAAATGAGGGTAAAAAGCAAATGGACGAAATGTTAGAGCAGGGTCGAAGATGTATTAGATAAATTAGGAAGAGCAAATTATTTCTCTTCGTTAGATTTAACAAACGGTTTTTATCAAATAGAGGTTTCTCTACAAATGACGGGCATTAAGAAACTAGACGCATGTCATTTGGCCTGAAAAGTGCTCCATCTGCATTCGAAAGAATGCTTAATAATGTATTGAGAGATTATATTAATAAAATATGCGTCATTTATATGGACGATATACTGGTGTTTGGAACTTTACTGCAAGAACATCTGGATAATTTGTCCAAGATTTACATTACAAAAAGCCAATCTAAAGGTTTTATTGAATAAATGCGATTTTCTGCAGAAGGAAACTAACTTTCTTTGTCACGTGGTGACCACAGAAGGCATTAAACCAGACCCCAAAAAAATAGAGTGTATCAAAGGTTTTGCCATACTAAAACGCAAGCAACTTTGCACTTGTTACGGTGTGGTCACAGGAAAATGTACCTCTGGCCTTTGCTTCAAGAACCTTAAGCCAGCATGTAATAAATTATAGTACGATTGAAAAGGAAATATTGACTATAGTTTGGGCTTGTCAGCAATTTCGACACTACCTGAACCACCGACCGACCATTGGTATGGGTAGCCTCACTCAAGGAGCCTAATTCAAAATTGGTTCGTTGGAAAATTAAGCTCAATGAATATGAGTTTGATATTCAACATGTAGAAGGCAAAGGAAATAAAGTGGCAGATGCTTTATCCCGTATTACTGCAAAGCAATCAGAAATACTTTTTTTCGAATGCAACGAGTGCCATAAGGTTTATGAAAGGAAAGTTATTTTAGAGCAACACATTCAAAACATGGTCATCTTCCAGTGTAAACTACATAGTGAAAAGAATTTTGAAAGCAAATTAAATGTAAGAAGACATTTTTTACTTATTCATAAAAGTGAAAAATAAATTTTAAAATCGTTGAAAGAGAAGCTTGTCAGCGACAAGTTGAAGAAAAAATAAGTCGAAGGAGAAGTGGATCTCCGATTCCAAGTGTGCATAGTGCTCAGATGATGGAATGGATCATATCCCAGTAACAAACAAATTTTGATAGAATGACAAGAAAATTACCCCTATGAAGAAAAAACCCAGTTCAATAAGAAATTATATAAATTTGGAGTAGGTAAGTTATTTTTATTATTTAAATAAATAACACAATTTTAATTTATTATTTATTTATTAGACGCTATGTGTCTTTTTCTTATGAGTTCTTGTTATAAACTAACTTAACAATTATTTTCTATATTCGATAACAACTATTATTGTCCTAAAATAAATTGCATAGTTTAACATTTTGTATTGCATTTATTTAGGTCAATAAATAATGCTTAGTATCAATTTTACAATTATTATTTTCTTTAAATATTTTGCAATCTTAATCATTTTATATTTGGGTTAACCAAAGTGCTTTAAAAGCGGAAGTTAATAAATTAATAAAATCGCTTTTGTTAATTTAAGCAATTATTAAGTTGAACTCTATTTAGGTCAACATCATAATGCCATATCAACTGATATTAAATCAAAACGGTAAATTTGCAATAATAAACATTTTGTTCCTGAACTGGTACAAGCAACTTTGATGAAGTTTTGAGAAAAATAATAAATCTAATTGAAAAAGAAGAAAATGTAAAAATGTAGTAATTTCTTGTAACATTGAGGAATTATATATACTGATCCAAAATGAGGTACATATTGAAAATGAGAAATATTAAAAAGTTAAAATCATATAGAACATATACCCTATTAGAAAATTTAGAAAAACAGGACCTGTTGGAATTAACAAATATGAAAACAATCATCATTGTATTGATAAGATATACATATTTAGAGCTTAAACGAAGGTACTATAACCCAAATTTAAGAAAAGAAGTAACAAAAGTTGTAAACAATTGTGAGATATGTAATGAAGTTGAAAGAAGGTCCTTAAGATTGCCTTTCCAAAAAAATGAGTCCCCTCGTCTACACATGAGATTTACCATACAGATATTTGGCATATGGACCAAAGGAACTCATACATTACTTATTATTGCTACATTTTCTAAATATGCTTTGATTCAGCAAATTGAAGAGCGAAGACCATTTAATTTTATTAAACATTTTACAATCTTAGTTAACTTGATGCGAACCCCGAAGAAGCCTATTATGGACAATGAACCAGGTTTTGCCTCATACCTTTTTAGGGATTTTTTAGAAAATTTATAGACATACTAGAAATTCTGGTATAGAAAGGTTTGACATCAGCAGAATATTAAAAAAAAAAAAATTCGGATATAATTTATAACGTAGATTTACAAGAACATTTCATTTATTACAATACTTTTCATCTAACAACACGTAAGAAACCGGTAGAAATCCATTTAAATAACAACCCGTTGGAAAACCAAAATATCAGACAAATAATTGAAGCGAGGAAAGAAAAAAATTAAATAAATTTGAATATTGATTACTTATCCATACCCACTTGCATTTTAGGTTTATTGGCGTTGATTAAAAGAGAGGATGTTTTGTCCTCAGATGTAATTACAATGTTGGGCGAGCAGGAGCGGGGGCATTTTTTACTCTTACCGATAGAAAATTATTCAACGATTTTTTTTAAGGACTCTTCTTCCGAAATCCATATATTTTTACTATAGGAGCTGAGCTCTTTTTCAGGACAACATCGGATTGGAACACTCATACAGTATTAGTATTTTGTATATTTTAATTGCTTTTTATTGATAAAAAGTTTTTCCTCAGTTATTTTTTTTATTTTTGCCTGTTTATAATCACAAATTACTACTTGTCACAAGCACATTTATTTTATAAGAGAAAACAAATCCGTTCACCTACGGTTGTACCTATTACGATTTTACACTCTATTCAAGCGATTAAAAAAACACGTGCGTTCAATTTGAATTATGATAGCACTTCTGTTTATAAAAGATAATTTCTTTTCGCCTTTTAGATCTCAGGCAGCTCCAGCCTTTTTAGTGGACATTGTACGGGAAAAGTTTAAAACCGTAAACAATGTACATATGTATGTACATATGTCCTATTTCTTATACAAGTTCTGTTGGAACAAAAAAATACAAAATTATCATTATACGCCAAATGTTTGTTTAGTTTGGATGGCTGTGGAATATTTAAGTTGTAATCGATTTGTCCAAAAATGTAATTGCTGCACAAATACATACATATATTCAAATAACGTCCAAATTAAGCACCCGAAGATTTTAAAAAAGCACCATTCGAAGACTAGTTTATTTAAATACTAAAGAAAACCAACTCTTTTATTTTGACCCGTTTCGCGGCAGTCAAAAAATTACAAATAAAATTTTCGAAACGCTGAAAAACAAAATCTGGGAAACTATCGAACCAACAAGATAGTTTTAACTGTTGGGTATTTGTGTGCTAATACATCGAGGCACTACTGCAGAGCAGAAAGTTAACAGTATTGTGGAAGACTCAGACAATATAGCGGAAATATGTATTCATTGCGGTACAAAAGCGAAGGCAATGCTTTTCCATGCAAGCAAAATAACAGCCAGCCTGCAATAGCTGCTATGCTTTTAATTATGGAACGACCCTTTTTAACAACAACGAACCCTACATATTTTGTAAAAACAATACTATTTTTTCATTGTACACACATGCATACTTATATCTTTTTATTTGTTTGTTTTATAAACATATGCATATGAGACGTACTTATCACTACAGTACAAAGACAAATGAGGAAAAAAGGACAGTCGAACGCACAACAAGTTGTTAGCGCAGTGGTTTAAGTAGGGTTCTCGAAGAAACGTTGTGCAATGTGAGACATAAAGTTGTTAAAAAGTAGCCTATACATTTCCAAACAGGGAAAGTAGTTAATTCTTTTAAGTTTAAGGAATCGTGAGTTTTAATCATAATTCTTACAAACACACACACACACATATATATAAGTATATCTAAGTTAATTTACTTATTAAAATTTTGGTTATAATAAATAAATAAATCCATTTATTTTTTAAATACCTGTGCATAGACGTAAATATATTATTATTTATAAGTATAAAAGAGACAAAATTTATTCAAGCAAAAACTACTACGCATTTAACAGCTTTCTTCATTAAAATGAATAAGATCGCCCATCTCCTACCATTTTCGCAAGAAGGAGCAAAGTCCTTTTTCAGATTTCAAAAGTCGAAATTTGGAAAAATTTTCTCTTATTTCCAAAACACAAACTGTTGCGACTCTTGAATATTAGACATTCATAAGGATGGGCTAAGGGGTTTCAAGAAACTTTATGGACTGGACAGCCAAAATCATTTTCTAAATAATCAAGTATGTCAAAATTTTCCTGTTGTGGCCTCCCTAAAGAAAGACACACCGAAATCATATTACCCTATATTCTGTTTAGACAAGATTAACGAGCAACAAGAATTTTAATAGACACTGGTCCCACTGAGAATTTAATCCAAATACATATGTAGATCATTGCCCAGAAGAATTTATTTTTACCCAAAAAACTCCATTACGAACAAGAACTGCCAAAGGCTATTTAAAGATAAAGGAAGAGGCAAGAACCAATAAGAACGCCCTTCAAATAGTATTGAAGAAGGACATAACCTTTAAAATTTATGACTTTCATCCCAACTTTAATGGAATCTTTGGAACGCAGTAACTGCGTGATAACAACAGTGTTATAGATTATAGGAGGAAAATAAGAATAATAAATAATCTGGAATGGAGGGCAGAATGAAAATATATGTATGTATTTGATAGAGATAAATGAAATAGAAATGTTGTCCGAGTTGCATCACCTGGATGAATTAGGAACAGTTGACGAATGAAGAACAGCACACCTAAACAAAGAAAAAGATCAATTGCTTAGAAAAGTTATTAAGCAGTTTTCAGATGTTTTCTACAAGAAAGGAGATAACTTGACATTTACAAACGAAGTAAAACCCTCAGTCCCAACCAATAATGTAAATCCAATTTATACAGGATCATATACATATGTAGATATCCCGAGATACATAGAAATGAGGGTAAAAAGCAAATGGACGAAATGTTAGAGCAGGGTCGAAGATGTATTAGATAAATTAGGAAGAGCAAATTATTTCTCTTCGTTAGATTTAACAAACGGTTTTTATCAAATAGAGGTTTCTCTACAAATGACGGGCATTAAGAAACTAGACGCATGTCATTTGGCCTGAAAAGTGCTCCATCTGCATTCGAAAGAATGCTTAATAATGTATTGAGAGATTATATTAATAAAATATGCGTCATTTATATGGACGATATACTGGTGTTTGGAACTTCACTGCAAGAACATCTGGATAAATTGTCCAAGATTTACATTACAAAAAGCCAATCTAAAGGTTTTATTGAATAAATGCGATTTTCTGCAGAAGGAAACTAACTTTCTTTGTCACGTGGTGACCACAGAAGGCATTAAACCAGACCCCAAAAAAATAGAGTGTATCAAAGGTTTTGCCATACTAAAACGCAAGCAACTTTGCACTTGTTACGGTGTGGTCACAGGAAAATGTACCTCTGGCCTTTGCTTCAAGAACCTTAAGCCAGCATGTAATAAATTATAGTACGATTGAAAAGGAAATATTGACTATAGTTTGGGCTTGTCAGCAATTTCGACACTACCTGAACCACCGACCGACCATTGGTATGGGTAGCCTCACTCAAGGAGCCTAATTCAAAATTGGTTCGTTGGAAAATTAAGCTCAATGAATATGAGTTTGATATTCAACATGTAGAAGGCAAAGGAAATAAAGTGGCAGATGCTTTATCCCGTATTACTGCAAAGCAATCAGAAATACTTTTTTTCGAATGCAACGAGTGCCATAAGGTTTATGAAAGGAAAGTTATTTTAGAGCAACACATTCAAAACATGGTCATCTTCCAGTGTAAACTACATAGTGAAAAGAATTTTGAAAGCAAATTAAATGTAAGAAGACATTTTTTACTTATTCATAAAAGTGAAAAATAAATTTTAAAATCGTTGAAAGAGAAGCTTGTCAGCGACAAGTTGAAGAAAAAATAAGTCGAAGGAGAAGTGGATCTCCGATTCCAAGTGTGCATAGTGCTCAGATGATGGAATGGATCATATCCCAGTAACAAACAAATTTTGATAGAATGACAAGAAAATTACCCCTATGAAGAAAAAACCCAGTTCAATAAGAAATTATATAAATTTGGAGTAGGTAAGTTATTTTTATTATTTAAATAAATAACACAATTTTAATTTATTATTTATTTATTAGACGCTATGTGTCTTTTTCTTATGAGTTCTTGTTATAAACTAACTTAACAATTATTTTCTATATTCGATTACAACTATTATTGTCCTAAAATAAATTGCATAGTTTAACATTTTGTATTGCATTTATTTAGGTCAATAAATAATGCTTAGTATCAATTTTACAATTATTATTTTCTTTAAATATTTTGCAATCTTAATCATTTTATATTTGGGTTAACCAAAGTGCTTTAAAAGCGGAAGTTAATAAATTAATAAAATCGCTTTTGTTAATTTAAGCAATTATTAAGTTGAACTCTATTTAGGTCAACATCATAATGCCATATCAACTGATATTAAATCAAAACGGTAAATTTGCAATAATAAACATTTTGTTCCTGAACTGGTACAAGCAACTTTGATGAAGTTTTGAGAAAAATAATAAATCTAATTGAAAAAGAAGAAAATGTAAAAATGTAGTAATTTCTTGTAACATTGAGGAATTATATATACTGATCCAAAATGAGGTACATATTGAAAATGAGAAATATTAAAAAGTTAAAATCATATAGAACATATACCCTATTAGAAAATTTAGAAAAACAGGACCTGTTGGAATTAACAAATATGAAAACAATCATCATGGTATTGATAAGATATACATATTTAGAGCTTAAACGAAGGTACTATAACCCAAATTTAAGAAAAGAAGTAACAAAAGTTGTAAACAATTGTGAGATATGTAATGAAGTTGAAAGAAGGCCCTTAAGATTGCCTTTCCAAAAAAATTAGTCCCCTCGTCTACACATGAGATTTACCATACAGATATTTGGCATATGGACCAAAGGAACTCATACATTACTTATTATTGCTAGATTTTCTAAATATGCTTTGATTCAGCAAATTGAAGAGCGAAGACCATTTAATTTTATTAAACATTTTACAATCTTAGTTAACTTGATGCGAACCCCGAAGAAGCCTATTATGGACAATGAACCAGGTTTTGCCTCATACCTTTTTAGGGATTTTTTAGAAAATTTATAGACATACTAGAAATTCTGGTATAGAAAGGTTTGACATCAGCAGAATATTAAAAAAAAAAAAATCGCATATAATTTATAACGTAGATTTACAAGAACATTTCATTTATTACAATACTTTTCATCTAACAACACGTAAGAAACCGGTAGAAATCCATTTAAATAACAACCCGTTGGAAAACCAAAATATCAGACAAATAATTGAAGCGAGGAAAGAAAAAAATTAAATAAATTTGAATATTGATTACTTATCCATACCCACTTGCATTTTAGGTTTATTGGCGTTGATTAAAAGAGAGGATGTTTTGTCCTCAGATGTAATTACAATGTTGGGCGAGCAGGAGCGGGGGCATTTTTTACTCTTACCGATAGAAAATTATCCAACGATTTGTTTAGTTTGGATGGCTGTGGAATATTTAAGTTGTAATCGATTTGTCCAAAAATGTAATTGCTGCACAAATACATATGTATATACAAATAACGTCCAAATTAAGCACCCGAAGATTTTAAAAAAGCACCATTCGAAGACTAGTTTATTTAAATACTAAAGAAAACCAACTCTTTTATTTTGACCCGTTTCGCGGCAGTCAAAAAATTACAAATAAAATTTTCGAAACGCTGAAAAACAAAATCTGGGAAACTATCGAACCAACAAGATAGCTTTAACTGTTGGGTATTTGTGTGCTAATACATCGAGGCACTACTGCAGAGCAGAAAGTTAACAGTATTGTGGAAGACTCAGACAATATGGCGGAAATATGTATTCATTGCGGTACAAAAGCGAAGGCAATGCTTTTCCATGCAAGCAAAATAACAGCCAGCCTGCAATAGCTGCTATGCTTTTAATTATGGAACGACCCTTTTTAACAACAACGAACCCTACATATTTTGTAAAAACAATACTATTTTTTCATTGTACACACATGCATACTTATATCTTTTTATTTGTTTGTTTTATAAACATATGCATATGTTTTATACCTTAAAATTAGAAACAAAAAAATACAAAAACAGACATTTATAATTTGATTCATGTTATTAAAGCACATGAAAAACTATCACTCAATATTGCTAAATATAACTGACATAGTATATACATATATATGTGGGAACACAGGTTAACGGACAGATACATCAAGTACAACGCTGACACACCACATAATACAACAGTGACGTACTTATCACTACAGTACAAAGACAAATGAGGAAAAAAGGACAGACGAACGCACAACAAGTTGTTAGCGCAGTAGGGTTCTCGAAGAAACGTTGTGCAATGTGAGACATAAAGTTGTTAAAAAGTAGCCTATAATTTTCCAAACAGGGAAAGTAGTTAATTCTTTTAAGTTTAAGGAATCGTGAGTTTTAATCATAATTCTATATAATAAAAATATAATAAAAAACAAAAACTCGCTTTGAATTGGGGTCCATTTTTTACGACATTTCTTGCTTAAATTAACAAAAGCGATTTTATTAATTTATTAACTTCCGCTTTTAAAGCACTTTGGTTAACCCAAATATAAAATGATTAAGATTGCAAAATATTTAAAGAAAATAATAATTGTAAAATTGATACTAAGCATTATTTATTGACCTAAATAAATGCAATACAAAATGTTAAACTATGCAATTTATTTTAGGACAATAATAGTTGTAATCGAATATAGAAAATAATTGTTAAGTTAGTTTATAACAAGAACTCATAAGAAAAAGACACATAGCGTCTAATAAATAAATAATAAATTAAAATTGTGTTATTTATTTAAATAATAAAAATAACTTACCTACTCCAAATTTATATAATTTCTTATTGAACTGGGTTTTTTCTTCATAGGGGTAATTTTCTTGTCATTCTATCAAAATTTGTTTGTTACTGGGATATGATCCATTCCATCATCTGAGCACTATGCACACTTGGAATCGGAGATCCACTTCTCCTTCGACTTATTTTTTCTTCAACTTGTCGCTGACAAGCTTCTCTTTCAACGATTTTAAAATTTATTTTTCACTTTTATGAATAAGTAAAAAATGTCTTCTTACATTTAATTTGCTTTCAAAATTCTTTTCACTATGTAGTTTACACTGGAAGATGACCATGTTTTGAATGTGTTGCTCTAAAATAACTTTCCTTTCATAAACCTTATGGCACTCGTTGCATTCGAAAAAAAGTATTTCTGATTGCTTTGCAGTAATACGGGATAAAGCATCTGCCACTTTATTTCCTTTGCCTTCTACATGTTGAATATCAAACTCATATTCATTGAGCTTAATTTTCCAACGAACCAATTTTGAATTAGGCTCCTTGAGTGAGGCTACCCATACCAATGGTCGGTCGGTGGTTCAGGTAGTGTCGAAATTGCTGACAAGCCCAAACTATAGCCAATATTTCCTTTTCAATCGTACTATAATTTATTACATGCTGGCTTAAGGTTCTTGAAGCAAAGGCCAGAGGTACATTTTCCTGTGACCACACCGTAACAAGTGCAAAGTTGCTTGCGTTTTAGTATGGCAAAACCTTTGATACACTCTATTTTTTTGGGGTCTGGTTTAATGCCTTCTGTGGTCACCACGTGACAAAGAAAGTTAGTTTCCTTCTGCAGAAAATCGCATTTATTCAATAAAACCTTTAGATTGGCTTTTTGTAATGTAAATCTTGGACAATTTATCCAGATGTTCTTGCAGTGAAGTTCCAAACACCAGTATATCGTCCATATAAATGACGCATATTTTATTAATATAATCTCTCAATACATTATTAAGCATTCTTTCGAATGCAGATGGAGCACTTTTCAGGCCAAATGACATGCGTCTAGTTTCTTAATGCCCGTCATTTGTAGAGAAACCTCTATTTGATAAAAACCGTTTGTTAAATCTAACGAAGAGAAATAATTTGCTCTTCCTAATTTATCTAATACATCTTCGACCCTGCTCTAACATTTCGTCCATTTGCTTTTTACCCTCATTTCTATGTATCTCGGGATATCTACATATGTATATGATCCTGTATAAATTGGATTTACATTATTGGTTGGGACTGAGGGTTTTACTTCGTTTGTAAATGTCAAGCTATCTCCTTTCTTGTAGAAAACATCTGAAAACTGCTTAATAACTTTTCTAAGCAATTGATCTTTTTCTTTGTTTAGGTGTGCTGTTCTTCATTCGTCAACTGTTCCTAATTCATCCAGGTGATGCAACTCGGACAACTTTTCTATTTCATTTATCTCTATCAAATACATATATTTTCATTCTGCCCCTCCATTCCAGATTATTTATTATTCTTATTTTCCTGCTATAATCTATAGCACTGTTGTTATCACGCAGTTACTGCGTTCCAAAGATTCCATTAAAGTTGGGATGAAAGTCATAAATTTTAAAGGTTATGTCCTTCTTCAATACTATTTGAAGGGCATTCTTATTGATTCTTGTCTCTTCCTTTATCTTTAAATAGCCTTTGGCAGTTCTTATTCGTAATGGAGTTTTTTGGTTAAAAATAAATTCTTCTGGGCAATGATCTACATATTTGGATTAAATTCTCAGTAGGACCAGTGTCTATTAAAATTCTTGTTGCTCGTTAATCTTGTCTAAACAGAATATAGGGTAATCTGATTTCGGTGTGTCTTTAGGGAGGCCACAACAGGAAAATTTTGACATACTTGATTATTTAGAAAATGATTTTGGCTGTCCAGTCCATAAAAATGTCCATAAAGTTTCTTGAAACCCCTTAGCCCATCCTTATGAATGTCTAATATTCAAGAGTCGCAACAGTTTGTGTTTTGGAAATAAGAGAATATTTTTCCAAATTTCGACTTTTGAAATCTGAAAAAGGACTTTGCTCCTTCTTGCGAAAATGGTAGGAGATGGGCGATCTTATTCATTTTAATGAAGAAAGCTGTTAAATGCGTAGTAGTTTTTGCTTGAATAAATTTTGTCTCTTTTATACTTATAAATAATAATATATTTACGTCTATGCACAGGTATTTAAAAAATAAATGGATTTATTTATTTATTATAACCAAAATTTTAATAAGTAAATTAACTTAGATATACTTATATATATATATGTGTGTGTGTGTGTAAGAATTATGATTAAAACTCACGATTCCTTAAAATTAAAAGAATTAACTACTTTCCCTGTTTGGAAATGTATAGGCTACTTTTTAACAACTTTATGTCTCACATTGCACAACGTTTCTTCGAGAACCCTACTTAAACCACTGCGCTAACAACTTGTTGTGCGTTCGTCTGTCCTTTTTTCCTCATTTGTCTTTGTACTGTAGTGATAAGTACGTCACTGTTGTATTATGTGGTGTGTCAGCGTTGTACTTGATGTATCTGTCCGTTAACCTGTGTTCCCACATATATATGTATATACTATGTCAGTTATATTTGGCAATATTGAGTGATAGTTTTTCATGTGCTTTAATAACATGAATCAAATTATAAATGTCTGTTTTTGTATTTTTTTGTTTCTAATTTTAAGGTATAAAACATATGCATATGTTTATAAAACAAACAAATAAAAAGATATAAGTATGCATGTGTGTACAATGAAAAAATAGTATTGTTTTTACAAAATATGTAGGGTTCGTTGTTGTTAAAAAGGGTCGTTCCATAATTAAAAGCATAGCAGCTATTGCAGGCTGGCTGTTATTTTGCTTGCATGGAAAAGCATTGCCTTCGCTTTTGTACCGCAATGAATACATATTTCCGCCATATTGTCTGAGTCTTCCACAATACTGTTAACTTTCTGCTCTGCAGTAGTGCCTCGATGTATTAGCACACAAATACCCAACAGTTAAAACTATCTTGTTGGTTCGATAGTTTCCCAGATTTTGTTTTTCAGCGTTTCGAAAATTTTATTTGTAATTTTTTGACTGCCGCGAAACGGGTCAAAATAAAAGAGTTGGTTTTCTTTAGTATTTAAATAAACTAGTCTTCGAATGGTGCTTTTTTAAAATCTTCGGGTGCTTAATTTGGACGTTATTTGTATATACATATGTATTTGTGCAGCAATTACATTTTTGGACAAATCGATTACAACTTAAATATTCCACAGCCATCCAAACTAAACAAACATTTGGCGTATAATGATAATTTTGTATTTTTTTGTTCCAACAGAACTTGTATAAGAAATAGGACATACATACATATGTACATTGTTTACGGTTTTAAACTTTTCCCGTACAATGTCCACTAAAAAGGCTAGAGCTGCCTGAGATCTAAAAGGCGAAAAGAAATTATCTTTTATAAACAGAAGTGCTTTCATAATTCAAAGTGAACGCACGTGTTTTTTTAATCGCTTGAATAGAGTGTAAAATCGTAATAGGTACAACCGTAATAGGTGAACGGATTTGTTTTCTCTTATAAAATAAATTTGCTTGTGACAAGTTGTAATTTGTGATTATAAACAGGCAAAAATAAAAAAAATAACTGAGGAAAAACTTTTTATCAATAAAAAACAATTAAAATATACAAAATACTAATACTGTATGAGTGTTCCAATCCGATGCTGTCCTGAAAAAGAGCTCAGCTCCTATAGTAAAAATATATGGATTTCGGAAGAAGAGTCCTTAAAAAAAATCGTTGGATAATTTTCTATCGGTAAGAGTAAAAAATGCCCCCGCTCCTGCTCGCTCAACATTGTAATTACATCTGAGGACAAAACATCCTCTCTTTTAATCAACGCCAATAAACCTAAAATGCAAGTGGGTATGGATAAGTAATCAATATTCAAATTTATTTAATTTTTTTCTTTCCTCGCTTCAATTATTTGTCTGATATTTTGGTTTTCCAACGGGTTGTTATTTAAATGGATTTCTACCGGTTTCTTACGTGTTGTTAGATGAAAAGTATTGTAATAAATGAAATGTTCTTGTAAATCTACGTTATAAATTATATCCGAATTTTTTTTTTTTAATATTCTGCTGATGTCAAACCTTTCTATACCAGAATTTCTAGTATGTCTATAAATTTTCTAAAAAATCCCTAAAAAGGTATGAGGCAAAACCTGGTTCATTGTCCATAATAGGCTTCTTCGGGGTTCGCATCAAGTTAACTAAGATTGTAAAATGTTTAATAAAATTAAATGGTCTTCGCTCTTCAATTTGCTGAATCAAAGCATATTTAGAAAATGTAGCAATAATAAGTAATGTATGAGTTCCTTTGGTCCATATGCCAAATATCTGTATGGTAAATCTCATGTGTAGACGAGGGGACTCATTTTTTTGGAAAGGCAATCTTAAGGGCCTTCTTTCAACTTCATTACATATCTCACAATTGTTTACAACTTTTGTTACTTCTTTTCTTAAATTTGGGTTATAGTACCTTCGTTTAAGCTTTAAATATGTATATCTTATCAATACCATGATGATTGTTTTCATATTTGTTAATTCCAACAGGTCCTGTTTTTCTAAATTTTCTAATAGGGTATATGTTCCATATGATTTTAACTTTTTAATATTTCTCATTTTCAATATGTACCTCATTTTGGATCAGTATATATAATTCCTCAATGTTACAAGAAATTACTACATTTTTACATTTTCTTCTTTTTCAATTAGATTTATTATTTTTCTCAAAACTTCATCAAAGTTGCTTGTACCAGTTCAGGAACAAAATGTTTATTATTGCAAATTTACCGTTTTGATTTAATATCAGTTGATATGGCATTATGATGTTGACCTAAATATAGTTCAACTTAATAATTGCTTAAATTAACAAAAGCGATTTTATTAATTTATTAACTTCCGCTTTTAAAGCACTTTGGTTAACCCAAATATAAAATGATTAAGATTGCAAAATATTTAAAGAAAATAATAATTGTAAAATTGATACTAAGCATTATTTATTGACCTAAATAAATGCAATACAAAATGTTAAACTATGCAATTTATTTTAGGACAATAATAGTTGTAATCGAATATAGAAAATAATTGTTAAGTTAGTTTATAACAAGAACTCATAAGAAAAAGACACATAGCGTCTAATAAATAAATAATAAATTAAAATTGTGTTATATATTTAAATAATAAAAATAACTTACCTACTCCAAATTTATATAATTTCTTATTGAACTGGGTTTTTTCTTCATAGGGGTAATTTTCTTGTCATTCTATCAAAATTTGTTTGTTACTGGGATATGATCCATTCCATCATCTGAGCACTATGCACACTTGGAATCGGAGATCCACTTCTCCTTCGACTTATTTTTTCTTCAACTTGTCGCTGACAAGCTTCTCTTTCAACGATTTTAAAATTTATTTTTCACTTTTATGAATAAGTAAAAAATGTCTTCTTACATTTAATTTGCTTTCAAAATTCTTTTCACTATGTAGGTTACACTGGAAGATGACCATGTTTTGAATATGTTGCTCTAAAATAACTTTCCTTTCATAAACCTTATGGCACTCGTTGCATTCGAAAAAAAGTATTTCTGATTGCTTTGCAGTAATACGGGATAAAGCATCTGCCACTTTATTTCCTTTGCCTTCTACATGTTGAATATCAAACTCATATTCATTGAGCTTAATTTTCCAACGAACCAATTTTGAATTAGGCTCCTTGAGTGAGGCTACCCATACCAATGGTCGGTCGGTGGTTCAGGTAGTGTCGAAATTGCTGACAAGCCCAAACTATAGCCAATATTTCCTTTTCAATCGTACTATAATTTATTACATGCTGGCTTAAGGTTCTTGAAGCAAAGGCCAGAGGTACATTTTCCTGTGACCACACCGTAACAAGTGCAAAGTTGCTTGCGTTTTAGTATGGCAAAACCTTTGATACACTCTATTTTTTTGGGGTCTGGTTTAATGCCTTCTGTGGTCACCACGTGACAAAGAAAGTTAGTTTCCTTCTGCAGAAAATCGCATTTATTCAATAAAACCTTTAGATTGGCTTTTTGTAATGTAAATCTTGGACAAATTATCCAGATGTTCTTGCAGTGAAGTTCCAAACACCAGTATATCGTCCATATAAATGACGCATATTTTATTAATATAATCTCTCAATACATTATTAAGCATTCTTTCGAATGCAGATGGAGCACTTTTCAGGCCAAATGACATGCGTCTAGTTTCTTAATGCCCGTCATTTGTAGAGAAACCTCTATTTGATAAAAACCGTTTGTTAAATCTAACGAAGAGAAATAATTTGCTCTTCCTAATTTATCTAATACATCTTCGACCCTGCTCTAACATTTCGTCCATTTGCTTTTTACCCTCATTTCTATGTATCTCGGGATATCTACATATGTATATGATCCTGTATAAATTGGATTTACATTATTGGTTGGGACTGAGGGTTTTACTTCGTTTGTAAATGTCAAGCTATCTCCTTTCTTGTAGAAAACATCTGAAAACTGCTTAATAACTTTTCTAAGCAATTGATCTTTTTCTTTGTTTAGGTGTGCTGTTCTTCATTCGTCAACTGTTCCTAATTCATCCAGGTGATGCAACTCGGACAACTTTTCTATTTCATTTATCTCTATCAAATACATATATTTTCATTCTGCCCCTCCATTCCAGATTATTTATTATTCTTATTTTCCTGCTATAATCTATAGCACTGTTGTTATCACGCAGTTACTGCGTTCCAAAGATTCCATTAAAGTTGGGATGAAAGTCATAAATTTTAAAGGTTATGTCCTTCTTCAATACTATTTGAAGGGCATTCTTATTGATTCTTGTCTCTTCCTTTATCTTTAAATAGCCTTTGGCAGTTCTTATTCGTAATGGAGTTTTTTGGTTAAAAATAAATTCTTCTGGGCAATGATCTACATATTTGGATTAAATTCTCAGTAGGACCAGTGTCTATTAAAATTCTTGTTGCTCGTTAATCTTGTCTAAACAGAATATAGGGTAATCTGATTTCGGTGTGTCTTTAGGGAGGCCACAACAGGAAAATTTTGACATACTTGATTATTTAGAAAATGATTTTGGCTGTCCAGTCCATAAAAATGTCCATAAAGTTTCTTGAAACCCCTTAGCCCATCCTTATGAATGTCTAATATTCAAGAGTCGCAACAGTTTGTGTTTTGGAAATAAGAGAATATTTTTCCAAATTTCGACTTTTGAAATCTGAAAAAGGACTTTGCTCCTTCTTGCGAAAATGGTAGGAGATGGGCGATCTTATTCATTTTAATGAAGAAAGCTGTTAAATGCGTAGTAGTTTTTGCTTGAATAAATTTTGTCTCTTTTATACTTATAAATAATAATATATTTACGTCTATGCACAGGTATTTAAAAAATAAATGGATTTATTTATTTATTATAACCAAAATTTTAATAAGTAAATTAACTTAGATATACTTATATATATATGTGTGTGTGTGTGTGTAAGAATTATGATTAAAACTCACGATTCCTTAAAATTAAAAGAATTAACTACTTTCCCTGTTTGGAAATGTATAGGCTACTTTTTAACAACTTTATGTCTCACATTGCACAACGTTTCTTCGAGAACCCTACTTAAACCACTGCGCTAACAACTTGTTGTGCGTTCGTCTGTCCTTTTTTCCTCATTTGTCTTTGTACTGTAGTGATAAGTACGTCACTGTTGTATTATGTGGTGTGTCAGCGTTGTACTTGATGTATCTGTCCGTTAACCTGTGTTCCCACATATATATGTATATACTATGTCAGTTATATTTGGCAATATTGAGTGATAGTTTTTCATGTGCTTTAATAACATGAATCAAATTATAAATGTCTGTTTTTGTATTTTTTTGTTTCTAATTTTAAGGTATAAAACATATGCATATGTTTATAAAACAAACAAATAAAAAGATATAAGTATGCATGTGTGTACAATGAAAAAATAGTATTGTTTTTACAAAATATGTAGGGTTCGTTGTTGTTAAAAAGGGTCGTTCCATAATTAAAAGCATAGCAGCTATTGCAGGCTGGCTGTTATTTTGCTTGCATGGAAAAGCATTGCCTTCGCTTTTGTACCGCAATGAATACATATTTCCGCCATATTGTCTGAGTCTTCCACAATACTGTTAACTTTCTGCTCTGCAGTAGTGCCTCGATGTATTAGCACACAAATACCCAACAGTTAAAACTATCTTGTTGGTTCGATAGTTTCCCAGATTTTGTTTTTCAGCGTTTCGAAAATTTTATTTGTAATTTTTTGACTGCCGCGAAACGGGTCAAAATAAAAGAGTTGGTTTTCTTTAGTATTTAAATAAACTAGTCTTCGAATGGTGCTTTTTTAAAATCTTCGGGTGCTTAATTTGGACGTTATTTGTATATACATATGTATTTGTGCAGCAATTACATTTTTGGACAAATCGATTACAACTTAAATATTCCACAGCCATCCAAACTAAACAAACATTTGGCGTATAATGATAATTTTGTATTTTTTTGTTCCAACAGAACTTGTATAAGAAATAGGACATACATACATATGTACATTGTTTACGGTTTTAAACTTTTCCCGTACAATGTCCACTAAAAAGGCTAGAGCTGCCTGAGATCTAAAAGGCGAAAAGAAATTATCTTTTATAAACAGAAGTGCTTTCATAATTCAAAGTGAACGCACGTGTTTTTTTAATCGCTTGAATAGAGTGTAAAATCGTAATAGGTACAACCGTAATAGGTGAACGGATTTGTTTTCTCTTATAAAATAAATTTGCTTGTGACAAGTTGTAATTTGTGATTATAAACAGGCAAAAATAAAAAAAATAACTGAGGAAAAACTTTTTATCAATAAAAAACAATTAAAATATACAAAATACTAATACTGTATGAGTGTTCCAATCCGATGCTGTCCTGAAAAAGAGCTCAGCTCCTATAGTAAAAATATATGGATTTCGGAAGAAGAGTCCTTAAAAAAAATCGTTGGATAATTTTCTATCGGTAAGAGTAAAAAATGCCCCCGCTCCTGCTCGCTCAACATTGTAATTACATCTGAGGACAAAACATCCTCTCTTTTAATCAACGCCAATAAACCTAAAATGCAAGTGGGTATGGATAAGTAATCAATATTCAAATTTATTTAATTTTTTTCTTTCCTCGCTTCAATTATTTGTCTGATATTTTGGTTTTCCAACGGGTTGTTATTTAAATGGATTTCTACCGGTTTCTTACGTGTTGTTAGATGAAAAGTATTGTAATAAATGAAATGTTCTTGTAAATCTACGTTATAAATTATATCCGAATTTTTTTTTTTTAATATTCTGCTGATGTCAAACCTTTCTATACCAGAATTTCTAGTATGTCTATAAATTTTCTAAAAAATCCCTAAAAAGGTATGAGGCAAAACCTGGTTCATTGTCCATAATAGGCTTCTTCGGGGTTCGCATCAAGTTAACTAAGATTGTAAAATGTTTAATAAAATTAAATGGTCTTCGCTCTTCAATTTGCTGAATCAAAGCATATTTAGAAAATGTAGCAATAATAAGTAATGTATGAGTTCCTTTGGTCCATATGCCAAATATCTGTATGGTAAATCTCATGTGTAGACGAGGGGACTCATTTTTTTGGAAAGGCAATCTTAAGGGCCTTCTTTCAACTTCATTACATATCTCACAATTGTTTACAACTTTTGTTACTTCTTTTCTTAAATTTGGGTTATAGTACCTTCGTTTAAGCTTTAAATATGTATATCTTATCAATACCATGATGATTGTTTTCATATTTGTTAATTCCAACAGGTCCTGTTTTTCTAAATTTTCTAATAGGGTATATGTTCCATATGATTTTAACTTTTTAATATTTCTCATTTTCAATATGTACCTCATTTTGGATCAGTATATATAATTCCTCAATGTTACAAGAAATTACTACATTTTTACATTTTCTTCTTTTTCAATTAGATTTATTATTTTTCTCAAAACTTCATCAAAGTTGCTTGTACCAGTTCAGGAACAAAATGTTTATTATTGCAAATTTACCGTTTTGATTTAATATCAGTTGATATGGCATTATGATGTTGACCTAAATATAGTTCAACTTAATAATTGCTTAAATTAACAAAAGCGATTTTATTAATTTATTAACTTCCGCTTTTAAAGCACTTTGGTTAACCCAAATATAAAATGATTAAGATTGCAAAATATTTAAAGAACAAGAACTCATAAGAAAAAAATAAACATAGCGTCTAATAAATAAATAATAAATTAAAATTGTGTTATATATTTAAATAATAAAAATAACTTACCTACTCCAAATTTATATAATTTCTTATTGAACGGATTGGAACACTCATACAGTATTAGTATTTTGTATATTTTAATTGTTTTTTATTGATAAAAAGTTTTTCCTCAGTTATTTTTTTTATTTTTGCCTGTTTATAATCACAAATTACAACTTGTCACAAGCAAATTTATTTTATAAGAGAAAACAAATCCGTTCACCTATTACGGTTGTACCTATTACGATTTTACACTCTATTCAAGCGATTAAAAAAACACGTGCGTTCACTTTGAATTAACTAGACGCATGTCATTTGGCCTGAAAAGTGCTCCATCTGCATTCGAAAGAATGCTTAATAATGTATTGAGAGATTATATTAATAAAATATGCGTCATTTATATGGACGATATACTGGTGTTTGGAATTTCACTGCAAGAACATCTGGATAAATTGTCCAAGATTTACATTACAAAAAGCCAATCTAAAGGTTTTATTGAATAAATGCGATTTTCTGCAGAAGGAAACTAACTTTCTTTGTCACGTGGTGACCACAGAAGGCATTAAACCAGACCCCAAAAAAATAGAGTGTATCAAAGGTTTTGCCATACTAAAACGCAAGCAACTTTGCACTTGTTACGTTGTTATTTCTGATTGCTTTGCAGTAATACGGGATAAAGCATCTGCCACTTTATTTCCTTTGCTTTCTACATGTTGAATATCAAACTCATATTCATTGAGCTTAATTTTCCAACGAACCAATTTTGAATTAGGCTCCTTGAGTGAGGCTACCCATACCAATGGTCGGTCGGTGGTTCAGGTAGTGTCGAAATTGCTGACAAGCCCAAACTATAGCCAATATTTCCTTTTCAATCGTACTATAATTTATTACATGCTGGCTTAAGGTTCTTGAAGCAAAGGCCAGAGGTACATTTTCCTGTGACCACACCGTAACAAGTGCAAAGTTGCTTGCGTTTTAGTATGGCAAAACCTTTGATACACTCTATTTTTTTGGGGTCTGGTTTAATGCCTTCTGTGGTCACCACGTGACAAAGAAAGTTAGTTTCCTTCTGCAGAAAATCGCATTTATTCAATAAAACCTTTAGATTGGCTTTTTGTAATGTAAATCTTGGACAAATTATCCAGATGTTCTTGCAGTGAAGTTCCAAACACCAGTATATCGTCCATATAAATGACGCATATTTTATTAATATAATCTCTCAATACATTATTAAGCATTCTTTCGAATGCAGATGGAGCACTTTTCAGGCCAAATGACATGCGTCTAGTTTCTTAATGCCCGTCATTTGTAGAGAAACCTCTATTTGATAAAAACCGTTTGTTAAATCTAACGAAGAGAAATAATTTGCTCTTCCTAATTTATCTAATACATCTTCGACCCTGCTCTAACATTTCGTCCATTTGCTTTTTACCCTCATTTCTATGTATCTCGGGATATCTACATATATGATCCTGTATAAATTGGATTTACATTATTGGTTGGGACTGAGGGTTTTACTTCGTTTGTAAATGTCAAGCTATCTCCTTTCTTGTAGAAAACATCTGAAAACTGCTTAATAACTTTTCTAAGCAATTGATCTTTTTCTTTGTTTAGGTGTGCTGTTCTTCATTCGTCAACTGTTCCTAATTCATCCAGGTGATGCAACTCGGACAACTTTTCTATTTCATTTATCTCTATCAAATACATATATTTTCATTCTGCCCCTCCATTCCAGATTATTTATTATTCTTATTTTCCTGCTATAATCTATAGCACTGTTGTTATCACGCAGTTACTGCGTTCCAAAGATTCCATTAAAGTTGGGATGAAAGTCATAAATTTTAAAGGTTATGTCCTTCTTCAATACTATTTGAAGGGCATTCTTATTGATTCTTGCCTCTTCCTTTATCTTTAAATAGCCTTTGGCAGTTCTTGTTCGTAATGGAGTTTTTTGGGTAAAAATAAATTCTTCTGGGCAATGATCTACATATTTGGATTAAATTCTCAGTGGGACCAGTGTCTATTAAAATTCTTGTTGCTCGTTAATCTTGTCTAAACAGAATATAGGGTAATCTGATTTCGGTGTGTCTTTAGGGAGGCCACAACAGGAAAATTTTGACATACTTGATTATTTAGAAAATGATTTTGGCTGTCCAGTCCATAAAAATGTCCATAAAGTTTCTTGAAACCCCTTAGCCCATCCTTATGAATGTCTAATATTCAAGAGTCGCAACAGTTTGTGTTTTGGAAATAAGAGAATATTTTTCCAAATTTCGACTTTTGAAATCTGAAAAAGGACTTTGCTCCTTCTTGCGAAAATGGTAGGAGATGGGCGATCTTATTCATTTTAATGAAGAAAGCTGTTAAATGCGTAGTAGTTTTTGCTTGAATAAATTTTGTCTCTTTTATACTTATAAATAATAATATATTTACGTCTATGCACAGGTATTTAAAAAATAAATGGATTTATTTATTTATTATAACCAAAATTTTAATAAGTAAATTAACTTAGATATACTTATATATATGTGTGTGTGTGTGTGTGTGTAAGAATTATGATTAAAACTCACGATTCCTTAAACTTAAAAGAATTAACTACTTTCCCTGTTTGGAAATGTATAGGCTACTTTTTAACAACTTTATGTCTCACATTGCACAACGTTTCTTCGAGAACCCTACTTAAACCACTGCGCTAACAACTTGTTGTGCGTTCGTCTGTCCTTTTTTCCTCATTTGTCTTTGTACTGTAGTGATAAGTACGTCACTGTTGTATTATGTGGTGTGTCAGCGTTGTACTTGATGTATCTGTCCGTTAACCTGTGTTCCCACATATATATGCATATACTATGTCAGTTATATTTGGCAATATTGAGTGATAGTTTTCATGTGCTTTAATAACATGCATCAAATTATAAATGTCTGTTTTTGTATTTTTTTGTTTCTAATTTTAAGGTATAAAACATATGCATATGTTTATAAAACAAACAAATAAAAAGATATAAGTATGCATGTGTGTACAATGAAAAAATAGTATTGTTTTTACAAAATATGTAGGGTTCGTTGTTGTTAAAAAGGGTCGTTCCATAATTAAAAGCATAGCAGCTATTGCAGGCTGGCTGTTATTTTGCTTGCATGGAAAAGCATTGCCTTCGCTTTTGTACCGCAATGAATACATATTTCCGCCATATTGTCTGAGTCTTCCACAATACTGTTAACTTTCTGCTCTGCAGTAGTGCCTCGATGTATTAGCACACAAATACCCAACAGTTAAAACTATCTTGTTGGTTCGATAGTTTCCCAGATTTTGTTTTTCAGCGTTTCGAAAATTTTATTTGTAATTTTTTGACTGCCGCGAAACGGGTCAAAATAAAAGAGTTGGTTTTCTTTAGTATTTAAATAAACTAGTCTTCGAATGGTGCTTTTTTAAAATCTTCGGGTGCTTAATTTGGACGTTATTTGTATATACATATGTATTTGTGCAGCAATTACATTTTTGGACAAATCGATTACAACTTAAATATTCCACAGCCATCCAAACTAAACAAACATTTGGCGTATAATGATAATTTTGTATTTTTTTGTTCCAACAGAACTTGTATAAGAAATAGGACATACATACATATGTACATTGTTTACGGTTTTAAACTTTTCCCGTACAATGTCCACTAAAAAGGCTAGAGCTGCCTGAGATCTAAAAGGCGAAAAGAAATTATCTTTTATAAACAGAAGTGCTTTCATAATTCAAAGTGAACGCACGTGTTTTTTTAATCGCTTGAATAGAGTGTAAAATCGTAATAGGTACAACCGTAATAGGTGAACGGATTTGTTTTCTCTTATAAAATAAATTTGCTTGTGACAAGTTGTAATTTGTGATTATAAACAGGCAAAAATAAAAAAAATAACTGAGGAAAAACTTTTTATCAATAAAAAACAATTAAAATATACAAAATACTAATACTGTATGAGTGTTCCAATCCGATGCTGTCCTGAAAAAGAGCTCAGCTCCTATAGTAAAAATATATGGATTTCGGAAGAAGAGTCCTTAAAAAAAATCGTTGGATAATTTTCTATCGGTAAGAGTAAAAAATGCCCCCGCTCCTGCTCGCTCAACATTGTAATTACATCTGAGGACAAAACATCCTCTCTTTTAATCAACGCCAATAAACCTAAAATGCAAGTGGGTATGGATAAGTAATCAATATTCAAATTTATTTAATTTTTTTCTTTCCTCGCTTCAATTATTTGTCTGATATTTTGGTTTTCCAACGGGTTGTTATTTAAATGGATTTCTACCGGTTTCTTACGTGTTGTTAGATGAAAAGTATTGTAATAAATGAAATGTTCTTGTAAATCTACGTTATAAATTATATCCGAATTTTTTTTTTTTAATATTCTGCTGATGTCAAACCTTTCTATACCAGAATTTCTAGTATGTCTATAAATTTTCTAAAAAATCCCTAAAAAGGTATGAGGCAAAACCTGGTTCATTGTCCATAATAGGCTTCTTCGGGGTTCGCATCAAGTTAACTAAGATTGTAAAATGTTTAATAAAATTAAATGGTCTTCGCTCTTCAATTTGCTGAATCAAAGCATATTTAGAAAATGTAGCAATAATAAGTAATGTATGAGTTCCTTTGGTCCATATGCCAAATATCTGTATGGTAAATCTCATGTGTAGACGAGGGGACTCATTTTTTTGGAAAGGCAATCTTAAGGGCCTTCTTTCAACTTCATTACATATCTCACAATTGTTTACAACTTTTGTTACTTCTTTTCTTAAATTTGGGTTATAGTACCTTCGTTTAAGCTTTAAATATGTATATCTTATCAATACCATGATGATTGTTTTCATATTTGTTAATTCCAACAGGTCCTGTTTTTCTAAATTTTCTAATAGGGTATATGTTCCATATGATTTTAACTTTTTAATATTTCTCATTTTCAATATGTACCTCATTTTGGATCAGTATATATAATTCCTCAATGTTACAAGAAATTACTACATTTTTACATTTTCTTCTTTTTCAATTAGATTTATTATTTTTCTCAAAACTTCATCAAAGTTGCTTGTACCAGTTCAGGAACAAAATGTTTATTATTGCAAATTTACCGTTTTGATTTAATATCAGTTGATATGGCATTATGATGTTGACCTAAATATAGTTCAACTTAATAATTGCTTAAATTAACAAAAGCGATTTTATTAATTTATTAACTTCCGCTTTTAAAGCACTTTGGTTAACCCAAATATAAAATGATTAAGATTGCAAAATATTTAAAGAAAATAATAATTGTAAAATTGATACTAAGCATTATTTATTGACCTAAATAAATGCAATACAAAATGTTAAACTATGCAATTTATTTTAGGACAATAATAGTTGTAATCGAATATAGAAAATAATTGTTAAGTTAGTTTATAACAAGAACTCATAAGAAAAAGACACATAGCGTCTAATAAATAAATAATAAATTAAAATTGTGTTATATATTTAAATAATAAAAATAACTTACCTACTCCAAATTTATATAATTTCTTATTGAACTGGGTTTTTTCTTCATAGGGGTAATTTTCTTGTCATTCTATCAAAATTTGTTTGTTACTGGGATATGATCCATTCCATCATCTGAGCACTATGCACACTTGGAATCGGAGATCCACTTCTCCTTCGACTTATTTTTTCTTCAACTTGTCGCTGACAAGCTTCTCTTTCAACGATTTTAAAATTTATTTTTCACTTTTATGAATAAGTAAAAAATGTCTTCTTACATTTAATTTGCTTTCAAAATTCTTTTCACTATGTAGGTTACACTGGAAGATGACCATGTTTTGAATATGTTGCTCTAAAATAACTTTCCTTTCATAAACCTTATGGCACTCGTTGCATTCGAAAAAAAGTATTTCTGATTGCTTTGCAGTAATACGGGATAAAGCATCTGCCACTTTATTTCCTTTGCTTTCTACATGTTGAATATCAAACTCATATTCATTGAGCTTAATTTTCCAACGAACCAATTTTGAATTAGGCTCCTTGAGTGAGGCTACCCATACCAATGGTCGGTCGGTGGTTCAGGTAGTGTCGAAATTGCTGACAAGCCCAAACTATAGCCAATATTTCCTTTTCAATCGTACTATAATTTATTACATGCTGGCTTAAGGTTCTTGAAGCAAAGGCCAGAGGTACATTTTCCTGTGACCACACCGTAACAAGTGCAAAGTTGCTTGCGTTTTAGTATGGCAAAACCTTTGATACACTCTATTTTTTTGGGGTCTGGTTTAATGCCTTCTGTGGTCACCACGTGACAAAGAAAGTTAGTTTCCTTCTGCAGAAAATCGCATTTATTCAATAAAACCTTTAGATTGGCTTTTTGTAATGTAAATCTTGGACAAATTATCCAGATGTTCTTGCAGTGAAGTTCCAAACACCAGTATATCGTCCATATAAATGACGCATATTTTATTAATATAATCTCTCAATACATTATTAAGCATTCTTTCGAATGCAGATGGAGCACTTTTCAGGCCAAATGACATGCGTCTAGTTTCTTAATGCCCGTCATTTGTAGAGAAACCTCTATTTGATAAAAACCGTTTGTTAAATCTAACGAAGAGAAATAATTTGCTCTTCCTAATTTATCTAATACATCTTCGACCCTGCTCTAACATTTCGTCCATTTGCTTTTTACCCTCATTTCTATGTATCTCGGGATATCTACATATATGATCCTGTATAAATTGGATTTACATTATTGGTTGGGACTGAGGGTTTTACTTCGTTTGTAAATGTCAAGCTATCTCCTTTCTTGTAGAAAACATCTGAAAACTGCTTAATAACTTTTCTAAGCAATTGATCTTTTTCTTTGTTTAGGTGTGCTGTTCTTCATTCGTCAACTGTTCCTAATTCATCCAGGTGATGCAACTCGGACAACTTTTCTATTTCATTTATCTCTATCAAATACATATATTTTCATTCTGCCCCTCCATTCCAGATTATTTATTATTCTTATTTTCCTGCTATAATCTATAGCACTGTTGTTATCACGCAGTTACTGCGTTCCAAAGATTCCATTAAAGTTGGGATGAAAGTCATAAATTTTAAAGGTTATGTCCTTCTTCAATACTATTTGAAGGGCATTCTTATTGATTCTTGCCTCTTCCTTTATCTTTAAATAGCCTTTGGCAGTTCTTGTTCGTAATGGAGTTTTTTGGGTAAAAATAAATTCTTCTGGGCAATGATCTACATATTTGGATTAAATTCTCAGTGGGACCAGTGTCTATTAAAATTCTTGTTGCTCGTTAATCTTGTCTAAACAGAATATAGGGTAATCTGATTTCGGTGTGTCTTTAGGGAGGCCACAACAGGAAAATTTTGACATACTTGATTATTTAGAAAATGATTTTGGCTGTCCAGTCCATAAAAATGTCCATAAAGTTTCTTGAAACCCCTTAGCCCATCCTTATGAATGTCTAATATTCAAGAGTCGCAACAGTTTGTGTTTTGGAAATAAGAGAATATTTTTCCAAATTTCGACTTTTGAAATCTGAAAAAGGACTTTGCTCCTTCTTGCGAAAATGGTAGGAGATGGGCGATCTTATTCATTTTAATGAAGAAAGCTGTTAAATGCGTAGTAGTTTTTGCTTGAATAAATTTTGTCTCTTTTATACTTATAAATAATAATATATTTACGTCTATGCACAGGTATTTAAAAAATAAATGGATTTATTTATTTATTATAACCAAAATTTTAATAAGTAAATTAACTTAGATATACTTATATATATGTGTGTGTGTGTGTGTGTGTAAGAATTATGATTAAAACTCACGATTCCTTAAACTTAAAAGAATTAACTACTTTCCCTGTTTGGAAATGTATAGGCTACTTTTTAACAACTTTATGTCTCACATTGCACAACGTTTCTTCGAGAACCCTACTTAAACCACTGCGCTAACAACTTGTTGTGCGTTCGTCTGTCCTTTTTTCCTCATTTGTCTTTGTACTGTAGTGATAAGTACGTCACTGTTGTATTATGTGGTGTGTCAGCGTTGTACTTGATGTATCTGTCCGTTAACCTGTGTTCCCACATATATATGTATATACTATGTCAGTTATATTTGGCAATATTGAGTGATAGTTTTTCATGTGCTTTAATAACATGAATCAAATTATAAATGTCTGTTTTTGTATTTTTTTGTTTCTAATTTTAAGGTATAAAACATATGCATATGTTTATAAAACAAACAAATAAAAAGATATAAGTATGCATGTGTGTACAATGAAAAAATAGTATTGTTTTTACAAAATATGTAGGGTTCGTTGTTGTTAAAAAGGGTCGTTCCATAATTAAAAGCATAGCAGCTATTGCAGGCTGGCTGTTATTTTGCTTGCATGGAAAAGCATTGCCTTCGCTTTTGTACCGCAATGAATACATATTTCCGCCATATTGTCTGAGTCTTCCACAATACTGTTAACTTTCTGCTCTGCAGTAGTGCCTCGATGTATTAGCACACAAATACCCAACAGTTAAAACTATCTTGTTGGTTCGATAGTTTCCCAGATTTTGTTTTTCAGCGTTTCGAAAATTTTATTTGTAATTTTTTGACTGCCGCGAAACGGGTCCAAATAAAAGAGTTGGTTTTCTTTAGTATTTAAATAAACTAGTCTTCGAATGGTGCTTTTTTAAAATCTTCGGGTGCTTAATTTGGACGTTATTTGTATATACATATGTATTTGTGCAGCAATTACATTTTTGGACAAATCGATTACAACTTAAATATTCCACAGCCATCCAAACTAAACAAACATTTGGCGTATAATGATAATTTTGTATTTTTTTGTTCCAACAGAACTTGTATAAGAAATAGGACATATGTACATTGTTTACGGTTTTAAACTTTTCCCGTACAATGTCCACTAAAAAGGCTAGAGCTGCCTGAGATCTAAAAGGCGAAAAGAAATTATCTTTTATAAACAGAAGTGCTATCATAATTCAAAGTGAACGCACGTGTTTTTTTAATCGCTTGAATAGAGTGTAAAATCGTAATAGGTACAACCGTAGGTGAACGGATTTGTTTTCTCTTATAAAATAAATTTGCTTGTGACAAGTTGTAATTTGTGATTATAAACAGGCAAAAATAAAAAAAATAACTGAGGAAAAACTTTTTATCAATAAAAAACAATTAAAATATACAAAATACTAATACTGTATGAGTGTTCCAATCCGATGTTGTCCTGAAAAAGAGCTCAGCTCCTATAGTAAAAATATATGGATTTCGGAAGAAGAGTCCTTAAAAAAAATCGTTGGATAATTTTCTATCGGTAAGAGTAAAAAATGCCCCCGCTCCTGCTCGCCCAACATTGTAATTACATCTGAGGACAAAACATCCTCTCTTTTAATCAACGCCAATAAACCTAAAATGCAAGTGGGTATGGATAAGTAATCAATATTCAAATTTATTTAATTTTTTTCTTTCCTCGCTTCAATTATTTGTCTGATATTTTGGTTTTCCAACGGGTTGTTATTTAAATGGATTTCTACCGGTTTCTTACGTGTTGTTAGATGAAAAGTATTGTAATAAATGAAATGTTCTTGTAAATCTACGTTATAAATTATATCCGAATTTTTTTTTTTAATATTCTGCTGATGTCAAACCTTTCTATACCAGAATTTCTAGTATGTCTATAAATTTTCTAAAAAATCCCTAAAAAGGTATGAGGCAAAACCTGGTTCATTGTCCATAATAGGCTTCTTCGGGGTTCGCATCAAGTTAACTAAGATTGTAAAATGTTTAATAAAATTAAATGGTCTTCGCTCTTCAATTTGCTGAATCAAAGCATATTTAGAAAATGTAGCAATAATAAGTAATGTATGAGTTCCTTTGGTCCATATGCCAAATATCTGTATGGTAAATCTCATGTGTAGACGAGGGGACTCATTTTTTTGGGAAAGGCAATCTTAAGGGCCTTCTTTCAACTTCATTACATATCTCACAATTGTTTACAACTTTTGTTACTTCTTTTCTTAAATTTGGGTTATAGTACCTTCGTTTAAGCTCTAAATATGTATATCTTATCAATACCATGATGATTGTTTTCATATTTGTTAATTCCAACAGGTCCTGTTTTTCTAAATTTTCTAATAGGGTATATGTTCTATATGATTTTAACTTTTTAATATTTCTCATTTTCAATATGTACCTCATTTTGGATCAGTATATATAATTCCTCAATGTTACAAGAAATTACTACATTTTTACATTTTCTTCTTTTTCAATTAGATTTATTATTTTTCTCAAAACTTCATCAAAGTTGCTTGTACCAGTTCAGGAACAAAATGTTTATTATTGCAAATTTACCGTTTTGATTTAATATCAGTTGATATGGCATTATGATGTTGACCTAAATATAGTTCAACTTAATAATTGCTTAAATTAACAAAAGCGATTTTATTAATTTATTAACTTCCGCTTTTAAAGCACTTTGGTTAACCCAAATATAAAATGATTAAGATTGCAAAATATTTAAAGAAAATAATAATTGTAAAATTGATACTAAGCATTATTTATTGACCTAAACAAATGCAATACAAAATGTTAAACTATGCAATTTATTTTAGGACAATAATAGTTGTAATCGAATATAGAAAATAATTGTTAAGTTAGTTTATAACAAGAACTCATAAGAAAAATACACATAGCGTCTAATAAATAAATAATAAATTAAAATTGTGTTATATATTTAAATAATAAAAATAACTTACCTACTCCAAATTTATATAATTTCTTATTGAACTGGGTTTTTTCTTCATAGGGGTAATTTTCTTGTCATTCTATCAAAATTTGTTTGTTACTGGGATATGATCCATTCCATCATCTGAGCACTATGCACACTTGGAATCGGAGATCCACTTCTCCTTCGACTTATTTTTTCTTCAACTTGTCGCTGACAAGCTTCTCTTTCAACGATTTTAAAATTTATTTTTCACTTTTATGAATAAGTAAAAAATGTCTTCTTACATTTAATTTGCTTTCAAAATTCTTTTCACTATGTAGTTTACACTGGAAGATGACCATGTTTTGAATGTGTTGCTCTAAAATAACTTTCCTTTCATAAACCTTATGGCACTCGTTGCATTCGAAAAAAAGTATTTCTGATTGCTTTGCAGTAATACGGGATAAAGCATCTGCCACTTTATTTCCTTTGCCTTCTACATGTTGAATATCAAACTCATATTCATTGAGCTTAATTTTCCAACGAACCAATTTTGAATTAGGCTCCTTGAGTGAGGCTACCCATACCAATGGTCGGTCGGTGGTTCAGGTAGTGTCGAAATTGCTGACAAGCCCAAACTATAGCCAATATTTCCTTTTCAATCGTACTATAATTTATTACATGCTGGCTTAAGGTTCTTGAAGCAAAGGCCAGAGGTACATTTTCCTGTGACCACACCGTAACAAGTGCAAAGTTGCTTGCGTTTTAGTATGGCAAAACCTTTGATACACTCTATTTTTTTGGGGTCTGGTTTAATGCCTTCTGTGGTCACCACGTGACAAAGAAAGTTAGTTTCCTTCTGCAGAAAATCGCATTTATTCAATAAAACCTTTAGATTGGCTTTTTGTCATGTATGAAGTATCTTGGACAAATTATCCAGATGTTCTTGCAGTGAAGTTCCAAACACCAGTATATCGTCCATATAAATGACGCATATTTTATTAATATAATCTCTCAATACATTATTAAGCATTCTTTCGAATGCAGATGGAGCACTTTTCAGGCCAAATGACATGCGTCTAGTTTCTTAATGCCCGTCATTTGTAGAGAAACCTCTATTTGATAAAAACCGTTTGTTAAATCTAACGAAGAGAAATAATTTGCTCTTCCTAATTTATCTAATACATCTTCGACCCTGCTCTAACATTTCGACCATTTGCTTTTTACCCTCATTTCTATGTATCTCGGGATATCTACATATGTATATGATCCTGTATAAATTGGATTTACATTATTGGTTGGGACTGAGGGTTTTACTTCGTTTGTAAATGTCAAGCTATCTCCTTTCTTGTAGAAAACATCTGAAAACTGCTTAATAACTTTTCTAAGCAATTGATCTTTTTCTTTGTTTAGGTGTGCTGTTCTTCATTCGTCAACTGTTCCTAATTCATCCAGGTGATGCAACTCGGACAACTTTTCTATTTCATTTATCTCTATCAAATACATATATTTTCATTCTGCCCCTCCATTCCAGATTATTTATTATTCTTATTTTCCTCCTATAATCTATAACACTGTTGTTATCACGCAGTTACTGCGTTCCAAAGATTCCATTAAAGTTGGGATGAAAGTCATAAATTATATATAAATAAAATTTTATATAAATAAAAAATAAAATATAAAATAAATTTTAAAGGTTATGTCCTTCTTCAATACTATTTGAAGGGCATTCTTATTGATTCTTGCCTCTTCCTTTATCTTTAAATAGCCTTTGGCAGTTCTTATTCGTAATGGAGTGTTTTGGTTAAAAATAAATTCTTCTGGGCAATGATCTACATATTTGGATTAAATTCTCAGTGGGACCAGTGTCTATTAAAATTCTTGTTGCTCATTAATCTTGTCTAAACAGAATATAGGGTAATCTGATTTCGGTGTGTCTTTCTTTAGGGAGGCCACAACAGGAAAATTTTGACATACTTGATTATTTAGAAAATGATTTTGGCTGTCCAGTCCATAAAAATGACCATAAAGTTTCTTGAAACCCCTTAGCCCATCCTTATAAATGTCTAATATTCAAGAGTCGCAACAGTTTGTGCTTTTGAAATAAGAGAAAATTTTTCCAAATTTCGACTTTTGAAATCTGAAAAAGGACTTTGCTCCTTCTTGCGAAAATGGTAGGAGATGGGCGATCTTATTCATTTTAATGAAGAAAGCTGTTAAATGCGTAGTAGTTTTTGCTTGAATAAATTTTTGTCTCTTTTCTACTTATAAATAATAATATATTTACGTCTATGCACAGGTATTTAAAAAATAAATGGGTTTATTTATTTATTATAACCAAAATTTTAATAAGTAAATTAACTTAGATATACTTATATATAAATGTGTGTGTGTGTGTGTGTGTAAGAATTATGATTAAAACTCACGATTCCTTAAACTTAAAAGAATTAACTACTTTCCCTGTTTGGAAATGTATAGGCTACTTTTTAACAACTTTATGTCTCACATTGCACAACGTTTCTTCGAGAACCCTACTTAAACCACTGCGCTAACAACTTGTTGTGCGTTCGTCTGTCCTTTTTTCCTCATTTGTCTTTGTACTGTAGTGATAAGTACGTCACTGTTGTATTATGTGGTGTGTCAGCGTTGTACTTGATGTATCTGTCCGTTAACCTGTGTTCCCACATATATATGTATATACTATGTCAGTTATATTTGGCAATATTGAGTGATAGTTTTCATGTGCTTTAATAACATGCATCAAATTATAAATGTCTGTTTTTGTATTTTTTTGTTTCTAATTTTAAAGTATAAAACATATGCATATGTTTATAAAACAAACAAAAAGATATAAGTATGCATGTGTGTACAATGAAAAAATAGTATTGTTTTTACAAAATATGTAGGGTTCGTTGTTGTTAAAAAGGGTCGTTCCATAATTAAAAGCATAGCAGCTATTGCAGGCTGGCTGTTATTTTGCTTGCATGGAAAAGCATTGCCTTCGCTTTTGTACCGCAATGAATACATATTTCCGCCATATTGTCTGAGTCTTCCACAATACTGTTAACTTTCTGCTCTGCAGTAGTGCCTCGATGTATTAGCACACAAATACCCAACAGTTAAAACTATCTTGTTGGTTCGATAGTTTCCCAGATTTTGTTTTTCAGCGTTTCGAAAATTTTATTTGTAATTTTTTGACTGCCGCGAAACGGGTCAAAATAAAAGAATTGGTTTTCTTTAGTATTTAAATAAACTAAAGTGAAGTGGCCCAAATGTATAATTGGAATACAAACTGTTCCTACTGTGTCCGAAGGCAGATGGAAGATAGTTTCGCCGTGAAAAAAATGTTTTCCTTCCTCGGTAGTAAAAGCCACGACAGAAGTTTTTTCTTTAATTGGCAAGATATTTACATAAATATCTATGATGGGATTACACAATTGTTTACGTGGCTCAAAACATGGAAAAAGTTTGGCATCACTTGTAGCGACTAAACGTATTCTTTGTGCTCTCCTAATTCCTATTTAATATTTTTAAAAAATTTGTGATATAAAGGTTATAATAAAAGAAAACAAGCTGATAAATAAACAAAGCAAATCAATAGGAGTTCGAATATTATAAAATATGTCTATACAAATAACTCGCCGCAGTATCGCAATCAATAAAATATTTTGCGAACAATGTAAAAATGAAATAAAAGAAGAGAGTGACAATTTCATACAATGCGACAAGTGTAAAAAAACCTACCACTCTCAATGTTCTGGCTTAAGCAGAAGAGAATTTGAGAGACTTGTAAAAAACAAAAAAGAACCTTTCAATTGTCATTTGTGTAAAGATGAAAACAATAACATAAGACAAGAATTAAATACAATAAAAACAGAACTAAAAAAGTTAAACAAACTCGAAAAACTAGATGAGTTGACTGAATCTATTAACTTCATGTCAGCAAAATTCGATCAGGTGTTTAAAGATGTGGCAGAAAACAAAAGAAAGATTAATGAAATTGAAAAGGAAAACAAAAAATTAAAAACTGAAATAAAATCGTTAAAATTTTCTGTTAAAATTTTAAATGAACATAGACTAAAAAATGATTGCATTATTAGTGGTGTAAAAGTATCAGATGAAAAAATGAGCGCTTTTGAAGCGGTTGCTAAAATCTCTGAAAATATTGGTGTAAAAATGGAAAACAATATTGTTGAAGATGCTTACTTTTTGAAAAATAAAAATAGAAACAATGATAACAAAACTGTTGTAGCGAAGTTTACTTCTAAAATACATAAGGACAAATTCATGTCTTCTAAAACCAAACTCAGAGAGAATGAAGATACGAAAAAGATTTTTATAAACAATTTTAATAGCAAAGAAACTATGTACCTTTACAATTATGCAAAATCGTTAAAATCAGTAGGTTACCAATATGTTTTTATAAAGAATGGAAGAGTTTTTGCTAAGAAAAGTGACACATCTAACCAACAACTAATTACTGATGAGGATGAAGTTGACAAAATGCTCTTAAATGTAACAACTAACAAACAGTATGGTAGAAGATCTCTAATTCATCCGAGTCAAGTTACAGCTGATGTTTCTAGTGATGCCGATGGCGAAGATGGTGCTTCATACATGTCTCCTTCTTAAAATTTTTTATTATGTTTTATGTAAACAACTTTATAGTTAAAATTAAAATTTTTATTTTTTTTTTCAATGTCAAATAATCAATATTTCAATAATTTTTCAAACTTTAAAAAACATATTAATTGCTTGAATTTTAATTACCTAAATATCATCAGTTTCAACATAAGGAGCGTCTCGTCTATCGACAAGTTCAACAATTTTAAATCGATCTTATCTCAATTTTCAAAACTTCCCGATATAATAGCTCTACAAGAAACTTGGTTTAAAAATGACTTAACTCAAATATATACAATCCCCGGATTTAATTTTATACATTGTTGTAGGGAAGATGGATACGGTGGTACATCAATATATATAAACAAAGAAATTGATTTTACTGTTAAAATTTGTAAAAGTGAAAATTTTGTTGAAATTTTAGCTATAACTTTGCTTAATTTCAAAATTAATTCAAATCCTTTACAAATGATTTCTTACTATCGTTCCCAAAAGTGTAACGAACCAGGGTTTTTTGAGTTTCTTGACAGTTTATTATATGAATTAGCTCAAAATCCATTAATAATAGTAGGTGACTCGAATATAGATCTCTTAAAAAGTGGTTCGAGCATTGAATTAAATTCTATTTTTCAAAATTATGATTGTAACAATGCCCATACCTTAATTACAAGACCTGAAAGTAAAACTTGTATAGATCATATATTTAGTAATTTACCCGTTACGCCTATCGTTGATTCAGTGGAATGCGACCTTTCCGATCATAATATTTTATCTTGTAAATTGAAAAGTAATTTCAGATGTAAAGATAATATCGTAATTTCTAAGACTTATTGTGACTATAGAAAGGCTAACGAATATTTACAAAGAACACTGCCAACTGATTTCTTATCAACTAATGTTTCAGTATTGACAAGCTCTCTTATAGCTACAGTTGAATCAGCTGTTAATCACTCTACCAAAACAACAAATCTTAATAAGCCGTTAAATTTTGAAATAACCCCATGGATAAACAATAATCTTCAAGGGTTAATTCTATATAAAAACAAATTATTAAAGAAAAGGCGTAGATCAAAAAATAGAGAAAAATATGATGCTGATTTGAAAAGAATAAGTAAAGTGATAAAATCAGCAGTTAAAAAATGTAAAGATAACTACTACGTGGAAAATTTAAGTAAAATAGGAAATGATACTAAAAAATGTTGGAAATTCATAAATAACACATTAGGTAGAACGAAAGAAAATGTTGTCAAACTTAATGACCTGCGCGGTGAAAATATATCTGATAATCAGACTAAAGCAAATTTATTAAACAATTATTTCATTTCAGTTGTAAATGAACTTAAACAAAAAGTTAATATTTTGCCAAGTGACTCAATTAACTCGCTGAGGACGCTTAATGCTTCACGTCATCGCTTCATCTTAAATGAGATAAATGAAAACGATGTTAGTAACGTTGTTTTTAATATGGAATCAAATAAAACACCCGGATTTGATAATATATCCATAAAATTTGTGAAAGAATGTTTTATAATACTTTCACCTATTTTAGTTGATATATATAATAAAATTATTAATACCTCAGAATATCCTGACATTTTAAAAATTCATATAATAGTCCCCATCCCAAAAACAATCTCTGCGTCCACCGTGGACAAATACAGACCTATTGCCATTCTATCAACTATTGATAAAATTTTTGAAAAAATTCTATACGACAAGCTTTTGACATACTTAGAGGAGAATAGTATGCTGTACAAGTATCAATTCGGTTTTAGAAAAGGTGTTAGTACTCAAGATGCTGTTGTAAACGTAGTAAGATATGCTTGTAAAGGTCTAGATGATGGTTTCAGTGGAGTTGCTGGAATATTCTTTGACTTTTCTAAAGCGTTTGATCTTGTAGATCATCAAATAGTAATAAAAAAGTTAAAATATTATGGTCTTCAAGGTCGTGAGCTTACGTTATTTGAAAACTATTTCATAAACAGGAAACAGTTTGTGCAAATAAATCAATCTAAAAGTTTTATTGGGAATGTTGAATACGGCGTTCCACAGGGAAGTGGCTTAGGCCCTTTACTTTTTTCAATTTATTTAAATGATTTAATGAATCTTGATCTAACGGGTCAATTATTTATGTTTGCTGATGACATATGTTTTTTCTATCCTTATAAATTCGATTTAGTTTTGAAAACACATATCGAAAGAGATGCTGCTTTACTAATGGAATTTGCTCGCTTGAATCGATTATTATTAAATTCTGAAAAGACAACGTTAGTTAGATTTAGACCTCGTGCAGTAAATTCAAATAATAATTTTTTTGCTTACATTGATGGCAACCCCATTTATGAATCAAATTCAGTTAAATATTTAGGCATTACATTACAAAACAACTTATCTTGGGATTGTCATATCAACAATGTTATGAAGCAAATAGCGCCTGCCATTGGTATTTTATATAAATTTAAAAATAAATTATCCGAAAGATCAAAACTTATGATTTACAATGCACTAATTGAATCGCATTTAAATTACTTAGTTTGTGTTTATGCTTTCAATAAAAACAATACTTCGTTAAAATCTTTGCAACGTTGTCAAAACAAAGCGTTAAAAATTATTTATAAATTGCCAAGAACTTTTTCAACACTGTCGCTATATAAAGATATATGTGTAAATATTTTGCCAATTAATGGCTTATACATGTATCAGGTCCTTTTGTTTATTTTTAAAAGTCTTCACAATATAGGGGAACATACAATTCCATTTCCTCAAAACCAAGCTCATTTTCTTAAAAGAAACTCTTCTAACTTAAGAATCCCAAGGTGTAGATTAGAAAAAACAAAACAACGAATTGATTATATGGGTAGTAATCTTTATAACAATCTACCTTCACAACTAAAAATTGTAGAGAGTATTTCAGCATTCAAAAGATTATGCAAAGAATTTTTGAATAATTCAATAGAAACGCTCCTTTAAAATATTGTATATATATTCATTTCATCGAGAATAACTAATGTAATTTAAGAATAACTAATGTAATTATTATAATATTACTATTAGATTATTATAATTGTACGTCAAGTTCAAACAGTTGCCAACTTGCCTCTAAAATGCCTTTAAGGCGCAGAGGCCAAATGAATTCTATGTAAAATATTAACTATTGTACGATTATCTAATAATACGATTATCTAATAAAAAAAAAAAAAAAAAAAAAAAAAAAAAAAAAAAAAAAAAAAAAAAACATTTAAATTCTTCAAACTCAACAAATGGGTTGAAACACTTTCTTTTATTTTCACTTACTGAGTAAAATGTGTGAAGAATACACTTTTCGTTTTTTATTTGCGCCGGCTGCCTTCTGAAATTTCCGGATATTTTTTCAAAAATAGGTATCGGATTTATTTAATTTTTCAATTTTTTGGGGATTAGATTTGAATAAACACTCTCTTTGTCATTAATTTTCGCATTATCCGTATCCGTAAGCTTTTCTGACGTAAACTGAAGGAAGAACATTGGCTTTGCCTTCCAGAGTTATACTTTTATTGATATTAAAATAGCTTTCCACTGGGCTATTTGATATTCTCGATCTTTCTTTATTTTCAACAAAATATCCCATCATGCTAGTCCATAAGGCGCATATTTCTTTTAAATTAGAGAAGCCGCTGTTTTTTGTAAAATATACATATATTTTTCCAATATTTCGTTACTCTTTTTTAATTTTAAGATATAAATGAAGCGCCTTAAAATAAAACGGACTCTTTTTATAGTTTGCCATTTTGTTGACATTTCCTTAGAAATATTCGTTGCGCCTTCTTTTTCCTCTTTCACCACCAATTTGTTGCTTATCAATGTTTTTAAATATTTTATTGATTTTTTTACTTTTTCTGTCTTGTTAGGGTTCAGAAAAAATTTTTTAACATATTTTCTAACCAGAAAATGAACGTTTTATAATTATTAATATTAACAGCACATAAGAACTGCTGTTTTAACAGACTAATAGCCACTGGATCTCTAAAATTTTGCTTCGACGTCTTTATTGTTGTTACAGACTCTTATTATAGCATTTACTTTCCTGGCAAGCAAAAATCGTTCTATGTCCTCCGAATAATGCGAGCACAAAAAAGCTTCTGCTATTGGAGTAACACCCTTTTCGTTTCCCTTCCTAATGTGGGGCACAAATGAATATAAAAATACTCGCTTTGAATTGGGGTCCATTTTTTACGACATTTCCTGTGGCGTCAAAAAACAACGTGTTTCTGCTCATTTTAAGCATCTTTTGGCGATTTAATTGCAAAAAATTGAATTGCTCTGCAGAATTTAAATACATATATTTCTGGAGGGAGAAATTTTTTTTATAAAATTTCGCCAATTTTTGTCTCTTTGCATTTTATACAAGACCGTAAATACCGCGGATTTGCTCGGACTTGATTTTTCGTGCTACGTCTTTGGATGGAACCAGTTGATCATTTCCAAATTTTTTCAATTCCTTCGACTGTTCCCGCAGCTTATTATCTTTCCAATTTGTAGCCTTTCCAGTTTTTAATTCGTGGTTTGCAACTAGTCTTCGATTGGCACGTTGTTTTTGCTGCTTTTTTAAAATCTTTGAGTCCTTAATTTGGACATTATTTCAACATATGTATGTATGTATGTATTTCTGCAGCAATTATGTACATTTTTGGACAAACCGATTACAAATTGAATCTTCCACAGCCTACCGAACTATACAAACATTTGTTTGAAGAAATTCTCTTTTATAAACAGAAGTGCTTTCATAATTCAAAGTGAACGCACGTGTTTTTTTTAATCGCTTTAATGGAGTGTAAAATCGTAATAGGTACAACCGTAATAGGTGAACGGATTTTTTTCTCTTTTTAAATAAATTTGCTTGTGACAAGTTGTAATTTGTTATTATAAACAGGCAAAAATAAAAAAAATAACTGTGGAAAAACTTTTTATCAATAAAAAACAATTAAAATATACAAAATACTAATACTGTATGAGTGTTCCAATCCGATGTTGTCCTGAAAAAGAGCTCAGCTCCTATAGTAAAAATATGTATATGGATTTCGGAAGAAGAGTCTTTAAAAAAATCGTTGGATAATTTTCTATCGGTAAGAGTAAAAAATGCCCCCGCTCTTGCTCGTCCAACATTGTAATTACATCTGAGGACAAAACATCCTCTCTTTTAATCAACGCCAATAAACTTAAAATGCAAGAGGGTATGGATAAGTACATTACCGTCATCAAACGTCAGCGCAGTGCAAAATCTTCTCAAATCTCACCAAAGTCTACTTGTGGAAAAAGGATTCAAAATTAAGAATGTTTTGAACATTAGAAACTGCTAAAAGCCAATGCTTAGGGTTGAATTGGAACCTGGGAATATTCTTTCGAAAATAACGAAGTTCACCCTATTTATAAT
Source organism: Epicampocera succincta (assembly GCA_932526305.1). Lineage (NCBI taxonomy): Eukaryota > Metazoa > Arthropoda > Insecta > Diptera > Tachinidae > Epicampocera > Epicampocera succincta. The sequence goes on from OW052035.1 coordinate 20,980,196, forward strand.
CTTAAATACTTTTTACACCGCAAAGTTACGGTAGAAGAACCACATAGACGCTTAGGACCTGTTCAGTGTATGAACTGTCAAGAATTTGGCACACTAAAACCTATTGCAAGTTGCCTACGGTTTGTGTTGTGTGTGGTGAGCTCCATGGCATGGCACAATGCAATTAGCCAAAAACCGACTCTAAGGTCAAAAAAGGCAGCAATTGTGTAGGTTACCATACCGCTAACTACAGAGGCTTCCCCGTATACACACACTTCAAGCGTTCGATAATCCAGAAATCATCAGCTACTCCTAATCAAACCCAGCAACAACATATCGTTTCTGCTAACAATCTTCCTCAAACAGTCCAAAACTCAAAACAAATTTCTTATGCCAATGTGGTAAAATCTAATATCGCTAATTTAGATCAAGAGCCCAAACCTCTACCCTCTGAACCACATTTTAGCAATCTTGAGGCAACATTACAGTCTCTTGTGCAGTCGATATAAACTTTTACAGCATCTATGACCACCATGATGCAGGAAATGCTGAAAACGCAGTCTACTATTTTACATGCAATTTTAAATAAATGAATTGCTTAAAAATATGTTTCTGGAACGCGAACGGTATCCGCCAACACAAAAAACAACTCGAATATTTCCTGAAGGAAAAACAGATAGACATAATGATGATTGCTGAAACTCGTCTTACGTCGACTAGCTACTTCAAAATTAATGGCTACATACTACACGATACTAAAGACCCGTGGTGAAGAGGTTGTGGAGGCTCGGCAATTCTGATAAAAGCCAGAATTAAACATGCGAAAATTATCTTCAAGCAACAAATGTTTGCATAGAAAATATTCATAGTAAATTTGTTATTTCATCAATTTATTCACCACTTCGATTTTTAGGAACAGAAAATCAATATCCAAACTTTTTTAATTTTATTGGCCCTCGATTTTTGGCAGCTGGCGACTATAACGCTAAACACACATTTTGGGACTATTAATTTCGCCGAAAGGTCGTGTGCTTGCCGACACTATTTCCTGTATTGGTTTAAGTGTAATTTCAAGCGGGTATCCCACGTATTGGCCAACGGACCTGCGAAAGATTCTTATTGATTTTGGAGTTGTGAAAAATATCCCTGTAGAATGGATGCAGGTAGAGCCTTCACTTGACTTGTCATCGGATCACTCACCTACCATCATTACTGTAATAACCCGTGTTAAATAATAAACAAATCACTTTAATTTACATTTATAAGAAATTAGCTTTTATTTAATTTTATTATCTTACTCTTGTTTTATTATCGACTACAATACTAGAACAGAGATGAGTTAACCCATCTCGATAAAGATCAGTGTTGCCACAATTACCATATGTTTTCCTCAAGAAATTGGGTCCTCGCTTAACGACTTAGCTATGACAGTCACTCGAGTAAATTAGCTTAAGTAAAAAAAATATTTAAATACTCTTTGTACAGAAAATATGGTTTTAACAATGCCGGAAGATATTGATTTGGCAACAAGTAATTTTACCAGGAACCTCAAAGAAGCCGCAAGTTGATTCTTTCGTTGAGGAATGAGTCAAAATATAATAATTTTTTTTTTACACTGAAACATGTACTTTATTGTTTTATTTTCTTAAGACTGAGTTACAAATGTTAAAGTATCATCTATTTATACTAAATATCTACCTAATGATATCTTGGTCTAAGTCTTATCTTAATTATGTATGTTCTTTGTTACAGTTAGTATGTCCTTGTCTGTGCGTAGTGATAATTACTGTTTCTTAATATTTATTTAGTCTACAGATGATTAGTGAAGATGGTCAGTTCAATATTTGATCTCGTTGAGAACGGTCGTCTCTTATTGAATAGCGGATATTTATTTCAAACAATCAACTTTAAAGTTAAAGCAATATTTTTGTTTTTGTAATCTCGGTATTTGTTCTTATTGAACTCTTTTACGTGCCGATGTGCAAAATTCTTGCAGAGCAAGCATAACCCAAATGGCCCCGGCACCAAAATCGCGTAATCTAGATTTAAAAAATCTAATATGAAGAAAACTAAACGGTCTGTGAACTCCTCTTAGTATATTATCTAACTTACCTACAACATCAAAAAATCGAGTTAGCGAACTAGCTATACTAAATGATAAGGAATTGGATACAGTATCCAACATAAATGAATCAAAAATAGCAAAACCTCCTCCATTGGTAGTCGATGCCAAAATAAACTTAGGTGATCTTCAAGCATTATTGGTTAAGGACTCAATCTATAAACGCACGTCCATTCGAACTAAAGTGTTTCCCCCAAATAGAGCTTCATATGAGAAAAGTAAGAACATCTTATTGAAAGGAAAATTGAATTCCATACCTTTAATTCAAAAGAAAATCGTCTTCATACTATGTTCCTCTATGGACTTCCAAAACTTAGCATCGATGATATTAAAAAAGATATTCAGCAATATAATTTAACGCCCTCATCTATTACGGAAGTGAACACAAAATTTAGCTCAGTGAATAACGCGGTGTATAAAGTACAATTTTCTAGAAAAAATTTTAACCCAAAATCACTTAACAATGTTTCTTCACTATGCAATATAATAGTGTCTTGGAAAAAATATAAACCAAGAAAACACGACAACCCCACTCAATGTTGGAACTGCCTCATGTATGGCCATGGAGGTGAACACTGTAATCGCCTTCCAGCTTGTATTGTAAGCCAACATCACACTAAAGATTGCCCACTACAGAATCAAGGAAAAATGCCTGCAGTTTTTTCTGGTTTCAATTGCAAAAAGAATGGCAAAGAACGAACAGATCACTCTGAAAATGATATTAATTGCCCTTTTCGATCACTTTATTTGGAAACAAGATCTAAAGCAACAAAGAAAACTACTCGTAACTATAACAACAACAATCAGAACTCATCTCATTACTCCAATAATAATATTAATATTAACAACGCCAACAACAATACTTACAGTAATACCTTATCATATGCAAATTGTGTGAGAGGAAATAATAACCTCTTTAACACAGACGAACTCTTCAATATTTTTACAACAGCATTATTAAGTGATATACAAAATCGCATAACCAAAGTACAACAAATACAAATTGCAATGTCGATGGTTAAATATGCACATGGTTTACAATAATAACAATGGATTAAAAATACTTCATTGGAATGCAAATGGCGTTTCTACCTTTTCAAAGGTACTTCAATTTGGAACGTTAATTGAAAGGGAAAATATTGATATTGCCTCTCTAAATGAAACTCATCTAAATGAAAATCACAAAACATATTTTAAAAATTTCATAATTCAGCGTAGCGACAGATATGTTTCTCGTGGGGGAGGTGTAGCACTTATTGTACGTAAGATAGGTAAGACAATAAACAATTACCATTGCTATGAGAATACTTTTACCCTAATCTCCAAAATATTTAAACCATGAAAACGAAGAGAATTAGGTAAAATAATGAAACAAACATCCTAATTTTTTGTAAACAACCTCATTAGCAATATTTGTGTAAACATGGTGTTACCGCCACTCATAAATCGCTAATATGACATTACTGTTACCGCCACTCATAAATAGCTAATATGACATTACTGTTACCGCCACTCATAAATCGCTAATATGACATTACTGTTATCGATATGTAGAGAGATGAGCATGGCAAAATGTTCAATTATTCCTTTTAATTTTCCACGCGGTATAATTATGAGGCCATATTTAATCGAGACCACATACATAAGTATATAAAACACCTACATAGATTTAAGAGATTCATTCGTTCAGGTCATAAGGATTACGAAGCTTCGCTTGGAGTAGCCATACATAAAAGTTAGTATATCAGCAGTTTAGTATGTAAGTTTGTATAATGAATTTATTTATAATTTTAGGAATTTTAACATATTAAAGAGTAAGAATAAAGAATTAAAGTTTTCTAAAATTCTTACACTTGTGTTTATAATCTACATTGGCTATCTTGAGCTTGGGCCGCTTCACCCGCAACATTAAAATTCTTTTATGTGCCTCATCGGATCGTTTGAAGGAATCATCTTGGGTGTTAAAACGTAAGTCCTAACAGAATGCAACCTTCCACTCCCTCACAGGGTCAACCACTAAGTCGTCAACGACCAACTCAGTTAAGTCCTGCACTGAACAACTGTAACATTTGCAACAAGTCCACAGACAACGAAAAATTTATAAAATGCAGCAAGTGCCATCTTAATTTTCATTTACCATGTGTCAATCTCAGCAGCAATCAAGACCAACCTACATGGAGTTGCCAAAATTGTACGGTACAACATCAAATCACGATCGATTCTGCCTCTTCCATTCGTAGTGGCTCTTCGGCCGCTTCCCGCTCCCGCCGACAAGCTCTTGAGCTACGACGTCTAGAAGAAGAGACACAACTTGAAAGAGATTTCATTAAAAAGAAATACCAAATTCTCGAACAAGCAGTAGATGATTTCGAGGACGCACAATCAGTTAATAAACACTCAGCTGTCAGATCTGTACATGAGTGGTTAGATAATCAAATCCATCTCCCTACTTCGGCTATTGCAACCGCACACCAAAATATAGTTTCCGCAGCTCGTCAGTTTGAAGCGCCACCTTACACATTTGTACCACAAGCCACAACAACGCAAGAAATGCCTAACACTACTAAACCATATTGCCAAAACGTAAGTAATGACTTAGTTTATACGACAAAAACAATAACTCGGCCCGTATGTACAACTACGTCATTCGTTAATAACATGTCTTCATTTATTAATGACCCAACAACGTACCGTCAGCAGCCGACAACGGCAAATTTATGTAATAATTCAGACAACGTAAATGCAGAAAATCACACATTAGAGACACCTGTACAATTTGGTTACATGGATTCAACGTTTTCCATGAACCCATCAAACCTCCAACCTGTTATATTACCTTCTCACAGGCTTTCGCAACAACAAATAAGCACGCGGCAGTCAGTACCAAAAGAGCTTCCAATTTTTACCGGCACTCCTGAAGAATGGCCCTTGTTTAGTGCCACATATGACTGGTCGACAGCAGTCTGTTTTAATACTTTTGCATTTATAGACGAGGGTTCGTCTGTAAGTCTGGTAAATGAACAATTAATTAATAAACTAGATTTAAATGGTGAGTCACAACCTCTATGCTTGAAATGGACAGGTGAAATAGGTCGCAACGAAGAAGACTCAAAAATAGTCTCAATGAAAATTTCAGGTATGAATAAAACTGAATTTTCTATTTCTGTTCGTACGGTTAAACAACTATCGCTTCCGAGTCAGAGCTTTAATTATAAAAAGTTACGTAAAAAATGTCCGCACCTTAAAGGGCTACCCATCGCCGATTTTGAAAATGCTGTACCAGATGTACTTTTAGGATTAAATAACTTGAAATTATGTGTGCCAACTCGTGTTAAAGAAGGCAAGAAAAACGAACTCGTCGCTTTACATACTCGCCTCGGCTGGCTAATATGTGGCAACTCCAGTGTTGGAGAAAAGGCCCAAATTCAATATAATTTTTACTCTTGCGAGTGTAAAGGTGAAAACGACCAAATTCTTACTCACTTACTCAAACAGTTTTATACAACTGAGTTAGCAGGGATAAGTAACTATATTCCAGCTCTTGGAAAAGATGACCAAAGGGCATTAAGTTTGCTAGAAACATATACGAAACAAAGATGCGATGGCCATTACGAGTCAGCTTTGCTGTGGCGATATGACAATATTACACTTCCACAAAGCTTTGATATGGCGAAGAGACGACTGATTTGTCTCGAAAAAACTCTAAGAAAAAATAAAGAGTTGTTTGAACATTTCGAAAAAACAATTTCTGAATATTTTGAAAGAAATTACATAGCCAAAGTAAACAATGAAGATGATAAACAAAATGTATGGTATTTACCAATGTTTCCGGTATTTAACAAAAACAAACCGAATAAAACAAGAATAGTTTGGGATGCGGCCGCGAAGGCAAATGGTATTTCACTTAACTCTATGCTGCTTAAAGGGCCAGATTTGCTGTCTTCTCTTGCAGCTATTCTTTTTTCGTTTTCGGCAAAGGCAAATTGCAATCTGTGGTGACATCGAACAAATGTTCCATCAGATTTATATACGCGATGAAGACTGCCATGCGTAAAGATTTTTATGGCGCAGCTGCGACGACAACAAATAACCCGAGAAACGTGTGGCCAAAAGGAAAGGTCATCGAAGTTGCCAAATCCGAAGATGGACAAGTACGAAAGGCAAAAGTTTTGACAGTTTGTGGCGTTTTAGAAAGACCTGCTGCAAAATTAGCGGTTTTAGACGTGGCTGAAAGAAAGTAGAGTAAGTCTTCGAAATCTCGCCATACTGTGGGGGAGTGTTACCGCCACTCATAAATCGCTAATATGACATTACTGTTACCGCCACTCATAAATAGCTAATATGACATTACTGTTACCGCCACTCATAAATCGCTAATATGACATTACTGTTATCGATATGTAGAGAGATGAGCATGGCAAAATGTTCAATTATTCCTTTTAATTTTCCACGCGGTATAATTATGAGGCCATATTTAATCGAGACCACATACATAAGTATATAAAACACCTACATAGATTTAAGAGATTCATTCGTTCAGGTCATAAGGATTACGAAGCTTCGCTTGGAGTAGCCATACATAAAAGTTAGTATATCAGCAGTTTAGTATGTAAGTTTGTATAATGAATTTATTTATAATTTTAGGAATTTTAACATATTAAAGAGTAAGAATAAAGAATTAAAGTTTTCTAAAATTCTTACACTTGTGTTTATAATCTACATTGGCTATCTTGAGCTTGGGCCGCTTCACCCGCAACACATGGAAAATTATAAAATAATTTTCCTTTATTTTATCTCAAGGTAACAATATTTTATCTAATTACTTATAGTTGTTATCCACAAATTTTGTAACAAAGTAACATTATCATTACAGTTTAGTGTTTAATTAAATTTTAAATATGTTTTTTGACAAATAAGAATTTGGATAAGAATTCATCCTTTTGTACGGCACGAATATAAATAAGACTGTAAATACTCTTGCCAGTAGTTCTTAAGTAATCTCAATAATGTACAGTTCAAGTGTTCATAAGAAAAGTCAGAAACGTAGAGTACCAGCTCTACATAAACATAAGTATATTTAGTGTAAAATTAAAATTTAAATAAAGAACACTTCAAGATACAATTTGTATCTTGGAGTTATTTATTTTTTAAAAGCAAAAGAAAGAAATTTCTTATGTATATTTCGTATGTAGGTCAATCCAAAACAAAGTTCTTCCAATTATAAACACAATGGGAATAGAAAATTTACTAATCGAAATAAAAGTAAGTAACAGAAAGTTGATTGTTTGTACTGCGTATTCACCGAGATATAAAAATAGCTTTGCAAATGACATACATACATAAGAAATTTAATCTCATTTAATTCATCAAAATCACCATTACCACAACCTCATAGATGCAGAGATAAATAAGTTATTAAAATTGTACTTGAAGCACAAAACAACTGCACTCCATTATTACAGTCCTATGGCAAAGTAGTATTACCTCAAAATATTGTCAATTTAATAAAAAGTAGAAAAAGCCAAAGAGCATCAAACCCATCGGATGCAAAATGGTATAATCAATGCCTGAAACTGTTGACTCGAATCAGCCGGGGTTTGAGAGGTAAACAAAAAAGTAAAATTCCCCATCTCTGGGCTAGATGATGTCTCCAATATTATAATCCAAAATGTACCTATTAAGGCTGTGAAGTTATTATTAATAATTCTTAATATTCGACACCGTTTAAATTTTTTATTGGTATGTTTCTTTTTATTGGCCACTTTAAATATTTAGTTGCATTCCACAACTTATGATCGTTATCAATAGTTACCGCATCCAAATTCTTTAAATAATTGCTTAACAAATCGTTTTTATAATCTTTTATACGCTTTTTTAGTTGTTGAGATGCTCTGTTAAAATTGGTTTTATCAGCTATGCTTCTAGTGTTTTGATATATTCTCCTTAATCTTCTCCTATTTGCAATTAGCTCCCTTATTTCAGCCGATAGACGAACATTATAACCGTTTGTTTGCTGCTGCTGTGGAGTAGCTATAAAAGCTGCGTCATGAATCAAATTGGTGAAAGTTTCAACGATATCTTCCAACTGATCCCCATCATTAATTTGTAAATTTAGATTTAAATGCCCTTCTATCCACGATGTAAACTGTTGCATATCTGTTCTTAAAGTAAGTACTTTAAGATTCTTTGTTATATAATTCCCTTTCTTTTGGATTTATCAAGCGAGATCCCCACCAGGGATGTTTCGCATTAAAATCGCCTCCAACAATAAACCTTGAACCGAGTTGTTTAAAAAAGTTTTCATATTCCATACATGTAACGCTATGTCTGGGGGGAAAATAAATAGAAGAAATACTAATTTCGTTATTATCGCATGTAATTTTTACACCAGCAGCTTGCAAAAAAGTTTCTTCAACTGGAGAAAGCATTTCATACTTAATATTCGATTTTATGAAAATAACAGCACCGCCATGAGCTCTATTATCGGGGTGGTTAGCAATAACCAAATCGTAGTCTTTTATTTTGAAAAATGTTCTGTTCGTAAAATGAGTTTCTGAGATTAAAAATATATCAATATAATTAGTTTTACGAAAATTTCTACTTCATTTATGTGACTATATATTCCATTTGCATTCCATATTGCTATCCTTAAATTTATTTGCATACTTTGGCCATAAATATTGACATCATATTCATCAAATTTTCCATCATTCTTTCAAGTCTTTCCAAACGACTATTTTCATTTATATTAGATCCTTTAACAGCATCTGCATATGACAATCCATTATTTGCTTGACTATTGGTGCGAGTATAATTATTTAATTGAGGGAAATCAATATGATTCGAATATTAACATGATTTTTTTGACTGCTTTGCTTATTACTTCTGCTAGACACTAAATCTTGATAAGCTCTACAGCCTTTGTAATTTGGAGTATGATTTAGCATACAATGTAAACAACGAGGTGGAGTATCAGCTGTTTTCTTACACTCTAAAGTAGGGTGGTCCATCCCGCACTTAACACATCTGTACGGTTTTTTGCAGTATGCTTTCGTATGTCCAAACTGTTGACATCGATGACATTGTACCAGTTCGTTGGTTCAGTGGTCAGTGGTGGTTCAATTTTGACGACAGCATGTTTTATGTGTTTAATATTATAAATAGTTTTATTACTGGGTCCTGTAGTGCGATTCTCTAACGTTATTAAAATTAAACAATCGATTTTGCTATTCTGTATTGCTTTTAACAATACTTGTTATTGTTTGAGTCAGCTGTTCTTGTTAAATAAACAACAGTTGTCTTTAAGTTGTTTAAGTTTGCGTAAGATAAAACAAGTTAATTTTTGAAATGCAAGTTAATATCCAGAATAGGAAAAAGTTAATGTTAGTTTGCGTATTCGTAGGTTTCTTATCTATTGTATTAATGTATTACCTCTTAAATTTAGTTTTTTATGAAATAAATAACACAAATTTTTTTGGTTTTAATTAATTCAGTCTATTCATTCATTATATATGACATAAAAAATCAATTAAAATTAAAATAAAGTAATAAAACAAAAGAAATAAAATATAATAGTTTCTTAAAGCTAAAAGCAATTAAAGAAAATGAACAATAAAATAAAAACAACGTAAAAAAAGGAACTTCGTTTCTTAAAACTACATTAAATAATATTAATAAAAGCACATCTTTACAAAAAACAAAGAATAAATTCAAATTTAATATACAATAAAATGGCTTATAGCTTATTAATTGATTGGGCTAAGTTGTTAAACGCTTCGCCCACAGTCTTCAGCCCTTCTCCCATAATTTTAATAGCCTCTGCCTTCATTTTTATTGCCTCAGTATTTGCAGCATTTGATTCTGCTAATAACTATTAAAAAAATAAAAATAAAATTACACTACGACATTTATATAAGTTAAAGAAATACCTTTAGAGCATCCGCTTGCTGTTGAGCGATGTTCAAAAATTTTTCCTGCACATCGTCTTCGCTCCGTTTTCTTTTTCTGCTTCTTTGTGGAGTACTCTTGGCAGAACTATTTAAAGCCGGCATATTTAAAAGAAGTTCTGAAATGTCTTCTCCTTCTTGTAGGCGCAGTTGCAGTTCCTAAAAGAATATTAATTAAATTTACATTTTAAAACCAATTAATGTTAACCTACTTCAGCTTCAGGAACGTTTTCAGCAACAAATCCATTTCCTTCAACATATTCCTGTCCAATCAGAGATATGATACGTTTATCAAATTCTGTTATTGGATCGATGTTAATTGGTTTATTCCCAGTCAGCGATTGTTGTTTCTTCCAATCGCGCACTTTATTACTTGTGCGCGACTTCAAGTCGCTTCAAACCTATGAATGTTTTAAAATTCTTTAGCTGTAGCAACATAGAATGCAAAATGCGTCATTTTATAAAATATACTCACATTGTGCCATTGGTCCACTGACTTCACCGCACCTCCAAGGCTGTTCTGCCAATCTCTTTTGCGTCTCCAGTTTGCCGTGTATCTTTTGAAACTTACCTCCGCTAGACCCTTATTTTCTAGCATGAAATCGGCCATGAAATTCAATTGTTCGGCGGATGCACGGCATCTTTTCGGAACAGAGTAAGAATCCATTCTATAAAACACACACTTCATAAATTATTCAAAAATTTTCAGTATTTATATTTTCTACTTACCTTACAAAAACCACAGAAAATGTAGCTTTTTTTAAAAGAAATTTCAATTTATACTTTGGCGGCAATGTTTTTGTTTTATTTTCTTTTGCGGTTTTCGCTATTTTCACATATTTGTTCATAGCGATGCCACTTGACTTCAATGTTGTTATTTGTTATTTACAGAATAGCAAAATCGTTACTGCAAACAACATTATTAGTTGTTATTATAACAATAACAATTATTGTTAAAAATTACAGAATCGCACTACTGGTTCCAAATGTACAAAAAACATTGAAAGTGGGTCTTTTGTTACACGACTTCTAACATTTGTAACAGATCTAACGGAGTGACCTAAACCAATAAGTTCAGCTTTAATATCCTCAGCGGGGATTGACGGATGAAGTCCTCTAACAACAACTCTGTACGATCTTTCTTGTTTTAGCTGATAAGTATGAAATAAGATGCTTGAACTCTCTAAATACTTAATGACTTTTCTGTACGAATCAACGGACTTTATCATCAATCTTACTTGACCTTCCCTTAAAGACTTATAATTAAAATCAGTATTAGGTACAATTTCACTTAATTTTGTTATCATAAGATTTGTACTTGCGACATTGGGAATGTAAATTGGTGGAGGTTTTGGTGTTGCAATTTGATCACAATTTTCTTTATCGTCATGAGTATCAAGCACAGCAAACTTGTTGCTATTGAATGATGTAGTTGGATTATCATCTGAATTTATTCTTTTAGCTTTTTTCGGTGACTCAATCCGTTTGCGTTTATTTGTTGTTACACATTGCCAAGTTTGTTCATTATTGTTAGTGTTTTCTTTAGTTTTATTTACATCATCATCATCCATATTATCACTTAGGTTTACCATTGTTATTGTACTTAAGAATGCACTTTTTGTGTGCATTCCCGCACTAAATTGATTTTGGAATCTAATAAATGTATATTGGTTTTTTCTTTGTCACAAGAATAAATTTGCTTTTATTTTTAGGTATGAAATATTTATACATACATATATGTACGAGTATGTATCTATGTATATTGATATACACGAAAATATTTTATAAATTTTTATTTTTTTATATTTTTTTTTATTATTTTATTGATTAAAACACGTCCGCCTTCTACGAAAGTTTTCCAGTTTTTTTTCGGTAAACTATATGAAAAAGTTATTCAAAATCGAATCAATAATGTTATTGGAAATACATCTATATTGGCAAATGAACAATTTGGGTTTAAGAAACGACATAGCGCCGTCCATCAAATAAACCGTATCACAAGCATTATAAAGTCAAATAAAAGAGCCAGGCAATCTACCGGGTTAATAGTCTTTGACATCGAAAAGGCATTTGATACTGTTTGGCACAACGGTCTTGTCTATAAATTGCTTCATTCTAATATTCCAAAATATTTATGCAGGATTGTTGCCGATTTTCTCACTGATAGAACGTATGTAGTTGATATCAACGGATCATTTTCATCTCCGAAACAAATTACTGCAGGTTTACCTCAAGGCTCAATAGTATCACCATTATTGTATTCAATTTACACATCGGACTTCTGTCCTCCCGCATACATGAAAGTAGCCTACTATGTTGATGATACGGCTCTCATAAGGTCTAGCAAACTCACAAAAGCACTATTGCAGAAAATTGAAAAATAACTTTCATCCTGCAATAAATACTTTTATAAATGGAAAATAAAAATAAACCCAAGTAAAACTCAGGCAATTGTTTTTCCGTTCAACAATTCCCCGAAACGATTGCCGAATCGTCAATTAAGATTCCAGAATGAGAACCTGGCAATTCAAAACAATGTCAAATATCTCGGAGTCTGCCTCGACAAGAAACTTAATTTTGCGACACATCGGTGAGATCTGTAAGAAATCAATGAAAATTATTAGCGCATTGTATATATATATAAGAACAAAAACTTAATATTCAACACTGTGATTAGACCAACTTTGACTTATGCTTGTCCCATTTGGTACAAGGCAGCAAAAACACATCTAAAGAAGCTACAAATAATCCAAAATAAATGCCTTAAAATTATACACAAGAAAAACTGGAGATATTCAACCCAATTACTGCACAATGAAACTGGATATGAATTAATTTTTGATTTCATAAAAAAACTAAATAGTAAATACAACGAAACCATTGAAAATTCTCCATATCAACTGATAAGAGAATGCTTGCAATCAGCCCCGTAAATCAGATCATTAAATTGGAAAAAAAATTGAAAATGGAAAAGGCCGAAGAAAAAAGTAGAAGAAACAGAGCATACAACTGGTTGGACGAAGACAAAGTAAGTACGTTTATTTTATTTTTATAAAAGATTTTAAAGCAACTGCTGCTGATCTTCCATGCAAATACATACATACGTGTATTTGCATCAGTATTTTTTTCCATTTCAGTGAAATGCCACGGAGTCGATCTCTGAAATTTTATATACATATTATCATTATATTTAAGATGTGTTCGTAATAAAAGACTGAATTTTGTTAATTTTTATTTATTAAAAAAATTAATATTGTTAAATTCCTTGTTCTTTGCTAAGTTTTTAATTATAAAATCGGAATATTTGTGCCTTAATATGTATGTTTGTATACTACATGAACATTAAAATTTTCGTTGGTTTTTACGTTTTTAATGAGCCTTGTAGTATGTATGTAAGGTAACTAGTCAAGAAAAATATGAAAAACCAATTCCTTTTAAACCAACTTTAAAAATCGAGGAGGTTATCTATTATATTCTATCTTTCTTTTTTATGTGCTCCGTTTTTCAAAATTCTTTTTGACTATTTTAATAGGATAAAGCAATAGGTTCAGTGTGTGAGATATATCAGAAGTCTAAATACTTACCTGGAACATGATCGTTTTCCTCAATAGCAATATTATGTAGTACTACTAAGGCAAAAATCAATGTTTTTCCATTTGATAAGTTTTTAATGGTAGATTTATTGAATCTGTATCTGGATTTGAAGTGATCTTCCGACATTTCGAAGGGATTGGCCCTCTTTCTAAAAGATTTTCGAGTTCGGACAGTTGATATATCGGCGATCGTCCCTATAATTTTCAATTAAAAACAAATTTCTTCGCACTAATTAATTTTACTTACATACCTATTCTGGAAACCAAATTTATTATATCCATTTTTTATTAATGTTTTCAAAAGAACTAGCAAAACTTTTTTACAAATACGTAAAGAAGAAGAAGAAGATTAAAGGCAAAATGTGATTTTATCAATCGACTACAATGACTACAATAAAATGTTTGTATTTTTCTGGCACCTTATAACACTTAAATATACTATTAAGCGTTTATGAATACACATTTAGCGATTTTTGCCCATTAATGTGTTATTAAACTGCTAATAATCGTTTATGAATTAGACTGTAAATGTATACATGTATTATCCTCGGATAACTTCATAGTATACATATACATTTTCTAACGATAATTAATCCAAATAACTTTTCAGTATAAAGGTTTTTCCTATTTTCCTTTAGAAAATGTCAAATTAGCAATTAATATCAAGATCTTTTGTTATGAGAATTATTCGTTGCAATATCTGTAGATAAAATCTCGAACATTGTAAATATTATATATGTACGTATGCTAAGTATAAGTGTAAATAAAGATGAAAAAAATTAATGAAAAAATGAATAAATGAGTGAAGATGGTTTGTTCTTATCGTTAACTATTGGTTTGGTTAATATGTATTTACCAGAAGGTGAAAACAGTGGTGGTTGCTGGAAAATTCTGAATTTATGACTACTTTTCGTATGTTATGATAACAGATATGCTATGCATGTAAATAAGTTTTTTTATATTTTCTTGTCATAATAGACATTAACTATTAACTCTCCTCCTTCTTAAAAAGAAAGGCGTCCTCGCTTTAAGCTATACATACTTTGTGTTTGTCGGAGTCTGAGAAGTTCTGTTTCGTACATTTTATCAACTATCTTCCTTTCTTTATCTTGGAGCATTCGCAGAGTTTAGTCAGACAATAAGCAATTAATGCTAGTGCACACAATCCAAATATTGAGTAGAATGTGAATTGTATTGGATGTTCTTCAATTTGTATCAAAAACGTTGATAATTCTTGAATGTTACTGAATTTGTAGTTACCGTTGGATTCTAAGATGCGTAGAATTTCTAACTGTTCGTCATGGTGGTTATGTATGACATCTCTGAGTTCTTGTTGGTGGTTGAAGTATTCTTCCCCATCTATGGTTGCCGAGTAGTTGAATTGTATAAGCTTAGGGCCGTTTATTTTCATATTATTCAAGGTGTGCTCATAATCTGTAATGATGTTTCCATTTTCGCGTAACTGGAGTGGTGGGTTGTTTTCGTGAACGACTTCACATTTGGCTGGCAAGTTTTCTAGTACATTAATGGTACAGTTATCTGGTTGTTTAATTCTACATATAAAGTTTCCGATATAACTTTTACATTTATCAATACTTGTAAATTTCTCATTACATTTTCCTATTCTTGAATCTAATAATTATTTTCCGTGCTTAATTGTAAGTGGATACAAATTAAATAGTTTACATTTCGTTTTTAAAATTGGATACTTATACATAAATAGTTACAATTGCATGGTTAAAATAACAAACATTTATGTTGGCGTATTCTAATATATTTATTATAGGTAAATCTAATGCTTCGTTGGATACTATTTCTTGAATATCTCTTAAATTCAGACTTCCTGAATAAAAGTTTCCAGTTTTTGCAAAGTTAATCATAGTAGCAATAGAGAATAGTTCGTTATATACTTCAGTGAGTACTAAATGTTCTGAAATAGATTCAGGACTAATATTTTCTAATATTTTTTGAAATGCGGAGTTAATTTTCTTCTGTTTATTGTTGTTATCTATTAACATATTTAATCCATATTTGATCTCGATTAAATCACCGTGATTGGGTGTTCCTCTAATAAATTTAAGGTATGATCCTAGGAAATTAAGTGAACGTTTAGTTCTGAAGATATTTGGAAGCAGTTGTGATATTAGATTCTCTCCATTCTGGCGAACTTTCCTCTAAATTGTATGCAGATTTTACTAGTTTTTCATAAGGCGTCAGTATTTTTGGAAGATTGGCTATATGGTATAAGAACGTTGTGTCCTGATAAACGTATACGGGGTCGGTCTCTACCATTACATAATTTTTGTCCTTCAAGTTGATTACTTTGTCACAGAAGGCAGTGGAGATAAAAAGCAATATTATTATTCTTTGCATTTTTGAACTCTTATATTGTCCTTATCTATAATTTTATTTTTACTTGTGACTACTGTGTTACCATTATCGTCTTTTACAATGTGTTTCGAATATTTTTGCACGTTCTTGTTGTGTTTTAGAGTAAATTATGTCTCCTGTTTGATACACGATGTTTTTGCGGCTTTTGTTGTGATATGTTAACATCTTACTTTGGTTTGCAATTTTTTGATTGATATCAGGGTATCCTCCTCGATTGAAAAACACGTCCTCGGGTTTCTCTCCAGTGACTGAATGAATTGTTTTGTTGTAATTCCGAACTGCGTTAAAGATTTCGTCTGCTGGTGAAGAATTATTTTCCTGGGATAGGACTCTAGTGAGTTCGATCAGCGTGGTATGTGTGCGTTCGACTTGACCGTTTGTTGTGGATTGGAATGTTGGAGTTACTGTATGTTCAATTTGTAGTTTTTCATAAACCTGTTTTACACATATGATTGTTAATTCTAATTCATTATCAGTCACTATGTATTTTGCGTTTAGGTAAATTAGCGATAATATTTCATCAATGTATTTGTGCATGTTTTCTTATCTGGTATTTCTCCAATGTAACAATATTTTGAGTATTTGTCGGTTGTGCTAATGTAAATATTTCCGTTCATATAAAATAAGTCTATGTGTATGTGCTCACCTACATGGTTTGGAACTGGTGCAGCTCCTATTGGCTGTTTGTTCGGTCTTCGTTCGTATTTATTTGTAAGGCAAACGTCACAGTCCTGTGCCTCTTTTTTACACATTCGGCGTATAGTTGGCCAAAAATATGTTGTTAGTATTTCCTGAACATTATTTTTGTAATTTCTATGTGGTCGTCTGTGTGTTTGCACTACAGTTTCGTTTTGTCTATCCATGTCTTTTATGTCTTCTGTAATTTTTTGAGCTATTACAATTGATACATTGGAAAATGTAGCAATAATATCATCTTCAACATGAAAAACAGTATGTTCATCTATTTTTATAGCATTTGTTACCTTTGGGTTTATTATCTGTTTTAATCTGTCTAATAATTCGTCCTTGGTTGAATAGAAAAGTTTGTGTCGTGCGTTTGAGAAAATATTTTGTGAAGATATTTCCATTAAATTATCTGTACTAAGGTTTATAATTATTTGGTTTTTAAACGTGTTTAACGGTTGTTTTACTCGTTTCAACTTTTCAGTTGGCGAACTTTGGGTTGAATGTTGTGAGGAACTAGAGGTAATATTAATTTGCTGGCGGGATAGTGCATCAGCGACAATATCTTGGTTGCTTGGTTTATATACCAATTTAGCGCCATATTCTTCGATGAAATTTTTTAATCGTTTTAATTTAGTATTAGGGTTTTTTTCTGATATAAAGAATATAAGTGACTGATGGTCTGTGTAAATGGTTAAGTCTAGAGTAAAAGTTCTAGATATAAATGAAATAGGTTTCTTATTCTGAGAAAGTAAAGCTCCTATTGCAAAGTTGGTTGCATCCGTCGTTAGTTCGAAAGGTTTATTGAAGTCTGGTTGAAATAATTCAACTTGCGCCTGTAATATGTCTTTAATTTGTTTGATTGCTTCAAGTGCGGGTTCGTCTAGATTTATTATTATTTTCTTGCTTTGGTTTTTGCTTACGCCGCCGTTATTTTCACGTAGGAATGTAGTAAGGGGTTTCACTATTGAAGCGAAGTTCTGTACAAATTTCCTATAATAACTAGCTAATCCTAAGAATGATCTCAACTCCTTTAAGTTTCTCGGTGTTGGATAGTTCTTTATTGTCTGGACTTTGTTGGTATCTACAGTTATTTTATTATGCTGGATTATATGTCCGAGATATTCTACTGAGTCATGAAAAAAATGTGATTTCTCTTTAGAGATTTTCATATTCGCATTGTGGAGTGCGTTTATTATTATTCGGATGTGTTTTATGTGTTCTTCAGGTGAAGAAGAATATATGAGCACATCATCGATGTAAACGTAAGCGAACTTACCAATGTATGGACGTAAAATATCGTCTATGCATCGTTGGAATATAGAGGGTGCGTTCTTTACCGAACGGCATTCTAAGAAATTGATATTTGGCACTATTCTCACTAAACGCAGTTTTTTTTCTGTCCGATTCTTTGATCAAACTTTGATTCTAAATCTAATGTGGTAAATACTTTTGCTTAACATAGGTTTTGAATGGTCATTGCTACGTCTGGGATAGGGTACCTATAAGTTATGGTTTGAGTATTAATCTTCTGGAAATCTATAACCATACGCATTTTAGGTTTCCCTTCCTCATCAGTGCCTTTCTTTGCAACAGTCCATATTGAAGAGTTATATGGACTTTTGCTAGGTTGTATAATTTGGTTTTTTAATAATGTTTGAATTTCCTTATTTATAAATTCACTGTCTGCCATTGGGTATGGGTACTGTTTCACCCAAACAGGATCTTCCGATTTCGTCCTAATTTTAGCTTGAATAGTAGTTGTGAATGGCAGAATTTTATTAGTGTTATCATTGATTCTCTTTAGCTTTTCGATTTCATTTCTATATTTCGTATTCGTATAATTAACTTTTTGTTCACTAGTTTCATAGTTTTTCTTATATTTATATGTGATTTTATATTCAAAAAGGTTAATTTCCGCTTTAATGGCCCTGTGTATGAGAATTTAACTTTATGCGTAAATTAAAATTATTACACGGATTACTTTATTAAGTCTTAAGTATGTATGATCGCAGCGAGGCAGTAAAGACAAGTGAAGTCAGTAAAAATATTTTAAGTATAATAATAAAATCTAAAAAGAATATGTAACAGTGCTTATAACTAATGAGAGTTTATACATATTAAATAATACCGTAAGTAAGTATATACATATGTATGTATGCGCGTATATGAATTTGCATGTAATAGGCAATTGCATGCATAAAAAAAACCAGTATTTTGTTTCAATACATTTTCTCTGAGCATAAGTAATTTACTCCCGTTTATGTCTTATGCATCGAATAAAACGGAATTCATATGTTATAATATAGTGATGTGTGAATAAATAGCAGTAGGCAATAATACTACCTTAAATTATTCATTAACATTCTCCCCCACTAAGTGCGATAGTGCTTACAATGCGGGAGAGTCATCACCGTATGGTTTAGAGTTGGCATCATTTTCTGTATTATCAAAGCAATCATTCATCGGCAAAGGCGCAATTTTGGAAATTGGACGTTTGAAGACTTTGCCATGTGCGGATAGAGTGACCACCCGTACACAACCGTCTTTGCCAGGATGAATATCCTTGATACGAGCAAGCGGCCAGTTTCCTGGAGTACCACGTTCATTGAAAAATACCACTAAATCTCCAACTTTTGGACTTTGTGTTATTTTAAGCCATTTAGGTCTCGCTTGCATTCGGCACAACCATTCATTTGACCAACGTCGCCAAAAATGCTGTTTGAGCTTTTCAACAACTTTCCATTTATTCAATCGATCAATGTTGACCTCGAGCAAATCCTCTTCTGGTACACAAAGCGTAGGCTCCCCAATCAACAAGTGGGCAGGAGTTAGCGCATGACAGTCAGATGGGTCTGAAGATAGGGGGCATAACGGTCTTGAATTCAAACAGCTTTCAATCTGAGCTAGCAGCGTAGTAAGCTCTTCAAATGTTAGAATACGATTCTGCATCACTCTGTTCAAATGGTGTTTAGTGGATTTGACGCCGGCCTCCCAAAGACCACCAAAGTTTGGAGAGGCTGGAGGTATGAAATGCCACTTTGTGCTATTCGCAGCCAGTTTGTTGTATATTTCATCTGGGATTGCCGACTTACTGCGATTATACAGAATTTGCAGCTCTTTGTTAGCTCCAACAAAGTTGGTACCACAGTCTGAATACAAATCAGTACAGGGGCCGCGACGAGACACAAAACGCCTAAAAGCTGCCAGAAACGCATCAGTTGACATGTTTGTTGCTGCTTCCAAGTGCAGCGCTTTCGTAACCATGCAAATAAACAAACATATATAACCCTTTGTGGTCACTGAATTTCTTGCAGTTGACTGTTTAATGACGATTGGACCTGCATAATCGACCCCACTATGCTTGAATGGCCGTGCCGGCCTGAGGCGAACACTAGGGAGGTTTCCCATCATCTGCTGGGCTGCTTTTGCGTTGTATTTAAAACAAGTCACACATCTCCGCAAGTTTCGTTTTGCAATGCTTCTACTGGATAGTATCCAATATTCTCGTGAGACATAAGCTTGCATTTGGATCAAACCACCATGTAGAGTTTTAATATGTGCATCTAGAAAGATTAGATTAGACAATGGATTTTGCTTCTTTAGCAAAATTGGATGTTTGGACCCATAGCTAAGATCGGAATTTTGAATTCTACCACCAACTCTAAGTATTTGATATGCATCAAAAAATGGGCACAACTGTGCTAGAGCATTGTTCCTTATAATTTTACCTTTCTGTTTAAGTTCAAAAATTGCATGTGAAAAATCCACTTGTTGTGAAACTTGTACAATTCTGAATCTAGCAAATTTCAACTCTTCGGTTGAAAGAAACCCTGTCATCTTTCTTACTTTCAATAGGCGGGTTTTTATTAACTTGAGTGTTATGTTTAAAACGAAATATGTATGCAACAACACGTATCTGCTTACCAAGAGAAGAAAATCTTGTTAATAAATCTGGATATTGGTTGACATATGTCGCAGTTGCATGTATATTTAAGGACGGTTCAGCAATTTTATCAATTTCATTTAAGTTTATTTGAGGTTGTCTTGGCCAATTTTCTGATGGTTCCGATAGCCAGTTAGGACCATGCCACCATAATTCATGTTCAGCCAATTCACTGGGTAGTATACCACGGGACGCGCAGTCAGCAGGATTTTCCCTTGTGGATATATATCGCCATTGAGAAGCATTAGACCTGCGTTGAATTTCGGCAACTCGATTTCCAACATATACAGGCCACTTAGACGACTGACCACGAATCCATGCAAGCACAGTTGTGCTATCAGTCCAGTAGTAAACATTCGAAATTCTTTGATTAAGTGAAGAAATTATTTTATCTACTAGCTTAGCTAATAAAGTGGCACCACACAATTCCATTCTGGGTATAGTTAACCGCTTTATAGGGCCCACTTTAGTTTTTGCCTGGATTAGATATACTTTTGTACCCAAATCAGAACTGGTTTTTGCATAGACTGCCGCTGCATAAGCTAGCTTAGAAGAATCGGAAAACCCATGAATTTCAACTTTAACCTCCTTGCGCACTCCAATCCAACGCGGAATTTTAATATTTTCCAGATGTTTTAAATTATTGCGATATATTAACCATTTTTTCTCCATAGCATCGGGCAGGCGATCGTTCCAATCAATACCAAGTAACCATAGGTTTTGAAATTCTATTTTTGCGAGAATTGTCGTAGGATCGTAAAGTTTGGCGGCATCTGATAACAAGCTTCGTTTTGTAACTACTGATGTATTATCAAAATTAATATCAAATGAAAAGCAGTCATCTGCTATGTCCCACTTCAAACCCAGAGCTTTTACTGTATTAGGTTGATTCAACTCGAATATGTTGGAAGTTTCCCTGAAGTCTACGGGAATCAAATCTAGTAGTTCTCTTGAGTTTGTTGTCCATTTACGTAGATTAAACTGACCTTTATTTAGCAAGCTACATAGCTCAGTATGCAACTGGTAAGCTTCTGCTAAACTATCCGCCCCAGAAATAACATCATCAACATAAGTATCTGTGTTGAGCACGCTACAAGCCATTGGATATTTTTCCTGTTCGTCTAGTGCTAGCTGTTGTAACACTCTAATCGAAAGAAAAGGCGCAGATGTTGTACCATAAGTGACCGTTGAGAGCCGGTAAATTAGTATCTCTTCGGATCTCATATTTCTCCAAAGAATTTGTTGAAACTTTCGTTGCTCCGGTATTACGAGTATTTGTCGAAACATTTTTTCTAAATCTGCCCTAAAACCAATTTTGAAACGTCTCCACCGATTAATGATTGTAGGCAGATCATTTTGTAATGCAGGACCAGCTGCCAGTTCGTCATTTAACGAGGGCTGAGCTGACCGCTTACAGCTACCGTCGAAAACAACCCTCAACTTGGTTGTCGAGCTGTTTTCTCTTAAAACACCATGATGGGGCAAAAAGAACCCATTCCTATCCAAGTCAAGAGGATAAGTGCCTACCTTTTCCATATGACCAAGCCGTTCGTACTCTTCCATAAAGTCTGTGTAAAGCTTCCCAAAGTTCTTATTCAATTTACATTTGGCTTCAATACTTTTTAAGCGAGAAAGTGCTGTATAGTCTGTTGGTGCAAAAACGGGAAGTAAGCTACTCTTGAGAAGAGATTTAAAGGGTAGAGACACCATATAACGTCCTGATGAATCACGTATTGTAGTAGCTTTGAAGTGTTCTTCACAAAGAATTTCTTCTTCTGTTAAAACCCTCTTCTCATCAGTTCTTCCTGTTCCCAAAAGGACTGCAATTGTTTATGTAAAGAACAAACGTTTACAGTAATACTGTGATGTAAATTGTTGTCTGGAATAGGACCCGAAACTATCCACCCGAATTGTGTCAATTGCAAAAAAGGACCATTGTTAAATGTATGTTGTTGAGGTAATACGATATCTCCATAGATATCTCCTCCTAGCAAAAGATCAATTTCTCCAGGTTCTGAGAAATAAGGATCAGCTAACGAAAATTTACTTAAATCAGGTAAAAGTTTCTCATTTATAGCCATAGGTTGATATCCAGTTATTTTTGGTAAAACTAAGGCCTCACAATCGATCTTAAAATTAGTGTTGGTTCTTGAGAAAATAGTAAAATTAACATGTTTTCGTACAATCGTGGGTTGATGTCCACCAACCCCGCTAATTTCTACAAAATCCTTTGTGTAAGGTAATTTTAGAGCGTCCGCAACCTTTTTGGTGCTAAAAGTAGCCTGGGCACATTGGTCAAGGAGGGCCCGCAAGACAAAGACGCCTTGATAGGTTTTTAGCACGACCCGTAATGTCGCTAAGAGAATTTGAGACCTTTTCCTGCCACTATATTTCTTGCAATTATCAACTACATGAGCAGTGACGTTCTGAAGTATTTGCGAAGACGAGGGGTGTTCACGAATCATAGCGGATTCAGTAGGTAAGTTCGCAATTGAGTGAGTTGCCGAATATTCATTATGCACTGTTGTATGGTGATTCTGTTGGCAGACTTGACAGCGAGAAACTACACGACAGTTGTTACTAAAGTGGCCAGGTGTTAAGCAATTTCTACATATTCGCTTTGAATTTAAAAATTCTCTCTTTGCAGCAGATGCTAACGAAGCAAACTTGAAACATTTGAAAAGAAGATGACGCTTATTGCAGCAGGGGCAGTTGGAGTCGTTGCTTGTAGAAACAGCGTTTGCATACCGTCGAAAATTGCTTTTACCGTTATTATTTAGTGAGGATTTTGATGACAAACGAACTGCATTAGGACTTGAATCGGCCTGATCAGAAAGTGTTTCTAATGTTCGAAATGTTGCTTCTAGGAATTTGAATAAATCTCCTATTGCAGGAATTTCCGTTGACGCCTTTAGAGATTGCTCCCATTCCTTGCGTATTTGTAAGTCCAGCTTATTCACAGTCATATATATAAGCATAGCATGTTCACCTTCAGTATTTACTTCTAAGCTGCGTAGAAGCGCTATACTAGTGCGGGTTGTATCTAAAATTAACTGAATGCTTTTGGCGGAGCCATCAGAAACAGGTATCGAAAATAACTTTTTAAAAATAGTATCAACTATTTTCCTTTTATTGTGATATCTATTTTGCAATGCTGTCCAAGCTAAAGTGTAGCTAGCGTCCGTTGCTGGATATTCATTCACGATATCCAGTGGAGTTTCCTTGCAAGAAGTTGTCAAAAAACAAAATTTTTGGACATCAGACAGGCTGGGATTATTATGCACTAGTGAAATAAACATATCTTGGTATGACATCCAGGCTAAATAATCTCCACTAAAGATTGGCAAGTAAATTTTCGGTAACCGTGCTGAACCGAAAATGTTTCATTTCTAGAATGACCAGAACCAGAAAACGTACTGGATTGAATTCCAGGCGACCGAAGATCACAAGATTCCATGAAATCAAGCAACAGACCCTTAAGGGTAAAAAATTCCTTCTGAAACTGGTAATAAACATCTTCTTCGAAATACGGAATATTTTCTGTATTAATGGTATTTTCATGGACTATGGAACATAAATGACTATTACCTTCTTTAAATTTTGCAAAATTCGCTTCTATTTCGTCTAAAACCGATTGTGCAAATCCATGCGTTTTATTCGTTTGCAAATCATAAAGCTTAGCGGTTTTCTTCAGGTTCCGTAACAAATCTCTTTGGCTCTCGATATGTTGGTGTAATTCCGCCATTTTATTGGTTTTCCAGTCTTCAAATTTATTTTATTGAAGTTCCACTAGGCACGCTTCAATTTATGCATCAATTCCCGGGTTTCGGCACCAAATTTATGTATGAGAATTTAACTTTATGCGTAAATTAAAATTATTACACGGATTACTTTATTAAGTCTTAAGTATGTATGATCGCAGCGAGGCAGTAAAAACAAGTGAAGTCAGTAAAAATATTTTAAGTATAATAATAAAATCTAAAAAGAATATGTAACAGTGCTTATAACTAATGAGAGTTTATACATATTAAATAATACCGTAAGTAAGTATATACATATGTATGTATGCGCGTATATGAATTTGCATGTAATAGGCAATTGCATGCATAAAAAAACCAGTATTTTGTTTCAATACATTTTCTCTGAGCATAAGTAATTTACTCCCGTTTATGTCTTATGCATCGAATAAAACGGAATTCATATGTTATAATATAGTGATGTGTGAATAAATAGCAGTAGGCAATAATACTACCTTAAATTATTCATTAACACCCTGAGTGCCAGTTCTCCTAAAATGATTTCCCTGTTTTACACTTAGAATTAATATAGTTGTTGTTGCGGGTCGATTAATATATTAACGGACTTACCAGTTATTTGGCAACGCCTTTGAAGACGTGGTAATCCGTTCATTCTTCTAAAAAAGCACTTCCTGTTTACAGTACAGGGTGTTTTTTATTGAGGTATACAACTTTAAGTTGGCATCACTTTTTTAGCTGGCGGCCATTTTGTCAGCTGTCAAGTGATTAATATTTAGTTTGGTTTGCCATTTCATCATGAACAGGTTGACAAAAGAACAACGCTTGCAAATCGTGCAAATTTATTTCGAAAATAATGGTTCAGTTCACGAAGTTTACCGCAAGCAAGTTTACCGCAAGTCGACATAATCGTCCATCAGAGCAATTAATTCGGTTAACCATGGATCGTTTTCGCACTACGTTTACTCTATGTGATAATACGCATCCGCAGAGACGTCGAACAGTGCGCACCGAAGAAACAATTGCCGCTGTAGAGCAAAGTGTTGAAGAGGACCCGAATGAATCGATTCGCCACCGTGCACAGCAATTGGAGCTTTGTCCATCAACTTTTGTCCGTCAAAAATTGGACCTGTAGAATTGGCTTTATTCGAGCCAGCCGCGGCGGCCACATGCCCGAAATCATATTTAAACATTAATGGCGTAAAATTATCCTTCCAATAAAGCCAAATTGATGGACATTAAAACGATTTTCTTGTGTTTTATTTCAATTCGAAGTTCTATACCTCTAAAAAAACACCCTATATCATCGATATGTGGGTTAAGTGATTGTATTTCTTCATCTCCCGTCTGGTTTACCCGTTGACCCTTATTTGAGTAATGATTTCGCGATGAAGGAATCCTGTTCAGTTTTGGTGCTTGCTGATCGCTTCTAAATGGATTATAGTGCTGCTGGGAGTTGTTTCCAGTAGAGTATTGAGTTGGTCGCCTTTAATGTTGGGAATAACCTACCTCCATCGGTTCTGGACGTTGTTGATGATTTCGTTGAACTTGAATATTTGGGTTGTATCTTCTTCTGTCTTAGTAATGTTTTGTTTCATGGATTAGCCTCTGGTTGTAACGTTGGAGTGTAGCTTGTGTGTCGAACTGCATGTTTGAATTGTCATGATATATGGTACTTGCGATTGCAAATGTGCTGGTGGTATATTTTCTGTTGAGGCCTGTTATGAATGTGTGGACAGCTTCCTAGTTTGCGTATTCCAACATAGATGCAGATCCCAGGCCTCCTGACATTTTTATCTTTGAGAGTGCGAGATTCAGCGCCTTGTTGACTTTACTGTGGAACTCTGACAATGTAAGTCTTCCTTGAGTGATTTTATTCATCTCTTCAAGAAGCACATATAGTGGTCGTTGGTCTACATACGTGTAGTCGAGCCTGTTAATTATGGAATAGAAATTCATCTTTGTGTTGGGGTACTCATTCACCAATAATTTTTTAATGTAAAATGGTAAATGCTGTATAGTAATTTGGGTGATTGGGATTAGATTCAGCTTGTTGTATCTCAATTTTTCAGAGATCTGTTTTTGGCTTTTCTTCAAAGCCGTGGAATTTGTTTAAATATCTTGGATTTCAAGAGTATTTGGTTATGGTCAGACGCTTAGATCGGCTTGAGCCCCCATTTAATTCCTTCGTTGAGGAATGAGTCAAAATATAATAATTTTTTTTACACTGAAACGTGTACTTTATTGTTTTATTTTCTTAAGACTGAGTTACAAATGTTAAAGTATCATCTATTTATACTAAATATCTACCTAATGATATCTTGGTCTAAGTCTTATCTTAATTATGTATGTTCTTTGTTACAGTTAGTATGTCCTTGTCTGTGCGTAGTGATAATTATTGTTTCTTAATATTTATTTAGTCTACAGATGATTAGTGAAGATGGTTTGTTCTTATCGTTAACTATTGGTTTGGTTGATATGTATTTACCAGAAGGTGAAAACAGTGGTGGTTGCTGGAAAATTCTGAATTTATGACTACTTTTCGTATGTTAATTTTTTGTATATTTTCTTGCCATAATAGACATTAACTATTAACTCCTGCAACATGCTACCCAGTCATACGCGAAACAGAAACTTGAGTAATAGGAGAAAAAAAGGAGAGTTAGAAGAGAGTGGCAACTGCTGAATTACCGCCAGTTGCTAGTAGACCTCCTGTGCACCTACAACTAAATATTCGTGATGTTGAAAACGCTATTGGTAACTTAAACCTCACAAAGGCCCCAGGCATTGACAAAATTAGTAATAATATGCTAGTGCAGTTACCTCGAGTAGGAAAAACAATTATTCTCTTTATTTTTAACGCTATTTTACGCCTTGAGTATTACCCAGCAGAGTGGAAGATGTCTATGATTACTATACCTAAGCCTGGGAAGGACCCCAGCAATGAAAAATTGTTTTATGTTTAAATTAAAATATAAGATGTATTCCCAACCATCAATTTGGATTCAGGGCTGAACACAGCACCATTGAACAAACGCACAGATTACTCAATGTCATAAGGAAGTCTTTTGAAGATTATTGCTCAGCTCTTTTCATTGACGTTTCCCAAGCTTTTGACAAAGTGTGTTACAATGGTTTGATGCACATAATAAACTTAAGCTTGCTGCGCAAACTATCACAATCTCTTGAAAAGCTACTTACATGGTCGCAAATTCATCATCAGAGAAGGTGATTTCATAAGCCCCTCTCAGCCAATTGAAACAAGAGTTCCCCAAGGCAGTATACTGGGTCCCACTCTGTACATGCCTCTGACATGCCAACAGGCTCCCAAATTCACACTTCGACTTTTGCAGTTGATACAGCGTTCCTCAGCGTCCACGAAAATCATCAATTAGCTTCCCGAAATTTGCAAGAACATATTGACAAATTAGAGAAATGGCTTAAACGAAGGTAAACGAACAAAAATGTACTCATGTCACATTCACACTGCGTAGAGAAACATGCTCGCCCATAAAAATCAACGACCAAATAATTCCACAAATACCTTGGCATTCACCTCGAACGTCGACTAACAGTCACATATTGACGCGAAACTGACTCAGATGAAATTGAAAGCAGTGCAACTGAACTGGCTTATCGGCAGAAACTCTACTTTAAAATTAGATTGCAAACTTTTGTTGTACAAAACGATTCTAAACCAATCTGGTGCTTTGGAATTCAGTTATAGAGCACCGCCTTAGCATCAAACATAGAAAAAATTCAAAGACGTCAAAATAAAATTCTCCGCATGATTACAGCAGCTCCATGGTATGTTAAAAACTCTCGAATTCACGCAGATTTGAGCGTGCTTCTAGTAAAAGCAGAGTTTACAAAAAACGCGACAAAGTATCTTAATAAACTTGAAACCCACCCGAACCCTCTTGCACGTAACTTCCTTAATTTTGGTGGCCATAATCGGTTGAGAAGGAGGGATACCCTTGCTATCATCCGAACGCAAGACAGAAGACTTTTCTAATACACACACATAGTACCCGTATAATTATAATCTTGAAGTCTAGCACTGGCTGGGCTCAAGTAAACCTTTTAATTTAGTATTAAGATTTGTATACTTATTGTTAGTTCATTTTCTGAAGATACAATAAATAAAGAGACGTAACACAAAAAAATAAACAGAATTTCGCGAGCAGAAAATTTAATTTTAGCCAAATAATTATTATATACATTGGCATGTGGACCTGGACCAAGTTTGGGAAGTTCTGTGCCGATTTAAGAAAAACTTGTTTGATGGGTATCGCATTGGCAGTTAGCCGTTTTCTAATAACATTGTATTCGTCCAATTTACTGCACCCATCGTTTGTCAAATTTATCGTTGACTGAAGGCAAGTAGAAGAAAATTGGACTTCCTTGTGAAAAAGATCACTATTTAATAGCTGGGAATTTTCAAACACAAACGAATCAATTAATTCAATGTTCAGTTCGGTGGATCTGAACGAATGGTCAAAATATAAACTCGTCATATCTGGTTTGAAAACTTTGTCTGTGGGAAAATACTTTTTTGGAAACTTGTACATTTACATTAAAGTGTTCATTTACTTCCTGGTACTTCCGATTTCTGTTAAGATATGCCAGATTTTTTTCTTTCCTCGCGTCAATTATTTGTCTAATATTTGGGTTTTCCAACGGGTTGTTATTGAAATGGATTTCTACAGGTTTCTTACGTGTTGTTCGATGAAAAGTATCGTTATAAATGAAATTTGCTTGTATTGGTAAATTTAAGTCTTAAATTATATCCGAATTCTCTTTTCTTCTTTTAATATTCTGCTGCTGTGAAACCTTTCTATATCAGAATTTCTAGTATGTCTAAAAAGATATGAGGCAAAACCTGATTCATTGTCCATAATAAACTTCTTCGGGGTTCGCATCAAGTTAAATAAGATTGTAAAATGTTTAATAAAATTAAATGGTCTTCGCCCTTCAATTTGCTGAATCAAAGCATATTTAGAAAATGTAGTAATAATAATAATGTACGAGTTCCTTTCGGCCATATACCAAATATCTGTATTGTAAATCTCATGTGAAAACGAAGGGGATTCAGTTTTTTCGAAAGGCAATCTTAAGGGCCTTCTTTCAACTTCATTACATATCTCACAATTGTTTACAACTTTTGTTACTTCTTTTCTTAAATTTGGGTAATAGTACCTTCGTTTAAGCTCTAAATGTGTATATCTTATCAATACCATGATGATTGTTTTCATATTTGTGATGGCTAATTAATTCAAACAGGTACTGTTTTTCTAATAGGTTATTGTTCAATATATTTTCAACTTTTTAATATTTCTCATATTCAATACCTCATTTTGGATCATTGTATACAATTTCTCAATGTTACAAGAAACTACTACATTTTCTTCTTTCTCAATTAAATTTGTTATTTTTCTCAAAACTTCTTCAAAGTTACTTGTACCAATTCCAAATTTATATAATTTCTTATTGAACTGGGTTTTTTCTTCATATGAGTCTTTTTCTGGGATATGATCCATTCCATCATCTGAACACTATCCACAGTTGGAATCGGGATTGACTTTTTTTCTTCGCTGACAGGTTTCTCTTTCAACGATTTTAAAATTTATTTTTCACTTTTGTCAATACGCAAAAAATTTCTTCTTAGGATGGGAATTTAATCGTATAAATTTTGTTTTTATTTCAAGCAATAAATTTTGTAAAACCAAAAATATTTAAACATTTTAAAATAATTACAAACATTCCCTTTTTCTGTATATATGCAGATTTTTCAGCTGGTTTTTTTCTGTTGGCAGGACTTGCGTATGGGGGGATGGGCCAATGCACTCAGGGCAAAGTTGTTGATTGCTCTCAACCTGGCAAGAAGCCAGCAGCGATCCCTGAAAATGGACTGGTCAAGCTGACATACTGCCTCCTCGTGGCGCCCCTGGATAGCCTCTACAACACCCGCTTAGTGGTGAACCAAAGTGTGTAGCGAATACCCTCTGTCCAGGGGTCTAAACCAGGACCCGGTCCTCCAGGTTCGTGGTTGGCCGTGGGTGTAACTTCCCTACCGTGTAAAACCACATTAGTTCCGATACAACCACAAGAAGAAAATATAATTATGGATGACCCTATTGCTGACGACCATGGACAACGAAATAAGGATAACGATTTTCGGTTCTGCATGTGGAATGTCAGGTCCCTGAACAGACCACGTGCAGCCGATGAACTTGCGGAGGCCCTGGAAGCCTATAAGGCTGACATCACCGCCATCCAGGAAGTGCGATGGGATGGGCCGGGCAAAAAGAAAGTGAGAAATTGCGACATCTACTACGGTGATTGCCACAAAGAGCGACGACAGCGGTTGTTTGGATGCGGGTTTGTTGATCGAGGCAGACTTAGGCAAAGAGTCTTAAGCTATAAATACGTGAGCGAACGCCTCATTACAATCCGCATCAAGGCTAGGCTCGGCAACATTAGCCTAATCTACGCCCATGCTCCTACGGAGGATAAAAATGACGACAGCAAGCATGACTTTTATTATCTCCTAGAAAGAACACACGATCAAAATCCCCAGCTGCGACACCAAGATTGTCCTAGGGGATTTCAACGCGAAGCTGGGCAAGGAAGACATCTTTGGTAGAGTCATCGGGAAACACAGCCTGCGCGACGACACATCCAATAACGGAATCAGGCCGCTAGATTTCGTGACGGGGCGAAATCTCACTGTAGCAAGCACGTGATTCCCTCACCTCAACATTCACAAAGGGACCTGGCGGTCCCCTGATTAATCAGCCGTCAACCAAATTGATCACATTGTGATCGACGGCAGACACTCCTCCAGTATTCTTGACGTCCGGACATTCCGAGGAGCCAACATTGACTCCGATCACTTCCTTGTTGTAGGTAAGATCACGGAAATCAGTAGCACAACGGAGTAGAGCACGACCACAACAGTTTGACGTCGCAAAGCTACAATCGCAATCGACCGCTGGGAAATTTGCCGATCTAGTCTCCCTTAAGCTCTAAGAGAGTCCAGCCCTGCCAGGCGAAACAACCGATGAGAAATGCAACCGTTGCCAAAACGCCATCAGAGATGCTGCCTCTGATGTATTGGGTTTTAAAATGCCACCCGGAAAAAACCCATGGTTTGACGACGAGTGCAGGCAGACACATTCAGCGAAGCTAGCAGCGTATAAGGCGACGTTGGAGAGAACAACGAGAGCAGCTCGTGAGCTCTACGAACGTAAGAGAAGGGAAGAACACCGGTTTCTCAAAAGGAAGAGGAGAGAACATGAGAAGAGCGCGGGGATGGAGAGGTGTCACCACCGATTCCATCGCCAGACAGAATATTCCACTCCAGATAACGGACGATGATGGTAGAGAATTCCGTCCCCCGGATCTGAATGAAGTCAGAACAGCAATATCGAGATTGAAATCAAACAAAGCTGCAGGAGCGAACGGACTGTCCGCGGAACTATTTAAGGCAGCCGGAGATGACCTGGTTGGGCGCATGCACCAGCTCATCTGTAAGATATGGTTGGAGGAAAGCATGCCCGACGAGTGGAATCTCAGCATCGTTTGCCCGATCCACAAAAAAGGAGACCCCTTCAACTGCGCCAACTACCGAGGAATAAGTCTCCTGAACATCTTCTCTGCCGTTTTGTGTGAGCGCCTGAAACCATTCGTGAACAGTTTGATAGGTCCTTATCAGTGTGGTTTCAGGCCGGGGAAATCCACCATTAACCAAGTTTTCATACTACGGCAGATCCTGGAAAAGACCCAAGAGATGCAAATCGACACCCACCACCTATTCGTCGATTTTAAGGCCGCATATTACAGTGTGTATTGGGACGAACTTTACGAAGCCATGTCTGGTTTTGACATTCCTACCAAACTCGTCAGGCTGTGTAGGATGACGATGGAGAACTCTCGCTGCTCCATCAAGGCTGGTAACGAATTCACCGAGACCTTCAATGTCAGAAGGAGATTTAGACAAGGTGACGCACTGTCATGTGACTTTTTTAACATAATTCTTGAGAAGATCGTGCAAAACTCACACGCCAACAACAGAGGCACGATCTTCCAAAAGTCCGTGCAACTGCTAGCATACGCTGACGACATTGACGTGATTGATCGAACACAGCGAGCGGTCAATGAAGCGTTTGCTGGTATTTCAACGGAGGCGGCCAAAATGGTTCTAGCGGTGAACGAGGGCAAAACGAAGTATATGCTGTCATCAAAAAAGGACGCGCAACACCGACGACTGGGCCAGAACGTCACCATAGGCAGCTATAACTTCGATGTAGTGAGGGACTTCGTCTACCTTGGCTCCCAAGTCAACAGTATGAACAACATCAGTACCGAGATCAAACGCAAAACAACTCTTGCCAATCGCTGTTTCTTTGGGCTCAAGAGGCAATTGAGTAGGGAGGCCCTTTCTCGAAAAACCAAGCTTCTCTATGGCGCGGAAGCATGGACGGTGTCGAAGGCGGATGAGGAAGTCCTTGGTATTTTCGAGAGAAAAGGTCTGCGTTCAATCTTCGGTCCTGTTTGCGTTGATGGTTTCTGGAGAAGAATATTCAATCATGAACTGTACGGGTTGTACAGCGACATGAGCCTAACCAGGCGTCTACGGATCCAACGGCTAAGATGGTTGGGCCATGTAGAGCGCAAGGAGAATACTGCTCCAACCCGCAAAATTGGAGGACGCTGGGTAAAGACCGTGCCAGCTGGAAAAGTTTGTTGGTTGAGGCCCAGGTTCACCACGGACTGTAGCGCCTAAAGAAGAAGAAGAAGGACTTGCGTAGTTGGGAATACATCATCGGACAAGTATCTGTTTGATAAACTACAAAAAGGAATTAATTTATATACATATACATATATATATATCGCTTTTATTTAAACTATATACTATAACCTTACAAAAACATGGACAAACAACCACATTTTGGAAGATAAAGCCCTTATGACACTACACTTTTCCTTCATTAATTGATGCATTAATTGATAAAGAGAAACAATAAATGTTAAAAAGAGCAGGCGATAAAATATGTAAACAAAAATCTTGTTTTCTGCATATTTTATTAAGTGCTGTCAACTTTTCGTTTATAAGAAACCGCAAAAAAATCGCAAGTCGCTTAATTTGGCCAGAAATCACACATTAATCGACCCTTTTAGTGTTTCAAGCTGGAAATGTAAATTTTAATATGAAAAAATTTTAAATATTTTTTCACAAAACTTTATTTTTTATCGAAAGCTTTAGTAAATTTTTGACAGTGTGCTATTTTTTATATATATATATATGTACATATAAACTCTTGGCACTACATTTGCACTGTTCTAAAATAATTGAACAATGAACAAAATATGTAGTATCATAACGGCTTAAGGGTATATTTATAACCCAATGTTTTGCGCTCAATGCATAATCGGACAAGGGCAAGCAATAATGCTGAAAATTTCATTAGTTTGCAGTATCTTTTTGTAATAACATTTATTCATAATTTAGATATGGTAGACAGTTTTAGTTCTGAATAAAAATGTTTGTGAAATGGCCCCAACTGGAAAACATTCTGCTGTCGAAATTAGACAATTGATATCAAAATTGAATTTTTCATATAAAACTGTAAGAGAAATTGTACAAGGCATTATAAGGAGGTTCCATCATGCAGGTAGGTTATCTATGCAAAATAGAGAGGGTCAAGGCAAAATGTCAACTGAGCGGGAAGAGCGTTCTTTAGTAAGGAAAATTAAACAAAATTCTTTTAAAACTGCACAAGAACTGAAAATAGATTTAAAAAATAGCTGGGGAAAAGATGTTCGTTTACATTAAGGGTTATGTGAACAAGCTTTGGTTTTCAAGTTTTAATACACTCACACTGTTTTGCCAATACTTTTAAAAATTCACACGAACTTGCTTCCAATTTTGTGTTTCAATCTTCAGTCAAGAAAACAGATGATTACAATTGAGCAATTTTTCGTTGTTATTTGCAAACATGCTACCGCCATATTCTTTTCGTGCTTTTCTTTCTATTGCTATAAATATACAATAATATTCCCTGAAAATTAAAATGAAAAGTATTGAATAAATATGTTTATTATATGGGTTATACAGAAGCCTGTATCTGTGGAACTTTTTCTATTACTTTATTTATTTCCTTTAAAACTCTCAATGAACCAGTTTTTTTTTGAAAACAAATTGCTTTAAAATTGCGTCACAGCTTTCAATTTTTGTGAATTTTGACAATCAGTATGTGTGAAAAATTTGAAAGCAAAACTTTATCATGCACCCGCATGTTGAAATATAACTACAATGGTAATATTGCCAGAAAAAAAACATTTATAAGTCCACAAAAAACATGACAGTGATATTTACAAAAGAATATTTGCTAAAAAGAGAAGATTTTTGGAGAAAGGTAATTTGATCTTAAGGTATCTTAAAATACGTTCCTATTGATATTTTTCATTCCTTCCAAGGTTCTGTTCACTGACAAGAGCAAATTTAATGTGCATGACTCAGATGGCAAGATGTTTTTATGACATAAGCCAAACAAGGAGTTTGGTCATCAAAATATAAAAGCCACTGTTGAACATGGAGGAGGCTCTGCTATGGATTGGGGTTGTATGTCGAGTACAGGAGTAGTATGGCTAGCTCGATATTTTAAAAGCAAATGTAGGCATTGAAAATGATTTTGCTTTTTATCAAGATAATGATCCTAAGCAAACTCCTGGCAAAGCTTTGGTTGATCCATAACTGCCCCAAACTTATACCAACTCCAGCACAAAGCCCATATCCTAATGTAATGGAACAATATGTTGGAAGGAACCAGCTAAAAGAGTATACGAACAAAAATTTAATACAATAAATCAGCTAAAGAAAAATGAATACCAAAACCTTTACATGCGATTCTAGAACACACAAAATATTACTTGTGTTCGTTTCCCTTGTCTGAATATGCATTGAAAACAAAAAATTGATTTCATTTTGGTTTTCTTTGTAAGATATTTATTCCTTTTTTTATTGTAGAGCTCATACATATCAAACACAGGACTTTCATTTACCTAGTTATCACTTACTATCTCTTTTTAATTTCCATCGTGGCCTCGTATAGTACATACGTAATGAAGTTGTGTATCAGTGCCAGCAACCACTTAGCACTAATAATCCAGAATTTTCAAGATCAGGTCATACTTATTGCATTTCGGATTTCCATATAGCGCAATTAGTGAATCCACCAACTCACATTTCGTTAAAGGACAGCAAAATAACATCATCATCCTCTTCTTAACCCTCAAAAGTATGGATCATTATACCATTTTCGCTTCCTTTTCGTTCTCTGAAATCCGCCAATGTTTCACGGACAGCAACAAAACGTTCAAAATACTTTTACGAAAAGGGTCGCTGGGCCGAGCTCAACGAATTTTTTAGGCACTTCATCTCCTCGACAATAACGTCAATGCTATGGCCGAAATGGTTTCAAATGTAATTTATATTCCATCAAAACAAATTTCGATTAATTCCAAACATATGTAAGTCTTGGTTTAACCAAGAATGCTGTGCTGTAATCAGATCAAGAGGGGAAGGTTTCAGTATCTGATGTTAAAACAGGAACGCTGATACTGTTATGCTGTGCAAAAAGGCGAGGAATTCGTGTTTCTAAGTCCTAAGACGTCAAAAATTTCTTTACGGACGACGCCTTTTGTGTCATTCTTTAAGAGTCCGGAAAACTGCTAGTTCCTAAATTCCTACTCTTTTGAAAGATTATCAAATATTCTCTTACCCTGTTGACGAAGCTAACCTGCTAGCTGAGGTATTTGCAAGTAATTCTAACTTGCCGGATAGCAGTCAACCACTGCTCGAAAGTGAAAGAGTATAGAGTAATATGCCAAAAATTTTCTTTCGAGCTCATGCAGTTAAAAAGGTTCTTGCTGATTTCAACGTAAACTAGTTTCCAGGGCCGGTCTTGAAGCAGCGCTCATCGACAGTTGGGTGCCCGTGAGCACGCCTCTTCAGCACAGTGTACCATGTAGGCGAGTTTGCAAAGTGCTGGAAGGTGGGAAATGTCACGCCAATCTCGAAAAAGGGAAACACTCCGAAATTTACCGCCCAATTGCAATATGTTCTGCGCTTTCGAAAATAATGGAAACCATTGTCGAGCTTTCTCAGAAATTGCACTATAAGAGTTGTTATAGACAGAGTTTCTTCAAACGAGTTCAAGATTAATTCAGGGGTACCGTAAAGTTGCGTTCTTTCACCTACTCTATTTCTTACTTTTTGGAACGACCTGTTGAATTAAACCTCCAACCATATCCGCTCTTTTGCAGACGAAAGCAGTATATCGTTCATATTCATTCAGATATAGGTAAAGCCTTTTACAGATTGATGCTATGAGGCAAAATATGAATGATACATTAAAAATCGACCTGAATACAATCTCTAAATGGGGTCGTGTGAAAAGGATCGATTTCAATGCTGGCAAAATACAGTGTTGCATATTGACACATGGACACCACGACCTCCATGCTACTTCGTGTGTTGCCATGGGTGGTATAAGTATTAATGAATCAGAAATTCTTGATGTTCTTGGCATGAAACGTCTACATATTTCATGTCGGAAACAAAGCATCCAAGTGTATCGGATTTTTAAATGAGGGCAGGAAATAATTCACACCATCTAGTGTACTTACTATTTATACCACCTACATCCGTCCAAAAATTGAATACATGTCTGGGCTGGCGTTTCAAGGTCTATTTTGGAGATACTAGACCGTTTATAGGAGAGGGCGGAAAAGTTCATCGGGGACAGTAGGGTATGTAACTCTATAGACTATAGCATCGTCGCAGTGTAAGGTGCATTACATTGTTCTACAATGATACTACAATGGATTTTGTTAGGATGAGATTAGGGACCTTGTTTCCGAAACCCGCACATTTTTACACACAACGCGTTTCCATCGAGAGCTGATCCGTTTGTATGTCGATTGGACAGCTGCACAACGTATTACAGGGAAATTCTTTCTTCAGCCGGACTGTTTGATTTTGGAATATTTCTGCAGAAGTCTTCCCCGACACCCTCAATGTGGAAAGGTTCTAATCGAACATACTCAAACACTATTCCCTCTTTTTCTCTCCCTATGATCTACTTTCCAGTTCCGGCACAATACGTTACCTGTCACAGGAATAGCGGTCATCCCCTGAGTCCTGGTCCGAATAAAAAAAACAGATACTTGTCCGGCTATGTGATGTAAGCACTGTATGTATGTATGTATATGTTAGTCTGGATAAGACACCCCACCTAATGTCAAATTTGTTTGGATTTGTATGTGGATTTTTACAATTTTCAAGTTTCACTCAAAAACTTGTTTTGACATACTAGGTGGGGTTTCTTATGCAAGGCCACATATACATACATACATATATATGTATGTATATATTTCCAAATGCCGATAACAATGCTAGAGGGTGTCGAAAATTGGAGCTTTTGAAAGGACCACTAAGAGCACGACATGAGAGTCTTACACAAAATTGAAAGAAAGTGCAAGTTCTCTTCTTAGTTATTTTTAATTTTCTCTAAGCTTGAGGTTCTTTGGTTTTTTATGCAAAATTAGTAGTATATTATTCAATATTTTACTAACCATACAAATACATACATATATATATATGTATATGAAGCGGAATGTGCGTTTGTTTATACTTTGTAGGAGATCAGACCTCTGGACCGATCTTCCCGAAATTTACACGATGCCTACCTTTATAACTTCGCGTTTGTGGACTAATTTTCATATGGAAAAGGTGGGCCAATTTTTGAAATTATCTTTGCATGATAAAAATAAAATAATTTTTTTAAAACTATGTATGATTTTAGACTGTTGCCATATGGTAAAAAATCATCTCAACGTATTAAAAATTTTTAAATATGCAATTGTTTTAAAAATAATATTTAAACGATTTAATTTTTTGTAAAGACTATTCATACTTTCGAAGTAAACTTAACATAAATTAAGTTCCAATAAATGGGTAATAACAAAAAAGTTAAATTCTTTAAAAACAATTGCCATTTAAAGGATTTTTTTAATTCTTTTTCAGAATTCAATTGTAGTTTATTTGCTCGGTTAGCTCTTATGGTTCCAGTAGACCAAATATTCTTTCTCTTAAAACTAGCATTAAATTTAAAGTTTTAAGTAATTTTAAAGCTGTGAAAAAACAGTTTGTAGTTCTTGTTTTCTGGAATAGTTTTTGCCAAATGGATTACAATATCAAAGCAAAGTCACAATTTCGGGCCACATAAAATTGTGTTCCCTGGCAACTTCAGTAATAGTAAAATATAATTAATTATGGTGAATGGGATGAAATTGCCTTCTTGTCATACATTCTACGAAAACTGGGTTTCTTCCAATACATATCAAGTCTCGGATACCGAATAGATCCAGTTATTATCGCTAGGACAACTCGTCGCTCCGTTTTTTTTATCATAGCTGACTGATTTGTTGTTTGAAATGTTTCATGAATGAAGTCTTCCGAATAGCATTCTAAGAAATATTTTATGGGAAGTTTCTCAGAAACAACTAAACTCCACTTCCGGTGTTACCCAGAAACATTTCCATCATCTGAAGTCCTTCATTTTTTTTAAATATATGTATGTATACGGAAGTTTGATATAGAACATTTCTTCAATTGCTATATTCCCAGTATTACGCTCATAATTATCTTCTTTTAATACTTCCTGCCTAATAAAAGATTTATGTATTTTGATCAAAGGTTTCTATTAAATCTTGCAAAATATCTGGTTCTTCTGCTTCTTCCATATCTGTTAAATTGCAGTCTTCGAAATTTACAAGGACTTTCTCAATGTTTTGCTGTAAAATGTAACTTAAAAAATTAAATTTTAAGAGAAGTATTTTTCTCACGTCATGTCCGTTATAAAAATCTGATCCACAGGTCAAAAATATTGCTGGCAACGAAATAGCGAAAGTGGTAACAAAGTCCTTAATTACTCTTTCTCCCTATTTTTGTCTGATAGAGCTACAGATTTCGCCATACGCATTATTTCCCGTTATATGACTCTATGTATATCCAAATCAATTAGGGCCGTGTTTGTATTGAAAACTTTTATTTGTATGATTAATGTTAATGATTCAAAATGCGAGTACTTTACATTGTGAAGATGAATACGAATGTGATGTGCATACGCAAATACATACATATAATCGATAGAATAAGTTTGCAACCAATCAACAATATATTGACCTCTCAGATTTTTCACCAGACATAAAATTCATAAATTATTTACGAAACCCAAAAATTTGTTGTCGGACTCCCTTAGCTTGGAAGTTCTAAGCTAAAAATGCAAATATGAATCTTCCCTTGTCTGTAAAAAATGTAGACGAAATGCATTTCATATGTGTTAATGAATAATTTAAGGTAGTATTATTGCCTACTGCTATTTATTCACACATCACTATATTATAACATATGAATTCCGTTTTATTCGATGCATAAGACATAAACGGGAGTAAATTACTTATGCTCAGAGAAAATGTATTGAAACAAAATACTGGTTTTTTTATGCATGCAATTGCCTATTACATGCAAATTCATATACGCGCATACATACATATGTATATACTTGCTTACGGTATTATTTAATATGTATAAACTCTCATTAGTTATAAGCACTGTTACATATTCTTTTTAGATTTTATTATTATACTTAAAATATTTTTACTGACTTCACTTGTCTTTACTGCCTCGCTGCGATCATACATACTTAAGACTTAATAAAGTAATCCGTGTAATAATTTTAATTTACGCAATTTAACTTAGCATAAAGTTAAATTCTCATACATAAATTTGGTGCCGAAACCCGGGAATTGATGCATAAATTGAAGCGTGCCTAGTGGAAGTTCAATAAAATAAATTTGAAGACTGGAAAACCAATAAAATGGCGGAATTACACCAACATATCGAGAACCAAAGAGATTTGTTACGGAACCTGAAGAAAACCGCTAAGCTTTATGATTTGCAAACGAATAAAACGCATGGATTTGCACAATCGGTTTTAGACGAAATAGAAGCGAATTTTGCAAAATTTAAAGAAGGTAATAGTCATTTATGTTCCATAGTCCATGAAAATACCATTAATACAGAAAATATTCCGTATTTCGAAGAAGATGTTTATTACCAGTTTCAGAAGGAATTTTTTACCCTTAAGGGTCTGTTGCTTGATTTCATGGAATCTTGTTATCTTCGTTCGCCTGGAATTCAATCCAGCACGTTCGCTGGTTCTGGTCATTCAAGAAATGAAACATTTTCGGTTCAGGCACGGTTACCGAAAATTGACTTGCCAATCTTTAGTGTACATTATTTAGCCTGGATGTCATACCAAGATATGTTTATTTCACTAGTGCATAATAATCCCAGCCTGTCTGATGTCCAAAAATTTTGTTTTTTGAAAACCTCTTGCAAGGAAACTCCACTGGATATCGTGAATGAATATCCAGCAACGGACGCTAGCTACACTTTAGCTTGGACAGCATTGCAAAATAGATATCACAATAAAAGGAAAATAGTTGATATTATTTTTAAAAAGTTATTTTCGATACCTGTTTCTGATGGCTCCGCCAAAAGCATTCAGTTAATTTTAGATACAACCCGCACTAGTATAGCTTCTACGCAGCTTAGAAGTAAATACTGAAGGTGAACATGCTATGCTTATATATATGACTGTGAATAAGCTGGACTTACAAATACGCAAGGAATGGGAGCAATCTCTAAAGGCGTCAACGGAAATTCCTCCAATAGGAGATTTATTCAAATTCCTAGAAGCAACATTTCGAACCTTAGAAACACTTTCTGATCAGGCCGATTCAAGTCCTAATGCAGTTCGTTTGTCATCAAAATCCTCACTAAATAATAACGGTAAAAGCAATTTTCGACGGTATGCAAACGCTGTTTCTACAAGCAACGACTCCAGCTGCCCCTGCTGCAATAAGCGTCATCTTCTTTTCAAATGTTTCAAGTTTGCTTCGTTAGCATCTGCTGCAAAGAAAGATTTTTTAAATTCAATGCGAATATGTAGAAATTGCTTAACACCTGGCCACTTTAGTAACAACTGTCGTGTAGTTTCTCGCTGTCAAGTCTGCCAACAGAATCACCATACAACAGTGCATA
Organism: Epicampocera succincta; assembly: GCA_932526305.1. NCBI lineage: Eukaryota > Metazoa > Arthropoda > Insecta > Diptera > Tachinidae > Epicampocera > Epicampocera succincta. The sequence continues at coordinate 21,021,788 of OW052035.1, forward strand.
ATGAATATTCGGCAACCCATTCAATTGCGAACTCACCTAATGAATCCGCTATGATTCGTGAACACCCCTCGTCTTCGCAAATACTTCAGAACGTCACTGCTCATGTAGTTGATAATTGCAAGAAATATAGTGGCAGGAAAAGGTCTCAAATTCTCTTAGCGACATTACGGGTCGTGCTAAAAACCTATCAAGGCGTCTTTGTCTTGCGGGCCCTCCTTGACCAATGTGCCCAGGCTACTTTTATCACCAAAAAGGTTGCGGACGCTCTAAAATTACCTTACACAAAGGATTTTGTAGAAATTAGCGGGGTTGGTGGACATCAACCCACGATTGTACGAAAACATGTTAATTTTACTATTTTCTCAAGAACCAACACTAATTTTAAGATCGATTGTGAGGCCTTAGTTTTACCAAAAATAACTGGATATCAACCTATGGCTATAAATGAGAAACTTTTACCTGATTTAAGTAAATTTTCGTTAGCTGATCCTTATTTCTCAGAACCTGGAGAAATTGATCTTTTGCTAGGAGGAGATATCTATGGAGATATCGTATTACCTCAACAACATACATTTAACAATGGTCCTTTTTTGCAATTGACACAATTCGGGTGGATAGTTTCGGGTCCTATTCCAGACAACAATTTACATCACAGTATTACTGTAAACGTTTGTTCTTTAGATAAACAATTACAGTCCTTTTGGGAACAGGAAGAACTGATAGAGAAGAGGGGTTTAACAGAAGAAGAAATTCTTTGTGAAGAACACTTCAAAGCTACTACTATACGTGATTCATCAGGACGTTATATGGTGTCTCTACCCTTTAAATCTCTTCTCAAGAGTAGCTTACTTCCCGTTTTTGCACAAACAGACTATACAGCACTTTCTCGCTTAAAAAGTATTGAAGCCAAATGTAAGATTAAGTAAGAAGAGTACGAACGGCTTGGTCATATGGAAAAGGTAGGCACTTATCCTCTTGACTTGGATAGGAATGGGTTCTTTTTGCCCCATCATGGTGTTTTAAGAGAAAACAGCTTGACAACCAAGTTGAGGGTTGTTTTCGACGGTAGCTGTAAGCGGTCAGCTCAGCCCTCGTTAAATGACGAACTGGCAGCTGGTCCTGCATTACAAAATGATCTGCCTACAATCATTAATCGGTGGAGACGTTTCAAAATTGGTTTTAGGGCAGATTTAGAAAAAATGTTTCGACAAATACTCGTAATACCGGAGCAACGAAAGTTTCAACAAATTCTTTGGAGAAATATGAGATCCGAAGAGATACTAATTTACCGGCTCTCAACGGTCACTTATGGTACAACATCTGCGCCTTTTCTTTCGATTAGAGTGTTACAACAGCTAGCACTAGACGAACAGGAAAAATATCCAATGGCTTGTAGCGTGCTCAACACAGATACTTATGTTGATGATGTTATTTCTGGGGCGGATAGTTTAGCAGAAGCTTACCAGTTGCATACTGAGCTATGTAACTTGCTAAATAAAGGTCAGTTTAATCTACGTAAATGGACAACAAACTCAAGAGAACTACTAGATTTGATTCCCGTAGACTTCAGGGAAACTTCCAACATATTCGAGTTGAATCAACCTAATACAGTAAAAGCTCTGGGTTTGAAGTGGGACATAGCAGATGACTGCTTTTCATTTGATATTAATTTTGATAATACATCAGTAGTTACAAAACGAAGCTTGTTATCAGATGCCACAAAACTTTACGATCCTCTAGGCTGGCTATCCCCTACCACAATTCTCGCAAAAATAGAATTTCAAAACCTATGGTTACTTGGTATTGATTGGAACGATCGCCTGCCCGAAGCTATGGAGAAAAAATGGTTAATATATCGCAATAATTTAAAACATCTGGAAAACATTAAAATTCCGCGTTGGATTGGAATGCGCAAGGAGGTTAAAGTTGAAATTCATGGGTTTTCCGACTCTTCTAAGCTAGCTTATGCAGCGGCAGTCTATGCAAAAACCAGTTCTGATTTGGGTACAAAAGTATATCTAATCCAGGCAAAAACTAAAGTGAGCCCTATAAAGCGGTTAACTATACCCAGAATGGAATTGTGTGGTGCCACTTTATTAGCTAAGCTAGTAGATAAAATAATTTCTTCACTTAATCAAAGAATTTCGAATGTTTACTATTGGACTGATAGCACAACTGTGCTTGAATGGATTCGTGGTCAGTCGTCTAAGTGGCCTGTATATGTTGGAAATCGAGTTGCCGAAATTCAACGCAGGTCTAATGCTTCTCAATGGCGATATATATCCACAAGTGAAAATCCTGCTGACTGCGCGTCCCGTGGTATACTACCCAGTGAATTGGCTGAACATGAATTATGGTGGCATGGTCCTAACTGGCTATCGGAACCATCAGAAAATTGGCCAAGACAACCTCAAATAAACTTAAATGAAATTGATAAAATTGCTGAACCGTCCTTAAATATACATGCAACTGCGACATATGTCAACCAATATCCAGATTTATTAACAAGATTTTCTTCTCTTGGTAAGCAGATACGTGTTGTTGCATACATATTTCGTTTTAAACATAACACTCAAGTTAATAAAACCCCGCAGATTGAAAGTAAGAAAGATGACAGGGTTTCTTTCAACCGAAGAGTTGAAATTTGCTAGATTCAGAATTGTACAAGTTTCACAACAAGTGGATTTTTCACATGAAATTTTTGAACTTAAACAGAAAGGTAAAATTATAAGGAACAATGCTCTAGCACAGTTGTGCCCATTTTTTGATGCATATCAAATACTTAGAGTTGGTGGTAGAATTCAAAATTCCGATCTTAGCTATGGGTCCAAACATCCAATTTTGCTAAAGAAGCAAAATCCATTGTCTAATCTAATCTTTCTAGATGCACATATTAAAACTCTACATGGTGGTTTGATCCAAATGCAAGCTTATGTCTCACGAGAATATTGGATACTATCCAGTAGAAGCATTGCAAAACGAAACTTGCGGAGATGTGTGACTTGTTTTAAATACAACGCAAAAGCAGCCCAGCAGATGATGGGAAACTTCCCTAGTGTTCGCCTCAGGCCGGCACGGCCATTCAAGCATAGTGGGGTCGATTATGCAGGTCCAATCGTCATTAAACAGTCAACTGCAAGAAATTCAGTGACCACAAAGGGTTATATATGTTTGTTTATTTGCATGGTTACGAAAGCGCGGCACTTGGAAGCAGCAACAAACATGTCAACTGATGCGTTTCTGGCAGCTTTTAGGCGTTTTGTGTCTCGTCGCGGCCCCTGTACTGATTTGTATTCAGACTGTGGTACCAACTTTGTTGGAGCTAACAAAGAGCTGCAAATTCTGTATAATCGCAGTAAGTCGGCAATCCCAGATGAAATATACAACAAACTGGCTGCGAATAGCACAAAGTGGCATTTCATACCTCCAGCCTCTCCAAACTTTGGTGGTCTTTGGGAGGCCGGCGTCAAATCCACTAAACACCATTTGAACAGAGTGATGCAGAATCGTATTCTAACATTTGAAGAGCTTACTACGCTGCTAGCTCAGATTGAAAGCTGTTTGAATTCAAGACCGTTATGCCCCCTATCTTCAGACCCATCTGACTGTCATGCGCTAACTCCTGCCCACTTGTTGATTGGGGAGCCTACGCTTTGTGTACCAGAAGAGGATTTGCTCGAGGTCAACATTGATCGATTGAATAGATGGAAAGTTGTTGAAAAGCTCAAACAGCATTTTTGGCGACGTTGGTCAAACGAATGGTTGTGCCGAATGCAAGCGAGACCTAAATGGCTTAAAATAACACAAAGTCCAAAAGTTGGAGATTTAGTGGTATTTTTCAATGAACGTGGTACTCCAGGAAACTGGCCGCTTGCTCGTATCAAGGATGTTCATCCTGGCAAAGACGGTTGTGTACGGGTGGTCACTCTATCCGCACATGGCAAAGTCTTCAAACGTCCAATTTCCAAAATTGCGCCTTTGCCGATGAATGATTGCTTTGATAATACAGAAAATGATGCCAACTCTAAACCATACGGTGATGACTCTCCCGCATTGTAAGCACTATCGCACTTAGTGGGGGAGAATGTTAATGAATAATTTAAGGTAGTATTATTGCCTACTGCTATTTATTCACACATCACTATATTATAACATATGAATGCCATTTTATTCGATGCATAAGACATAAATGAGAGTAAATTACTTATGCTCAGAGAAAATGTATTGAAACAAAATACTGGTTTTTTTTATGCATGCAATTGCCTATTACATGCAAATTCATATACGCGCATACATACATATGTATATACTTACTTACGGTATTATTTAATATGTATAAACTCTCATTAGTTATAAGCACTGTTACATATTCTTTTTAGATTTTATTATTATACTTAAAATATTTTTACTGACTTCACTTGTCTTTACTGCCTCGCTGCGATCATACATACTTAAGACTTAATAAAGTAATCCGTGTAATAATTTTAATTTACGCAATTTAACTTAGCATAAAGTTAAATTCTCATACATAAATTTGGTGCCGAAACCCGGGAATTGATGCATAAATTGAAGCGTGCCTAGTGGAAGTTCAATAAAATAAATTTGAAGACTGGAAAACCAATAAAATGGCGGAATTACACCAACATATCGAGAACCAAAGAGATTTGTTACGGAACCTGAAGAAAACCGCTAAGCTTTATGATTTGCAAACGAATAAAACGCATGGATTTGCACAATCGGTTTTAGACGAAATAGAAGCGAATTTTGCAAAATTTAAAGAAGGTAATAGTCATTTATGTTCCATAGTCCATGAAAATACCATTAATACAGAAAATATTCCGTATTTCGAAGAAGATGTTTATTACCAGTTTCAGAAGGAATTTTTTACCCTTAAGGGTCTGTTGCTTGATTTCATGAAATCTTGTGATCTTCGTTCGCCTGGAATTCAATCCAGCACGTTTGCTGGTTCTGGTCATTCAAGAAATGAAACATTTTCGGTTCAGGCACGGTTACCGAAAATTGACTTGCCAATCTTTAGTGGAGATTATTTAGCCTGGATGTCATACCAAGATATGTTTATTTCACTAGTGCATAATAATCCCAGCCTGTCTGATGTCCAAAAATTTTGTTTTTTGAAAACCTCTTGCAAGGAAACTCCACTGGATATCGTGAATGAATATCCAGCAACGGACGCTAGCTACACTTTAGCTTGGACAGCATTGCAAAATAGATATCACAATAAAAGGAAAATAGTTGATATTATTTTTAAAAAGTTATTTTCGATACCTGTTTCTGATGGCTCCGCCAAAAGCATTCAGTTAATTTTAGATACAACCCGCACTAGTATAGCGCTTCTACGCAGCTTAGAAGTAAATACTGAAGGTGAACATGCTATGCTTATATATATGACTGTGAATAAGCTGGACTTACAAATACGCAAGGAATGGGAGCAATCTCTAAAGGCGTCAACGGAAATTCCTCCAATAGGAGATTTATTCAAATTCCTAGAAGCAACATTTCGAACATTAGAAACACTTTCTGATCAGGCCGATTCAAGTCCTAATGCAGTTCGTTTGTCATCAAAATCCTCACTAAATAATAACGGTAAAAGCAATTTTCGACGGTATGCAAACGCTGTTTCTACAAGCAACGACTCCAACTGCCCCTGCTGCAATAAGCGTCATCTTCTTTTCAAATGTTTCAAGTTTGCTTCGTTAGCATCTGCTGCAAAGAAAGATTTTTTAAATTCAAAGCGAATATGTAGAAATTGCTTAACACCTGGCCACTTTAGTAACAACTGTCGTGTAGTTTCTCGCTGTCAAGTCTGCCAACAGAATCACCATACAACAGTGCATAATGAATATTCGGCAACCCATTCAATTGCGAACTCACCTACTGAATCCGCTATGATTCGTGAACACCCCTCGTCTTCGCAAATACTTCAGAACGTCACTGCTCATGTAGTTGATAATTGCAAGAAATATAGTGGCAGGAAAAGGTCTCAAATTCTCTTAGCGACATTACGGGTCGTGCTAAAAACCTATCAAGGCGTCTTTGTCTTGCGGGCCCTCCTTGACCAATGTGCCCAGGCTACTTTTATCACCAAAAAGGTTGCGGACGCTCTAAAATTACCTTACACAAAGGATTTTGTAGAAATTAGCGGGGTTGGTGGACATCAACCCACGATTGTACGAAAACATGTTAATTTTACTATTTTCTCAAGAACCAACACTAATTTTAAGATCGATTGTGAGGCCTTAGTTTTACCAAAAATAACTGGATATCAACCTATGGCTATAAATGAGAAACTTTTACCTGATTTAAGTAAATTTTCGTTAGCTGATCCTTATTTCTCAGAACCTGGAGAAATTGATCTTTTGCTAGGAGGAGATATCTATGGAGATATCGTATTACCTCAACAACATACATTTAACAATGGTCCTTTTTTGCAATTGACACAATTCGGGTGGATAGTTTCGGGTCCTATTCCAGACAACAATTTACATCACAGTATTACTGTAAACGTTTGTTCTTTAGATAAACAATTACAGTCCTTTTGGGAACAGGAAGAACTGATAGAGAAGAGGGGTTTAACAGAAGAAGAAATTCTTTGTGAAGAACACTTCAAAGCTACTACTATACGTGATTCATCAGGACGTTATATGGTGTCTCTACCCTTTAAATCTCTTCTCAAGAGTAGCTTACTTCCCGTTTTTGCACAAACAGACTATACAGCACTTTCTCGCTTAAAAATTATTGAAGCCAAATGTAAGATTAAGTAAGAAGAGTACGAACGGCTTGGTCATATGGAAAAGGTAGGCACTTATCCTCTTGACTTGGATAGGAATGGGTTCTTTTTGCCCCATCATGGTGTTTTAAGAGAAAACAGCTCGACAACCAAGTTGAGGGTTGTTTTCGACGGTAGCTGTAAGCGGTCAGCTCAGCCCTCGTTAAATGACGAACTGGCAGCTGGTCCTGCATTACAAAATGATCTGCCTACAATCATTAATCGGTGGAGACGTTTCAAAATTGGTTTTAGGGCAGATTTAGAAAAAATGTTTCGACAAATACTCGTAATACCGGAGCAACGAAAGTTTCAACAAATTCTTTGGAGAAATATGAGATCCGAAGAGATACTAATTTACCGGCTCTCAACGGTCACTTATGGTACAACATCTGCGCCTTTTCTTTCGATTAGAGTGTTACAACAGCTAGCACTAGACGAACAGGAAAAATATCCAATGGCTTGTAGCGTGCTCAACACAGATACTTATGTTGATGATGTTATTTCTGGGGCGGATAGTTTAGCAGAAGCTTACCAGTTGCATACTGAGCTATGTAGCTTGCTAAATAAATGTCAGTTTAATCTACGTAAATGGACAACAAACTCAAGAGAACTACTAGATTTGATTCCCGTAGACTTCAGGGAAACTTCCAACATATTCGAGTTGAATCAACCTAATACAGTAAAAGCTCTGGGTTTGAAGTGGGACATAGCAGATGACTGCTTTTCATTTGATATTAATTTTGATAATACATCAGTAGTTACAAAACGAAGCTTGTTATCAGATGCCACAAAACTTTACGATCCTCTAGGCTGGCTATCCCCTACCACAATTCTCGCAAAAATAGAATTTCAAAACCTATGGTTACTTGGTATTGATTGGAACGATCGCCTGCCCGAAGCTATGGAGAAAAAATGGTTAATATATCGCAATAATTTAAAACATCTGGAAAACATTAAAATTCCGCGTTGGATTGGAATGCGCAAGGAGGTTAAAGTTGAAATTCATGGGTTTTCCGACTCTTCTAAGCTAGCTTATGCAGCGGCAGTCTATGCAAAAACCAGTTCTGATTTGGGTACAAAAGTATATCTAATCCAGGCAAAAACTAAAGTGAGCCCTATAAAGCGGTTAACTATACCCAGAATGGAATTGTGTGGTGCCACTTTATTAGCTAAGCTAGTAGATAAAATAATTTCTTCACTTAATCAAAGAATTTCGAATGTTTACTATTGGACTGATAGCACAACTGTGCTTGCATGGATTCGTGGTCAGTCGTCTAAGTGGCCTGTATATGTTGGAAATCGAGTTGCCGAAATTCAACGCAGGTCTAATGCTTCTCAATGGCGATATATATCCACAAGTGAAAATCCTGCTGACTGCGCGTCCCGTGGTATACTACCCAGTGAATTGGCTGAACATGAATTATGGTGGCATGGTCCTAACTGGCTATCGGAACCATCAGAAAATTGGCCAAGACAACCTCAAATAAACTTAAATGAAATTGATAAAATTGCTGAACCGTCCTTAAATATACATGCAACTGCGACATATGTCAACCAATATCCAGATTTATTAACAAGATTTTCTTCTCTTGGTAAGCAGATACGTGTTGTTGCATACATATTTCGTTTTAAACATAACACTCAAGTTAATAAAAACCCGCAGATTGAAAGTAAGAAAGATGACAGGGTTTCTTTCAACCGAAGAGTTGAAATTTGCTAGATTCAGAATTGTACAAGTTTCACAACAAGTGGATTTTTCACATGAAATTTTTGAACTTAAACAGAAAGGTAAAATTATAAGGAACAATGCTCTAGCACAGTTGTGCCCATTTTTTGATGCATATCAAATACTTAGAGTTGGTGGTAGAATTCAAAATTCCGATCTTAGCTATGGGTCCAAACATCCAATTTTGCTAAAGAAGCAAAATCCATTGTCTAATCTAATCTTTCTAGATGCACATATTAAAACTCTACATGGTGGTTTGATCCAAATGCAAGCTTATGTCTCACGAGAATATTGGATACTATCCAGTAGAAGCATTGCAAAACGAAACTTGCGGAGATGTGTGACTTGTTTTAAATACAACGCAAAAGCAGCCCAGCAGATGATGGGAAACCTCCCTAGTGTTCGCCTCAGGCCGGCACGGCCATTCAAGCATAGTGGGGTCGATTATGCAGGTCCAATCGTCATTAAACAGTCAACTGCAAGAAATTCAGTGACCACAAAGGGTTATATATGTTTGTTTATTTGCATGGTTACGAAAGCGCTGCACTTGGAAGCAGCAACAAACATGTCAACTGATGCGTTTCTGGCAGCTTTTAGGCGTTTTGTGTCTCGTCGCGGCCCCTGTACTGATTTGTATTCAGACTGTGGTACCAACTTTGTTGGAGCTAACAAAGAGCTGCAAATTCTGTATAATCGCAGTAAGTCGGCAATCCCAGATGAAATATACAACAAACTGGCTGCGAATAGCACAAAGTGGCATTTCATACCTCCAGCCTCTCCAAACTTTGGTGGTCTTTGGGAGGCCGGCGTCAAATCCACTAAACACCATTTGAACAGAGTGATGCAGAATCGTATTCTAACATTTGAAGAGCTTACTACGCTGCTAGCTCAGATTGAAAGCTGTTTGAATTCAAGACCGTTATGCCCCCTATCTTCAGACCCATCTGACTGTCATGCGCTAACTCCTGCCCACTTGTTGATTGGGGAGCCTACGCTTTGTGTACCAGAAGAGGATTTGCTCGAGGTCAACATTGATCGATTGAATAGATGGAAAGTTGTTGAAAAGCTCAAACAGCATTTTTGGCGACGTTGGTCAAACGAATGGTTGTGCCGAATGCAAGCGAGACCTAAATGGCTTAAAATAACACAAAGTCCAAAAGTTGGAGATTTAGTGGTATTTTTCAATGAACGTGGTACTCCAGGAAACTGGCCGCTTGCTCGTATCAAGGATATTCATCCTGGCAAAGACGGTTGTGTACGGGTGGTCACTCTATCCGCACATGGCAAAGTCTTCAAACGTCCAATTTCCAAAATTGCGCCTTTGCCGATGAATGATTGCTTTGATAATACAGAAAATGATGCCAACTCTAAACCATACGGTGATGACTCTCCCGCATTGTAAGCACTATCGCACTTAGTGGGGGAGAATGTTAATGAATAATTTAAGGTAGTATTATTGCCTACTGCTATTTATTCACACATCACTATATTATAACATATGAATGCCGTTTTATTCGATGCATAAGACATAAACGAGAGTAAATTACTTATGCTCAGAGAAAATGTATTGAAACAAAATACTGGTTTTTTTATGCATGCAATTGCCTATTACATGCAAATTCATATACGCGCATACATACATATGTATATACTTACTTACGGTATTATTTAATATGTATAAACTCTCATTAGTTATAAGCACTGTTACATATTCTTTTTAGATTTTATTATTATACTTAAAATATTTTTACTGACTTCACTTGTCTTTACTGCCTCGCTGCGATCATACATACTTAAGACTTAATAAAGTAATCCGTGTAATAATTTTAATTTACGCAATTTAACTTAGCATAAAGTTAAATTCTCATACATAAATTTGGTGCCGAAACCCGGGAATTGATGCATAAATTGAAGCGTGCCTAGTGGAAGTTCAATAAAATAAATTTGAAGACTGGAAAACCAATAAAATGGCGGAATTACACCAACATATCGAGAACCAAAGAGATTTGTTACGGAACCTGAAGAAAACCGCTAAGCTTTATGATTTGCAAACGAATAAAACGCATGGATTTGCACAATCGGTTTTAGACGAAATAGAAGCGAATTTTGCAAAATTTAAAGAAGGTAATAGTCATTTATGTTCCATAGTCCATGAAAATACCATTAATACAGAAAATATTCCGTATTTCGAAGAAGATGTTTATTACCAGTTTCAGAAGGAATTTTTTACCCTTAAGGGTCTGTTGCTTGATTTCATGGAATCTTGTGATCTTCGTTCGCCTGGAATTCAATCCAGCACGTTTGCTGGTTCTGGTCATTCAAGAAATGAAACATTTTCGGTTCAGGCACGGTTACCGAAAATTGACTTGCCAATCTTTAGTGAAGATTATTTAGCCTGGATGTCATACCAAGATATGTTTATTTCACTAGTGCATAATAATCCCAGCCTGTCTGATGTCCAAAAATTTTGTTTTTTGAAAACCTCTTGCAAGGAAACTCCACTGGATATCGTGAATGAATATCCAGCAACGGACGCTAGCTACACTTTAGCTTGGACAGCATTGCAAAATAGATATCACAATAAAAGGAAAATAGTTGATATTATTTTTAAAAAGTTATTTTCGATACCTGTTTCTGATGGCTCCGCCAAAAGCATTCAGTTAATTTTAGATACAACCCGCACTAGTATAGCGCTTCTACGCAGCTTAGAAGTAAATACTGAAGGTGAACATGCTATGCTTATATATATGACTGTGAATAAGCTGGACTTACAAATACGCAAGGAATGGGAGCAATCTCTAAAGGCGTCAACGGAAATTCCTCCAATAGGAGATTTATTCAAATTCCTAGAAGCAACATTTCGAACATTAGAAACACTTTCTGATCAGGCCGATTCAAGTCCTAATGCAGTTCGTTTGTCATCAAAATCCTCACTAAATAATAACGGTAAAAGCAATTTTCGACGGTATGCAAACGCTGTTTCTACAAGCAACGACTCCAACTGCCCCTGCTGCAATAAGCGTCATCTTCTTTTCAAATGTTTCAAGTTTGCTTCGTTAGCATCTGCTGCAAAGAAAGATTTTTTAAATTCAAAGCGAATATGTAGAAATTGCTTAACACCTGGCCACTTTAGTAACAACTGTCGTGTAGTTTCTCGCTGTCAAGTCTGCCAACAGAATCACCATACAACAGTGCATAATGAATATTCGGCAACCCATTCAATTGCGAACTCACCTACTGAATCCGCTATGATTCGTGAACACCCCTCGTCTTCGCAAATACTTCAGAACGTCACTGCTCATGTAGTTGATAATTGCAAGAAATATAGTGGCAGGAAAAGGTCTCAAATTCTCTTAGCGACATTACGGGTCGTGCTAAAAACCTATCAAGGCGTCTTTGTCTTGCGGGCCCTCCTTGACCAATGTGCCCAGGCTACTTTTATCACCAAAAAGGTTGCGGACGCTCTAAAATTACCTTACACAAAGGATTTTGTAGAAATTAGCGGGGTTGGTGGACATCAACCCACGATTGTACGAAAACATGTTAATTTTACTATTTTCTCAAGAACCAACACTAATTTTAAGATCGATTGTGAGGCCTTAGTTTTACCAAAAATAACTGGATATCAACCTATGGCTATAAATGAGAAACTTTTACCTGATTTAAGTAAATTTTCGTTAGCTGATCCTTATTTCTCAGAACCTGGAGAAATTGATCTTTTGCTAGGAGGAGATATCTATGGAGATATCGTATTACCTCAACAACATACATTTAACAATGGTCCTTTTTTGCAATTGACACAATTCGGGTGGATAGTTTCGGGTCCTATTCCAGACAACAATTTACATCACAGTATTACTGTAAACGTTTGTTCTTTAGATAAACAATTACAGTCCTTTTGGGAACAGGAAGAACTGATAGAGAAGAGGGGTTTAACAGAAGAAGAAATTCTTTGTGAAGAACACTTCAAAGCTACTACTATACGTGATTCATCAGGACGTTATATGGTGTCTCTACCCTTTAAATCTCTTCTCAAGAGTAGCTTACTTCCCGTTTTTGCACAAACAGACTATACAGCACTTTCTCGCTTAAAAAGTATTGAAGCCAAATGTAAGATTAAGTAAGAAGAGTACGAACGGCTTGGTCATATGGAAAAGGTAGGCACTTATCCTCTTGACTTGGATAGGAATGGGTTCTTTTTGCCCCATCATGGTGTTTTAAGAGAAAACAGCTTGACAACCAAGTTGAGGGTTGTTTTCGACGGTAGCTGTAAGCGGTCAGCTCAGCCCTCGTTAAATGACGAACTGGCAGCTGGTCCTGCATTACAAAATGATCTGCCTACAATCATTAATCGGTGGAGACGTTTCAAAATTGGTTTTAGGGCAGATTTAGAAAAAATGTTTCGACAAATACTCGTAATACCGGAGCAACGAAAGTTTCAACAAATTCTTTGGAGAAATATGAGATCCGAAGAGATACTAATTTACCGGCTCTCAACGGTCACTTATGGTACAACATCTGCGCCTTTTCTTTCGATTAGAGTGTTACAACAGCTAGCACTAGACGAACAGGAAAAATATCCAATGGCTTGTAGCGTGCTCAACACAGATACTTATGTTGATGATGTTATTTCTGGGGCGGATAGTTTAGCAGAAGCTTACCAGTTGCATACTGAGCTATGTAGCTTGCTAAATAAATGTCAGTTTAATCTACGTAAATGGACAACAAACTCAAGAGAACTACTAGATTTGATTCCCGTAGACTTCAGGGAAACTTCCAACATATTCGAGTTGAATCAACCTAATACAGTAAAAGCTCTGGGTTTGAAGTGGGACATAGCAGATGACTGCTTTTCATTTGATATTAATTTTGATAATACATCAGTAGTTACAAAACGAAGCTTGTTATCAGATGCCACAAAACTTTACGATCCTCTAGGCTGGCTATCCCCTACCACAATTCTCGCAAAAATAGAATTTCAAAACCTATGGTTACTTGGTATTGATTGGAACGATCGCCTGCCCGAAGCTATGGAGAAAAAATGGTTAATATATCGCAATAATTTAAAACATCTGGAAAACATTAAAATTCCGCGTTGGATTGGAATGCGCAAGGAGGTTAAAGTTGAAATTCATGGGTTTTCCGACTCTTCTAAGCTAGCTTATGCAGCGGCAGTCTATGCAAAAACCAGTTCTGATTTGGGTACAAAAGTATATCTAATCCAGGCAAAAACTAAAGTGAGCCCTATAAAGCGGTTAACTATACCCAGAATGGAATTGTGTGGTGCCACTTTATTAGCTAAGCTAGTAGATAAAATAATTTCTTCACTTAATCAAAGAATTTCGAATGTTTACTATTGGACTGATAGCACAACTGTGCTTGCATGGATTCGTGGTCAGTCGTCTAAGTGGCCTGTATATGTTGGAAATCGAGTTGCCGAAATTCAACGCAGGTCTAATGCTTCTCAATGGCGATATATATCCACAAGTGAAAATCCTGCTGACTGCGCGTCCCGTGGTATACTACCCAGTGAATTGGCTGAACATGAATTATGGTGGCATGGTCCTAACTGGCTATCGGAACCATCAGAAAATTGGCCAAGACAACCTCAAATAAACTTAAATGAAATTGATAAAATTGCTGAACCGTCCTTAAATATACATGCAACTGCGACATATGTCAACCAATATCCAGATTTATTAACAAGATTTTCTTCTCTTGGTAAGCAGATACGTGTTGTTGCATACATATTTCGTTTTAAACATAACACTCAAGTTAATAAAAACCCGCAGATTGAAAGTAAGAAAGATGACAGGGTTTCTTTCAACCGAAGAGTTGAAATTTGCTAGATTCAGAATTGTACAAGTTTCACAACAAGTGGATTTTTCACATGAAATTTTTGAACTTAAACAGAAAGGTAAAATTATAAGGAACAATGCTCTAGCACAGTTGTGCCCATTTTTTGATGCATATCAAATACTTAGAGTTGGTGGTAGAATTCAAAATTCCGATCTTAGCTATGGGTCCAAACATCCAATTTTGCTAAAGAAGCAAAATCCATTGTCTAATCTAATCTTTCTAGATGCACATATTAAAACTCTACATGGTGGTTTGATCCAAATGCAAGCTTATGTCTCACGAGAATATTGGATACTATCCAGTAGAAGCATTGCAAAACGAAACTTGCGGAGATGTGTGACTTGTTTTAAATACAACGCAAAAGCAGCCCAGCAGATGATGGGAAACCTCCCTAGTGTTCGCCTCAGGCCGGCACGGCCATTCAAGCATAGTGGGGTCGATTATGCAGGTCCAATCGTCATTAAACAGTCAACTGCAAGAAATTCAGTGACCACAAAGGGTTATATATGTTTGTTTATTTGCATGGTTACGAAAGCGCTGCACTTGGAAGCAGCAACAAACATGTCAACTGATGCGTTTCTGGCAGCTTTTAGGCGTTTTGTGTCTCGTCGCGGCCCCTGTACTGATTTGTATTCAGACTGTGGTACCAACTTTGTTGGAGCTAACAAAGAGCTGCAAATTCTGTATAATCGCAGTAAGTCGGCAATCCCAGATGAAATATACAACAAACTGGCTGCGAATAGCACAAAGTGGCATTTCATACCTCCAGCCTCTCCAAACTTTGGTGGTCTTTGGGAGGCCGGCGTCAAATCCACTAAACACCATTTGAACAGAGTGATGCAGAATCGTATTCTAACATTTGAAGAGCTTACTACGCTGCTAGCTCAGATTGAAAGCTGTTTGAATTCAAGACCGTTATGCCCCCTATCTTCAGACCCATCTGACTGTCATGCGCTAACTCCTGCCCACTTGTTGATTGGGGAGCCTACGCTTTGTGTACCAGAAGAGGATTTGCTCGAGGTCAACATTGATCGATTGAATAGATGGAAAGTTGTTGAAAAGCTCAAACAGCATTTTTGGCGACGTTGGTCAAACGAATGGTTGTGCCGAATGCAAGCGAGACCTAAATGGCTTAAAATAACACAAAGTCCAAAAGTTGGAGATTTAGTGGTATTTTTCAATGAACGTGGTACTCCAGGAAACTGGCCGCTTGCTCGTATCAAGGATATTCATCCTGGCAAAGACGGTTGTGTACGGGTGGTCACTCTATCCGCACATGGCAAAGTCTTCAAACGTCCAATTTCCAAAATTGCGCCTTTGCCGATGAATGATTGCTTTGATAATACAGAAAATGATGCCAACTCTAAACCATACGGTGATGACTCTCCCGCATTGTAAGCACTATCGCACTTAGTGGGGGAGAATGTTAATGAATAATTTAAGGTAGTATTATTGCCTACTGCTATTTATTCACACATCACTATATTATAACATATGAATGCCGTTTTATTCGATGCATAAGACATAAACGAGAGTAAATTACTTATGCTCAGAGAAAATGTATTGAAACAAAATACTGGTTTTTTTATGCATGCAATTGCCTATTACATGCAAATTCATATACGCGCATACATACATATGTATATACTTACTTACGGTATTATTTAATATGTATAAACTCTCATTAGTTATAAGCACTGTTACATATTCTTTTTAGATTTTATTATTATACTTAAAATATTTTTACTGACTTCACTTGTCTTTACTGCCTCGCTGCGATCATACATACTTAAGACTTAATAAAGTAATCCGTGTAATAATTTTAATTTACGCAATTTAACTTAGCATAAAGTTAAATTCTCATACATAAATTTGGTGCCGAAACCCGGGAATTGATGCATAAATTGAAGCGTGCCTAGTGGAAGTTCAATAAAATAAATTTGAAGACTGGAAAACCAATAAAATGGCGGAATTACACCAACATATCGAGAACCAAAGAGATTTGTTACGGAACCTGAAGAAAACCGCTAAGCTTTATGATTTGCAAACGAATAAAACGCATGGATTTGCACAATCGGTTTTAGACGAAATAGAAGCGAATTTTGCAAAATTTAAAGAAGGTAATAGTCATTTATGTTCCATAGTCCATGAAAATACCATTAATACAGAAAATATTCCGTATTTCGAAGAAGATGTTTATTACCAGTTTCAGAAGGAATTTTTTACCCTTAAGGGTCTGTTGCTTGATTTCATGGAATCTTGTGATCTTCGTTCGCCTGGAATTCAATCCAGCACGTTTGCTGGTTCTGGTCATTCAAGAAATGAAACATTTTCGGTTCAGGCACGGTTACCGAAAATTGACTTGCCAATCTTTAGTGAAGATTATTTAGCCTGGATGTCATACCAAGATATGTTTATTTCACTAGTGCATAATAATCCCAGCCTGTCTGATGTCCAAAAATTTTGTTTTTTGAAAACCTCTTGCAAGGAAACTCCACTGGATATCGTGAATGAATATCCAGCAACGGACGCTAGCTACACTTTAGCTTGGACAGCATTGCAAAATAGATATCACAATAAAAGGAAAATAGTTGATATTATTTTTAAAAAGTTATTTTCGATACCTGTTTCTGATGGCTCCGCCAAAAGCATTCAGTTAATTTTAGATACAACCCGCACTAGTATAGCGCTTCTACGCAGCTTAGAAGTAAATACTGAAGGTGAACATGCTATGCTTATATATATGACTGAGAATAAGCTGGACTTACAAATACGCAAGGAATGGGAGCAATCTCTAAAGGCGTCAACGGAAATTCCTCCAATAGGAGATTTATTCAAATTCCTAGAAGCAACATTTCGAACATTAGAAACACTTTCTGATCAGGCCGATTCAAGTCCTAATGCAGTTCGTTTGTCATCAAAATCCTCACTAAATAATAACGGTAAAAGCAATTTTCGACGGTATGCAAACGCTGTTTCTACAAGCAACGACTCCAACTGCCCCTGCTGCAATAAGCGTCATCTTCTTTTCAAATGTTTCAAGTTTGCTTCGTTAGCATCTGCTGCAAAGAAAGATTTTTTAAATTCAAAGCGAATATGTAGAAATTGCTTAACACCTGGCCACTTTAGTAACAACTGTCGTGTAGTTTCTCGCTGTCAAGTCTGCCAACAGAATCACCATACAACAGTGCATAATGAATATTCGGCAACCCATTCAATTGCGAACTCACCTACTGAATCCGCTATGATTCGTGAACACCCCTCGTCTTCGCAAATACTTCAGAACGTCACTGCTCATGTAGTTGATAATTGCAAGAAATATAGTGGCAGGAAAAGGTCTCAAATTCTCTTAGCGACATTACGGGTCGTGCTAAAAACCTATCAAGGCGTCTTTGTCTTGCGGGCCCTCCTTGACCAATGTGCCCAGGCTACTTTTATCACCAAAAAGGTTGCGGACGCTCTAAAATTACCTTACACAAAGGATTTTGTAGAAATTAGCGGGGTTGGTGGACATCAACCCACGATTGTACGAAAACATGTTAATTTTACTATTTTCTCAAGAACCAACACTAATTTTAAGATCGATTGTGAGGCCTTAGTTTTACCAAAAATAACTGGATATCAACCTATGGCTATAAATGAGAAACTTTTACCTGATTTAAGTAAATTTTCGTTAGCTGATCCTTATTTCTCAGAACCTGGAGAAATTGATCTTTTGCTAGGAGGAGATATCTATGGAGATATCGTATTACCTCAACAACATACATTTAACAATGGTCCTTTTTTGCAATTGACACAATTCGGGTGGATAGTTTCGGGTCCTATTCCAGACAACAATTTACATCACAGTATTACTGTAAACGTTTGTTCTTTAGATAAACAATTACAGTCCTTTTGGGAACAGGAAGAACTGATAGAGAAGAGGGGTTTAACAGAAGAAGAAATTCTTTGTGAAGAACACTTCAAAGCTACTACTATACGTGATTCATCAGGACGTTATATGGTGTCTCTACCCTTTAAATCTCTTCTCAAGAGTAGCTTACTTCCCGTTTTTGCACAAACAGACTATACAGCACTTTCTCGCTTAAAAATTATTGAAGCCAAATGTAAGATTAAGTAAGAAGAGTACGAACGGCTTGGTCATATGGAAAAGGTAGGCACTTATCCTCTTGACTTGGATAGGAATGGGTTCTTTTTGCCCCATCATGGTGTTTTAAGAGAAAACAGCTCGACAACCAAGTTGAGGGTTGTTTTCGACGGTAGCTGTAAGCGGTCAGCTCAGCCCTCGTTAAATGACGAACTGGCAGCTGGTCCTGCATTACAAAATGATCTGCCTACAATCATTAATCGGTGGAGACGTTTCAAAATTGGTTTTAGGGCAGATTTAGAAAAAATGTTTCGACAAATACTCGTAATACCGGAGCAACGAAAGTTTCAACAAATTCTTTGGAGAAATATGAGATCCGAAGGGATACTAATTTACCGGCTCTCAACGGTCACTTATGGTACAACATCTGCGCCTTTTCTTTCGATTAGAGTGTTACAACAGCTAGCACTAGACGAACAGGAAAAATATCCAATGGCTTGTAGCGTGCTCAACACAGATACTTATGTTGATGATGTTATTTCTGGGGCGGATAGTTTAGCAGAAGCTTACCAGTTGCATACTGAGCTATGTAGCTTGCTAAATAAAGGTCAGTTTAATCTACGTAAATGGACAACAAACTCAAGAGAACTACTAGATTTGATTCCCGTAGACTTCAGGGAAACTTCCAACATATTCGAGTTGAATCAACCTAATACAGTAAAAGCTCTGGGTTTGAAGTGGGACATAGCAGATGACTGCTTTTCATTTGATATTAATTTTGATAATACATCAGTAGTTACAAAACGAAGCTTGTTATCAGATGCCACAAAATTTTACGATCCTCTAGGCTGGCTATCCCCTACCACAATTCTCGCAAAAATAGAATTTCAAAACCTATGGTTACTTGGTATTGATTGGAACGATCGCCTGCCCGAAGCTATGGAGAAAAAATGGTTAATATATCGCAATAATTTAAAACATCTGGAAAACATTAAAATTCCGCGTTGGATTGGAATGCGCAAGGAGGTTAAAGTTGAAATTCATGGGTTTTCCGACTCTTCTAAGCTAGCTTATGCAGCGGCAGTCTATGCAAAAACCAGTTCTGATTTGGGTACAAAAGTATATCTAATCCAGGCAAAAACTAAAGTGAGCCCTATAAAGCGGTTAACTATACCCAGAATGGAATTGTGTGGTGCCACTTTATTAGCTAAGCTAGTAGATAAAATAATTTCTTCACTTAATCAAAGAATTTCGAATGTTTACTATTGGACTGATAGCACAACTGTGCTTGCATGGATTCGTGGTCAGTCGTCTAAGTGGCCTGTATATGTTGGAAATCGAGTTGCCGAAATTCAACGCAGGTCTAATGCTTCTCAATGGCGATATATATCCACAAGTGAAAATCCTGCTGACTGCGCGTCCCGTGGTATACTACCCAGTGAATTGGCTGAACATGAATTATGGTGGCATGGTCCTAACTGGCTATCGGAACCATCAGAAAATTGGCCAAGACAACCTCAAATAAACTTAAATGAAATTGATAAAATTGCTGAACCGTCCCACAGTGGCACCCGTAGAGCAAACGAGGTTGCAAAAATCAAAATTTTCATGTGCGCCTGCGAAATTTTAAATGAATCCATCTTATAGTAAACTTTTCAACGATCTCAAATATGCTACTCTTAACAATATCAGATTTTTAGTTTAGAAGACATAACTGTTCAAAGTTAACCAATTTTCGGATTTAAAAAAAACACACAATTTTTAGGTAGTTTGATCCGATTTCAGGTGTAATATCACGAAAACTAGGCAAAGAATAGTATTTTTTTTTGTTTTTAGTGATTGATGTGCTTATTAAATGTATAACAATAAAAAAAATTGTGCTGTTTGCTTTGTGTTTCTCTAGGTAAATCAGTATTTAAAAACTATCCATTTTTTCACTATTCTTCAACTTTGACGGAAAATAAAAAAAATTTACCTTTTTTTACCTCCGCCATATTTTCAAAATATGTTCTTTAACTAGTCTTTTACATAACTCAAAAGGTTTTATCTGCCTTTACGTGCCTATTTGGCTTCTACAGGTAAAAAACGTTAAAAAGACATGGTTGCAGAAATTGTATGGCGGGCATCCCTTACATGCCTTGACTGACAGTTACTTTGATGTAATAGTTTGAAAATTGCATTTTGAGTCAGTTGTCTACCTGAGAGCCTCTGGCGAAAAATTTGGTCCTAATATTCCGTTACAGACACAAGATGCACAAAAAACTACTCATTGAAATAAGCAGGTACGCACCTCACTTAAAAATTATTTTTGGCGTACATATGGTGAAGAACAATACTGACTTATGGTACAGGTAGGCACAAATCTCATTTGGCTACGTGCATAATATCAAAACTGTATAATTCAGCCCAAATGCATATGTATGCATGTAACAGGTACATTTGTAGACATGGTAGCATAGGCCTATATATTGCAAAACAAGCTTAATGCCTGCATTAGTCTACGACTGAAAGTTGGCGAAACAAGTATTGAAAACATGGCGTTGAACAATTTAAAACTATTTGAACTGTTTAGAAAGTCAATTACACCAACGTGTTTCGCGGAAGCTGCTTTAGAAGAACTCGATAGCTTATACGGAAATATTGAGAGAAGCAAAAGTATAAAAAATAATCTTTGTATGATACATGCCAAAATTAAGACAAAATGGGTGAAATGCAATCGAACCATTAACATCTTCAACTCCAAATACGAGGACTGGCTTAATGAAGACACCATCCTGGATATATTGGCAGTAGATAAACCCTCCACATCAACCAGAGGAGAAAAAGGAAGGCCAAAAAAAAGTATGGAGGAGTGTTCAATTTTCACAAGAAAGAGGAAACTTGCCGATGCCACCAATGACTTGACCACGAAGGATTTATCGGATGCGCTGTCTATTAAATACATAAAGGATAGTGAACGAGTTAGGTCGCAGATTACAAAATCTGTTGCTGATGCAAGCCCACTGCGACTAAAAAGGATTAAGGAAAGCATTCCCACTCCCACAAACGCACATATTAAAAAGTATAGTTCCGAAGAAGCCTTGGCTCTGTTTTTGGACTTAGAACTTTCCAAAGAGAAATATGAGATACTACGGGCATCTTTAATGCGACACGGGGCTGACCTTTTCCCCGGATACAAGCATATTACGCAAGCCAAAATAAATTCACGACCATTGCGTACGGAGTTTACGGAAGTCTCTGCGAAAGCCAATCTGCAGGATCTTATGGACCATACAGCAAAACGGTTGTTGGAAAGTCTTCCTGAAAATGAGGTGGAAATTCTTCCTCAGAAACTAACATTGATCAGCAAATGGGGCTGCGATGGATCATCCGGACAAAGCGTTTATAAGCAAAGGATATCTTCCGATGACACTACAATATCTGACGGAAATATGTTTATGGCATCTGTTGTTCCATTGCGGCTAAAATCTGATGTTTCCCTACACTGGAAAAATCATCGACCGTCATCAGTGCATTATTGCCGACCAATAATGTTTCAGTTTGCAAAGGAATCGGCAGAACTCATAAGGACCACGGTGAAGGACATTGAAGAACAAATAAGCAAGATTAAGCATACAAAATTGCAAATTGGAGAAGGAAAATATATTGAATGTAGTTACGAGTTCCACCTGACCATGGTTGACGGAAAAGTCGTAAACGAACTGACAGGAACAACCTCAACATTGACATGCCCGATTTGCAAAAAGAGTCAGAAGAACTTCGGTAATTTAAACGATTCTACAAACGAGGAGAATTACGAATATGGAATGTCACCATTGCACGCAAGGATAAGGTGTATGGAGTTCTTGCTAAAACTGGCGTATACCCTACCACAACAAGATGAAAACATCGATGAAAATACATCAATTAAGGATAAGGAAAAGATCAGAAAGAAGCAAATAAAGAATGCTTTTTGGAAACAACTTGGACTAAAAGTAGACTGCCCCAAGTGTGGATACGGTAACTCAAACGATGGAAACACTTCAAGGAGATTTTTTGCAAATGATGAGGCAGTAACTAGAATCACTGGAATTGACAATGAAATCGTCAAAAGATTGGGAACGATCTTGAATGTTTTAAACTGCCAAGAAAGTGTTAATTCTACAAAATTTGGAGAATATGCATCGGAAACTGCATCTCTTTTAGCAAAAATTTATCCACAGAAGAAGTTGACCCCGACCGTCCATAAAATATTGGCGCATGCCAAAGATATAATTGAGTACCAGTCTTTGCCAATTGGAGAGCTTTCTGAAGAAGCGCAGGAGTCTCTTAACAAATTTTACAAAAAATATAGATTGCAGAACACGTTCAAAGCATCAAGGGTGAGGCAAAATGAGGACCTCTTCAACATGTTAGCAGCATCTTCCGATCCACTTATTTCTTCCCTGCGGCATGTGAAGACACGAAAAGAACTACAATGGAATTATACTTTAGAAATGATTAGTCTTTTAGATATACCTTCTGTTACGAATTGTGATGAATATTTTACAGAAAATTCAAAAAATTAATTGAAAAAAAATTTGTTTAATTTGTTGGCTAATAACTTTAAAACAGAAAAAGCTTTCAAAAGAACTAAGAAATATAAGATTGGTAAAAATAATTTGATTTTGTTACCATAAAATAGATGAGTTAGAAAAAAATTAGAGTTTAGAAATGATTTGTATTTTAGACATACTTTGTCTTACCAAGAAAATGAATATTTTACAGAAAATTGAAAAAATCATTTAAAAAAAAACTCTTTTGTTGTAATTTTTTAGGTAATATCTTAAAACATGAAAAGCTTACAAAAGAACTACAAAAAAATATAAAATTCTTAACAAAAATTTTTTTGTTACCAAAACTTGGATTTTTTCACAAATTTTAACTTTGAAAACCCATAAGTAAGCACCTATAAGGTGTAGCGTCCACTCCAACCGCTCATTTTATAGGTTGAACAATTATCTATGACATGCAATTTAAATTATTCGATTATCTTGTTCGGTTCAAAAGATATGATTTTTGCAACGAAAAAAGTCAAATGGCGCCACTGTGCGTCCTTAAATATACATGCAACTGCGACATATGTCAACCAATATCCAGATTTATTAACAAGATTTTCTTCTCTTGGTAAGCAGATACGTGTTGTTGCATACATATTTCGTTTTAAACATAACACTCAAGTTAATAAAAACCCGCAGATTGAAAGTAAGAAAGATGACAGGGTTTCTTTCAACCGAAGAGTTGAAATTTGCTAGATTCAGAATTGTACAAGTTTCACAACAAGTGGATTTTTCACATGAAATTTTTGAACTTAAACAGAAAGGTAAAATTATAAGGAACAATGCTCTAGCACAGTTGTGCCCATTTTTTGATGCATATCAAATACTTAGAGTTGGTGGTAGAATTCAAAATTCCGATCTTAGCTATGGGTCCAAACATCCAATTTTGCTAAAGAAGCAAAATCCATTGTCTAATCTAATCTTTCTAGATGCACATATTAAAACTCTACATGGTGGTTTGATCCAAATGCAAGCTTATGTCTCACGAGAATATTGGATACTATCCAGTAGAAGCATTGCAAAACGAAACTTGCGGAGATGTGTGACTTGTTTTAAATACAACGCAAAAGCAGCCCAGCAGATGATGGGAAACCTCCCTAGTGTTCGCCTCAGGCCGGCACGGCCATTCAAGCATAGTGGGGTCGATTATGCAGGTCCAATCGTCATTAAACAGTCAACTGCAAGAAATTCAGTGACCACAAAGGGTTATATATGTTTGTTTATTTGCATGGTTACGAAAGCGCTGCACTTGGAAGCAGCAACAAACATGTCAACTGATGCGTTTCTGGCAGCTTTTAGGCGTTTTGTGTCTCGTCGCGGCCCCTGTACTGATTTGTATTCAGACTGTGGTACCAACTTTGTTGGAGCTAACAAAGAGCTGCAAATTCTGTATAATCGCAGTAAGTCGGCAATCCCAGATGAAATATACAACAAACTGGCTGCGAATAGCACAAAGTGGCATTTCATACCTCCAGCCTCTCCAAACTTTGGTGGTCTTTGGGAGGCCGGCGTCAAATCCACTATACACCATTTGAACAGAGTGATGCAGAATCGTATTCTAACATTTGAAGAGCTTACTACGCTGCTAGCTCAGATTGAAAGCTGTTTGAATTCAAGACCGTTATGCCCCCTATCTTCAGACCCATCTGACTGTCATGCGCTAACTCCTGCCCACTTGTTGATTGGGGAGCCTACGCTTTGTGTACCAGAAGAGGATTTGCTCGAGGTCAACATTGATCGATTGAATAGATGGAAAGTTGTTGAAAAGCTCAAACAGCATTTTTGGCGACGTTGGTCAAACGAATGGTTGTGCCGAATGCAAGCGAGACCTAAATGGCTTAAAATAACACAAAGTCCAAAAGTTGGAGATTTAGTGGTATTTTTCAATGAACGTGGTACTCCAGGAAACTGGCCGCTTGCTCGTATCAAGAATATTCATCCTGGCAAAGACGGTTGTGTACGGGTGGTCACTCTATCCGCACATGGCAAAGTCTTCAAACGTCCAATTTCCAAAATTGCGCCTTTGCCGATGAATGATTGCTTTGATAATACAGAAAATGATGCCAACTCTAAACCATACGGTGATGACTCTCCCGCATTGTAAGCACTATCGCACTTAGTGGGGGAGAATGTTAATGAATAATTTAAGGTAGTATTATTGCCTACTGCTATTTATTCACACATCACTATATTATAACATATGAATGCCGTTTTATTCGATGCATAAGACATAAACGAGAGTAAATTACTTATGCTCAGAGAAAATGTATTGAAACAAAATACTGGTTTTTTTATGCATGCAATTGCCTATTACATGCAAATTCATATACGCGCATACATACATATGTATATACTTACTTACGGTATTATTTAATATGTATAAACTCTCATTAGTTATAAGCACTGTTACATATTCTTTTTAGATTTTATTATTATACTTAAAATATTTTTACTGACTTCACTTGTCTTTACTGCCTCGCTGCGATCATACATACTTAAGACTTAATAAAGTAATCCGTGTAATAATTTTAATTTACACAATTTAACTTAGCATAAAGTTAAATTCTCATACAATATGAAAGGGCTGTCAAATATCTTTTATATGATCGTGTAATATAATAAGCCAATTAAAAACATAGATAAAAAAGAAGCATTTTATATGGCCTTTTGCTAGCATGATATTGTGAAAAATTGCCCTCATTATTATGAAAAGTTGTTAGATAGATAGTTTTTGTTTTTTAATTACTTTTGTATAAAACTGTGTATAGTAAAAACCATGTGGGCCTATGGTGTACAATTATAGGAAACCGCATCCTACTCTAACGTTGATACACATAATTGAAAAATAAATCAAAATTTAGAAGCAATAGGTTGCTTTTTCCAGAACATTTGGTTCTAGAAATGCATCCATGTTGCACTTATACATATGTATATGGCAAACACACTTAAAGATAGAAAACGTACGCTTGGAACTAAAATAATTCCCGTATTACTTTTTTTTCTGTGTGTATTTAAATAGCATAGCATATACATACATACATACTTGCACCGCAAAGCTGAGGATGGAGGTATGGCGATCAACAAACTTCAAACTATTTAATAAAAAATTAACAAAGAAATTTAGTTTGAATAAAACTTAATTAATGAAAATAGTATATAAGCATAAGTTTTACGCAACTGGTAGTAGTGATTCTTTTCGTTATAAAATCTTTCCAGGCAACACTACTGTGCTGGGTTCTAAACTAAAGGACTCCGACAAAAAATGCTGCGTTTCGTGAATACAATCTCAAATGTATTTTCGGTAAAAAACAATTTAAAAAATTTGAGTCAATGTATAAATTGCTAATGTTTGCCGAAAAAGTTCATATGTCCTTGGTAAACCCTGCCGTAAACAGCACTTTTGACACTTCTTCAAAAATTAATTTATCGCTTTTCGTTAAGTTTAAATTTTTAAAAGCTTTAAGTGCAAAAGAATTGACTAAAAATTTTAAGCAAATTGCCAAGCATTGGGCAAATTCACGCAGAACGATGGAAAAAATTAAGAGAAGAATTTGTGCTAAAAACAATTTTTTTTTTGTTTTTAATAAGTCTTATTTTAGCTGTTTTCTTTTACACTTTTTCAAAAAGCTATGAAAACAAACATTTCGCAATCGGCCGGACACCATTAAGGAAGATTTTGAAAGAAATTGAAAATATGGAACATATGGTTATGGGTAAGTTAGAAATATTTTGGTTTGTGCAGTTCTTTATTTAATATTCGAATGTACGTATCGCATTTGATCAATAGGACCAGCAGAGCTGGATACCCAGCATTTTGATGGCTTAGAGAATTTGGCTTGTTATATTTGTCATAAGTTCAAAAATTAAGACCTTAGTCTCGTCATTAAACCTCTAGAGGACTCATCATGCTCATGGGTTAAGCACTTAAGTGAAGGTTGCTTAAGTAATCCATCAAGCTCACCAATGGACGCTTTAAAATCCGGTGATGAGTCTAAATGGTGACAAATTACTTGCCACATATACATACATAAATATTTACAAAAACATTTGGTGGAAGAAAAGTACATAAGAGCAAGTGAAGAAGTGAAAAAAACGTTTTTAATAACTCCTTTATCAGCCAAAAAAGAGTTGAAACTAAATTGATTTCCACCAAATATTGTTTAGTTAAACGTATAACGGCGAAATCGTCTGCCGTAACACAATCTCACTTGAATAAGTTTTTTTTTGAAATCACATATTATATTAACTGTTTAGTTGCACCTTAATGAATAAGATTAACGCATAAGGTTAAGGAAATTCACAATAAGGCATCATGACAGCAAACTAAATAATGGCGTCGAGTCTACATGCTTAGTGTTTGGAAAATGAAAAGGTCTGAGCTCTACGGATTATGGAGCGTCCTTAGCAACATGAATTTGAGAAACTATCATTCAATTCATCCACTTATACACATTGAAGCGCCACTCATGTCCTCGCTTATTATTCTTAAAGCTTTAATTCATATTTTCGATCTGTTGGCACTACCAACTAAATTGAAATTTTTATTATAATAAAAATTCCATTTCATATTACAATTCCATTACTAAAATTAAAAAAATACTTATTGTACAATTTCTAGGTTTGTTAACAATAATAATAACTTTTACTTAATCGTGCAAATATACAATTTGTTCAATCGTTGTTAGTTAATAAATTCTTTGATAAATGTACATATGTATGTCTACGCAAATCTTTAAAGGTGTGTTTTCACGATAATACATGTATTACGACATGCCAAGAAATGTTGTAGAATGAAATAAGTCTTATCGTGTAAAAGCAAAATGTATTGAATGGGAGAGAATACGAATATAAAATGAAAAATACTTACAACAGACCGTTGTTCTATTTTATTTTAAATACGAAGACAACCTCATAATATTTTGATTCTACAAAATTGTAGTATTACCATGTAAACAAATCATAATCAATTCTTGCTTGTTCAATGTTGCTAACTTTATACAAAAGTTTTTTGTTTGTTATGTAAATTTAACAAAATATATTTTTTTGTAAATACCCCAGACTACCGTCATTTTAATTCCGCGTTCCTTATTAATTGAATTTAACTTAAGAACTAATTTTATTATTTTTCATATGTTATGATTAAACATAAAACTAACAACAACTAAAACAATCTACCTAGACGCCAGGTAGACATATTTTGCATTGATCCAAAACTTAAGTAAATGTTCGGGGTTAAAAAAAGTTGTCAATAGAACATAATGATATTAAAAAGCAGTCGGTATTTAATAGTGGTAGTAGCAAGTAACTAAGTCCCGGCAAGTTATAAGAATGAAATATTATTAAAGAACACTTCTTTAACGTTTTAATTAATCTTACCGCCAAGTTGCTATAACCACCATTAATGCGATAACACTTATCTTTCTACATCAACTTCTACTGCCTCGCTGCGATCATACCTACTGAAGACTTCATAAATTACACAAGGCGATTAATTTATTAATCCTAAATTAACCGAAAACATCAATTTGACTTAGCATAAAGTTCAATTCTCATACACATGTACTATTTTATAAATAGCTACATATGTACGTTAAATGGTGTGAGGCCCAGTTAAATGTTATGAAAATTTCAGTACGGGGGTTTGGTCTCCTATAAGGTACAAACAAAACCTAAACAATCACACATTCTTTTTGTATACAGAAATAGTACAAAATATATTTAAATCACTTAGTAAAGTTGTCTTTATATTAATATACATACACTATTTAGATCAACTATATTTCAATGTTTTTTACGTGAAGTTTACACTCATTTCCGCATTGTTAACATATTGTCCTTCAGTTATTTTATTATTTTAATATTGTACAAAAGATCAAATATTTTTCTCCGAATTCAAATATTGATTATTTTTCAAACACAGGTTATTCTTCTTCTTTTTTTAAAAGCACAAGTACTAAAAAGATGAAGGGAAAAACAAAATAGTATTAATTATGATAATTAGCATTCCTAACTGTGCAAGAGCATTTTCATTAAAAAAAAATAATTTCATATGTACTTTTTAGCATACGAAAATTTGTATTGGTTCACACAGAAATTTACTGATGCCTCAAAGTGTTTTCAGAGGATTTCAGTTTTTTATCGTACGAATAACATGTTAATGTGCCTTATTAATTTTATCTTTATAGCTCTTTAAATGACACATACGCTATTATACTGGTACGAGGAGGCTCTAAAGGGATAAAAAATAAAAACTTATTACAATTCGATGGAAAAACTTTAATAGAAAGGACTATTCTTACTATCAAGAACACTGACTGTTTTCACAACATTTGGGTGTCTACTGACAGCAATGATATAGAAAAGGAGGCATTAAAACGTAATTATCTGTACTGTATAGTAGATTTACAACTAAATATCTTTCAATAGCAACTGATTTTTGTTAACAACATTATAGCTTATGTTTTCTTTGATAGATAACCAAATTTTTTTCTTTTACGTAAGATATACCTAATGGGAAGTTTAGGCCTATCTTTTTAGTTCCTGAATGGGTACAACTGTAGCGCTTTTATTTTAAAAGTACTAGAACTATTTTGCCTTTATTTTTATATACATATCTAAATTTCTTGACATTTATACTTTAATAATAATGAATGGTTTGCAATTAATATGCCTCTTTAAATAAATAATAATACATAAGATAAGTTTATTCGAAATTTATTCCTTCAGTGCTTTTGCAAGAAACAAATTTTAATTCCTATATGGAGCGTTCACCACACACAGATCATACAGGACCTTTTTAGTTTTCAGGTTTTCAGGCAGATGTAACACCTTCCAATTACTGGAGAAGTTCCACGACTGCTATAAGGCTCTTTTTCAACTTCAATTACTAGTGCCATAATGATTTGAATTCAAATCATATGAATGTATCTGGTTAAAAGTTATGAAGAAAGCAGATTGGATTTTTTAAATAAATATAAACAAACAAAAAATATTTCATTGCGATAAGTTTTACGAGGAAACTATGGATCGGAGTTGTGGAAAGTGCAACAATGTTTGTCAGGATTTTGTAATAGCCATGTGTGGCGGTTTTTGTAGCAAGAAGTTTCATATCAAATGTGCAGGACTTTTCAGGCATTTCGATGCATTGAATACCACTCGTACTCTCGTGGTTTTACTTTCAGGCCTTATGACTGCATGGTGTGGAAGAAAGAATGAACGTTGTTTCTCCTTCTGCGACTCAAAGCTCACCGCAGGTTCCATGTGGTTTAAGTCAATGTGTTCTTGGAGAACTGTTTCATATTCCTTCTTTAATTCTGGAGTTTTTTCAAGAGTTTTCTCCATACGGTAGTATTGAGAAAGAGCCATGTTTCGTGAATGCCCAAGGTATATTTCCTGTGGAAATTCCCGTTTAAATGGAAGCCAAACAATATATCGGTCGTCGGGTTGACGTGTTGTAGTTTTCCGATAAAAATCTCTACAATGTTTGTCGTTGTCAGCTTCTGGTAAACTTTGATTCACTTTTTCGACCTCCCAAAACTTTTTTAGCCTGTCGAGGAGAGCTGAGTCATCGCGGGAGCGGGGATTGGCAGGTACCATCCATAGTGGGATTATCTGGCCTGGAGGTCATTTGCGACATTCAGTCGAACCTTTTCTACATTGATAAAGATTAAGTAGATTTTTCACATGAAATTTTTGAACTTAAACAGAAAGGTAAAATTATAAGGAACAATGCTCTAGCACAGTTGTGCCCATTTTTTGATGCATATCAAATACTTAGAGTTGGTGGTAGAATTCAAAATTCCGATCTTAGCTATGGGTCCAAACATCCAATTTTGCTAAAGAAGCAAAATCCATTGTCTAATCTAATCTTTCTAGATGCACATATTAAAACTCTACATGGTGGTTTGATCCAAATGCAAGCTTATGTCTCACGAGAATATTGGATACTATCCAGTAGAAGCATTGCAAAACGAAACTTGCGGAGATGTGTGACTTGTTTTAAATACAACGCAAAAGCAGCCCAGCAGATGATGGGAAACCTCCCTAGTGTTCGCCTCAGGCCGGCACGGCCATTCAAGCATAGTGGGGTCGATTATGCAGGTCCAATCGTCATTAAACAGTCAACTGCAAGAAATTCAGTGACCACAAAGGGTTATATATGTTTGTTTATTTGCATGGTTACGAAAGCGCTGCACTTGGAAGCAGCAACAAACATGTCAACTGATGCGTTTCTGGCAGCTTTTAGGCGTTTTGTGTCTCGTCGCGGCCCCTGTACTGATTTGTATTCAGACTGTGGTACCAACTTTGTTGGAGCTAACAAAGAGCTGCAAATTCTGTATAATCGCAGTAAGTCGGCAATCCCAGATGAAATATACAACAAACTGGCTGCGAATAGCACAAAGTGGCATTTCATACCTCCAGCCTCTCCAAACTTTGGTGGTCTTTGGGAGGCCGGCGTCAAATCCACTAAACACCATTTGAACAGAGTGATGCAGAATCGTATTCTAACATTTGAAGAGCTTACTACGCTGCTAGCTCAGATTGAAAGCTGTTTGAATTCAAGACCGTTATGCCCCCTATCTTCAGACCCATCTGACTGTCATGCGCTAACTCCTGCCCACTTGTTGATTGGGGAGCCTACGCTTTGTGTACCAGAAGAGGATTTGCTCGAGGTCAACATTGATCGATTGAATAGATGGAAAGTTGTTGAAAAGCTCAAACAGCATTTTTGGCGACGTTGGTCAAACGAATGGTTGTGCCGAATGCAAGCGAGACCTAAATGGCTTAAAATAACACAAAGTCCAAAAGTTGGAGATTTAGTGGTATTTTTCAATGAACGTGGTACTCCAGGAAACTGGCCGCTTGCTCGTATCAAGAATATTCATCCTGGCAAAGACGGTTGTGTACGGGTGGTCACTCTATCCGCACATGGCAAAGTCTTCAAACGTCCAATTTCCAAAATTGCGCCTTTGCCGATGAATGATTGCTTTGATAATACAGAAAATGATGCCAACTCTAAACCATACGGTGATGACTCTCCCGCATTGTAAGCACTATCGCACTTAGTGGGGGAGAATGTTAATGAATAATTTAAGGTAGTATTATTGCCTACTGCTATTTATTCACACATCACTATATTATAACATATGAATGCCGTTTTATTCGATGCATAAGACATAAACGAGAGTAAATTACTTATGCTCAGAGAAAATGTATTGAAACAAAATACTGGTTTTTTTTATGCATGCAATTGCCTATTACATGCAAATTCATATACGCGCATACATACATATGTATATACTTACTTACGGTATTATTTAATATGTATAAACTCTCATTAGTTATAAGCACTGTTACATATTCTTTTTAGATTTTATTATTATACTTAAAATATTTTTACTGACTTCACTTGTCTTTACTGCCTCGCTGCGATCATACATACTTAAGACTTAATAAAGTAATCCGTGTAATAATTTTAATTTACGCAATTTAACTTAGCATAAAGTTAAATTCTCATACAATATGAAAGGGCTGTCAAATATCTTTTATATGATCGTGTAATATAATAAGCCAATTAAAAACATAGATAAAAAAGAAGCATTTTATATGGCCTTTTGCTAGCATGATATTGTGAAAAATTGCCCTCATTATTATGAAAAGTTGTTAGATAGATAGTTTTTGTTTTTTAATTACTTTTGTATAAAACTGTGTATAGTAAAAACCATGTGGGCCTATGGTGTACAATTATAGGAAACCGCATCCTACTCTAACGTTGATACACATAATTGAAAAATAAATCAAAATTTAGAAGCAATAGGTTGCTTTTTCCAGAACATTTGGTTCTAGAAATGCATCCATGTTGCACTTATACATATGTATATGGCAAACACACTTAAAGATAGAAAACGTACGCTTGGAACTAAAATAATTCCCGTATTACTTTTTTTTCTGTGTGTATTTAAATAGCATAGCATATACATACATACATACTTGCACCGCAAAGCTGAGGATGGAGGTATGGCGATCAACAAACTTCAAACTATTTAATAAAAAATTAACAAAGAAATTTAGTTTGAATAAAACTTAATTAATGAAAATAGTATATAAGCATAAGTTTTACGCAACTGGTAGTAGTGATTCTTTTCGTTATAAAATCTTTCCAGGCAACACTACTGTGCTGGGTTCTAAACTAAAGGACTCCGACAAAAAATGCTGCGTTTCGTGAATACAATCTCAAATGTATTTTCGGTAAAAAACAATTTAAAAAATTTGAGTCAATGTATAAATTGCTAATGTTTGCCGAAAAAGTTCATATGTCCTTGGTAAACCCTGCCGTAAACAGCACTTTTGACACTTCTTCAAAAATTAATTTATCGCTTTTCGTTAAGTTTAAATTTTTAAAAGCTTTAAGTGCAAAAGAATTGACTAAAAATTTTAAGCAAATTGCCAAGCATTGGGCAAATTCACGCAGAACGATGGAAAAAATTAAGAGAAGAATTTGTGCTAAAAACAATTTTTTTTTTGTTTTTAATAAGTCTTATTTTAGCTGTTTTCTTTTACACTTTTTCAAAAAGCAATGAAAACAAACATTTCGCAATCGGCCGGACACCATTAAGGAAGATTTTGAAAGAAATTGAAAATATGGAACATATGGTTATGGGTAAGTTAGAAATATTTTGGTTTGTGCAGTTCTTTATTTAATATTCGAATGTACGTATCGCATTTGATCAATAGGACCAGCAGAGCTGGATACCCAGCATTTTGATGGCTTAGAGAATTTGGCTTGTTATATTTGTCATAAGTTCAAAAATTAAGACCTTAGTCTCGTCATTAAACCTCTAGAGGACTCATCATGCTCATGGGTTAAGCACTTAAGTGAAGGTTGCTTAAGTAATCCATCAAGCTCACCAATGGACGCTTTAAAATCCGGTGATGAGTCTAAATGGTGACAAATTACTTGCCACATATACATACATAAATATTTACAAAAACATTTGGTGGAAGAAAAGTACATAAGAGCAAGTGAAGAAGTGAAAAAAACGTTTTTAATAACTCCTTTATCAGCCAAAAAAGAGTTAAAACTAAATTGATTTCCACCAAATATTGTTTAGTTAAACGTATAACGGCGAAATCGTCTGCCGTAACACAATCTCACTTGAATAAGTTTTTTTTTGAAATCACATATTATATTAACTGTTTAGTTGCACCTTAATGAATAAGATTAACGCATAAGGTTAAGGAAATTCACAATAAGGCATCATGACAGCAAACTAAATAATGGCGTCGAGTCTACATGCTTAGTGTTTGGAAAATGAAAAGGTCTGAGCTCTACGGATTATGGAGCGTCCTTAGCAACATGAATTTGAGAAACTATCATTCAATTCATCCACTTATACACATTGAAGCGCCACTCATGTCCTCGCTTATTATTCTTAAAGCTTTAATTCATATTTTCGATCTGTTGGCACTACCAACTAAATTGAAATTTTTATTATAATAAAAATTCCATTTCATATTACAATTCCATTACTAAAATTAAAAAAATACTTATTGTACAATTTCTAGGTTTGTTAACAATAATAATAACTTTTACTTAATCGTGCAAATATACAATTTGTTCAATCGTTGTTAGTTAATAAATTCTTTGATAAATGTACATATGTATGTCTACGCAAATCTTTAAAGGTGTGTTTTCACGATAATACATGTATTACGACATGCCAAGAAATGTTGTAGAATGAAATAAGTCTTATCGTGTAAAAGCAAAATGTATTGAATGGGAGAGAATACGAATATAAAATGAAAAATACTTACAACAGACCGTTGTTCTATTTTATTTTAAATACGAAGACAACCTCATAATATTTTGATTCTACAAAATTGTAGTATTACCATGTAAACAAATCATAATCAATTCTTGCTTGTTCAATGTTGCTAACTTTATACAAAAGTTTTTTGTTTGTTATGTAAATTTAACAAAATATATTTTTTTGTAAATACCCCAGACTACCGTCATTTTAATTCCGCGTTCCTTATTAATTGAATTTAACTTAAGAACTAATTTTATTATTTTTCATATGTTATGATTAAACATAAAACTAACAACAACTAAAACAATCTACCTAGACGCCAGGTAGACATATTTTGCATTGATCCAAAACTTAAGTAAATGTTCGGGGTTAAAAAAAGTTGTGAATAGAACATAATGATATTAAAAAGCAGTCGGTATTTAATAGTGGTAGTAGCAAGTAACTAAGTCCCGGCAAGTTATAAGAATGAAATATTATTAAAGAACACTTCTTTAACGTTTTAATTAATCTTACCGCCAAGTTGCTATAACCACCATTAATGCGATAACACTTATCTTTCTACATCAACTTTGATGTCTAAAATATTACTTAATTGGAAAAGATGTTCGTCAGATATAGTGGTGGAATTCGGCCCTTAAATAAATGGAGACAAATCCCTTAAAAACGTTAGAAACATGAATAAGCAAAGCACACATGAATATATATTCTGCACCTCGCCTTTTTGGCGACATTAGCTCCATTTCTGACCCTACATGAGGAAACCCACCTAGTGTATCACAACAAGTTTTTGAGTAAACCGCCTCTGTATTGCATTTCCATACTGTGCCCGTTCGCATTTCATTTTTGAAAAACACTAAGTGAATGTTTACTGTTTTATATAATTCCATTTTTACATTACACCGCGATATTTTTGAAAACGGTTTCATGTGATAATTGAAGGCTTTTTACATACAAATCCAAAGCTGATTTTTAGTTAAAAAATTAGATGTCTAGTCTGACCTTTACTTATAGTGTGTGCATGAGCAATGCCTATTGTCAGAGCAATTCAATCTACCTCAATTCATTTTCAAAATGATCCTCAAACGTATAACAATCATAACTGAATTAGTGTTCCTTTTGTCATACAATTTGTGCTGGTACGGTAATGTTAATTTAAAATATGTACTACATATAAAATTAGTCTATACAGAGAATAAAAGCTACCATAAAAATAAATTTATTACTTTTACAGTTCAATAATATAAATACTATAGAAAATCGTCATCAGTGAAAAGTGTATTGAAAAACAAAAGTGAGTTTACGGAGAAGGGCTTAAATTGGTTTGTGCACCGTTAGTTTGTTGATGTTAATTGACTCATAGTATTTGTGAAATTCATATGTGTGAATGTGTATGTACATAGTATGTATTTTTTCAGCATTCTTCGAAACATTTATTTGTTCACTCTTTGTTTAACTAAACGAAATTCTATAAGAAACGTATTACCTTTTTGCTTTTCTTTGAACAAAATATTTTTTTGTTGAAAACTGTGGACGTGCGTATGTTACATTTAATATTATACTGTAAAGGAAGTTGCACTCAGAAAAAAATACATGTTTGAACGTGTAATAGTTAAATACGGCAATCCGTAATAATAACATTTTTGGCTGTGTCATAGTATGGTTATTAATTATTATTTATTTTTATCATAATAGAAAACGTGCTAGAAATACATACATACATACATATTTTTGTTTCAATAGAAATCAAATATGACTGACCAGATCAAATATTTCTAATATAACAATAGTAATAAGCTTATCATATACAACATAGTATATGATCAGCAAAAATCAAATTGAACAGTCGAAGCCGATTCAATTAGTTACAGGTGACAAATTCCAGACCAGTTGAATCTTGCACATGTACTCAACATGGACTTCATGCAATTAACACTTATCACAAATACTTTACAAGGAATGCAAACGATTTTCAAGGAAGGCAAATATGTATGTATGTAGTATATATTAACTGACAGTAACCCGGGAAAACGCGTTGTTTAGAATAACGGTACCGAAACCAGAACTGGAATTATATAACTTAATTCCTAAGAAAGAAACTTGCAGCTCTATACCAGCGGTAAGCACTAACCAAAGACACTATTTTCCGGTATCTGCAGATAAACTTACGATATATTCACATATGTATAATATACAACTGGAATGTAATTTCGGAGCAGATGCTCATGTGCAATTAACTTATTGAATCTTTCAGAAGCTTCCCGCAAATATAACGTGGATACCATTGAATCATAAAAAACAGTTGATTTGGATTTTCATTATCATTAATCTATCACAAAAATCACATGAGTTCGTGGGAAGGAATATACAACTTTATATCTAGAAAACTCTGGATTATTAACTATAAGCCTAGACTGCATACAACTCAATAAGTTTTACAACAAAAGTTAGAAACAATAAATACTTAAAATTTTCAAAATCATTCCACTTTGCAATTTCATGATGTTACAAATGCATACATATTTTGCATTAATCATCAGCGTAATAGCCAGAAATCGTATTTTACTTATGCCTGCAATGCGAAGGAAACCTTGAGTATTGAAATAACAGAAATGACAATAATCCGCTACCATTCAACCAACATTGAGATAAAAGACGGTCCACATCCACGGCAGAATTTCACAATTCAAGTTGGAGTCTAATTGAGTACTCGGGAATGCCGGAGGGAAAGAATGTACTCGTACCTATTGTTTGCTACTGCACTAATTAAAATTACAACGTTCACATTGTACTTAATTGTGTCAACTTAAATCAAACTACTACGGATGTTGTTAATGAATAATTTAAGGTAGTATTATTGCCTGCTGCTATTTATTCACACATCACTATATTATAACATATGAATTCCGTTTTATTCGATGCATAAGACATAAACGAGAGTAAATTACTTATGCTCAGAGAAAATGTATTGAAACAAAATACTGGTTTTTTTATACATGCAATTGCATATTACATGCAAATTCATATACGCACATACATACATATGTATATACTTACTTTTGGTATTACTTAATATGTATAAAGTTTATAAATTTTATATGTACTATAAACTCTCATTAGTTATAAGCACTGTTACATATTTTATCTGGATTTTTCTTACATATCGCACCCTAAATACAAAAGGGGCACAACTCAAAATACTAAAATTGTCAGGAGAGACCAAAAACTGTTTATGTTTAGTTCGTCGTGCA
The DNA here is from genome assembly GCA_932526305.1 of Epicampocera succincta. Taxonomy (NCBI): domain Eukaryota; kingdom Metazoa; phylum Arthropoda; class Insecta; order Diptera; family Tachinidae; genus Epicampocera; species Epicampocera succincta. The sequence goes on from OW052035.1 coordinate 21,059,882, forward strand.
GAAGCAACACATTAGACATGACTGTATTTTTCCAGTTAAAGAAGATAGTGCTGTGAAAGAAATTTTTGCAGTAGTTAGAGATGTGTATTCTGAATTAATTTATGGAAAAAAGTCAGTTTTGGAAAATTTTGAGTTGTGCCCCTTTTGTATTTAGGGTGCGATATGTACTTAAAATATTTTACTGACTTCACTTGTCTCTACTGCCTCGCTGCGATCATACCTACTGAAGACTTCATAAATTACACAAGGCGATTAATTTATTAATCCTAAATTAACCGAAAACATCAATTTGACTTAGCATAAAGTTCAATTCTCATACACATGTACTATTTTGTAAATACATAGCTACATATGTACATTAAATGGTGTGAGGCCCAGTTAAATGTTATGAAAATTTCAGTCCGGGGGTTTGGTCTCCTATAAGGTACAAACAAAACCTAAACAATCACACATTCTTTTTGTATACAGAAATAGTACAAAATATATTTAAATCACTTAGTAAAGTTGTCTTTATATTAATATACATACACTATTTAGATCAACTATATTTCAATGTTTTTTACGTGAAGTTTACACTCATTTCCGCATTGTTAACATATTGTCCTTCAGTTATTTTATTATTTTAATATTGTACAAAAGATCAAATATTTTTCTCCGAATTCAAATATTGATTATTTTTCAAACACAGGTTATTCTTCTTCTTTTTTTAAAAGCACAAGTACTAAAAAGATGAAGGGAAAAACAAAATAGTATTAATTATGATAATTAGCATTCCTAACTGTGCAAGAGCATTTTCATTAAAAAAAAATAATTTCATATGTACTTTTTAGCATACGAAAATTTGTATTGGTTCACACAGAAATTTACTGATGCCTCAAAGTGTTTTCAGAGGATTTCAGTTTTTTATCGTACGAATAACATGTTAATGTGCCTTATTAATTTTATCTTTATAGCTCTTTAAATGACACATACGCTATTATACTGGTACGAGGAGGCTCTAAAGGGATAAAAAATAAAAACTTATTACAATTCGATGGAAAAACTTTAATAGAAAGGACTATTCTTACTATCAAGAACACTGACTGTTTTCACAACATTTGGGTGTCTACTGACAGCAATGATATAGAAAAGGAGGCATTAAAACGTAATTATCTGTACTGTATAGTAGATTTACAACTAAATATCTTTCAATAGCAACTGATTTTTGTTAACAACATTATAGCTTATGTTTACTTTGATAGATAACCAAATTTTTTTCTTTTACGTAAGATATACCTAATGGGAAGTTTAGGCCTATCTTTTTAGTTCCTGAATGGGTACAACTGTAGCGCTTTTATTTTAAAAGTACTAGAACTATTTTGCCTTTATTTTTATATACATATCTAAATTTCTTGACATTTATACTTTAATAATAATGAATGGTTTGCAATTAATATGGCTCTTTAAATAAATAATAATACATAAGATAAGTTTATTCGAAATTTATTCCTTCAGTGCTTTTGCAAGAAACAAATTTTAATTCCTATATGGAGCGTTCACCACACACAGGTCATACATTCAAATCATATGAATGTATCTGGTTAAAAGTTATGAAGAAAGCAGATTGGATTTTTTAAATAAATATAAACAAACAAAAAATATTTCATTGCGATAAGTTTTACGAAGGAACTATGGATCGGAGTTGTGGAAAGTGCAACAATGTTTGTCAGGATTTTGTAATAGCCATGTGTGGCGGTTTTTGTAGCAAGAAGTTTCATATCAAATGTGCAGGACTTTTCAGGCATTTCGATGCATTGAATACCACTCGTACTCTCGTGGTTTTACTTTCAGGCCTTATGACTGCATGGTGTGGAAGAAAGAATGAACGTTGTTTCTCCTTCTGCGACTCAAAGCTCACCGCAGGTTCCATGTGGTTTAAGTCAATGTGTTCTTGGAGAACTGTTTCATATTCCTTCTTTAATTCTGGAGTTTTTTCAAGAGTTTTCTCCATACGGTAGTATTGAGAAAGAGCCATGTTTCGTGAATGCCCAAGGTATATTTCCTGTGGAAATTCCCGTTTAAATGGAAGCCAAACAATATATCGGTCGTCGGGTTGACGTGTTGTAGTTTTCCGATAAAAATCTCTACAATGTTTGTCGTTGTCAGCTTCTGGTAAACTTTGATTCACTTTTTCGACCTCCCAAAACTTTTTTAGCCTGTCGAGGAGAGCTGAGTCATCGCGGGAGCGGGGATTGGCAGGTACCATCCATAGTGGGATTATCTGGCCTGGAGGTCATTTGCGACATTCAGTCGAACCTTTTCTACATTGATAAAGATTAAGTAGTCGCTGCCAATAACCATATTAATGGGTGAAGGTTTGCAAAATTGCGAGACTGCCAACGTTAAGTTCTCGATTTCGTTTACCCTTTGCTTGATTTGTCGGGAAGGAAAAAGGTGAGATAGTTTTGCATTATGCATTTATTTTGAAATCTGATTCCGATATCTGATACTTTATAGAGATGGTGCATTTTCCAGTTGATGTTCCTACTATCGTGCCACCCAATCCCGAGATTTGGAAGTTGTGCCGCTCCACGGGCAGCAAAAATCTTTGTCGAACTCTGATTTTTCGTAACCTAGTATTGAATTGGTCTCCTGCTTGATTGATGTTTACCAGGGTGGTGGGTAGAATGGTTGTTTCATTGTTGCGCGAGAAATATGTACCAATAGAGTCTGTTTGGTTACCACGAGACACTGCTTTATATTTTGGTTGACCCGCTGCGAGCTTGATGTGAAAAGTTTCTCATCCTCAAGTGGAAAGTGCTTGGCATTATTTGGAGGGTTTTCCTCTGCTTGTGGTTTTCTCAAATCAGAAACGGTTTCCAACATTTCAATTCTCTTCGATAGATAATCAGACATGTTCTTTCAAGTTGGCCAAGTCTTATGATACCTCAGAGAATTTTTAGAGACGTGCAAATGTATTAAAATTGCATTCCAGTTTTTGGTAAGTTTAAGTGATTCGATAATTGTCAAGCTATCACTGAGTGCACTTTGTATGGCTGGGATTTCATGCATAACTTTCGTTTGCCGATGGGCTGAAATTCTGGGATTTTCAAACCGACTTTTCAATGCTGCCCAATTAATTCAAAATTTTCATTAACCAAATCCAACCTTTCAACCTCTCTAAATGCATGTAATCTTTTTGTTTCCCAGTGTACGTGTTGGATTTCTTTATATTCTCTTTTGAATTATGGCTTTTTTACTTTAACCCAGTTATTTTCTATTTTTTGTTTCTTATTTTGCGCAACAGTCGTTTGTGTTCAAGGTGTACATCTTTCATTTTATTTTATTAATAAGATTATGTTTTTGTTTTCGAAATTCACTTAATTTTTAATTCTTTACTTTTTATTGTGTTCTTTATAAATTTTTGTACATACACACATACATAAATCAGTGGAGTTTTTTACTTTGCTTTACTTTTCTTAGTTCATGTGGTTGCAAATGGAATGGAACACTTGAGTGTGAAGAACGTTGCAGTTCCGTTAGCTTTAACTCTTCGTCCAGAGAGGATACTTTGTGCCGTTGATGGTACTATCACGTAATTATCGCCTCCTTTTTTGAGGTATAACGCACAAGTATAATTCATACATTGTACATACCTCATCTCCACTTTTTTTAATTTGATTGATGGATTTTTCCTTTCCTATGCCCTGAGTATAAGTCTTCTTCCTTCACCTTGCAATCCTGGGTTGTGATGTCATACATAAACGGCGCTTGTGGGCACTTCTGTCTTGCCAGCGACCTTTTTATAATCACATTAGGCTCTTCCCTGCAGCACGGTAGACCCTTTATCGGTAGCACGGTGAGCTTCTTTTGCAGCACAGTAAGCTGTTTGTTGGTAGCACGGAGGGCTTCTTTTGTTCCGAGTATTTTGAGGAACACTACATTTTTTATAAATGTGTTGACGACACTTCTGTCACGAACTCAATAAACTCCTAGTCTAATCTAGGAGGGCTCGAAGGACCATATGTTGGGCTGGCTGACTCCGCAGTTCAAGTTTGATAAAACTTCTTATGATGAAGTTTATTATACCAAAGAAATAGTTCCTTTCTTTAATTGGCAAGCTTTGTGCTTACTTTATTCAGTGACAAAAATAAAAACAGCTATTCTGCCGATCTGTTAAACTTATATGTACAATATATAAAATAATACCGTTAAACGAGAATAGAACAAAAAAGAGAGAAATAAATTTATTTTGGTTGTACATATGTAAAAACAATTGTTCTTAATGTTGTATTTTGGACTAATGAAAAAAATGAAGGACGACTTGATTTTCTATATTTATTGATTAAGAACTTTCACACAATTCTTATTTCAGATGGTGCTCTAGTATATCGGCGCCTTCAAGCATTTGCCCAAGATCATTCTTCATCCTTAGACGCTGTTAAAGAGTTTTTATACAAGAATAACTTCATACGAAGGTTTGCTTTATTCCAATGCACTTCGGTATTTTTAAAAGAGGAGTACATTACTGAAGCGGTATACAAATTTCAACATCATCCATGTGTTTTCGCCGCTACAAGGTAAGTTAACATTTTAATGAAAATAATTACATTGTACATGTGAAAACTTACTATTTGGGGTACCAACTTGGTGAAGCAGAACTTTTGAAATTAACTTTAAATTCAACCACAAAACATTAAGGACCGCTAAGTTTATATCGCAAGGATCAAAACATAATTATGGCATTTGCCACATTAAGCCGGTGCAAAATACATATATAATTTGATCGAAATGCGATTTTCATTAAACTAAATGCAGTTGCATTAGGAAATGCGTGTCAACAGCGACTTAGTAAAATCAAATGTTTGTTATTTGACAAAACTAATTTAGATCATATACAGAACGTTGTGTGTTGTTGGAATAGAGGCGTTGCCATTTTGACGCTTTTCGGGTATTTTATGACGCTTTATAGCTTTTATTTTAACCGAATATTCCTTTCAAAAGCGGTATTTTTGACGCTATTTGCTAGACCTGTGTGATTTTAGTTTTTTGCAATTTAAGTACTTTTTTTACATCAACGCATTTTTCCCTCAACTTTTGTGTTTTTAATATGTTCCTCGGTATTTCCCCTACAAGTTTCCCTGTCAAGTTTCAACAGCAGCTACTTAAAAAGGATAAGCAGTTCAATTTTTATATTTCGAATATCAAAGATAATAATTTTAATTGTTTGTAATAAAAGCAGCTTCTACCATATGCAAGTAGATGTCAAAAGTGCTCGGTTTAGATGGAAAAAATGGGCATTTTTTATCCTTTTTGAGACACAAAAAAATGTTCAAAATCTTTGTTCAGATTTTAATATTTTCTCTTGCGCTTTTTACTCTTTCTTTCGTAATTTGTTCAATCCTTTTTGATATAAATTGATGTCACACAAGTAGAGAGGGACCTCAACCAAATTGATGTGCACAATTGGAGAACGCTGGCTAAAGACCGTGCCAGCTGAAAAACTTTGTTGGTTGAGGCCCAGGTTCACCACGGACTGTAGCGCCAAAAGAAGAAGAAGATTAGGAAAATACTTACATTTTTAATTACTTTTATTTTATTCTTGTTTTGTTGCGCGGCAAAATGCTAGAGTTTATTTGTTTTCGATAGTAGATTACCAATCGAGTGCAACTTCGAGTAGATACGTTTCGATAACGATTGCCGTGATGCACGTTAACAACATTTCGATGACAAAGTACTCGTTGTGGTTGAGTTTTCTTCATAAACTGATTTTTATTTTAAATATTCACCTTAAGTGCTAAACATGAATATCTTAAACTAGTCTAGGATTATCAAGATTCTTTCTTATCATTAGTGTGTTTGTTTAATATTCCAAACTAAAATATATTTCTTATCCCTATATTTATTTAGGAGACTATTTGTTTAGTTTCTTAACTAAAATGTTTTTTCTTATCTTCTGTTAGTTTAAGATATCGCTTAAAAGAACTGGTGGTTGGTTTTAGGGTATGTTGGTGTCTATCGTGTGTACATGTGAGTCGCGGGTGGTAGCGTGTATGTCACTTGCATACATATATATTAAAAAGAACAAATAGAGGTGTAGCCAAAGCCGAGGAGCAGTTGATTAACACACAGCTTGTAATGCCATCAGGTTCACCACAGTTTACGATTTAACAATATGTGAAATGAATATGAATTTCATTCAGCCTTTCTGCAGCTCTTTAAAAGTTTTTTTTTCCTTTATCGCTATGTATTTATGTACATATACATACAACAACATACAACAAACCGATCAAGAGCTGCTAGAAAAGCTCCAGTGCTTAAGCCCGTTACAATTTCAAGGTGCTATGCTCTAGTTACAATGCAAACTAAAACTGCTACATGTGAATTTGTTATTATTATTTACATCCTCTATGTATATTATATTTATATTTCAATTGTTCAAGGCACGAATAATGAAATAAGAATGACAGAGTGTTGCAATAACCGGCGAGTTATATCGAGCCAAAACCCGGTAATCACTACAGTACTTTTCGCTTATAGTGCGCTACTATAGTTGCACAACTTTTGCGGAATATAAGCAAATTGTGACTATAACCGATTTATTTTATAAGGCATTTTATGGATTATAAGTGAATCCTAGTATAATCTACATTTTGACCTGTATAAAAATTATTTACTTCAATAAAACTACTATATTTAAACAAAATAAAAGTTTATTTAAAGCATAACGAAATATTGATTTAATTTAAATAAATACAGTTGTTTTCGGTTAATTGAGTTTCCCGTCTTATTGCACTGAAAATCATGGACCGAAATCAATCAGTATAACTGTCTATGTAAAAATACCCGTTTAGTTGAGTTCCGTTTAATTGCCTCACCCGCTTAATTATTTCGCAAAATAAGACCGCATTGCGAAAAACAAGAGCAAATCTTTAGGTTAATTGTTTCCGTCTAGTTAATGTGTTTTTGCTCCAAAAACGTAAAAAAAATTATTTTGCGGCAAGAAAGTCATGTTTCATATTGTGGAATTGAACATATTTCGTCCTCAGACTCTTCGCAAGATGAAAAAAACGAAGATATTATCAGTCCTCCTTCAACAAAAGAGGCACTGAATTGTCTCAATGTATGTATGTATGTACTTCGACATTTTTTTTTAGCACAAAATTATTATTCACATGAACTTGATGATATAGAAAAACGTATTATCGAAAGCCTTAGCAAATCTAAAATTCAAATGTTGATGACAGATTTCTTTAATCACATTTAGATGAACATATACATATGTAAGTACATATAAAGTTTCGTATAACATATAATATACATTTCCATACATATATTTTTAAGTTTTGATCTCCCCTTATAATTTATGAATTTTGTTACTTTTTAAACATTGTACGATGAACGTACCTGATTTTTATTTTGTTTTAATAAACGTTAACAATTTTGTAACTTAATAAATAAAGAAATGAGTTAGTTTCTATCTACACATGTGTGTTTCGCTTTATTGCACATTTTACTCAATTAAGCGATTTTAGTTTTAATTGCGTCGGCGATTCAATTAACCGAGTACTGATTGAGTTCCCGTTTAATTGCGTCAAAAGTCGAGCATTTTCAGAAACTCAATAAAGCGGAAATAGCTTAAAACAAAAACCTTTATTATTAATTAGTTCAAATGTTTTCGTCCCCATTACAAATACATTCTCGTGAATATTCTTCAATAATTTGAGGCAAGTGGTTCTCTACGAAGTTGGAAGCACTATTTTCATCATTGTTCTTTGATTCCGCACAGATTTTGCCTACACATATTCTGTTTCGCTTCTTCCAACGAAATAGCCGTGATGTATTTGGTTGAAATCCTTTTCCAAATTCACTTTAAATTCGTTTGCTTTATTTAAAAGCATCAGGCCAGTTACCACTACATTTTGCCACGCGTTTTGTTAAACCATATAAGAAGCGCCTTTTCAATATCAGGGTGATCCCCCTTTTTAGTTTTTGTCCACTTTATATTCAAAGGTCAGTTGTGCACATTTCATTGAATTTTATTCGTAGTATTTTATGGATAAATTTTTTTCGACACTCTTTTTACTCCTTTTTTCTACTTTTATGAACTAAACAAAATTTTACATTTATAAAAGATTCCAGATATGTAAATAAAAGCATGTTGCCAGCTTGTTAAAAAATATAAAAATCGAGTGGACTGTACCTGAATTTTCTTGCTTAAATACGTTTTTGGCTTTTAGGCGGAATGGATGTAAGCGAAAAGTACTGTATACGGTATCACTGATAACACAGAGATCGTTGACAAAGGCAGCCACATACATACATACATGTACTGGCGTAAACACATCCGAGTTTGGTGAATGGATATGAAGCGTTATAGGAATGTACACGAGACTTAACTAACGTGCCAAATAAGATGCTTCTGGCTCCAAATTGTTGTTTTACAGTTTTAACAACTACACCATCACCAATTATCTAGTATTTCTGCCGCAAATAATGTGAATTTTGCGAGCTACAAGACTGGCTTTGTTAAGAATTATTTGATGTTTACTGTCGCAAAGAAGAGCAGCGTTTGAGAATCTTCCACCAAGATGTAGTACCTGACTTCTGCCCAAGAATACGAAAAGCACTGTCGTCGAAGGCAAAGCTTCTAAAGCAAATTCCATTCTATTGTTTTTTGTCCATACGAGCATTTAATGGCTGGGTTGCCACAACTTTTACATAAGGACATTACAAGCAAAACATATTATTTAATAAATTTTTCATCACATCAACAATAAATTTATATTCCAAGTAAATAACAATTCATACTTCATTATCTATTTTTATTTTTATATTATTTTTTCGGCAAATAATTAGAAAGATTAATACTTTAAAAATTCCTTGTAAGATATCCATTAAAGTGAAAATAAAATATCTATTGGTAATACTGTTTTTACTTCTGGCTTGCAAGTAAAAAAAAATCACTGCCAATCAAAATCTCTTGCAAGTCTTGCTGAAATATGAATGTAAACACTGGGTTTGTTAAGGAATTCTTTATAACTTCTCTTACATAATATTTTTGTAAAAAAATATATTAAAATCTGCTTACAAAGTCAACTAGTGGGAATGCCACTTGTAATAGTTAGACATCGCCCGTAATTTTGCTTTTTATTTATTTAGGTCACATAAATTGAGATGGCAGATTGTGGGCGCTCATGTTATATTACCTCTTAATTTTGATCCAACGAAACGACCAAGGCGGCAGGATTGGGAAGGAGAACTTGAAGAGACTGGAATGTTTTATTTTTCAACAAAAGAACTAATTAGCGAGAATACTATACAAAGTCGCAGGTAAGATAATCTTAAACATCACGAGCGCATAAGAAACTTGTGCGAAAATTAAAATTTCAACTTAATCAGCTTTTAAAAATGTTGAGATCATAATGATTAATTATTCAATATTTCATTTTCTTTCCTTAAGAAAAAATCAAATGCTTTTTAAAAACATGAAAATAGTTTTAACATAAAAATTAACACAAAAGTATATACCTACATACATATCGTTACCTTAATATAGAAAGGCCCTAACTCGTTTTTATCTCAAATCGCTTTTTTTTGTAAATTTCGAAAGAAGATCTTCCAACACATCATTGGTAAAAGAATTGACGTGATCCGACTAAAAATAACAAAAGTACAAGCAGTTGAAAAAAGTTTCGCGATTACAAAACATACATATATATACATATTAGGGGAGTAAATTTTTTTGTAAATAGGCGTATAGCAAAAACGTAATCTACAATAAATTCTAAGAAAACTTGACTAAGAAACTATGAGTCTAAAGGTATAACCCGGCTCCCACCGAGAGCCATAATCGAATCTTGGAAATCGGTAAGTTTGACATAAATGCTGCTATCTCAAAAAGTACTGAAGATGCAGATCTCAGTTAGGCTTCAAATAATAAATCATTTTTCAATAACGATGCGCCTAATTATGCTTCATCTTTTCAATCCATATTTTAGGGATATTTTTTTGGAAAATTTGCCTCAAAATTTCAGTTTGAACAATCAGTAAGAACACAATTGATTAATGTTTTATTTCGTATTTTTGTTTTGTTTTTTACAATCCATCTGACAGATTTGATATACTAAATGGAGGCTCAGACGATATGTTATCATTATCTCAGTCGCTTAAATCAATATAATCTGTGCAACTGAAACCAATGGAATGCTTTTTATAAGTCCTGAGTTTAGTTGAGTCATGCAATTGTTCACTACAATACGAAATTTTGTTAATGGCTCTTTCTCAAACAGGTTTCCTTTCATAGAAAAGTATTGTTAACAATATATTTTCCGGATGGGCGAAAAATAGCGTCGACGTAATAAATTTATGTATATAAAAGAGCACTCGCATGTACTACTAAATTATAAAATTTTATATTAAAGTACATAAATAATATATATATTTTGAATACAATATTTTTAAGTTTGTTGAACGCAACCTAGTTGCAACATATAGAGGCAAGCTGGCTTTTGTTTTCAATTTGTCCCGGTTTCATGCTGTCTGTATATTCTGAACAGGAAACTTCCGATACATTCTTGGCTATTCGAAAGAGATATATAAAGTCATCTATTGCGTCCTAAGGTGGAGGCACATTTCCCAATGAAAACGGTTCGTGTGAAGCCTACAAAGAAATGTTGGTTTTACTTTTCAGAGACTTACATTAAGCGTTGATAAAATAAATGCGTGCTTACCGGAAGTTGTTCAGAGGTCTGAATTAATTTCGTCAAAGTCCCACCAGCAGTACGTGGTCCACATGTAGTAGATTTTTCTAAAGCATTGAATTCCCTTGGCGTGCCAATGATACTAGCGTTCTAATTAGTCAGAAAACATGACCCGGAAGAGTCAATTGACATCGCTGATCATTCCATAATTTAACGCGAGTTCTTTTTTAAAAAAGAAATTAGCACACGATTACTTTTTGAAAGTCAACTACCACGTTTTTATAAAATATTTACATTGAAGGTAAATTTCTAAAATGACTAGAACTATTAATAATCTGATTACTCTCTGTTAATAACTTACATGGCAGATTATTCAATTATACTTTTTTAAGCGGAGCTTAACAAAATCAATCCCTTTTTAAAGCTTCATAATTCACTGCAAGTCCAGTGTGAAATACTTCTGGAGAAATACTTAGTGGGAGCAACTGTATTTGAATTTTAACAAAGTATAACAGATTCCTAAAGGTCATGACATTCGTTTGTTTCAAGCCCAAATTAATATTCACCCTTATTCCAGTTGTCAACGTGAAACAAAACGATATTGTTTTGCCTTGTTTATTTCAAATTTGTTATTCCAGTTGTCGTTATCGAATATTATCGATGACTCTCAACATAGAATTTGCATTCTACAAGAAAATATGACGGCGATATTGTTTTGAAACGACTTTGAATTTGTCGTCGCCAATTTTCACAACGACTTGAGTTTATTTGAAGCATAAATAAATTGAAAATGGAAGAAACGGAAAAATTTTAAATAACAACTGCAACCCAGTTTGAGAAATTAGTGAAAGAGTTGCAGAATAATCCCTCTCTGGCAGTGGGATTTCGCAGAGGCATTTTACCAAGTAATTTCTTCAATTTTTTCACTATCCGTCATTTCGAATTTAATTCATTGGGGACAAACTGTCATTTCCAATGCATAAAGTGTTTCTGACAAAATCTTAGAAAACATTGGTTGCGGTAGTCCCAAGTTAAAATCGGTGCCAACACCTACTTGGTATGACCCTTGTGCCAAAAATCTTAACGTAGTTGCCAACTTCGTTGTTTTGGAAACCTTACCCCGCTTTTCAAATTAGGTGTTATTGTTTCTAAGACATATTTAAAAGCAGTCTTGCTTACTCTAAAGTAACTTTCAAACCTTTCAAAAAATAAATTTTACAATCATTAAAACAGTTGGCAACGCTGCTGCTGTTGTTCTTTTGAACGTCATTTTGTGAAACATCTCCATTAACACAAGCGAAAAAAGTTGGCATTCTTAAATCTTAGGAAGTTAATTCTCTGAATTTTTGATATAACCATTGTCACGCGCTGTCTTCCGTATGATGTGGAGGATTCTCACCGGCAGCGATATACACCAAATCGGTATATTTTGTATTGCTGTTTGTATGCCAGTGAAAAATTCAAAGGAAGGCGATTTTTCGGCCATTAGCGAAATACGCAAAATAATGATTAAAATTCGTTAACTGAAGTCTAATGATTTGTTCGTGTATGCACGTATATAGGGACCACAATGAAGAAATGAAAGTCAGCAATATTAAAGGGGATTTAGACGGTAACACAAGTCGTACGATAAGTCAAGTTTTTGAGTAAAAGAGCACGGATGGTATCGTCTAAACTTAATTCGTAATGAAATCATACGACATAGAGAGGAAATACGAATGAAAATTTGTCAGTCGTACAGCTCTCATCCTTTTTTAAAATTTTTCAATTTCGTACGATTTTTATTCTCATTTTTAAAATATGGAGATAATTTAATAAGATTTTCTCTTTGGTTTTACGTACGACTTGTATTACCGTCTAAATCCCCTTTTAAATGTAACAACAGAGTTAAATAATAAAACTGCATCATATTTACAGCAACAGATACAAGCAAAGGAAATTTGGTGAAAAACAAATTATTACAAAAAGGATTAAAGGCCGGTGCACATAGAATTCGCCATGCGCTGTCCCTCACCTTTTTCGACGGACAACTGGATTATAATACAGGGTTTGTTATGAGCTTTGTCGCATAGACTACGTCGACTTCAACACAAAGTACTAAAGTTGGACAACTTTTAACGTACGTTGAGTACTTTGACAACTATCAGTTAATTTTTTCTTTGTTTTGATTCAGATTTTCGTTCCAATATAGCGATGCGTTATATGCGTTAACAAAGTACTCATTGAGTCAACCTGGTCCGTCGTCGCGTTAACGTCATTTAAAAATGGCGACGGACAACGCATGACGGATTCTACACGTGATGAAATTTTGCTAAGGCAAATGTCTAACTCTCTGTAAAAAATACAAATACGTGCAGTAACGGTCCATAAACAGAATAAGATATGTTAAGTCGGCACGAGCAAATATTATATCAAATTATAGTGTCTGCACAAGAAATTTAGTCATTAAGTTAAAAACCAAGGTGACCTAACAGTTGTCCAACTAGCACAATATGGTAGTTTGGCTCTTGACTTGTGCATAGCGCTTAGTTATACCTGCATCATACTTGCACATGCAACGAGTGTGCATAAATATAATTAGAACAAGAAAATATTCATTGTATTCGTAGATAGTTTTACCTGGATTACAACGGGGCAAGGTCGTGTGATACGAAGGGCCCATTGTTTCCAAAAGTTATTATTAGTTGCAATTGGCAATTCCTTATGATTGTCGTTTCCAATTAAAATTTAATGTTCCATTGCACTAGTCATAAATTAGGAATGCAATTGATAACGATATTATATTCATACTGTAATGAGGTAAAGCGTTACATGCAAATATTTTTACATATGTATGTATGTAAAGGGTGTTTTTTTTAGAGGTATAGAACTTCGAATTGAAATAAAACACAAGGAAATCGTTTTAATGTCCATCAATTTGTCTTTATTGGAAGGATAATTTTATGCCATTAATGTTTAAATATGATTTCGGGCATGTGGCCGCCGCGGCTGGCTCGAATAAAGCCAATTCTACAGGTCCAATTTTCAACCACTTTTTCGAGCATATGGGGCCGTATGTTGGCCCAATAACTCCACCAGCCCATAGAGCACACCAAACAGTCAGTTTTTGTGGATGTAATGGCGTCTCAAGGGTCTCATGTGGATTCTCTTCACTCCAAATGCGGCAATTTTGCTTGTTGACGTAGCCATTCAACCAAAAATGAGCCTCATCACTGAACAAAATTTTGCGATGAAAATCAGCATCTAAGTATCTAGGTAAACTTCGCGAACTGAACCATTATTTTCGAAATAAATTTGCACGATTTGCAAGCGTTGTTCTTTTGTCAACCTAATCATGATGAAATGGCAAACCAAACTAAATATTAATCACTTGACAGTTGACAAATATTAATCACTTGACAGATGGCCGCCACTTAAAAAAGTGATGCCAACTTAAAGTTCTATACCTCAATAAAAAACACCCTATACGTATAATTAACTCTTAATAGTTGACAACTTGCATTTCTCATAATTATTCAAATATTTCAACAATTGGAGTTTCCTATACCTACATATATTTGTAAAGTATAATATTACGCAATAATTGTTATTATTGGTACAGTTACACAAAACATATTTGATATCCTGAGAAAAACTAACCACGTACAACTTTTTCTTCGAGAGCTTTTACAACACTTGCAGTAGTTTAAAAAGAGACCCATAAAGTGGTACTTCAAAAAAAAATTTGTGACTACGCTATACACCCTACATTAAAAAGAATTTAAGTTGTAGTTTAAATTATTTTTATACATGTCTGTTAACGTTTCATGGTGTTTACAAATACCTTAAAAATTATTCTTTTACAAAAAATATTGGTATTTCTGATTGCAATGTTGATTTATCAGAGTTATCAAATGTTTTCCGCGTTTTCATTTCAAATGTACGTATTTGCTTTTTTTAATTTTACGTCCGCATTTAAGCCTGTGAGGTTCAATTTTCATACCCGATAGCACGTCCTCAAGGATGGTACGTTTCCTCGTTATGAGCTTAAAATTTGGAAACCATATAGGCATCTACATTCGTAACTCCGTTAACTCCATGCCATAAAATTAATGCCATTTTATAGTAATTTTGTTGTGTTGCTGACGTCAACTACTTTAACTGCTAAATATTTACAAAGCTTAGCGTGTCCGCCTCCCGGATATATAATAAATACGAAGCTGCTTAGCCGGCGTTAAAGCAGGTTTCATCAAGCTATGAATTTTCTACTCATACTTTTCATTGACTTACATTAGATTTTTTGATTTTTTTCTTTAGATTTCTTCCACAAAATACCCACTGAAAGTTTTGAGTATAATAGTGTGAGCTATCCTATTATTGTTTTGTAAACTTTAGTTACCGGAAAACAAGTTTCTGTGACCAATTAAATTCACTTAGGAATTCTGCAAATTCTGGGGGAATGGGCCAGTGCACTCAGGGCAAAGTTGTTGATTGCTCTCAACCTGGCGAGAAGCCAGCAGCGATCCCTGAAAATGGACTGGTCAAGCTGACATACTGCCTCCCCGTGGCGCCCCTGGATAGCCCCTACAGCACCCGCTTAGAGGTGAACCAAAGTGTGCAGCGAATCCCCTCTGTCCAGGGGTCTAAACCAGGACCCGGTCCTCCAGGTTTCGGGGGTTGTGCGTGGGGGTAACTTCCCTACCGTGTAAAAACACACTAGTTTCGACACAACAACAAAGAATAACTTTGTTGGTTGAGGCCCAGGTTCACCACGGACTGTAGCGCCAAAAGAAGAAGAAGAAGAGGAATTCTGCAAATGAAAGGGCGTTTTTTTAGAGAATGGCACAAGTTTAAATCATAATAATACAAGGAAATATATTTTTAATATTAATGAAACGGGCTTTATTGGAAAGAAAATTTTATGAAATTAATGTTTAAATATGTGGCCGCCACGGCTGGCGCGTAGAAGGCGCAATCTGCAACACCAATTTTCAAAAACTTTTCGCAACATTTGCGGCCGCATTTCGCCGATAACTCTTCGAATGTTGGTTTCCAGGTGTTCAGTTGTTTGTGGTTATTCAATGGGGTCTCAAATCACACGGTCTTGTTGATTAATTAATTGAGCCATTACGTGAAATTATTTTTTCATCAATTCACAGCGCCCGCTCTGTGGAATGGGGCTCCGTCTTGTTGGAACCACATATCAGCAAGATTAGTGCCACGCAATTAAGGTACGAAAATTTTCGAATCATGTTCCTATACCTTTCACCATTGACAGTAAATTTCTGACTATCATAGTTTTTGAAGACATATGGGCTAATGACTCCGCCAGCCCATAAAGCGCATCGAACAGTAAATTTTTGTGGATGTATGTAATATTGTTTCGACAAAAGCTTGCGGACTCTCCTCACTCCAAATGCGACAATTCTGCTTATTATTTGCGTACCCATTCAACCAGAAATAGACTTGAACGGAAAATAAAATTTAGAATGGAAATAAGTTTGATGACGAATAAAACAATTATTTTGATTAAAAATTTCAACAATTTGCAACGCGTTGTTCTGCTGTAAGTTGATTCAAAGCAAAATAAACAAAAAGCAACTATCAGCTGTTAAATGACTGCTCAAATAAAGCAGTGATGCCAAGTTAAAGTTGTGACACTCTAAAAAAAACACGCTTTATATCCATTGTTAATCAATTAAAAACATTGATACAAACCCTTCCATTATTGTTGAATGGCGTTCCCCCAAATTGGAGTTAAAATTAAACACTTTGCAAGAGTTTTTTCCCCAGCATAATACTTTGGTGGGGCTTTCATTTAGTAAGGAAATCTGTTGTATAGAATTTGTACAATATAAATAAATTGAGAATGGCTCCAATACTTATTAAATACACATATAAATATGCACATACACATAAAAGTGAATATCTGCTTTTTTAACTGTCTTGCATTTAACGTCTGGTTTTAGGTGCGCAATTGTGGAAATCGCTTCTGAAGATGCAATTGAGATAGATGATCTAAACGACTTAGAAATGTCCAAATGCATGCTGCAAATGAGGCGTAACACACCGACGGTGCTGCCAAAAAACATGGATGGATACAATTAACGGGCCAATTGTGCATTAATGTACAAAAACTTCAACAACAAAATTATACAAAAATATTTACTATGTTTATTTCGATAGCCTTTATAAATAAAACTAAATTTATTTCACATCAGATTTTGGTGGTAGAAAATTCTTCATATGCCTGCCCAACGTCATAGGCTAAACACTGGATCTGGAAGGCGTAAACTATGACATTCTTACCGGCTAGCCTTAACTCAACAATACTTTTTAATACGTACATAGGTCGGCCCTAAGACAAGGAAAACTAAAAAAAAACAACAATATACATATGTACGTAATTCACATTTTTTACAATTCTTAAGGTGCGTAAAATAAATTGTTGCAACTACGATGTCTGAAAACAATAAAACATATACAAAAGTTCAAACGCTCACAATCATATCTCAAATAATAAAATTTGGATTCATGATAGAAGTATTCCTAAAAAATGGTTCTTTCAAGTGAATCAATGAAATATTTCTCTGCTTTTTCTTTAATTTTTCTGTTTTTGCGCTATTCGGATTGCGATATGTACACATGTACGTATTTATGTTTTGTATAAATAGGATTCAGAGATTTACCAAACAGACAGTCGTTCTTAACAATATCACGGGCTTCTTGGATTGGACAGTAACAAGTCCGATATAAATCACAGTAATATCGTGGCGTTAAAAGTATTCAAAATCAAATTCAAAAGCCAATCTGTTTTCGTGGGGGAAATTCAATATTAAAATCAACCACAAAATCCCTTTAACAAGCACCCTAGTCCTAGTAATAAGAAGTAACCTAGACCTGGTTATACCAGGTAGCCAAACAATAATACGAGCAGAGCTTTAGATTTCAACATTTTTTATACATATAAATTAAAATGCTAACAGGAGTCCAAATCAAAATACTAATATGAGTATAGCTATCCCAAAATATTAACAGAATTCCAAGTCCAAATACAAACCGATATCGAAATCCGCAAGGAACGAAGTAGAACGAAGTCAGCAGAAGCAGGCGAACATAAAAAATCAAAACAACAACAAAGCCAACATTTGAAAGAATCGTTACAAGTTACTATTTAAAAAGACAGAGTACTTAAATTAGTCAGTCCGATACTTAACAGAATACTTGGATTAAGATTGTGTAGGAACGATTGCGACACATTTATAAACTATAAAAAACAATGTGTAAGCAAAACTCTTTAGTAGGCCTTCTTAATCTGGCGAATGATGTCGACATTTTTGGAAATCAGAATTTTTGTTGTGGAGTGCACTGACGAGACACAGAACTATTGGTAGCGCAACACTTACGGACTTTATCGCTATTTTAAAGCCATTTCAAATACATTTTTAAAAAGAGCTATTTGATAATAAATAATATCAATTGTTTTTGTTTTATTTAACTGTACTGAAAAAATTTAGGAATAAGTTATAATTTTGATGCACAAAAGTATTGGCACAGCCAGTCTCATGACCGAATTTCCTGAGATCTGAAATGTTGTTAACGTGGATCACGGCAATCGTTATCGAAACTTATCTACTCGAAGTTGCACTCGATTGTTAATCTACTATCGAAAACAAATAAACTCTAGCATTTCGCCGCGAAACAAAACAAAGAAACAAAAAAAGAAAGAAGTAATTAAAAGTGTAAGTGTTTTTCTAAAATTTCCTAATATTTGGATCCATTTTAATTACAAAATTTCTAAATTTTTTACACAATTTAAAATTTTTACGAATATTTTTATTTTTTGTTTTCCTTGTTTGTTTTGATTTGCTTATTGTTATATTCTTACAGCAATGTAAAAAATAGTAGTATGTAAAATAAATTACGATCGAATACCGTGATCCAAAAAACTGCAGCCATCGAAAATTTTCTCTACACGAGCGTGCACTCGATTTCGAATGCGGTGATTTGCCCCCAGGTTCAATACATCCAATATGATTGTGAAAGAGTAAGTCCAAAATTATGCTCCGAATTCCACAATTTCCCTTACAAGTGATATTATAATCCTTTAGTTTTTACAGGATTATTAATTTTCTTAAATCGTCTTTTGATGAAAGCCAAGACGACACGAGTTTTATTAACTGTCATCGTAAATGTTGAATAAAACTTAAATTTGAATCTAGCAAAATCCTCAAATCCATAATCACGTCAACTGATTTCAAATTATAACCGGCAAGAAAGTTGGAATGAACAGTATTCTGGACTGTTAAGATCCGCATATGTGAACACTTCTTTAAATTCAGACTCATCAAATTAACTTTACACCAATTTTAAAAGGTATCTAATCCGTTTTCTAAATACAGCCGAATAGGTGGAAGTTTAATACTCAAAATTTTATAGCATTACCTGATGCTATAATAAGAAGTATAAATAAAATTGGTACAAGATACAAGAGAGGGTAGACACCCTGCGGTATCTAAGATTTTACAAGAATTTTCTTTGATGTAGCAGCGCTAAATTTAACTGACTGAATTCTACAAAAAAGATATGACTTAAACCAACTCAGGTATATGACTGTTTTTGAAACCCATTAAGTCCAATCTCTTCAGTAGCAGATTATGGTAAAGTAATCAAACGCCTTACTGAAATCAGTATAAACAACGTCAACATGGTAGCCCTTTACAAAAGATCCATGTTGAAGAGGTGTTAATAAGGAGCCCGCTTTGTGGGTGAGGCAGTCCATCAATTGTTTTTCAAAAAGCTTCGCAGTACATATATTGTTAATATCGGATATGTTTCCGGACTTAAACAAGGAACAAAGATAGCTTTAGAAAGCATTGAAGATGGTGGATAAAGGTTTTACCAAAGCGGATGCGCAATTTAATAAAACACAACTTGGAATGCCGTCAGTTCCTCTAAAAGTTGAAGACTAAAGTTTTTGTAAATAATTGAAAACAGGGCAATTAAATATACTTTATAGAATTTTATTTATTTGCTGACCATTTAAGTTTCTTAATATTCAGGTCAAATAATTAAGAAAATGCAATGACTTTTTCCTTACATTTTCTTTAAATATATCCAGCAGATGGTGATATATTTTGGTTAGCATTAATATTATATGGGTAAGCAGTATAAACGTCATAAACAGCTCCTGAATAGGTACTAATCATCAACTCTTCACTGGAAATAAAAAAGATTTTCTAAACGCTACACGTCAGAGTTATTGAAAATGCGGCTGGCGTTTTAGCGATACATATATCTTAACAAATAGCTCGCAACCTGGGGGCAATATTTATACAATTTTGTTGCGTTTAAATGTGTTTCTTAACGAAAAAAATATCAAACCGACATTAAGATAATATAAAGCCATGCAATATGCAATTTTGTCATCTAAGTCTACGCCAACGACTTTTCTCTGTCTGTTAAAAGTACGCCATTCCATTAAAGTGCGGGTACATCGACACATTGCAATTATGAGCCACTTACCTGTTCATGATTCTGAGTAAAACATATTGAAAACGCTTTTATA
The DNA here is from genome assembly GCA_932526305.1 of Epicampocera succincta. Taxonomy (NCBI): domain Eukaryota; kingdom Metazoa; phylum Arthropoda; class Insecta; order Diptera; family Tachinidae; genus Epicampocera; species Epicampocera succincta. The sequence continues at coordinate 21,080,111 of OW052035.1, forward strand.
ATGGTAAAGAAAATGGTTTTCTCCATTATTGGCTAATATCATAAAAAGTAACTTACATAAAAATTATGTACAAAAGCATTTGAGTATCTGATTCATTACTCTAATTTCTGCAACACTAGACTGGCAAAGATTTAAACGTTATTCACAGACAGTTCCCGTTCATCAAAAACGGCCTTCGCATAATTGATCTGCAAACAGAAAAAAATGTATACATGTTAGTTGTGCTGGGACTTGTGAGTATAACTTTAAGGCTAAACATTTAGCGGTTATCCTGAATAATAGAAACAAAAAAAATAGTTCTGAAGCACCGAGGAAGTCAGAAATTTCTATTTGATTATGTGTCAATCTTATAATGTTTAACCTTTATGTACGTGTGGGGCTCATTATGGTTCATGTGATTTCAGTATTTAGTGTCTTATCGGCTATAATATGCATCTGATTTAAAATGTGGAAAAATTGCAAGAACAACATTTTTTAAAAGAGCGAACATTTCAACGAATTTATTTATTTTGCACTTGTTATTTTTGTATAGTGGCGCCTGCAACTTTCGGCATTTAAATTTATATCTGTACAGTGAAACTTCCCACAGCGTACATTTAAAAAAAAAGAAAACAGCTCCCAAAACCGTATAATTAAAATAAAATAATGCGTACGTCTCTCATAAGCAGACACATCTAACAGCCGGACAAAAATGCCGCGAAGGTGAGTGTGCCCGCTAATTTGCAGACTGATGGGATATGAAAACAGAAGTAAATTTTTGATGTTTGAAACAAGAATTTGAATAGAAAACTTTAACAGGAGGAGAATTCAGAGATATAATTCAGAAGACACCTGAAAACCTTTATCGATTAAAAGAAAGTTCTGTTTAGAGAAGCTTTTTTAATGTTTTAAAAGTACAAACCAGGTGATTATGCGTAACTTCAATCAGCTAAACGCTACATTTCCAAGTAACTGCATTTATTTAATCAATTGAAGTTGTTACATTATACAATTTTCCTGCTCAAAAGTTCAGTATTTTTATACTTCTGCACAAATTCTTGCTCCTGCCCATTTTCCATCTCTTCAGATTGAAAACAATCCACCACTGAGATTCTGGAAAATTACAGCAATCAGCCGAAGCTGTAGACAATATTAAAAACTAACAAAGTAACAAAACAAAATAAGAAACAAGTTTAAAGTCGGTCATACATTTTGTTCTTTTATGACAGTACCAACACAGTGCAGCACGAGCAATCACGGGTTGTTTGATACATTTGTAGCCCTATTTGTTCGCTTAATCAAAACATTATCTAATACTCGACATTGGCAAAAACTGCACCAGCTGCACCAGTACGTGCAGTTTTAAACCATTTTGGAAAGCAGAATTTTAAATTAAATTCAATTTACTGTTGTACGCACAGAGTCCAATTTAATATGTAATACATTTAGTATGTGTTTATTTCTCATTATGGATAGACTGACTCTCAAATAACTCGCGTGAAATTGAAAAACTTGGCTTGGAGTTGAAGGAATGCACACACGACGAGGTTTCTTCTTATATGCGAATTTCGACTGTGTGTATCTCACATTATTAAGCACGCTGATTCTTCAGGGGAAACATTGTCTTTGCTTTTTTCTTCTTTAGGTACTAAGAAATGTGTGTAAAAAATACTTTCGTAAATCAGAGTGTTGTTTGATTCATCAACTACGAAATTTTGTATGTACAAGAAAATTTTGCATGTTTAGGATGAAATGTGTTTCTTATATGGTGTAACAATATTGTAAAAGGAAACGCTTGTGACTATCATAAGGGCTAAAATAAAAATTGGGACTTAAGTTCTTAACGAAACCGCCTCGTAGATCATCGAACAAAACGGATATACAAAATTATTTATTTATTATTAATTATTTAATTTTTATGATGCGATTGTTTCTGTTCAAAAACAAACAAAAGACATAACGTGATATTAGTGCAGCAAGTTTATTATTCAGAACAGATTTACTAGTTGCTCCGTCTGTCTGCTCTTAGTGCTGTTGTCTGTACAAAGTTGAATTCCTTTGAAGTTCTTTATGGAAGTGTTCAGTGTTACATAAGTTTTTTCTTTTTGCTTACAACTTATTTCATTGTTTTCCAACAGAAGCATTTATTTTCTTTTCTTTGTTGTTTTGTTTATGAATACAACGAACTATAAGGTTGTAAATGATTGGTAATGCCTTCGTTAATAATTATTGCTTTTGATTGCTCAACACCAAAATGGTTTGTTGAACCCGCAACATTTAAGTAGAACACTTAAGTGGTTTTCATGTTAAAAATACTTCGTGGGCGGCTTTATTAATGGGGGCTATTCTGCGTTTCGACTCGGATCGTAAATTTCTCCGTTTGGCAGCTTTGGTATTCTGCGTTTCGATTCCGCTCAGTTTCTTTCGATTGTATGTATTATGCATTACGAACGGAGTTCCGTTTTTCTCAGTTGTTTTTTTGTTAACGGAGGGGTTTTCTTTATTTGTGTTTTTTAGTTAAAAAGTTTAAAATTGAAAAAATGTAAGTAGAAAATGAGATAAAATGTTCAGAAACGATTAGAAAACACTTAAAATTATTTTTAATTAATTTATTTAATTAAATTATTTTTCTGTTTTTCTAATTTTTGTACCCGAATCTGATGTTTTTTTTTATATATTACAGGTCAAAAACAACAACACCAGAGCAGTATGAAAAATTGGCAAATTTAATGGCATCCAAAGCAGACATTGCATCTGGATACCATCAACGGTCAAAGGAGGAAGTAGTAGCGTTCTGGGAGGAAGTGGCAGGAATCCTTAATGCACTAGGTCCTCCAACAAAAAATGCCAGTGCATGGAAAAAAGTAGGTATGGTTTGCGTATAATTATTGCAGAAATTAATATAAATTTATAGGTTTGGATTGACTGGAAAAGCTACATCAAACGGAAGCTGTCAACAAACAAAAAAGAAATGATGAGCACCGGAGGAGTTTCATGCCGCTTACAGCGTATTAGCCCACTTGAGGAAAAAGTTATTCAGTTGACGGGTCTGGTAACAAATACCAGCGGAATTAGCGTTTTTATTTGTTTATTAATTTTATTTATTACTTTTTAGTGGGCTGAATTTGACTTTTTATTAAAATGTTTACAAAATTGTTTATTTTTACTGTTTCTATTTCACACGTTTCACAGCAAAGAAGCTAATTTAAACATACCCTGTTCTTCTTTTTCTTTCGATTCCGTTTTTCTGCAGAATACCAATTTTCGATTGCAACGGAACTGAATGCGGAGACTTAATCGAAACGCAGAATAGGGGTGAATTTCAATTATCCGATAATTTAGAGTAAACAAATGTAATGAATTTGTATTTGTAAAATATTATTTTAATTTTTTTTATTTTTTATTTTTTAGAATACTCTAAAAAAAATCTATATAAGCGATTCTCATTCTTTGTATTATATTTAAAATACTTTTAAATATAACACTATTTTAGGCTTCTAAGTGTGAGCGACTTTTCCTCAGTAAGTACTTGTAAGTAAATGAACTTACTACGTTTAGTAAATCTGCTATTGTTTTAGGTATTGTAGAGGTTGTTAATTTAGTAAATTAAAAATGTATAGATTTTGTTGTTGTCAAATTTTGAATTTATCAAGATATACCAAATCTACAATATGTACAAGCTCTAGAATAGTATTTTAACACGAATCATGAGAACCGTTATACTTACTATGTATTTACATACATACTTACATGTATACTTTGGATTTTATATGGTTTTCGGAAAGTTGATTTTAAAACCATTGCCATTTTAATGCTTTCATTATCATTTTTAAGAAAAATGTAATTAATCTACTAATTTCTCAAGGTTGCAGTTTTGGACCTTTATCTTTTATTAGATTTTGACAAACACAACTGAATTTGTTAATGAATTTAATATCGCGGAAAAAACAAAATGATTTTTGAGTTGTTTTTTGCAATAAAATACAAAAAATTACAAGGGTTTTAAAAAACTATTAGCAAAACAACATTTGAAATTTAAGCAAAATGAATATCTGTTAATTAGAAATGCGTAACAACCCTTTATTATATAAAAGGGATAGTCGCGATGTCAATGGAGAATTAGTTAAACTGGGAGAAAATCTACCTTAATCATTAATTAGTGGAGCACAGTTCTGAAGCAGTCTTTTTGTAAAGGCAAAACACTTAATTGTAAAATTATATTCAGTATTTAGACAGACCTATACTGGTATTTCGTTAGATATTAATGTAAACGTCGAAATAGTTTAGCAGAGATTTGGAAAATTTAATGAGAATAAAACGTTCTTATTATGGAATAAATATTTTAGATGTATATAATTGTATAACAAGGCTGAACTACTAGTTTGCAGTTTCGATTGGCTTTTAAAACTTCGCTAATTTCTATTAAAATTGAGCCTTACTTGCCTGTAATATTTTCGTGTTACCTGTCATCTGGGTTAAAATTACTTTGCATGCTATGAATAAATGTTTACATAAATAAATTTTACACTGACCACATTTTCGAGAAACGCGTGCAAGATGCTGAAAATGTGACACCTCAGTTTACATTGTCAACATCTTTCATCATTCAACAGTCAAAAACACATTTAAAGAAAAAGACGCAAAAGTAAAATATATGTATTGAAAAATGAATTTTGAAAATAAATTAATAATTAGATTAGTTGTTGCTTTGCAAGAACAAAATCAAATTTTAATGCATTACAGCGAAATAATGAAAGCCATTCTGATGATGAAGAATTTTTGTGAACATGAGCATGAATGTTTCTCGAAAGGTTTAGATGTTTGTAAGTCAAAATATCTACAATAAATTGCAACCTTGTACAGACACATAATATCTATGCATACATATCGATGTTTTAAGAGTCGGTATGAAACATTTTTTAGTGATGCCACCTTAAATTAAGCCAAATTTAGAATGGAACAAAGTGAGAAAGGATCATCTCTCAAAGATGTTGAAATATTTTGATTTTCTTTCCAATAGACTTTATATGGGAAGATCTTAACAGTTTTACAAATTGATGAAAGATGTTGCTGAGTGGAAAAAGGCTATAAAGGTAAAAAAAGAATAATAAAGTTGTTTTCAGTTTCAGACTTGTTTTTGATTTTAATTAGTATCGCCAGATTGTAGTTTACGTTTATATATATATGTATGCATCTGTGTAAATAAACTGTTGACGTATTTTGCTGTAGTAACCAGTAAATAAAGTATTATTTGTTAAAAAAAAAAGAAATAAATCGTACTTTTTAAGAGTAAACAGTTGTGGTGTACTATTAATATTTCCAACGATTCCAACGCTTCTTGCTGAGGATTCGTTTGGAAATATTATGGACGGGCATAAGTACGTTTTCTTGCATGGCGCTTCATAAATTCAGGCCAAATGTTTTGTGAAATTTAAAATAAACTAATTAAACACGACTAACTTTGGTATTTAAGAATGGATACTCACACATCTAGAAGCTCTTTCCGAAATTTCCTCATTCTGACATCTCACTCTTGGCCGTGTGACTTTTGGTACATTTGTCGATATTTCTATATAATTGTTAGGCAATATTTTACTGGTTGAAGCTGCATTTGTTGTAAGTGGATGACATGATAATACTTCGCTTAAGTGACATTCAAACATAATTGCGGGTTCTTCTTCATACATTGAAAATATTCGTACATATTCTGTAGATACTAAAAGTCTCAGCTGGGCCTCCTTGTCATTGCAAAGATTTGGCTCATAGAATATAAGTTTTTCTTCAAAATGTCGCCTATTTATCACATAGAGATATTGTTGGCCTTTGCTTTGGCGATTTGAGTAAAAGGGTAATAGGCCACCAGGTGCTCCAGTTACACAACGCGGTAGCCGTTTGCGATCTGGGAGGTAATGGTGGGAACCTCTGCTCGTTTCTCTAACTGCACTGGCAGTTTCAGATGCTAAATCAAGTACACCTATTAATGGCTTTGTAATTGTACCAACAATTCCTCGGCCAAGGCCGCTAAAAAATCCAGGAAGTCCATCGGATTGAGCTCCAATATATGTATGCCGTACAATACTTGTAACCCCACCGAGTAAGCCGAACCCAAGGCCTTTAAATCCAGCCGCTAAATGTCCGCCACCCGAGGAAGGATTTGCTATTTCCAATATCTTTTGTCTCGTTTCATTATCATGTTCATCCAAAACTACTCTACCAAGATTTTCAGACAAAGTTTCAGTCAATTTTGCCGTAGAGTTTGACAAGCCGTGAGTAACGTTTTTAACTAAACTTTTGACTGAGCCTTCGAAAATAAGTCCCGATACGCCTTCCGATAAGTCATTTGCGAACCCCAAAGGATTGCCTAAGAAATCAACGCTGGCTAAAATGGATGCTGCGTGCCACTTCAGCTGATTAAAGTAATGAGTTTTCAGTGATTTAATATACACTTCTAATGTTTCAAAATGATGTCTGTCTGAATATTTATCAAAGTCAATTACAGCGTCTTCAAATTTAATAAGTGATATTCCCAAATGCTTTTTCATTTCAAAAAGTTCAGAGCTCAATTTCGACGCAGTAAGAAAGCTTAGTCGTACCTAAAAATTTAAAAAAAAATCGCTTTTTATTAAAAATTAATTCATCTTGATACATAAATATTTAATCACATTGTAATACATTTAATTAACTTCTTTTGGTTGTATATATTATTTGAAAGCACGCTACGTTGGACCTTAATCTGGACTTTTATTTTTTTTTATATAAAAGCCTAACGCAAGAAGAGGATATTATATCTTTCAAATACAATTTGCTTCAGAAATTAGCATTAAATTCGAAAGTGATCTTTTTCAAGAAGTACTATAATTGAAAACATCGAAAACTCACAGATACATTTTTTCTAAACTGATGTTTATTCGGTTTGTTTTTTCTGTCTGACATCTTTATATTTTATTTTATGTTGAACTATTCCACTAAACGTTTTCTGGCTTTTATAGATAAAAAGTGAAAATGTGTTTATAATAAACAAATGCATGTATTTACACGTGCTTGAAGAAAATGGATTAGCGCTGGAACCCGGTAGTCAACTATTATAACTATAAGTTGTTCCTTGGCCACAACATCCAGATTAATGTAAATTCGAGTTACTATAACACCTTTGAAACCATACTGTGAGCATAAGAATAAAATAGGGGTTGCAACTCAAGCCAACTATTACTATGTAATTCATTCAGTTACTCCGTGGATCTGATTTCGAACACCGAAATGACGATGCACCTCACAATATGGTGATGGCTCTTATTTGAAAGTCATATCTTTCTAAGCATAAGAAAGGGAGCCACAAGGTTACGACTTGTGTAGTGGCAAAAATAGAATTACGATTGATACCTTGTTTTTTTTAGTGGTGGCGCACTAGAATGCCCGCAGAGTGCAGGTCGAAAGAAGCTGCAAATTCATCCGGGCTAGTAACCCTGCTTCAACAGAAGTAAATTATTAATAGAGTAAAATTAGGAAATTTGGACAGTAGCAGGGTTCTACTGCTTAAATAATATTGTGATTAGGGAACAAAATTAATGGCTTCCTTAAATATTTGGTCTGTATTGTCGTACTTTCTTTTATAGATATTTCGAAGACTTCGATTTGTAAAGTCTTTCCCTTCTTGTAATGTTTTGAGTCAGCCTAAACATTAAGTAATCAGACATACTGTAGACAAAATCCTTGGGCTTTGGCGGTCTTCGTGAAGCCATCCCTGACTATAGCAAAAATTTTAGCCGGATGGTTGGGCAGGGCTAAGAGTAATCTGAAACCTAAGCAATTTTTGTATCTGTACGACACCGTTTCAGGTGATTTTTAAAATGTTTAATTATGGTAGTTTTTTGTGCCGATTTGTTATCTAACTGATTTGAGATATTGGTGCAATCGACGAATTTTTATTTACTTCAGCAATTTATATCAGTGTAGTGCATCCTTCCTGATTGGCCTATTTCAGTATACATATTTCTGTAAAAAAGAAAAAAAAACTAAAGGAAAACTCAAGCATACCTGAATTGAACTAATTGTGCAATCTTCAAAGTAAAATCGTTTAGTATCCTCAGCAAATGGATATTCGAAAGTGCGATATAATTTATTCAAATTCTCTTGGTTTTCCTGTTGTCCATGCCTTTTAAAATCTAAAAATAAAGCCATCTTGAGAATAAGTCGTTCTTCCAAAATCAAGGCACAAGGTTTAAATTCCAGATTGAAGCATTCAAATATAACAGCATTTTTATTAGGACTTTCAAGTAATTTTGCTTTTAGAGTCAATGCCTCCTTTTCAACGTTTTCAACATTCGACTTGGAAGTATGCAGTACAATGGGACATTGCGCATCCAATATCTGATTATCTATTTGCATATCCCCAACTTTCAAATCTATTAATTTTGTTGGTGGCAGTAGCGTAATGTTCAGGTTAATGTCTTCCAGACTAAGATAAGCAAGTTCTTCACAAGGTGATCGAGAGACAATAGAAATGCCCAATCCTTTTGATAATATCACTTTAACCTGTAAAATGGAATAAACATAAAATAGTACTATAAGTATAAAATTTTATACAGTTGCTTTTACTTCTTGAATAAAAATAAAACGTCCTTATTTTACGCATGCGAAATTCTAAATTTTCTGCAATGCAACTTATGAAATAAAAAAAGGCCACTTTTTACGGAAATACTCACAACTAAAATACAATAAATTGAAGCTCTTCTGAAAGGATAACTCGTTATGGACTTCGCATTTGACACTAAATATTTTATTTACATTTATAAATATTTTAGTTTTGAAAGTAATAATCTCCTTTACTGTAGAGGAGGAAACTTTAATTTTAACTATTATTTTTCTGCTGCTGCGGTAAAATAACTTCAAATTCAGTGAAAGTATTATTAAGGGCGCTCATGTAGTTTGAACTCAAAGCAAAACTGTTAAAATTTGTATGCTTTTAACACAGCATTTCAAATGAATCGAGGTTTTAGTTTTATATTTACTAGGATGAAAATAAAAAGAACGGAGTAGTTTGATTATTACGCTTTAATTTTTTTAGAACTTTTATGAAATGAGTGTCCTTTGGCTACCTCAATTTTCAGTTTAAAATACTAGTATTAAAAAGTAAAATCTATGTATACTTTTAAAACACACAATAAATGGAAGTAGCCGAATAATATCAGTTGCATAATAATTGAAAAGATATGCAAAACGTAAGAGACTGCTGCGGTTTTTGTCATTGAAAATATGTATATATATGTATGTAGGTATATAAAAATATGTGTATGTCTGGAAGGAACATTTAAAGTCTATGTTTAGATCGGAAGCTTAGGAATTAGTATTCTTAATACAACTAAAGTGTCAACACAGATGCACTATAATCCAAAGTATTTAATGGGCTTTGACAGGGGCTCTAAAACTTTCGTAACAAAACATTGTTAACTAGATAAGGGCAGCCAGGTACAAAACTCTTGTTCGTTATATTTACATTATACAAAGTTAGATGTTTCAAAAGGCCTACAAGTCTGCTAACGAGCAAGGGCATCTACGATATACAGATAGCAGGTAAACACAAAAAAATATTTTTAATTTACGTTCGAGTAATAAACAGATAATTTTACAGTAGGTTAGAAAATACTACATGGTTATAGCTAAAAAGCTTGGTGGTGTTGTCGAATTTTTTTCCCTAGCGAGAAAATTTGGTTTAAAAAACATGTATGATGTTTATTGCAAGTAATTATAATGCTTTGTACATAGTGTGCAGAGTTTGCCTTTGGCTGAAGGCAATGGGTTTGTTAATTTGTGCAGACAGTAAGGAACAAAATTGAAGCCCCAAAATAATAACTAAAGGTCAGTTTACAAAATTTAAGTCTGTTTTAGTTAATTACCTCCCCTATTTATACGCTACTTTTGTATTTATCATGTCTAGCTATTTTAGGCGCCATCATATTTAAATTTCTTAATTTACAAAGTAAATGTTATTCTTTCTTTATTTTAATCGACCAATTATAGGATTAAGAAGCCCCTTGAGATATAGGAGATATATGGCTTGGAGAGATCAAAGAGTAGCAGTTTCCTGACTGCCTGATTACGTGATAAACGAAGGAAATACTTATTGACACGCACACTCAGTACCGAACAAAATAGAGAAAGATGTTCACAGAAATTATTGTAGTCCATTCTGTAGTTAACTATTACTTAAGGCAATGTCTGTTCAATGTAGTGAGTCTTGACTTCGCCAAGGTTCTACAAGGATAACTTCTGGGGTCAGTATTATACAATACGACATTTTGATTGCTTCATCATGTGGCATGGCAAGGACTGTAAATGGCAGAGTAAACACCTGCTTGGCTATGCCGATAGACTATTTCGCCGACCTAAATATACAAAATACGGTGGCAATGATGTTGAAAAGGCGGCAACACATTTACAAAAATTGTATACCTTGGCTCTTATTTGGGCAAAACATTATGAAGGTATCGGACAGAATGAAAATTTTGAGTATTATCGGTGCATAGAGGATTTGTTTGAAATTCAAAACGCATATACTGTTCATACCAGGCTGTACTAAAGTGTAGAATGGAAAGTGCGCCTTTTGTTCCACTGTCAAATCATGCCGGCTGTCATCTCCTACGCTTTGTCCTGTTTGGTTCGGAATTTTTTCAAGTCAGAGGGTGAGGCTCTGGAGACGGGAGAGAAAAATCGTGGCGTCCTGCCTTGGACTTAGAACGTACATTGGGCACAACCATTAATATCGTAGCCCATTCCGCAAGTCCATTTCCGATGGAACTAACGTTGAAATAGTGATTTCTATAAATATGCGTTCATTATTTTTGAAGTGTTACTCTATTCTTTCGTTTTCTTTTGTTATTTAGTATTTAAGTTTTAGTTTGTAGTTAGTTTTAAGCGCTTAGTTTTTAAGTATAACTTTAAGCGATTCTCTTTTTATTCCTTTTTTTTTGGGAGATCGATTTTCAATTAATGGCATTCAACAATCCTACGAAAGGAATATACTTTGTGAGTGTATATAGCTCTCTGGTTGTACGTTTTGTAAAGATTTGGCAAAGACATTGAATTGAATTAAAAAAAAAACTCAGTTTTTACGGGAGCGGGCATATTCAGTTGCAAGCATGCAAATATAAAATATGTAAGTTGCAAGGCGGTGTAGTTTTTAAGAAACTATTGCGATTACAGGTACGACATGCCTAAGCTTGAAGCTAGTGGATTCTGATGAGATCGTTGGGAAAAATTTGTTAGAAAAATTCAAATGTAAATTCGATTTTGAAATTTATAACATATATTTCAATAAAGGGGGAAGAGATTGTTCCAATAAACTCTAGACTTTCTAATAGAGCTGAAATTTGTGTACGAGCAGTTTTGAATAGAGCAGTATAATACCACCGGTACAGCTAAGTAATCCCTCGGTGGTATTAAGTTAATAGTAAATAACTTTGACACTCAGCAGATTTAGGTGGCTGATTCTACTCCAGTCTACATGAAACATTATAGTTGTTGATTTTAGCAAGAAAAAATTTAAGAATAATATAAAAAGATTTTAAGATGTTCTAGAAAAACTGGACATAACCTGTTCAATTCACTAGATTGATTTACACTAGATGTATTTTCGACCAGAGTAGCTCATTTTCAATTTACTAAGTTTCCATATATATTAAAGATATCGTCTAAGAGTTTTCTTAGAATGCACTGAACTGGTTGTGTGTTTATACGGTTTTATTTGTTAATGACATCATTATGTTTGGCAAGAAAAAAAAAAAGTTGTTGTGTTTTGAAAATTTAACTGAAAGGGGGCTACATATTGATCTTTCTAAGCACTGTCAAAAGACTAAAAATCCTGACGAAGTCGGGCGTTTGATTGCGTTCTATAATTATTACAGACCATTTTTCAAACGATTTTTTTGAATTATTAAAAAAAATTAAATAAATGGGATAAAAACTGTCAAAGGGAGTTTGAGACATAAAATCCCTTCATTGAAATTGTCGTGGATTAGATTAGAATTATGTGTCTATAGTTGTCAGCATAAAAGCAAGCAAGAGTAAATTCGGGAAGGTACGCCAGTGTCTAATATAAAAAAGGTAAAGAAGATGTAACTTCGAAAATGCTCAAGCGTGGACCCTGTTGCCCCCCCCCCTCAACCCCCCCCCACCCCCAAACAACCGATACATAAAGAGTAATTTTCTTTAATACGGCCTGGAAACTTTTTTCTTTGGATTCTTTCAAATTATGTGTAAACAAATTAATGCAAAATCAAACATTTTACTTATTTTTCAGGCAAAAATAGGATAAAACGAGAAAAATAATTACATTTTTTATTATTATATTAATTTCTTTGCAAGATAATTATGATGCAAATTTGGTATTTGGCAGCAGATTGCGATGGAATATTTGGCATATTTTTATGTATTGTAAATTAAAAACTTACGATAAAATCTTTCACAGTATTTGTTTCAGTCTTCTCATTAACGGTGTTATTAAAAACAGTAGAGTGATTCCACACAGAGTCCCGTTGGAGTAATATTTCGTCGGGGTTTACTTTAACATCATGAATTTGTATACATTTTATTGGTCCATCCATTTTTCTTATTACTTCAAGTTGGCCAGAGCCTGGACGCAGCTTTTGAATTTCAATGCTCTGTTCAAATGGAACTTGTTCGTAATCACTGGAGTCTATTGAACCTGCTTTAATTCTTCCAAGAACAGCATCGTAGCCGATCTGTAACCCATATATACCGTTTGCACCCTATAATGATAAAATAATTATACAATAAATACCAAATTATAAAGAAAAAAAATATAATGCACTAAAATCGCAGAAACGTGAATATCAATGAAGATAGCATTTTTATATTTACATAGATAGACTTGAGCGTTTTTGGTGAAATATTTCACAAATTTAATAAGTACGAAAAGGTATCCAAGAGAACTGTTTCAAGAAACAATCTCTGGCGTTGATGGCTATCTACTTATAGTCGTAGATCAACGGATGATGGTGCAAAACAATGAAATTTATGTTGATAACCACTTGATAGTACCACATTGCCCACTACTTTGCAAAAGGTACAAAATGCATATTAACGTCGAGTATTGCAATTCCGTTAAATCAATTAAATATATCTGCAAATACGTAACCAAGGAATTGCATATGGCAGTATTTTCGGTGCAAAATGGACAATGCGTCTATTTTACAGAATTTTATGCACATTAACTTCTTTTTCCGATATATGCACGAACATGATGCGCGTGCAACTCATCAACGAAAAAATTTCAGCACCAGCAAGAGAGACCTGCCTAATATTGGAAAACAACGCTAGCAGATGTAACAATATCTTATCATCCATACCAGATGGCAGCATTATTTGCTTTTATATTGGTAACTTGCCTTTCATCACAACTTTGGAATACATTTAAAACACACATGGTGAAGACTGACGACATACTGCATTGAACGTGAATTACCTGCAGCGACGAAACAATTCAATTTTCAGGCGAAATGTCTAGTGAGGCTTTGATTCTGCTAGAAGAAGAATTGTTTGCAAATAAACAACAAGACCCTCTCGCAAGTTGGTATAATTAGTCCTAATCGATCAGGCGATTTGCAACTACAAAACAATTACAATCCACTAGAGTTAAGACTAGACAACACTTTAATGCCAGCAATTACTAATGAAAATAATTTATGCACCAGGTGGTACAGGTAAAACGTGTTTGGTTTTGATGATTTTGGCTAAAGTTCGATCGCAAGTTATATTGCATCGTCCGACATAACGGCAGCACTTTTGGATTGGTGGCAGAACAGCGTATTCGGCACTTAAATTACCTCTAAAACCAGTGGGCCAGTGCACTCAGGGCAAAGTTGTTGATTGCTCTCAACCTGACGAGAAGCCAGCAGCGAATGGACTGGTCAAGCTGACATACTGCCTCCTCGTGGCGCACCCGGATAGCCTCTACAGCACCCGTTTAGAGGTGAACCAAAGTGTGTAGCGAATACCCTCTGCCCAAGGGTCTAAACCAGGACCCGGTCCTCCATGTTCAGGGGTTATGCGTGGAGGTAACTTCCCTTCCGTGTAAAAACACATTAGTTTCGATACAACCACAAGAAGAAAATATAAATATGGATGACCCTATTGCTGACGACCATGGACAACGAAATAAGGATAACGATTTTCGGTTCTGCACGTGCAATGTCAGGTCCTTGAACAGACCACGTGCAGCCGATGAACTTGCGGAGGTCCTGGAAGCCTATAAGGCTGACAACAACGCTATCCAGGAAGTGCCATAGGATAGGCCGGGCAAAAAGAAAATGATAAACTGCGACATCTACTACAGTGATTGCTGCAAGGAGCGACGACTGCGCTTGTTTGGATGCGGGTTTGTTGTTCGAGGCAGACTTAGGCAAAGAGTCTTAAGCTTTAAATACGTGAGCGAACGCCTCATTACAATCCGCATCAAGGCTAGGCTCGGCACCATTAGCCTAAACTGCGCCCACGCCCCTACGGAGGATAAAGATGACGACAGCAAGGATGACTTTTATAATCTCCTAAAAAGAATATACGATCAATACCCCAGCTACGACACCAAGATCGTCCTAGAAGATTTCAACACAAAAGGAAGACATCTTTGCTAGAGTCATCGGGAAACACAGCCTGCATGACGACACATAAGATAACGGACTCAGGCCGCTAGATTTCGTGACGGGCGAAATCTCACTGTAGCAAGCACGCGATTCCCTCACCTCAACATTCACAAAGGGACCTGGCGTTCCCCTGATCAATCAACCGTCAACCAAATTGATTACATTGCGATCGACGGCAGACACGCCTCCAGTATTCTTGATGTCCGAACATTCCGAGGAGCCAACATTGACTCCGATCACTTCCTTGTTGTAGGTAAGATCACGGAAATCAGTAGCACAACGGAGTAGAGCACGACCACAACAGTTTGACGTCGCAAAGCTACAATCTCCCTTAAGATCTCAGAGAGTCCTACCCTGCCAGGCGAAATAACCGATGAGGAATGGAACCGTTGCCAAAACGCCATCAGAGATGCTGCCTCTGATGTATCGGGTTTTAAAATGCCACCCGGAAAAAACCCATGGTTTGACGACGAGTGCAGGCAGGCACATTCAGCGAAGCTAGCAGCGTATAAGGCGACGTTGGAGAGAACGACGAGAGCAGCTCGTGAGCTCTACGAACGTAAGAGAAGGGAAGAACACCGGTTTCTCAAAAGGAAGAGGAAAGAGCATGAGAAGCGAGCTATCGAGGAACTGGAAAGGTGTTACGGCAGGAAGAATATCCGAAAGTTTTACCAACAGGTAAAACAACTATCTAATGGATATAAGCTTCGGACAGAAATCTGTCGTGACGAAGAGGGGAAATCGTAGTAGAGTCACAATCGATGCTGAGAATCTGGAAAGATCACTTCTGCAGACAGTTTAACAGCGAGGAAAAACACCGATGCCATCGCCAAGCAGAATATTCTACTCCAGATAACGGACGATGATGGTAGGGAATTCCGTCCCCCCGACCTGAATGAAGTCAAGATAGCAATCTCGAGATTGAAACCAAACAAAGATGCAGGAGCAGACGGACTGTCCGCGGAAGTATTTAAGGCAGCCGGAGATGACCTGGTTGGGCGCATGCACCAGCTCATCTGTAAGATATGGTCAGAGGATAGCATACCCGACGAGTGGAATCTCAGCATCGTTTTGCCCGATGCACAAAAAAGGAGACCCCTTTAACTGCGCCAACTACCGAGGAATAAGTCTCCTGAACATCGCCTACAAGATCTTCTCTGCCGTTTTGTGTGAGCGCCTGAAACCATTCGTGAACAGTCTGATAGGTCCTTATCAGTGTGGTTTCAGGCCGGGGAAGTTGACCAAATTTTCACACTACGGCAGATCCTGGAAAAGACCCAAGAGATGCAAATCGACACCCACCACCTATTCGTCGATTGTAAGGCCACATATGACAGTGTGTATAGGGACGAGCTATACGAAGTCATGTCTAGTTTTAACATTCCTACAAAACTCGTCAGGCTGTGTCGGATGACGATGGAGAACTCTCGCTGCTCCATCAAGGTCGGTAACGAATTCACCGAGACCTTCAATGTCAGAAGGGGATTTAGAAGAGGCGTCGCACTGTCATGTGACTTTTTTAACATAACTCTTGAGAATATCGTGCAAAACTCACACGCCAACAACAGAGGCACGATCTTCCAAAAGTCCGTGCAACTGTTAGCATACGCCGATGACATTGGCGTGATTGGTCGAATACAGCGAGCTCTCAATGAAGCGTTTGCTGGTATTTCAACGGAGGCGGCCAAAATGGGTCTAGCGGTGAACGAGGGCAAAACAAAGTATATGCTGTCATCAAAAAAGGACGCGCAACACCGACGACTGGGCCAGAACGTCACCATAGGCAGCTATAACTTCGATGTAGTGAGGGACTTCGTCTACCTTGGCTCCCAAGTCAACAGTATGAACAACATCAGTACCGAGATCAAACGCAAAACAACTCTTGCCAATCGCTGTTTCTTTGGGCTCAAGAGGCAATTGAGTAGTGAGGCCCTTTCTCGAAAAACCAAGCTGACACTATATACCACTTTGATAATCCCTGTACTTCTCTATGGCGCGGAAGCATGGACGGTGTCGATGTCCTTGGTATTTTCGAGAGAAAAGCTCTGCGTTCAATTTTCGGCCCTGTTTGCGTTGATGGTTTCTGGAGAAGAATATTTAATCATGAACTGTACGGGTTGTACAGCGACATGAGCCTAACCAGGCGTCTACGGATCCAACGGCTAAGATGGTTGGGCCCTGTGGGACAACGCATTAGAGGACGCCCACGGAACCGATGCCGCACACAAGTGGAGAGGGACCTCAACCAACTTGGTGTGCAAAATTGGAGGACGCTGGCTAAAGACCGTGCCAGCTGGAAAACTTTGTTGGTTGAGGCCCAGGTTCACCACGGACTGTACCACCAAAAAGAAGAAGAAGGCTAAAGATCGTGCCAGCGGGAAAAGTTTGTTGGCTGAGGCCCAGGTTCGCCCCGGATTGTAGCGCCAAAAGAAGGAGAAGAAAAAGACCACAATTCTCTGAGAAGCACACGTGCAATATTAAAAACATTTCGTCTATGGGTAAAGTGCTGCAAATATGTAAGATTATACAATAGTATGGGATGAATGCACAATGGCCTACAAAAAATATTTGCAGGCCCTTGATCGCATATTACAGAGTTCTAGAAACAACAAGCAAGATTATTTGGAGGAGCACTACTTGTGTTAGCCGGTGATTTCCGCCACACATTGAATCCCACGAGGAGCCGCGGCTGACGAGCTGCAACGTGATGCATCTGTTACTCGATTTTGAAAATAATTGATGGAATTTGGAAATGGAAAAATACCAGTCGATCGAACTACAAACTGCATTACTTTTTCAGCTGACTTTTTAAAGTAACACAATCCCATTTGCTGTAACTCAAAACCACAGTTCCAATTATTTTGCTGCCCAACATCGATCTACCATACAACTCGTCTAATTTCATTTTACAATGATGGGTGTAGCAAACCCACCGGGGCAAGCTAGTAATTTATAAATTATAGTTTTAGTCGAAAAATATTAATACACTTACACCTCGATTACCGGTAATGGCATCGTAAGCATCATTGATAATGAATGAAAAAAATAATAATTTTGTAAAAAAGAAACAGTGGCAAAAGTTTAATTTTACGTAGTCCCTTAAAAAATCATGTTATTTTTAAAATGAATATTTTCTTTGACAAGTTTTCTTTGAATACCATTCGTATGTATCAAGAGTGTAAATTAAACGAAACCACATGCTTTTGTTTCATTGTTCAAAATCCTTCGAAAGAAAATATGTTTGAAGTCCCGGATAATAGAGGTAATCACGGTTAACCGATGAAAAAAAATTAAATGAATTTAAAATAGAAAAAAGTAGAATCAACGATCGAGTCACGAATAACCGATGCCCTACCTTATATGAGTATTCTGTGAAGCGGATTTTAACTATTTTTAAATGTATTGCTATTTTTTTTCATTTACTGAACAAATTTAACATTCAAAATGTTGTAGCATCTGAAGCTGACGACGTAACTAGTAGCGCTGCCAGAAAAAATGCGAAAACTTAAAAAATTATGCAAGAATAATATTTGCATTTTACATAATACGTATTAAATAATTAAACAAGAGTATTTCCATCTGCATTCTCTTCAGAAAAAATATATAATATTAAATTCAGTGTTTTACATATTTGATATAATATTTTATACAAAGGAGTGGTAACCCTAGCTGTTTGTTTAAAGTTTTGTGATATCACTATTATAATGCTGGTGAACCAAATGTAGGTATACCCATGACTAAATTGCCTAAACGGCTTAAACCGTTGTATTTGATAATTGTTGTATCAGATTCAGGGAAAGATGTTGACGACTGACTAATTACCAAATTACCTGGTAACACCGAAATCATTAGGATGAGATGAAAGTGGTGTTAAAGATCTTGAATTAATTATCGCCTCAATATTATCTCTTCAAATGTGGACTTTGCGTCGCCTATTACTCGCGCTCTACCGTGCATGTATTTTAATTTTTGGACAATATGAATATTTTGGTGTTTGAATTTATAGACTACATTATAGTGATGTAGCGTCCCCCAACACGAATGATTTGATCAAATTTCGCTCCTTTGTTTTGATATTGCGTTGTTGCCGAAGGCAGAATGCAAAAAATAAGTTCTAATTTGTGTTATAACTTATGAAACATATTTGCTGAAGTTTAGATGAGGACGAAATCTGAGATAAGCTTGGTAAGAATTTAGACCCCATCAGGTTTCGCAATTTAAGATCTGCTGTACTTTGCCGTGACACCCTGTAATTATTCAGTGTTTGTAATTGCAATACAAACGTTCTCCAGCGCGATTCGTCATTCGCTGCCCAGGCTTCATCACAAAACAACTTCAGTTTCCTTAACTGTGTGGTTCTTGGTTGGTCCAATAGGATTAAAAACTCTTCCAAGATTTGAAGTAAGTAACTTTGAACCAGCCGTGATATCATCAACGTATGTATACTTTAAAAAAGCTGAAGCAGCTTGAGGATGTTTGGAAACGGCAGGTTTAATCCGATCAATGTCGGAAAAGAGTAATATAGTTATTCGAAATGCCGGTAGATTCTTCACTGTCTTCATATGCCATGATCCCTGATTATATGGTTTGAAAGTCATGATACCTTTCTAGGGCTTGTACCTTTATTTCCATTTCATCCTTACGAACAGAATAACTCGATACACACTTAAGTTCTTGTCTAAGAGATGGAAATGTGATATAATTTCGTAATTACATTCTACCAACTAACCTTGGTTAAGGTTTCGGAAGAACTTTACACAGGAACTAAATCAGCAGCCACAATTATAATTTCGTTTTGCTTTACTTTTAAAGTACGGCAGAACATACATATATACATATGTACACTAAAATTTCCGTATTTAACAATATATTACTCCAAGTAGATTAATCTAATACTGTTTTAAGGATTTTTCCTTCATAGTAGTTAGTTTTTTTGAATAAGGTTATTAGAATAAGGACGGTTCTTAAATTATGATTTATAAATATGATATTATATTAACTTTTTATTAGATATGATATTAACTTTTAAATTTCTAAAGTATATGAGTTTTTTCTTTTCAAATCTGTAATAAAGACAAATTTTGGAAGTGCACTACATACCTGTAGACACATATTTGCATGGCACATCAGCCTTCCATTTTCGAAGCGCCATGTTTGCGTTGTGGCTCTTTGATTATTTTGTGGACGCACAACCAAACGCGTGTAGTCCGAAGGGTTGGGAGCTTTTTCTAGATCTAATACTAGGCGCGGTGTTTTGTGGGTTGGCTTGCCAAACTCCGTAGGAGGTGACGAGCCCTCATGTTCTAATTGGCCATAAGAGTTCATCAACCACAGTTGTGAGCGGTCTCCTGTGCACTTTTTAGTTATTATTACTCTTCTGTCTTTTACACCCAAGACAAGCTGTTGACCTTCTACCCCAACAATGTGGCTGTCATCTTCCGACAAAATACATCGAAACGTTTCTTTGAAAGCAATATAAATAAAATTGGCGTACGTTATACTTTTGGATAGATTGTTTTTAACGATTGAAAATTCAATAAAATTTCCACCAGGAGCTTCTAAAGTCAGCATCTGAAGACCTAAAGGATCATCCAATACATAGGCTAATGATGATTGTGGCTTAACGTTGGTTCTCCAGTATGGTATAATTCCCTTTTGTGAAAAGTAAATAGAAACTTCAGAATAATTGTCAATCCTTATTGGTGGTGGCAAATTATAAGCATCGGTAAAGTGTAAAATATATGTTCCTCCATGCAGTATCACTTCCAGGCGTAGAAATATCATTTCACCCACATCATTCCTTATATTTATATAAACACTCTTTGCTTCATTAACTGGTAATCCACAAGACCAATGCGACCAGTTTTCATCTACAACTCTTACGCATAACAAAGGTTCTTGCTCACAGTTAGACCAATGAAAAGGAAAGTTGCTTCCTGGCAAAGCGTTTATGACTTTTTCTTTAGAAATTTTCTGTAAAAAATAACAGAAGTTTTATGTTTATTTTAAAGATATACTTTTTGACTAACGAAAAACTTAAAAAATTAATACGTCGTCTAAAAAATGTTACGGATCTTTTCGTCAAAAAGTGTTGATAATGTATTCAAATTAGAGTTAGAGTTAAAATGCGGGTACAACTTGACGTTAAAAGTTTCAGATATCACCAATGACTATGTTGTCGCAATCAACAACGACAAAATTAAAAACAACACCACAAAAAAATATATGTGAATTTTAATATATTTCCATTTAAACTAATTGGAAAAAACTATTTCTATTATTAGTGGAAGTCAATTTAGTTTTAATATTGTACATATTATATATTCATGTTTATTTCTGATAAAAAAAATGTTGTCTTATAAATGGTTAATACTTTTTACGTAATATCCGCAACGTTAAAGCGATAACAAATAATTTTTTATTTAAATTTTTTTTTTATTCTTACCATATGGAAAATAAAATAAAGTTCGTGCATTAATTACAGTAACAATTAATTCAAAATAATCGTCACTAAAAATGTATAATAATAAATAAGCAGTTGCTAAAAAAACTAAGTTATTATGAAACAATATATACAATATACATTAAGTTTCAATATTTTTATATGTATCGAATTTATTCGGAATAAAATTGCGTTTGTTTTAGGCGAAATATGTGTTTGCACATTTGCTGCTCTAATGTTTTTTTTTTAGTTTTGCTTGTTTTTGGACTCTTAAAAAGCCTTTCTTTAATTTTTTTGATTTATTTAATTTACTGTTTTATTAAAATTGCAGAATTTCGTCCACGGGAGCTCCACAAAAGGATGAGTCATTGCAGATTTCACGATAGCGAAAGTTTAAAAAAAATAGATTTTCAGCTGCCTAGTGAAACTTCTCATTATTTTCTTACGATGTATGAGTCAAATGATAGAAAATATTGTTTTTTGTAATATTTTTGGAAATTGTATTAAGGAAATTATGGAATTATTTTTCAGAGTTAATTAATTATGATGGAATAGAATTACAAATGCATAAAAATTTCGTCATTGCATTGATATACCACACATGGTTTGAGAATTTCTCCAGAGCTCTCTCAGAAATATCTTTGTCGATCTGCTTATAGTCCAAAACATCGCAAGACGTCATAGCCTTGCTTGGGAGCTGAGTATGTACATTCGAAAACAACTCTCCACAGGACTTCAAGAACATGGTAGCGGCAAGGTAGGCGAAGAAGTTTTCTACCCCACATGTGTGCCAAAATTGTGCAAGCCTCTCTGAACTTTCCTGTGTTTGATGCAGTGGTGTCTTGACAGTATGTGAGACACTCCATTCCTCGAGACAATTATATATTGCCCGGGATTATTCCTCACCAGTACTTCTCTACTTTAGGAACTCCAAGCAGTTGTTCATTTTCACCATAAGAAACCAAAACGGCGATTCGCTCTTTCTGCTCAGTGTTTAGAAGGTCAAGCAAAAGTTTTACGTCCCAAAGAACTACAACACCTTCCTCCTCTGTTATATTAATTCGTTCCAAGATCTCATCAGCGTATTTTTTTCTTTTCTTTTCGCTTTTCATGGATTGTCGTTTTTGACATATTGAACTCGTCAGGATCCTTCCCAATAAAGAGGAAAGATTTGATTGTTTGTATTGAATGGGCGCCGAAACCACTGGACCGATTCGAAAAATTCTTTCACCATTAGGATGCTACACTTCGCGCGGGTTATATAGGCTATATTATACTTTTGCGTCACGCCTAACTCAAAACCCCCATTTTTTGTAACTGTGATCCTCAGCGGCACGGGTTAACGTATTACAATCGTGCTTAAGTTTTGGCTATCGTAAAATCTGCAAGGTCTTATCATTTTGTGGGGTTCCCGTTGTCAAAATTACAACTTTGATTTTTTACAGTCACCCTAATGTACATACATATATGCCAGTAACCGTTGCCGTAGCTGCCATTTGGATGATATTGCTTTCCACTATTAATCGCATTAATGGCATAACCTACTTTTCACAATTATATAAAAAACAACTTCACTTAAAAATGCTCATATTTTTTATATACCAGTATTAAAATCAAACCTGTTATTGGAAGGCCCTATATTTTCTTCGACATAGACAAAATAAAAATTAGGCGTTGTATCCTTTTTACAAGACTACCATAAGCAATAGTATTTTTCGAAGGGGAAAATTTTTAAATTTTTTTAATATTTTTACTCAATAGTTGATAATAAAGCAGCTATTTCTTATACATACCATTTCCTTTATGTCACACTTTTGCGCAAACTCCAGTCTATATTTACTTCTATTATAGAGTTGAAAACGCGGAGTAAGTGTAATAAATGTTGTGCAGGAATATAAATTTGTGCCTCTTTGAACATTGACGCCAATTACATAAATTGCTTTTGATTTCTCTGTCATAACTTCACGAGAGTACGTTTCTTTGTTTACCCCAAAGCTCTTACACCACTGAAATATAAATAGCAAAATCTTTAAGAGCTATCTACAAAATACAAGCTTAATTTTATATACATATATATCTAAACACACTTACAATTTTTTTCATCAAAAGATTATTTTTGTTTGTATTTCGTTTCAGTAGACATTGCTTTTGGCACATGGTCATATATTCAGTTATCTGATTTAGGGAAAAAAATGGATAACGTGAACTTCGCAAAGGAAATGAGTTTGGCGCAATAAAAAGAAATTGCAAAAATTGACTTAAGGTCACGTCAAAAAGCATTGCTTCCACAAACCATTAGTTATTTGCTAGTGAAATAAAACGTATTCTTTAAGCAATACTAGACGCAAATCCTACAAGCTTAAAGTCGTCCAAAACTTTAAAGTTTTGTCAGCAGAAACAAGGCATTTGCCTTTGCAAAAGTTATGGCCAAAAACTTATAATATATGTATACATATAAACACTCGAATCTCAATCCGAATTGTTTAAAATTTCAGATTGGTTTCACAAGTTCAATTTACCAAGCACGAGCTCTGATATCACAACGGCCAGCGTTTCATGAATCCAAGTACGTCAATTTATTTACCATCATTAAAATACGGGCATATCAAACGAAAATATCAACCAGGTTATGTTTAAAAAATTACAATTCTTAATATTTACTCCAAATTTGATCTACATCAATAGAAAAAATTACATTGAACTCATCAAAAAACAGTTTAGCTGCTGAAGTAACCTCAGTGCACTCCAGTATCCCAAATAACGTATCCCCACTAAAAAATAAAGAGAAACATTTTTTACGAGCTTTATACAAAAGCTTGTATCAAGGTAGTGTAAAACTATTTAATTTTTCTTCCGATGGATGATTAAATTTGATGTAAATCTAGAAAGTGGTCTCCAAGGCCAATTTCTTGTGTCAACAATATTTTCCAACAGCAGACCTACTTTAACTAAGCAGTACGTCTAGCTTCTTAGGATTAGGATACATAGTATGAGTATTGAAGATAGAGAACATGGCGTAAATTTTGTTGTAATTATCTTACTTAGCGCACTGCAAAAGATAACTGACCGATTTCGGCAAACCCTTGGCGTTTTTAAACTTATCTCTTCGCAGAAACAAGTTTACAGCCCTACAAATACCAGACGAACAACATCCAACAACGACAATTTTTTAAACATTGTTAACTCTTGTTTAATATTTTTGATTCATACATATGCGGTCTTCGTAAGTTGTGTGCCATCAAATTCAGCTAAAATTTAATTTTATTGTTGTAATATATACATTTCATCAAAGTAATTAATAAAAAATTGATTAGATATCGCAGAAAAGGAAGCTTGTATGTTACCGAAAAGTTAAAACTATTAAGACTGAAGATAATCCTTTTAATACGTCGAAGTTCTTACAAGTCATATATTAAATATATAACACTGTTAACGAATAATTTAAGGTAGTATTATTGCCTACTGCTATTTGTTCACACATCACTATATTATAACATATGAATTCCGTTTTATTCGATGCATAAGACATAAACGAGAGTAAATTACTTATGCTCAGAGAAAATGTATTGAAACAAAATACTGTTTTTTTTTATGCATGCAATTGCCTATTACATGCAAATTCATATACGCGCATACATACATATGTATATACTTACTTACGGTATTATTTAATATGTATAAACTCTCATTAGTTATAAGCACTGTTACATATTCCTTTTAGATTTTATTATTATACTTAAAATATTTTACTGACTTCACTTGTCTTTATTGCCTCGCTGCGATCATACCTACTTAAGACTTAATAAAGTAATCCTTGTAATAATTTTAATTTACGGTAATAAACTGAAATAAAATTTCAGTTACACAAGGCGGTTAATTTATTAATCCTAAATTAACCGAAACCATCAATTTAACTTAGCATAAAGTTAAATTCTCATACAAACACGAAACACATTTTGGAATAACCAGCTTAATTGCATGCATTTAATAATGGTTTCCGAACCAACAAAACTTTTCGAAAACTTTCAGTGCCAATGACCAAAAACATATCGAGCCATTTTGCTTAGAGAATAATATAGAAAAGTGTTAAGTAAAAGCTCAATGTAGCAGTTCGCAAATGTTCCTACGAATTTTAAGAAAAATTAGTTTTTCTAAGAAACAAACAATCGCGGCGAGTCCTACAGAACGAACAAAATTGCATGGTAGAGAAATAAAACATTGAGCCTCAATTCCATTGCCAAGGGAGTATGGCTTGAGTCAGCCAAAACATTATGCTGAAGAAGCAAAACAAACACGTTACGAATTGAAAAATTAACAAACTTGCAAACTTTTATAAATTAAAGGATTAACTTAATTTTGTAACTCTTACATATTTTAAATATTTTTATTGTTTATTCCTAGAGTACGTTGGTCCCCGTTTTACCAATTAACTTTTGGCGAAGCTTTCGGATGAACTTGTATAACCAATATCCCATAGGAAATTAACAAAAAAAAAAAAGTTTTGGTCGCCGTGGCATAAAATGTGACTAAATCAACAGCCAAAATTATAATTTCGTTTTACTTTACCTTTAAAGTAGGGCAGAACAAAAATACATACATATGTATAATGTCGGTATTTAATAATATGTTACTGCATGGATATTAATCTAACATTTGTTTTTGAATAAGACTTCAAGGATTTTTGCTTCATAATGGCATTTTTGCTTAAATGTTCTGTAACTTGTGCTACTAGTTGCTTTATATTTGTGAGTTTTTCAGCGTTTCAGGTACAAGTTGTTATTGCTACTTTTTTACGTTCACTGAGTGTTTTTCCCGAACAAAATGTTTGACGGTAGAAAATAATTTATATGTCTGCTTCAGAGTGAGAGATATAATTTTTTTAGGAAAACTTTCAGCTTTAATTCTTATAATTTTAATTTTTGTTCGAATATTATTGAACTGTGGTGACAACTACTTTTATTCTTCAGGCTCCCACTTCATATTGTATGCAAATGTAAAAAAAGGTTTTGCTCAATATTTAAATAATATATATTCAAGAATATAGTAATATATAATTCTCCGCCACGGTGTTGCCGCATTATAAAGTTAATATGCCTACCTTACAAATACAATTCATATGGTAACATTTATATTACAGGCAAATTGTTAGAAATTGTTGAATCGTATTGCAAAAATCCTTCACTAAGAGAATTTTTCCGATGGGTAACAAATTTGCCTTTTTCTTTGGTTGAGCAAAAAATGGAAAAAATCTACTAGTTCATACACTATCCATAAGTATGCATGTATATTGAAAGCTTAGCGACTGAATTGGTACTAGCTCAGGTAAGTTCCGAATACTTAAATATCTTTTGATACACCTAGCTTAAGTATCAAGGGGATTACATGTGCCAGGAAAACTAGCCACGCCCAATATTGCGTAACCCTCAGTCTACATGCACTCACTGACTCGCTTACGAGGAATTCGAAAACAACTTTGTGAACAGTCAAAAGATGAACACACAGGAACGCGTATCAAACTTATCTCACTGAGAAGAAAGAAGGACTGGAAAATATGGTTTTCGAAAACTATTTGCTTTCCTTCGAGGTTCTTGAGGCCCTCGAATATGCAAGACTTTAGAAGGCACACCTTACAGTCACTACCGACTAACGCATTTAAGTTACGTTTCAATGGCTTCCGACAAGGATGAAAAGCAAATCATTAATTCTGGCAATTGTCCTCAATTCGAGCAAGAATATATAAAGTTCTGAAAATAAATGCATTGGATTCTTTCATTATGAGCAGAGCAGGTATCCAAAACCATATTTCGAAAATATTCAATGTGTTTTACACCTCTAGAATAAAAGCATAACTGCCCACTAATTTAATGAATATATTCATCTACTCAAAATTATTGATTTTCAGATTACGATTTTAGTGCCTTCGGGAGCAGGTTGAAATAAATACTAAACTGGTTTTACTGTCTGAAATAAAAGTAATTATATTCAAAATGTCTCCCGTAAAGAATGATATTCCCAAATAAATATATTTCTACGAGACAGAGAAAATGAGTTGAAGTTGTTACTATATTGTAAGACCGACTTTCAGACTTTGGGATGAAATAAAATTTCAATTGAAGAAATTGTTAATGCATTACACTCAAAAAAATTGTGCAAAGCTGTTTGTTAAACAAAATATCAAAGTCATATTGTTATTTAAGCAAGCGCTTCCTAAGATAATTGAAAAAAAGAAAAAAGGATTTACTTAATATTTTGAACTTTGTGAAAAATCCTAATATAAAATCAGAGTTTGGTGACAATCTACAAATAGGTACTATAAAATATGATCTACAGCTTTTGAGTTTATCAAACAAACGTAATATTATCTCTGATGAGGTGCTCAAACAAAAAAGTTATAATGGGTTAATACAACCCATGCCTTCACATAGGAAGTAGCAGCGTGGATGACATGAAAGTTCACAAATGAACCGTAAAATACTACAAACATGATGCACTTAAAAAAATAATTACCATAACGAGAGATGTTCTTCCGCCCAGAACTTTATGACTGCCATGTAATTAATAATTGCAAAGCCCTTGAAAACAACTAATGCTAGGAGCCTTTAAATTTGAAATGTAGTACGTACATACATATGTATTTAAACATATTATATGAATATATGTACGGAGACTTTACTAGTTTGTTTTGTACAATTTTAAATTTAAAAAAAATTTATTTTTTTATTTCAACGTTTTTCAAATTATTATATTAAAAAAATTCTGGTTTCCAGGATTTTCGAAAACTATTCGATATTGTTATATTCATTTAAACCAAACTTACATATGTATGCACGTATTCGTATGTACATATGTATGTTATTTTGTTAGACTAATTAAACATTTCTTACCTTATTATTATCGCCAAAACACTTTCCCAGACGAAATTCAATGAAGGGCAAGCCTTCCTGATCAGAGAACGAAAACATAAGAGGAGAAACTTCCCTTGCATTTTCATGTTCATCGAATTGTCCAGATGCTATATGATTTGAACACTCTTGCCTAAATATAAGTGGCAACCCTGTTTTGTTGATGAGCCAAATGGGAGCACCAATAAATATTTCCATTCCTCTTCCTTGGTGCGCTTGTATTGATATTCGCAACAATAGTTCTCTGTTAAAAACATCAACCAATTTTAATTTCGGCTCTACAATACCGGTGTGCCCGAGAGGTATTTTAAGCCGACCTGAAAGTTTATAATTGTCTAGAGAAATGCTGAGGTAAAATGATTCTTTAATGTCAATTGAGTAGATTTCCACTTCTTCCGACGAGTTTAGTCTACCTTCGGCGTGACCCGCTATTTTAAAAAGTAAATCACAGCACAACAAATTTTTTAATTTAAGTGGAGGTATAATTGTTATTGTGTGTCCCGGCATTGGAATAGTTTCTCTGACAGAAAACTTGTCTCTTTTTATTTCTGCCAACACGTGAAACGGTACTTTATTTTCGGCAAAACATGAATGGATACCCTGAATACAATCATTCGTAACACAATTTGTCCAATGAATGGCTCGTGGACAAAATCCATTATCATCGACTTCACTCGATTTTGTAGTTGATTGCGGTTTTAAATAAATAGAAGAATCTATAAACCGCAAAGGTACCGTTAATTTTTCCAAGGGGTTTATTGTCATCAGCATTGACTCTTTTTCGGTTTTTGACTTTAAGCGCAATAATAGTGTGTTCACAGTTTTATTAACAACGTTTAAAGCAGAACGCACTGTGATAAGTTTTTGTGCTGAACCCATGAGGGATATCTCGAAAACAATTCGATTTTTTTTGTTATACTGCATATCTTGAGTTGCGTAACGAAAAAAGGTTCCAACTTTATCAATAGAAATTGGCCCAATTAACGTCCAGCCGTGAATTTGAACAAGTATTTGATGCATATTCAATTTATGTGAATCCAAATGTCGTAGTTTATTTTGAGGGCCGAAGTCGAAGGATATTATTTTTTCAGATTCGGCAGATAACCAGTTACTCATAAGATCTTGTTGTGTTACTTCTGTCCGCGTAATGCCGCCAGCATGGGAATAAAATGTTTTAAATATGAGCGGTTCACCAGTCAGGTTTTTTAAAGCAAACGGAACAAATGGAAGTCTCCTTCGAATATTAGTATTTAGTCCTGCTCGTTTTAAGTAGTCTTCAGTCCAATTTTTATGTACCAAATCGCATAATTCCAAAAGTGTTGATGTCACATTCAGTTTTAAGACTTGCATGCTACTTGCTTGTATCGATAAGCAAGTTTTATTGCCTACTAAGCTGTTCGAATATTTCCAGACTGCAGTAAAACTCCATGGTTCAATTGTTGGTTCCCAACCGCTCAAACGTCGATTATAGTAGTCACATGCTATTGCAGAATCAATTTCACCCTCATAAAATGTTATTGTGGTTTCATCTTTTTTCTGGAGTTTTTGCTTAAATTTTAGTTTGGAAAGTGAAACTTCTAATAGAGGTACATCTGCATCTAAACAATCATCGATTATACAGACAGAAATAGAATTAGCATTTAGTGTAATACTATTAACATCCAGTGCGGGTACAGAGTTCTTATGTTTCTGTTGCGACAACCAAATCGCGGCTTCATTTATATTAAAACAGTTAACCTCCATTGCCTGCCAGCATTCAAAAGGTTTGAATCCCATTGCTACCAGTGGCGCTATTTTCTCATAGTCTTGTCGATGGTCGGTGCTCTTTAAAACTTCCTTATGTGTTGGTATAGATTGCATTATTCTAGTAAAAAGCATAGCATCATTGTAAGATATCCGTAAAAAAATTTTGTTTTGTATCTGAACCTGAAAGCTGTTACTACGTAGCTCCATATTCAGAGTAAAAGGATCAATAATCGATTGCGAACTTTCGTTTTCAGATCCCAAAATGCAGGAGAATATTTCTAAGTGATTTATATCTATTGAAATGGGATTAAATGTTTTATTGGGTTTATACGACAAAACCGTTGTACTTTTTAGTATTATAGCGTCGGTATCTGTTTGATCATTGTTTTCTATAAACACTATTTCGGAGTTCGTTATATTTAACACAAATTCATACATAAACTGGTTTTTCGAGCTCGTATATGGCTTAAATGGTTCCTGAGGAGTAACAATTCTTGCTTTTTTGTGCAATGCTTCAGTTACGTCAACAGATATAATAAAATCTTCCTCTAAAAAGCTTTTAAGTTTTTGCAAGTAATCTGTTATGGCCATTATTCTCATATTATTTAAAAGAACAGTGTATTTGGACATATCATTTCGATTCCGGCAATGGACTTCTGCTTGAACTAAACTCTTTGAAGTGCTTGTAACTGATGGCTTCAAAATGTATTTGAAATTATTCTTTCTTGTGGAATCCAAAAAGTGCTCCCTTATATCCATAACAAGAATTTCACTTGATATTAAGTCGATGTCTTGCGAACCATCACTAAAAGAGTCTATCTCTAAAGAAGATTTTATAAACTTTATGCACGCAAACGCAGAGTCCAAATTATGCTTATCGTGTTCTACTGGTTCCGCCAAGCATATCGTCACATTTTCCAGAAGAAAATTCAACGACAAAGTATTCCAAATACATTGGTTATTTTTTATCACATTAACTTTTGTAATAGAGCAAAGCTTTTCAATTGATTCGCTTAGGTTATCCTGGAAATTGTAAAATACATCATCAATTGATTCTCCCAAGTTATAGTTTAAAAAGCCTCGAATAAGTTTATATTGCTGCAGATTGACAACACCATGGAGTTCCGAAAGCGTTCCTTCCACTTTTACATCGGGAATGTTGTGGCTTATGTCTGAGTCAGTGTTCCTGATAACATTCAACTTTAGACGGCACTTCTCTTTGAAAAATGCTTTACTTAACCGCACAGTAATTAAATTACCAACATACAATATATTATTACTTCTGTTAATAGTTGGACTATTTTTATTATTACTATCACGTTCACCAGTTAGGAAATTAATATTAACGAGATCAATATTCATCAGTTCAACTATTTCATTGATCGTTTTTGTGTCAGCAATCTTTTCATTATGCGAATAGAAATCTTTCGCACGATGAAAACTATTAACGAGTTTCAATTTTCCCAGATCCGCTATTAACAAGTGATTGCTCTTATACGAAACTGGAAGTAAAATTATTGGTGCTTCGGCATGTATTTCTAACCCAATTTTTGGAACATTTCTGTTTCGCGTGTTTCTCGTCTCAATTCTTTTTATTCGCTGCATAACTGGCTGAAAAATACAATGTCAAAAATTATTCAAACAACTGAGTTTAAAGTTATTCAATTTAAAAGCAAAACATATAGCCGATTTTTAAGGGGTTTTCAGCTTTGGACTAGGACTACGAAACTCATATAGAATAGCTATAAATTTGGTGTCTAAAAGTTTCTTATATTAGAAGTTATTTATTTGGTAATAATAAGCAGCGCAGGATTCTAGAAAAGTGAACCACGACGTATAGAATATGTATAAGCACCTGGAATTAGTTATTCGTCCCAGTAGCTGTAATTTAATTGACATTTATATTTCAAATATTATAAATAAAAACAATTTTTGTGAACTAAGGGTTAGTGTTCAATACTTGTTTAAACCTTCCCCCTATCACTTCGATATGGAACATGTAAAAATAGCGCCCAGTCATTTAAATTCTAGCACATGATGGCGGATATTAAGGTTTACAAACATTTGGACAATACAATACTGTTTAAAAGCGAATTAACGGACATAATCACGACATGTCGCAATCCATTAACGCGAGTGATAGAATTTGCAAAAGAAAATTCATGAAGATTTTTGAGCTTCACAACACTGGTCGAAATCAACGTTCACTATACTGGGACAAGCTACAGTTTTGAAAGCATTGATATACAAAATTTTCATACAATATACTTCCGCTATCACTTTGCAAGAAATCATGCAGAGCCAGGTTTTGTTCTTTTAATTCTTACCGACTGCAGTTGCAATAGTTCCTTCATAAACATGTGAAGTTCCACAATAAATCTTTTAGTATGTACGTATTTCACAGACGACATAAAAATAACCAGATTTGCGTCTTTTTCCAGAACTCTTAGTGTTTTGAGTTGATTGGTATCGTGCGTGATTTTTCTAAAAGTATAAAATGATTAGTTATTTAGGGCATTTAATAACTCCAAGCAATTAAGTCATGGTCAAACTTCAAGGTGGTAAAACTTAGAAAAGAATATGTGATCCTGCATAAGACAACCGAATTAGCGTGTCAAAACAAATTGTTGGGTAAAACGCAATTTGAGTTTCCACCTTTGTGTTGCATTTTCATACTGTGCGCGTCTTCATGCCATTTTTGAAAAACACTAAGTGGGTTTTACATTTTTATATAATTGGATTTTTATATTATTTTCTGATGTTTTTAAGACTTGCGAACGGTTTCATCTGAAAATTGAAAATTTTACAAACTAGGTGGGTTTTCTTACCCTGTAGGTCATTTATAAATATTTTTGCTATATCGGCAGTTCTCACGAATAACAACCTATGTTCAAGTTTGCTCACTTCGAGTTTATGATGCTAAATTTTAGATTCTATTTACAACTCCTAGAATTTTTTTTCGCTGAAACAACACAACCTCTACTAAACATTTTGAAATAAGTTTCAGTAGGATAGTATGTTGCCAAACATTGTAGTGCAAGAGAATGATATTTTTATATAGAAACACATTTGTAAATTATTTTTCGATACTTGTTTAAATAATAAGAAATCATGATCACTCTTGTCTTTGTATTTTCTTCTGGGGGCTTGCAGTGAGATTTTTTTTTCGGCGACAGTCACTTACATTAACGTAACTTGCTCTATGATTTATAGATCGCAGATTCAAAAAAAAAAATTTCTTTTTGATTATTCATGAAAACCACAGATGTATTCCACCAAAAAAAAAAGGGATGGGTTTTCGGTGACGTCTCACTGAGAGGCAGGACGAAGTCTGCACATCTCTGGTTTTCAATAGTTTTTGTATTGTTGTTTGATACTAGTAAAAGAAACAAAAATTATGTTACAGATCAATTCTTCCCGACTTCGATCATGTTTTTTGAAACATTTAGAAAATATTCGGTTGTATCATACCTAAATCCTTTCTTAACGACTTATATCCCTAGTGAGCTTACTTGTATGTAAATATTAAAGACTATCTGGTCGATATTACAACACTGCCATGTGACGATCAAACATAACATATGTATATGTCTCTTAAAAGTCAAAAATATATTTAGGCCAATTTATCAGTTGAAATTAAGAGATTAACTTTGATAATAAAATTTTCGCTGAATATATTCCCTCAAAAAGATTTAAGTAAATAATGTTATTTAAAAATTTACCAAAAAAGCAGTATTTGCTGGCAGTTATATAAAAATATACTCGTTTCATTCAGAAGGCTCACAGATGTAAAGGAAGAACATTTTGTTAATAAACACTCCGCGGACGAAGACAGACAGTTCCTCGACCTACATCTTTATTTGAAATTTGTTTTTACATATAAAGCTATAATGTTCAACTTTATCTCTTTGAAAAACCGCCTTTGGTAAAAATTTAAACAGGCACAGTTAGACTTTGAAATAGATACGAAGCGTTTTCATAGATATGCAAGAAAACAAAATTTATTTTGAAATGATTTAATTGATGTCAACAAATTCCGCATTTTAATGAAGTGCAAGAAACGCAAGGAGAAGCCCCATTATTTCAGAGCAACGCCTACATTCCGATTTACATATTCTGTATTTGAAGTGTAACGAAGTTAGATATAAGAATGTGCATATTTATGTAAGCGTTTCTGAAAAGTGCATGTTTTGCATAAACTGAACTCGAATTGGGAATAAACCAGGAACTATTTAATTTCTAACGTTAGGAAATGTTCGACGTCAAGTGTTGTATCAAACATACATAACCAATGATTAACCATTTGGACACTTGCAATTGGGTTCTGTTCGAATCTGCAAAAGTTTATGAGTATTATAACACTCATAATATTTCTAAGAATGGACATGGCATAATAATATATGCGCGAATACTCGATCACCGGTCGACACAGTATTTCATACCTTGGAAAAATGCTTTTCTATTACCCAACCCGGCTCATATATGGCTGCAAACTATTTTTAATTGTAATGCAGTTCCTTTCAGCAATACTTCGATTAAAACGAATAAATATCTGGAATAAGCGTTAGTTTTGAAAACTTTCTAAAAATGCACACAGGGCGCATGTTTCATAAAATACAATTTTGAACTTAGAATAATATATAGAAACACTAATAAACATTATTAAGTAATTAACTTCAATAAGTTGTTAACAAATCCGTATAAATTGTTTGAAATTTCCGTTATGTCCAATAAAAAAAGCAAAAAAGCGAATCAATCGTATTGTATCGATTACTAACATGACCCCTGGTCACTTACGGCAGAAATAATGCAGAGCAGATTATTGAATGACTTTTTGGAAAACATTCCATAAGAAATAAAACGGTCCATTAATTGGTCTGACCTACAAGCACTTAATTCCATTTTTTAGACAAAATTTTATGCAAATTCATTCAGGCGACCGACAGTCGCCTAACATATGAAACATTTCTAACTTTTGTACCGCTCACCAACAAATTAAATATGCTGAATAGCTGGAACTGTGAACACAAGCGTGTTCTAGACGAATGCACCAACATAAAAAACGATAATCGAATCTACGTAACCGGTGAAATTTTAAAACTCATTTTATTTTTCGAACAGACCTCGTATACATGTACATATGTTTACATGGATGTATATATATATAGGTATATATCTTACATCTAAACGAAAAGTCAGTCTTCTGTTTTTGCTTTCTTTTATCGTTTTTGAGATTTGAAACAAAAATAAAATTTTAATAAGACCTACTTGTATGTAAAACTCAGTGCCTCTGATCCAGATGTGCAAAACCTTTCTCTGTATAAGCATCCATATGGAGTTAGGTCGAATAGAGAAACTGATCCCAATCTTCCATCTAAAGACTCGATTTCATTTGTCGAAGTAATGTGCAAAATGACACAAGAAATGTTGGCTTTTGATAACTCAGACTCGTTTTTAACCAAAATCAGATTAAGAGATCGTATTGAAATTTGTAAATATGTTTTTGGCATGGGAGAACCTGAAGGAAAAATAAAGAATAGATATTAGAATCAATAATTCTATGTTATTGTTCAAAACCTAAAAAAAAAGGTTTTCTGAAATACGCGCCGAAAGGTGAAATTTCAAGTTCAAAGTAAAATCGAAATTTCTTGTTTCTTTTCTTTTAACAATAGAACGAGAAAGTCCTGTCTTCACGGGTTGATTTTTTTCACTTTACGACGCTTATTTCAGAATAACTTTAAATAAAACAAGTGAATAGAAATTACATATTTTTCTATTTTTGAAAATAATATATGCTGTTATACATATATAGTATATTTCCCTGTTTTGGGGTTCATTGTTTGCAAATTTTGCAAAGGATTTTTCTTTGCTTTTCCTATTTTCTGCTTCTTTGTCCAATTCTTTTATTCAGATATTTTTACTGCGATTTTATCGAACCGAATCTCAAAAATTCGAAGTTCAGGTAACCAAAATACTGTTTATTTATACTATACCGGTATACGCAGATATTAAGATTTTCGAAAAATAAGAATAGATATTGTACATTTCAAGTATGCTAATGTATATGTGTACGCATGTTTATTCGTATAGTTCAAAACCTTTTGCAAACAATCACATTTCTGAAATATTAAATTCATTTCTGTTTACTCATTGTTTTATTGAGATATACTTACAAATGTTTTTATAAATTAATAGCCCACTTTCACATTCGATGCAAAACTTTCAATGTACAACATTTGATCTCTTTAGTTAGTCGTAAAATATTTATATACATACATATGTACTCGTATGCTTACAGAATTGGGGTCTCCAATCGCTGTGAAATGCAGTTTCTTTCATTTTTTTCGTAATTTTTTTTTATATAATTTTGGCGTATATTCTACTGGAATTAAGAACCAATGAAATCAACTAGTTTTGCTCAAATATATACAAGGATTTTTATATCCACGGAAATGGAGAAATGGACACCCAAAAATATAACAAAAAAACAATTAATTTTCCGTGGAGCCTAGACTTCTTGTTAGAGTGCAAAATGAAGGTTCCAAAAATACAAAATAAATAAAAATTATTTTGGAGCAAATTACATAGAAGTAAAAATTCGATTTCACACAGGTAAATTCTTAAGCATGCAGTTGAACTCAACTGTTGAGCTCAACATATGAACAGCTGTTAAATATAAACAATTGTAGATAAGTAATTGTAAAAATATATTTGCACGTATATCTTAATAATCTATTGAGTTATATTTGTACTTACTTTCACAAATTTTATGTTCGGTTTGCTCTTTCAGATTTTGTGAAGTATTTGTAATAAGTCCAAAGAAATCAAATACCACAAACCACTTGTCAGTAGATATTATTAAATTGAGGCTATTGAAGTCAATGGAGGCTTTAGTTTCAAATGAATTATTTTTGTCAGCATATTTATTTCTAACGGATTTATATATAACAAGATTCGTTTTGATCCTTTCATTAATTTCCGCGTCAATTTTCCTTAAAGTTTTTTTGTTGAGGCTTTGTAAGTTAGTTAAACTTTTTTCATTTAAATTTGATGGTATGGATAAACTTTTGCTGCAGTTTTCAGAACTTCTGCAACTAGACAAGTCTGGGCACGACGTGGAAAGATTATTTCCTAAAAAGTGTTTGCTGCTTTCAAAATCGGTTGAGGAGTCCACCATGTTTTTATACTTTGAATTGGCTGGACAATTTAAATCTTCCATAACAACAGACCGTAATAGAACTTGACATTCTCGTTGTTCTGCAAAGTCGCAAAAATAAAAACTAAATTCTTGGAATTTTATATGTAGAACTGAGTTGTTGCGCTCATTTTTCAGATCCAGCTTCAAAACAGGAACGGAAAACTGGAAGCTAATTTTGTCAAAGCTATTACTTTTTGGCGAATTGGGTATTACATCTTCTTCCAAATATTCCGCATCTATTTCTTTCTCATGTACTTCTTCTTTTAAAAGTGTTATGTCTGTTGAATATGAAATGGAGTCTCTAAGTTGCTCATATTGTGATCGAGTTAAACTAATATTAAAACTTTCAGTGACACTTCCTTTTATCTGAAAAGTAAAAATAAGAAATATTTTAGAAATTATTTTTCTGTGGATGCAAAATAATCTAAAAGGTTGTATCTCCCGATATTAGAGCACTAAGCAAAGCCCAAACACATGCGAAAAGTGTCAAAGAAGATCTCCAACAGTTCTGCTGCGGGATTTAAGCCGGGGATTTATCAAAAGTTACAAAACATTGCAACTATGTTTGCTATGCATAAATGCCATCATTTTATTTACTCCACTATTTAAGGTTCAGTTACACATGAAATAACGGTAACCATGAAAACTGCTGTTCGAATTAAACTTACGATTAGAAATGCAATCGATTATTCTTGCCATTGCCAAACCTATAGCAACTATAGCCGTAAAAAGCTGGAGTATTGATTTCTTGTATTTTTTGTCAGTACATATTTCTCAGTGTTGCCGGTTTCTGCCTGTGTATTATACAACTGCAGTAGCAGGGGATGACCGCTATTCATGTGACAGGTTAGGGAAAGAGGGAGTAGTGTTTGTATACATTCGATTTGAACCCTCCCACATTGAGGGTGAGACTTCTGCAGGAAGTTTATTCGATAAGCGACCAGTCCGGCTGAAGAAAGAATTTTCATTTAATATGTTGTGCAACTGTCTAATAGACATACAAACGGATCAGCTCTCGATGAAAAGCGCGTTGTGGGTAAAAATGTGCGGGTTTCGGGAACAATGTCCCTAATCTCATCCGAGCAAAATCCATTGTAGTATCGAGAGAACAATGTAACACACCTTACACTGCGATGATGCTATAGCCTATATATTTGGATGCGCTACAGTCCCCCATGAATCCAAAATAAACTTTGAAACGCCAGACCAGACATGAGAGTTGTATTCAATTTTTGGACGGATGTAGGTGATAGCTAGAGTTCCTGATTCATTAGTAGGACACCACCCATGGCAACTGATATATAAGATATGCAACACTGTATTTTGCCAGCATTGAAATCGATCCTTTTCGCACGACCCCATTCAGAAGTTGGTGCCTCATAGCACCAATCTGTAAAAGGCTTGGCCTATATCTGAATGAATATGAACGATATGCTGCTGTCGTCTGCAAAAGAGCGGATAGGGGTGGCGGTTTGATTCAAAAGGACGTTCAGAAAAATAAGAAACAGACTAGGTGAAAGTACGGAACCCTGCGGTACCCCTGAATTGATCTTGACCTAAAGCAATAAACGTACTGATACACAATCAAACATACACTGTTATGGAAACGATTCCCTGTTAGGATTTTGTGCGCGAACTCATAATAAAGTTAGTATTTTTCATCTCATTTACGACTGTCTGATA
This sequence comes from Epicampocera succincta, assembly GCA_932526305.1. Classification (NCBI taxonomy): domain Eukaryota; kingdom Metazoa; phylum Arthropoda; class Insecta; order Diptera; family Tachinidae; genus Epicampocera; species Epicampocera succincta. Next base: position 21,118,718 of record OW052035.1, read on the forward strand.
AACCGACTAAAATCTTATGTAGAAGTGAGCTCTTTTAAAAAATCGAACTATCCTAATCTTACGCATGTTAAATAAAAATTGTATGTGCCATAAACCTCATCTCAATATGAGGTTACCTCAAACTTATGCAGAGCGAGTAAGTAGTAACTAAGTAAGGGAGTCCTCTTTTCGATTGGTCTTTCTATGCCTAGCGCCCGGTGTAACATTTTTGTGCGTTCCATTGGCTTGGATATAAGTACCTCAGTGCATTGTACACCATCTTTCTGGAGCATTAATACGGAACCAATATCACAAACGGTGCCTCCTCTCTTTCATTTGATGAATAATCTTACGCCGCTCCTCTGTGCATCATTTACTTTTGACCAATTCTATTTTTTGTTTTCCGTTTCTTAATAGAGCTTCTCAATTAACGTATTAACAAAACTTACCAATTTTAATTTTTAAGATTTTCTTAAAGTCGGATTTCAAAAAAATGTGTTAAATTAGTGTCCGCCAAACATTAAACACTTCTTGCAATAAATTAAAAATTTATTGTAATAAAAAAGGCAAAAGAGATAAGAAAAAGATAACGGTACATACTGATCACGCAATATGCAACACTTGCGTGTAACACTTAATTTTCATACCGTAAACAAAATAAACGCATTTCAATGCAACATATTGCACGAAATGTGCTAACCTAATGTCCACCACTGTACACAGGATACACAAAAAATTATTGTTTACGCTTAAGAGGGTGTGGTCGAAGACATAATATTGTACGGCCGTGTTTCTTAGATTACTATTTCTTGTGTTATTTATAGTTCGAAAGTCATATTCAATTACATCTTCAACTTTGCAGACCCGAAAAGCAAACATTATATTTTTTTAAACTTTAAGACTATTTGTTGGAAAAAAATTTTATTCTGAGACGTCAACATGAATGGCGTTTCTTCCGCGATGTAAATTGGCATCACTAAAATACATGTAAGTTTATCGCTCTAAATCTAGCTGTCGTCTTCAACGTAATTATGTAGCTACTCGGCGTCAATTGTAGCTAGCGGTATTTGTAGTCGCGTGTTCGTGCAGCCTGTTGCCTGGAATGTGTTTAAGGCATTATTTAGTTGTCGATGAAACATTGACGAGTGCGCATACGACGGATGCTTACATATTTTTTTTAAATTACATATGAAATAAAACAGAAAATTAATATTTTAAAAGCAACGAATATTTTAAAAAAGGTTTATATAAATATAGTTTTATCATTGTGACTATATATTATAAATATAGTTAAAATATAACTTTTTAACTTTTAAACGATTTTCTTATAGGAGACCAGGCATCTGCAACGATCTTACTAAAATTTTCACAAAATTTAATTGGGACTGTGGAACTAATTACAGGCTACTTTTTTCAACCCCGTCTACTTTTACGCCCACTTCTTTAAATTAAGTTAGTCGTTCCTCGTACTTTTTAACAGATTTTATAATATAAACGAGCATAAGATCCATAAAACTTTTTTTTTAATTGGAAGGGGTGTCATAAATTGCCCGCCACAATAATTGGCTATCAAACAACTTCGTCATTTGTTGACCAGTTTTCAAATTTCTTCAAAGTCAAAATTTTATAAAAAACAAATGACCTCCAACTCAATAAGTAATTAGGAAAGTAATATTTTTAATATTTTTCAATAACAAACGTGTGTGTTAAAAAAACAAACGTTGTCATATCAACGGCAGAAGTTGAAAATCGCGGATGTAAATTCGATTGTAGTCATAATTTAATTTATTGTCCAATGAAAAAAAAGCTACAAAACAAAAATTTTTCGTGGAAGAAAAACAATCATGGCTTCCTAATCTTCAATTGTGTAATTTCTAAGGCAGTTATACAAAATTCTTCATCAGCAGCAATTCAAATATTATTTCCGTAACTTCGCTTTGTCGGGCTCACTAACTAAAGTCCGAAATCAGTTTGCAGTTTTGTACGCCGGACTAATTACTATTTTGACCATAATTTTTTGTCATATGGGCAAATCCTGCATGTTTTTGGTCTTTCGAAAGTGATATCTTCAAACCACATATTGTATTTTTTCCAAAATATTGGAAAGTTTTATGACGCAAGCTCCACAAATCTGACACGACTTTGAAATATAAACTGTGTCATACTACTACTGTGTCACAAAACGATGAGTACAAAAGGAATCAAAAATAACTTTTTTGTCGCTAAGAAATCTTGTAATTTTTTATCAAAAGCCGTGAACTTTTTGTGAAGTACGTTATATTTTTTCTACTAGCATATAAGTAAACACCAAACCACCACAATTTTGTTATGCTCAGAACAGCTCCAATTCCGTCTACTAAACGCTTTCCCTGATAAATTGCAAAAACATTCCATTCAAAGGGTCTCACATCAAATTCTTCTTTAAAATGTTGCGCACTAGTGATACGGCTTTCTGTTGTCAGTCAGTGTTCAGTACTTTCCTTTCATATTTTTCTTTAAGGTATTAATAAATTTTTAAAAGTGGGATTTTTTCTAATACTCCATAAAAAAATTAGGTTGAATTAAATACTGTTTCTAAACTGTTTGTGAAATGTATTTTGAGTAAAAACCCCGATTTGATTGTGCTCGATGCCATAACTTTTGACCTTTAGTCAAGATTTATCTGTGATTTTTACTCCACTGATGCTAAAAATGATCAATTAGAATGAATTAGAAGAAAAATTGTAATATAAAATATGTAGATAGAAATGTAACCCGCCATAGAATTGTGTAAGCCATGGCTTACAGTTAAAACAAATCCCACAACAGACTAAGAACAAAGTCTAAAGTAAATATATAACCAACAAACTCTAAATAAAAAAGTTTGTATTATATTATTATATACCATTATTTAAATAAAAATCACAATATAGGCATTGAAATGCCACTTTTATAAACAAATCAATAGTGTACAATTAGCTTTGATTTATTAAAGTGTAACACCTGTTTGCGATTTGCATGATTATATACCTGCAGCAAACTTAATTGAAAATTATTCGAGCTCGTCGTAAGGGGATCATTTCCTTTTCGCAACCTTCAAAAAAAGGTTTCAATTAATACTGTTATGGCAAAATAACCAGGAGATATAAGTTTTCATATAAATTAAAGATACATATATAGATGTGTATGTATATTAAATACATACCGTAAGCGTTTGATCTGTTTCCATAGAATTTCCAGCATGTGCTTTAGATTCATGCTTACATTGAAATAAGAGCGCGGTGTCATATAAAATAGCAGCTGCTTCGTTTTGATATGAACTTATTTTGGTGCTGGATCTCAGGTCTTTTCTTCTGACATTATTTAAAGAATATAGATTTACATGTCTAATATCCACGTAATATGTATCTTCCGTCAATACCTGCTGGCCGTCTTTGGTACTCTCATGAGTATTATAAATAGTTATTTTACCCAAATTTGCTACTAAAACCTCTCCGTTCTTCCAAGAACGTGGCAAAATTAATACTGGTGTGCTTAGAATTATATCGAGTCTAAAAAGAAAAAAATTAAGAAAAATTTATACATTGTCACCTAATGCAAAATAACGTAACACCACTTTTCATCAACTTGCAGGAGAAGCAAAAAACTGTGTAAAATGGAAGCTATTTTGCGATGATCACTTTATTGTAAATCACGTGGTTTCTAAAAACAAATTGTATCAAAAGTAAACTTTTTGTTCTTCTTTCATTACTTTTTTAACATTAAGACGTTCAAGATGATGCTGAACATATAATTTATAATAAAAAGTTTTAATCTAGTTGAAGTAAGACTTTTTTATTTTCAAAAATAGCGTGATTTGAAAGCACGCGCTTTTCACAACATGCGTGATTGAGTCAAACTTTTTAAATCTTGGTTTAAATGAAACAACAAATTAATTTTGCATAAAAATTATCCATTTTTCAAAGTACGCCTAATGCTGTTTTCTTGTTTTCTGAAGCAAAATAACGTATCATCAGCTTTTTAACGTTTATGAAAAAACCAACGCTTAAATAAAAATATATTTTCTATAGAACAAAATTTTTGGTGTTTTTTTTTTTCCTCTTTTATTATTATCTAGGCACTAATAATTGAAAGAAAGGGATTTCATTAACTGTTATAAAAAAAACAGAAATTTAATTTATTAAGAAAAGAATAAGTTAATAATAAAATAAATAATCAGCTCTTAATGAACTAAGCAAATATTTTAGATGTGGCAAAAAGAGCTTTCAGTTTTATAAAAAGTTGCACTAAAACTGAGATGAAACATAAACAACTAAAAAGTCAATTCTTACTTTTAGATTGAAAAAAGAAGAAACTAAAATGGTCTCTATATTTTTCATTAGCATGACTTAATGCGTTATATTGCCTAAGAAAACCATGCCCTTGATGGTATTTTGAATTTTGGTTATAACTTTAGTATTTATCTAAAAATAATTTTTGTGGCCTGAAATCTTCTAGACACAATCAAGTTGGCATGACTTTTTTCTGCTTTTTGTTAATTATAAGCACAATTTAATGGTTAGCAAAACGGACTTTTTAAATTTCGCAGCTTTTTTAATTTTTTCGTGTAATTGTACCTTTTGCTTTAATAAAAGACGGATTGCGTTCCTGTATTAAAAAACCACAGTTAACATGAATGAACTGCACTTTTTGGGTTTTTTTATTGCTTTGATTTTATAATATATTTTAATATTCTCAATTTGTTAGAAGTTTTCGTAAGTCGTCTAAATTACCTGCAATAGTTTGGCATTTACGTTTGATTTATTGAATAGTTAATAGGTGGTTCTATTCTGTGCAACCGACTTAACTGCAAAACAAGAAAGTACCGTTGTAATACAATTGAATACTATTTGCTGTGTTTAAATTGATATTGAAGGTATCAATTGTTTTTCTGCAAATCAATATTTTTGGTATTCTATCTGTATGTGCAACTTAAACAGTCTTTTTACTCCAAAATCTGTTGGTTCTATCCTGATGAACCACAGGGTCTGTATGTGCGCATAACAGAACGTACTTTTTAAAAAATGTACTTTTTCTGATATTTTTCGAAAACGTACAAACATTTTTTAAATTCATTGTATATTGAAGACAATAATAAGCCACGAAATTTTGTTTTGCTTTCCAATGTACAGGGATTCAAAAAAGTGTTGGCACCCACAAAATATTTTAGAATTTATTGAATTGTATTTTTAAAACAATTAGAAATATATAGAAATGGTGTGTTATTTTTCTATATATTTCTAATTGCGTTTTTCCAGAAATATTTGTAATAAAAACAAAAAAATTTACATTGTAAAGAAAACTATAGATAAATTTAACACCCTCAAAGTTAATAGTACTTTTAGAATATTTTACAGAATAGAATCTGTTTGCTGGGTAAATTGAATTGCTTAATATTTTGTGGGATTTCCTTTCAGTTTTACTTTTAATTACTTTTAATAAATTTTTTTTTTGCTTTTAAGCGACCTGGCATTGAATGGACAAGGTGAAATTTTCTCCCATTCTTGGACGAGTACTGCCTTTAGGTCAGATTTTTTATTTTTCTTATTTGTTTTTCCAAATATTCCCATAAATGCTTGATTTTAACAATTCCAGCAATATGTTTCGGATCATTATCCTTCTGGTAAATATACCTCGTTACATCTAATATCTTCTATAATGACCAGATATCATGACGCTTGCAAGTATTTTTTGCGTTCAGTTCATCTTCTACTTTTCTCCACACACGTTGTCTCCCATCTGAACCAAATATGTTACATTTTGCATAAATGTTACATATGCATAAAGTGTAATAAAAACCGCATAAACAAATAAAGAATGAATTGAATAATTATTTAAAGGGTTCTGTCCAATATTTAAAAGAATTTAGCAAAAAGTTGTTTAAAGATGATTGCTACCAGGACTTTAGTAGCTGTAAATTCAAGAAAGAAAATTTTTGTGCGGTTTCGTAAAACAGGCACTCAATGAAGTGATGTTTGTATGCACCTAGTGATAACTATATATGTATGTATATACTATTTTATACCTCAATTTTCCGAAAACTTGAATTGAACAAATTTTTAATGTTAATTTTAATATTTTTTCTTAGAAAATCATGCACCACTTATTCTGTGGGCCGTATATGGCCGCAAATACAAATACAAATAGATATACATAGTATTTAGTTTGTACTTACGATATGTCTTTGGTTTTATTATTATTTTTCCAGTGAGCAGAACTGATGTGATGTACAAGTCCCTTGGCCATGTGGGTCGCTTTGTAACGAATAGATTTAACGAAACTCCTGAAAATATAAGCAAGTTTAAATATAACAACACAAAAATAGGTGATTAACAACGTAAAAATGGGTATTTGAGTCGAAAATCCATTTACAACGAAAGAAATCCACTCAATAAAGTGAAAGTCTTCACTACATTCTACTACTTTCTAAGCTGTAGTTTCTAACATGACTTTTAAATTAATTTTTAATGATTTTCAAATGAAATTAAAGGCATTTTGTATTGTAAGTCTAATGGCTGCAACCTGCATTGCTGTAGGACGGATCTGAACAAAGAAACTTACGGTTTTTTTTACCGCATTGTTGATACAATACAATCATTTAGTATTTGTAATTTTTTCCAAAAACAAATATTTAACAAAATGACACATGTATTTATTTACTACGGAACAAAAACTAAGTTTTTTCGAAACAAAGTCCGCACTGATCCAGTACTCACGTTTCTCTTCACTTCGAAAAGTGCTACTATCATATCATAAAATTTATTAAACTAGTTCAGAAAAGTGTGAATTGATTTCATTCTAGTGCCACAACATCTACTCCAAATCCTTACAAAAACTTGCTTGTGTAGATATTGGAAATATAGACTTCGCATTTTTCTGTAGATTTTTCCGTAGTTGAAAAAAGGCTTCCGAATTTATTTGTAACTACATGTAGTATATGTTTATCTTCACATACATACATACTTTCTTCGTCTCCCATTAGTGTTTAGATCTCCAGTATCTAAAACATCATATCTCTTTTGCTCCTGATGGGTATATATCAACCTGCCAAAATCCGTATTTTTCATCTTAATCTATTTATTAATGCCATGGCTATTACCAGATACTGCGTAACGCTGAAAAACTTCATTTTATTTCCTTGCATTGAGATTTGTTCAAATTCATATCTTATTTCAAAGCAGTCTAAGCTTGATTGGTATCGCTATTGAACAAAGAAAGGGAATGTTTATGTTGTACTACTACTCTCGTAATATTTTCTAACAATCTTTTTCATATGATGACTTGCGCATGTCAGATAAGTTATTTCCTTTGTTACAAACTTGCCTTGTGGTTTGAAGAGTTGTCAATAAATGTTTCGGTTGCAGTGATTTTGACTTAACGCTTTAATTATTTATTTTTTCTTGATCCTATTTTCCAATTACAGTGTAGTCTTGGTAGCATGAACAAAAGTCAGAACTGGAAGAATATTTATTGTTACACAATTTATTGGAAGTAATACTGAATGTTCTTTCTTTTTTATATTTAGAGTATCCAGACTTTGTTTCTCTTGTTTTTGCTTAACTACTTCCATGAGAAATGCTTATGTTCGATTCAAAGTCCGCTAATATATGTATAAGTTAACATAGTCGACGTAGCATCATACAGTTTTATAAGTAGCAGACGCTATTTAAGCGTAATTATTCTGATTTTAATGATCAAGAACTTCAACTACAGCTTCTCAACCTGCATGTTTATTAGCCGATATTTTCGAATAAATAAAAAGTTCAAGTCTTTTGAGTGTTTGCTTTCAAGTTCGCAAAATTTAGTATTACAGATATTGCTACTTTTCCCTTTGACGCACGAATCCGACCTTTAAATTCCATAATTTTATAAATTATAATTAATAATCAACACAACACAGAAGTTTGTGTTAACGTCTTTTTATCATTTCATTTTTTGACTCAATGGGAATCAGGATAACGTTTCATATTTCACTGAAACCAAATGAATTTGGAAAGAAAATATTGAATTAGAAATAGAATATTCAGTTTACACCAACTCCAAAATTAAAATTGTTACTTGTTAACATTTAATCTTTATTTAATATTTCTACAGAATTAGTCGAATAGTTTCAAAGAAGAAAAAACTGTGCTTTATTAGTATTGGCATTGAAAAAAAACAAGATGTCATTAAATGAATGCAATTATTCAGAAGGTGTTGATATGAACGATATAATTTTTTTCAATTAATCAATTTTAGAAATAAACTTTTTAAGAAAACCGAGGCCTTCTATCTCTCTTTTCATTTCAAGTATAGCCTGTATGCTTCGAAAAGCACTAAAGAATATCTTCGCTTAATTTTAAATAAATACAAAACTAAAGCAATCAATGTGTCACTTTGATTTGAAATGTGTAATGAAATAACTATACCATTTAGAGTTACACATAAACACAATTCATAGTGGATGAATGATTGGCGAAAATTGGAGAAAGAAAATTATAAATTAAATAAGTTTGTTATATTTGCCGACATTTGAAAGACACTCGTACCATTTACCCTTATGTCAGAAATCCTTGTATAAGGAATTCAAAAAAAACTTTTCTCTCAAAAAGTGTTAAATGAAATAAGTTCGTTATATTTAGCTGCCATTAGCCTACATTTCAAAAATACCATCTACCCTTATGTCAGAAAACCTTGTAAAAGTAATGAAAATTTCTCAAAATATTGAAGTTAAAGATAATTCAACATAGAAAGCATCCTTTTATTATGCTTCACTTTCTTGTAACAACTTTGATGCAGCAGAAATAACTTTGTGAGCGATAAATGAAACGAACGAATATATTATATACTTACGTAAAATGTTGTTCAAATTGCTTAGCACACAAGTATATTTCTGCGATAAACTTCGGACAGTGCGTATACCAAACAGACGCCATTCTCACATTAACATTGATCTGGGAATTTTGGAACTGAGATATTTTAAAACTTATAGCGTTTTTGTTTTGAAACGTATCATCACATACTCCATATGTTTCGTAGGTCAGTGAATACAACATGTCATTTTTAAAGAGATAAGGTCGATCCCTTACAGGATCCGAGCCCACAGAAAAAATTCTCTGATGACTCAGCGTTTCAGAAGTGACGTCTATAAACTGAATGCCACCTAATGCACCTGATACGCATGCATCACAACCAAGCTCTGCATGTATCTTCGCTTCGCTGAATGTGAGAGTTCCAACCTTCCGGCCAATGTTCTTGTCTTTGATTTTGGACTTTCTTAATACCAAAATATTTAGCCGATGAAAATCAAAGTTTATTTCAGTCTTAACAGAATTAGCTAAAACTGGTTCCCTTGGTGCAAATATTTCTGTTGAATCCTCTTTTCTTTTAGAATTGTTTTGAAATCGTTTGTAATTATCACATATTCTTTTTCCAAGCCCCAGAAGCTCCACAATTGTCTCTTGATTTGCTAAGAAATAGATTAAAAACATGTATTTATTCTTGTACCTGTCAGAAATATTCTTTTTTATAATTCTACCAATGACGTCCAAGTTGTTGAATGTTATGTTCGCCATGACAAGTGGTTCCGCAACGTCCGAATGTTCAATAACATTGATTTCAATCGTGATTAAAGCACCGTCAAGGCTGCAGCCGCTAGTATTTCCTGTACATATAAACAATTTTTAAAATATATATATTAATTTTTATATTCTATTAAGCAACAAAAATATTTAAATATTTATTGGAAGAAGTGGTTGCTATTCCTACTTTGCACAGCGATAATTACCGTTCAAATCAGAATATACTTTTCTTATTTCTTAACAAAAATTAAGCACATTCATTATTAATCGATTAGTTTTTGAAATAAAGCCCGCCGTTTTAATTTCAGTCAATAAAAATAAACATATTGGGCGACAGAAAAGTTATTTTAAAGTATTTTTTTTTTTTTTGTTAAGACTCCAAAAACTAATTTTGCTGACTTTATAAATATATTTCTATTAAGTTCTCTATTTGTTTAAATTGTAATTAGATACGTTGTTATGAAAATTGTATTTTAAAGATAAGTTTGATTATCTTGTAATTTGATTTCTTTTTCAATGTTTTTGATGAGCAACAATATTTTTAATATTTTTTTACTTTAATAAAATTAGATTTGGACAAACCGCAAGACAAGTAAGTAAATGCAGCGGTAAAAGTGAATAAATAAGTATAACCCTTAAAAAGTCACTTATGTACATATATTAGAATAAATGAACAGCTGCATTTTTTAGTTTGGTGTTCTGAATTCCGATCTAATTAAGTACATATTTAAAATTTTTTTTTTAGTTGTTTAGTTTAGATTTGTTTACGCTTTCCAGTATCGTAAACGTACTAAGTTTTTCTTTCCTGAATTAATATTGAAAACAAACACAAATTATAGTATTTTGCTATTGCGTTTAATACAAGTTCAAAGAACTTGTATGTTTTAATTGTGACACGTGTTTCGGACTTCGAGAGATCATAACTTTGGTTGAATCAAGGTATTAACCTCTCATATTTAAGTACATTTACTCTATAACTAACCGATAGAAACTCGATGCATTTCACTAAGATTTACGACGAACACAGATCTTTTTAATAAATTTTAAAATTTTTTTAACATAAATTATTACAGTCGCAGATTATTACAGCGAATTTATAAAGTACAAGCCAGTGGTGAAGAAAATCCCACCAACGCACAGTGGCACCCGTAGAGCAAACGAGGTTGCAAAAATCAAAATTTTCATGTGCGCCTGCGTAATTTTAAATGAATCCATCTTATAGTAAACTTTTCAACGATCTCAAATATGCTACTCTTAACAATATCAGATTTTTAGTTTAGAAGACATAACTGTTCAAAGTTAACCAATTTTCGGATTTAAAAAAAACACACAATTTTTAGGTAGTTTGATCCGATTTCAGGTGTAATATCACGAAAACTAGGCAACGAATAGTATTTTTTTTTGTTTTTAGTGATTGATGTGCTTATTAAATGTATAACAATAAAAAAAATTGTGCTGTTTGCTTTGTGTTTCTCTAGGTAAATCAGTATTTAAAAACTATCCATTTTTTCACTATTCTTCAACTTTGACGGAAAATAAAAAAAATTTACCTTTTTTTACCTCCGCCATATTTTCAAAATATGTTCTTTAACTAGTCTTTTACATAACTCAAAAGGTTTTATCTGCCTTTACGTGCCTATTTGGCTTCTACAGGTAAAAAACGTTAAAAAGACATGGTTGCAGAAATTGTATGGCGGGCATCCCTTACATGCCTTGACTGACAGTTACTTTGATGTAATAGTTTGAAAATTGCATTTTGAGTCAGTTGTCTACCTGAGAGCCTCTGGCGAAAAATTTGGTCCTAATATTCCGTTACAGACACAAGATGCACAAAAAACTACTCATTGAAATAAGCAGGTACGCACCTCACTTAAAAATTATTTTTGGCGTACATATGGTGAAGAACAATACTGACTTATGGTACAGGTAGGCACAAATCTCATTTGGCTACGTGCATAATATCAAAACTGTATAATTCAGCCCAAATGCATATGTATGCATGTAACAGGTACATTTGTAGACATGGTAGCATAGGCCTATATATTGCAAAACAAGCTTAATGCCTGCATTAGTCTACGACTGAAAGTTGGCGAAACAAGTATTGAAAACATGGCGTTGAACAATTTAAAACTATTTGAACTGTTTAGAAAGTCAATTACACCAACGTGTTTCGCGGAAGCTGCTTTAGAAGAACTCGATAGCTTATACGGAAATATTGAGAGAAGCAAAAGTATAAAAAATAATCTTTGTATGATACATGCCAAAATTAAGACAAAATGGGTGAAATGCAATCGAACCATTAACATCTTCAACTCCAAATACGAGGACTGGCTTAATGAAGACACCATCCTGGATATATTGGCAGTAGATAAACCCTCCACATCAACCAGAGGAGAAAAAGGAAGGCCAAAAAAAAGTATGGAGGAGTGTTCAATTTTCACAAGAAAGAGGAAACTTGCCGATGCCACCAATGACTTGACCACGAAGGATTTATCGGATGCGCTGTCTATTAAATACATAAAGGATAGTGAACGAGTTAGGTCGCAGATTACAAAATCTGTTGCTGATGCAAGCCCACTGCGACTAAAAAGGATTAAGGAAAGCATTCCCACTCCCACAAACGCACATATTAAAAAGTATAGTTCCGAAGAAGCCTTGGCTCTGTTTTTGGACTTAGAACTTTCCAAAGAGAAATATGAGATACTACGGGCATCTTTAATGCGACACGGGGCTGACCTTTTCCCCGGATACAAGCATATTACGCAAGCCAAAATAAATTCACGACCATTGCGTACGGAGTTTACGGAAGTCTCTGCGAAAGCCAATCTGCAGGATCTTATGGACCATACAGCAAAACGGTTGTTGGAAAGTCTTCCTGAAAATGAGGTGGAAATTCTTCCTCAGAAACTAACATTGATCAGCAAATGGGGCTGCGATGGATCATCCGGACAAAGCGTTTATAAGCAAAGGATATCTTCCGATGACACTACAATATCTGACGGAAATATGTTTATGGCATCTGTTGTTCCATTGCGGCTAAAATCTGATGTTTCCCTACACTGGAAAAATCATCGACCGTCATCAGTGCATTATTGCCGACCAATAATGTTTCAGTTTGCAAAGGAATCGGCAGAACTCATAAGGACCACGGTGAAGGACATTGAAGAACAAATAAGCAAGATTAAGCATACAAAATTGCAAATTGGAGAAGGAAAATATATTGAATGTAGTTACGAGTTCCACCTGACCATGGTTGACGGAAAAGTCGTAAACGAACTGACAGGAACAACCTCAACATTGACATGCCCGATTTGCAAAAAGAGTCAGAAGAACTTCGGTAATTTAAACGATTCTACAAACGAGGAGAATTACGAATATGGAATGTCACCATTGCACGCAAGGATAAGGTGTATGGAGTTCTTGCTAAAACTGGCGTATACCCTACCACAACAAGATGAAAACATCGATGAAAATACATCAATTAAGGATAAGGAAAAGATCAGAAAGAAGCAAATAAAGAATGCTTTTTGGAAACAACTTGGACTAAAAGTAGACTGCCCCAAGTGTGGATACGGTAACTCAAACGATGGAAACACTTCAAGGAGATTTTTTGCAAATGATGAGGCAGTAACTAGAATCACTGGAATTGACAATGAAATCGTCAAAAGATTGGGAACGATCTTGAATGTTTTAAACTGCCAAGAAAGTGTTAATTCTACAAAATTTGGAGAATATGCATCGGAAACTGCATCTCTTTTAGCAAAAATTTATCCACAGAAGAAGTTGACCCCGACCGTCCATAAAATATTGGCGCATGGCAAAGATATAATTGAGTACCAGTCTTTGCCAATTGGAGAGCTTTCTGAAGAAGCGCAGGAGTCTCTTAACAAATTTTACAAAAAATATAGATTGCAGAACACGTTCAAAGCATCAAGGGTGAGGCAAAATGAGGACCTCTTCAACATGTTAGCAGCATCTTCCGATCCACTTATTTCTTCCCTGCGGCATGTGAAGACACGAAAAGAACTACAATGGAATTATACTTTAGAAATGATTAGTCTTTTAGATATACCTTCTGTTACGAATTGTGATGAATATTTTACAGAAAATTCAAAAAATTAATTGAAAAAAAATTTGTTTAATTTGTTGGCTAATAACTTTAAAACAGAAAAAGCTTTCAAAAGAACTAAGAAATATAAGATTGGTAAAAATAATTTGATTTTGTTACCATAAAATAGATGAGTTAGAAAAAAATTAGAGTTTAGAAATGATTTGTATTTTAGACATACTTTGTCTTACCAAGAAAATGAATATTTTACAGAAAATTGAAAAAATCATTTAAAAAAAAACTCTTTTGTTGTAATTTTTTAGGTAATATCTTAAAACATGAAAAGCTTACAAAAGAACTACAAAAAAATATAAAATTCTTAACAAAAATTTTTTTGTTACCAAAACTTGGATTTTTTCACAAATTTTAACTTTGAAAACCCATAAGTAAGCACCTATAAGGTGTAGCGTCCACTCCAACCGCTCATTTTATAGGTTGAACAATTATCTATGACATGCAATTTAAATTATTCGATTATCTTGTTCGGTTCAAAAGATATGATTTTTGCAACGAAAAAAGTCAAATGGCGCCACTGTGCAACGGGCCAAAAAAGAAACTTACAATCCTACACACACATTAGTACAATAATCGAATAATATTCGAGGGAAAGAGAGTACTCGTTCCCCAAGACATGAAAAAGGAAACAGGATCTACTACACCATTGAATAGGGCATTGAATCAACCCTCAAACTTGCTAGCGAAACGGTATACTAGGAAAGCATAACCGAAAGTATTAGGATCAAAATACAAATACATACAAAATACAAGGCATTCATACATATGTAAATATGTGTGTAACAAAAACTCGCAAAAGGATACTCTGATTCTGACAGAAATATCAATGGCACCATACGATATTGTAAGTATTGTATTATGACTTCTATTCCGATTTCGATGGACGAGTTAGGTAATGACTGACAATGGGACCATACCGACTTTTGCTGCTATTGCAGCCTTATGAGAATTCAGGCACGAATCGTTAGGTCCGTACCATCCGCAAGGCAATGGAAAAGCGACGTCTGCAGATTTCTATAGAACACACCCAACAAAATGAGACAGAGTCCTGCCAAAGACTATTCTGCAGATGGCTAAATTGGCGTCTGGCGGTGCCAGCAATTACAAAAGGGGTGTATAATTTCATTAATCTGAGTAAATAATAAGTTCGAACATATACTCGTAAATAATTTAACAGATGTCAAATTTAAATTTAATTTTTAAAAAAATAAATTGTAATCAATAATCAGTGATTAATTGCAGAAAGAATGTAATATGCTACTTTCTTGATACCGGATGAAACAAAATAATAATGATAATCCAATGACAAGTTAGAAGGAAGGAAAATTGTTGAATAAAACAGGATTTGATTTACTTGATACTTGATTTGTGGCTTGATTTTTTATCTCAAAGGTCATTATATTTGTTCCCATATGGCAAATACATACTGCAGGACTTTCATACTTGTACTTTTGAATACTTTGCTCTGAAAAAGTACAGTAGAACATGTTATTGAACCTATAAAGAGGGAAATGAAAAGATTTCCGATAATGGGGATATACTTGAAATATATTATACAATATATATTGACTCATTTCGTTTGAATAAACATTTTGAAAATGGGAAAACCATAAATTGGAAATCCAGCAAAAGATTGTATACAAGGGCAAAATGAGGTTTATTTGCTTGAACGTTAATTGTTAACATACACAAAAAACTAGCTTTACCTTAGATTACTTATCAGAGTAAACAAGACTGAATGTCCCAAATTAGATCTTAACAATTTGGTTTTTACAATTATTACGCCTACCAAGTAGCATTTAACTTATTGTAGTGTTCGTGAAAGTGAATAGCATTAAAGTTTTCATTTCATCAACAATCAGTTGAATCAAATACCAGTATTGGATATTTTAGTGTTACTCGTGTTACCTGCCATTTCCCTATCGAAACAATGTATTACATTTCCAATCGTTTAGATAAATTTAATGTACTACAAATTAACGCAGCCTACGATACGCATGACAAACTACTAGAACTAGTACTTGTTAATGAACCAAATAAATGTTTAATAAATCGCGGAGATCCAATTAAACTCCCAGATGATGAAATAAAATTAGCGATTTATTTGCAGAATTTTCGCTTCCACATACTCGGACGCCCATCACAATGATAACGTTGATTTCTGTACGAAATAGTTACTGGTTAATCAAAAGTGAGCAACTATAGGCTTATAGCCAAACTCAGAATTGTAGGTTAACTTTTTAACATGGCTTTCGTAAAGAGTCAACAACGATGACAAATATTTCACTACTGACGACTTTGGTAAATGAAGGTTTTTTTTTAATAACCAACATACCGACGTTATTTATACATATTTGATAAATTGGGTAAAACGTATTTAAATTGGGTAAAAACGTACCTTTTAGGTAGAATTCAATACAATACATATTTGATAAATTGGGTAAAACGTATTTAAATTGGGTAAAAACGTACCTTTTAGGTAGAATTCAATGCGTAAAATTTACATGTTCAAGTTCAAAATCGATTTTGCGGTGTTTCGCAAAGTAGCCATCTTCGGCCTATTTCGTTTTTGATTTTTGTTAACAACATTCCAGAAACTATTAAATACTGAAATATTTTAATGTTCGCAGATGATGATAAAGATATTTTAAAGTTTTGAAAACTCCCAATGGTTCTTATCAAGTGTTGCGTTGCCTTGGAAATGATGAAGTCGATGACGACTTGGAATCGGGATTGGCCAAGCTGTCAACCCTGGGAGATAATAAGAGAGTTGGCGTCTTTTTGAAGGAACCCGTCTTTTGGCGGCTACGTGATTAATCGTGCATAGGAATTTACGTAAAAAAACGGCGCTTTGCATTCTGTTATTATTTTTTAAAGTATTCTTTTTTATTGAACAATGTTTGAGTAAAACAAATAACACAAATAGTTGTGCTTTTACGAAAATCAAGAATAAAAATGTAAACTTACTTTAATTACTAAGATATATATTCAAATATTCCTTAAGTAAAATAGTACTTGAACTTGCATTAAAAATTACTTTCAACTAATAAATTCAGATTTTTCTATAGAAACAGACAGCATTATTGAAAAAGACATTCCTTTGTAAAACTGAGTACGAGACGTTTATACACAAATGATGATACTACGATTTTGCCCATCCAGACAAAACCAAATGACAATATCACCTAGAAACAAGCCATAAAATTGCAACTAAAAGAAAATTGTGTCATTTAATAGTTCGAACACATCCAAAAACACAACAAACGAAACAGTAACAATAAAGAGTATCAAATTACCTACTTAAATGTCACATTAAGTTACAATAACGTAAACAAATGCGATCATTTGCTAAAACTAATGTACGGCCATAATGACGAACTTGCAACTAACAATAATAGTTAAAAATCTAAAATTTTGTTTCATGTAGAAGACAAAAAATTAGCAGTCAACAACATTCAGTTTATTCACTTTGATGGAGAAGTGGTTTTTATCGTTTGACATTTTGCGAATTAATTGTAATTGTTTCTGCTACAAATACTACAAGATTTTATTAAAAAACATTATCTTTCTGCTCTGGATAATGAATCACTTTAGTTTTCATCATTCCATATGAAACTCAGTTGGAGGAAAAAAGGTATACAATGCGCAATTCAATGTGTCGAATTTATAATTTTTTTTATGCTTTTGGATATCAAAAACCAAACTTTGATAAACTTTAATGCTACAATTTTATAATAATATTACCTAATTGTAAATTGCTCACGGCTTTATTTAGAACGTGAGTATTTGGTGGCCATTGAAACTCTGTGGTACCAGTTGGTTCTGGAGAAATTGGGGAGCAATGCTCACTCTGTTTAAAACTGCCAGATATGTTATCCATTCTAAAAATAAAGATGTAGAAATGGGTTTATGAGAAGAGTATAATTTGAAATAAGTGCGTATGCTTCCGGGTTAAAACCATCAAATACTGCAATAAATAAAATTGATTATATTTTCCGATTTATTTTAAATACTCGATTTATTTTAAATATTTCGAAACAGTTCATAAATTGCTCTAGTCAGATGTTCTAGTAAAAAAGTTAGAGAAAGTATGTGGCCAAAAATATGTCGGAGTATGAAAATGCCACTCAGTAATATGTGACTGTTAACGCTATGATTGCTAGTATGTACACAAAAAATGTAATCCTTCTCTTAATTCTAGTTCAGAGTATTTTATTTTGAAGGATTTAACCAGGTCAAATGCTTTGAATAATTGAATAAACCATTTACATTAAATGTCTCTATACATATTTATTTTCTGTTAGTAAATATTGTATCAAAATTCGTTAAATTATTTTCGGCTAAAAAGAAACAAGAAGGAAAGAAGAGGAAGAATATTTTTTTCGAAAAACGAAATGAATATTTTGTTAAGTTAAAAAGGAAAGTTACCCGAAATGCAGACGAAACCAGAACTGAAAAACTTCATGTTCAAAAAATTTGGCCGATGATTGTGATTTAAGACTAAACTAGAGCTTTCAAAATACACATTTTATACAATTGTGTTACATCTTATTTTGTAAACGAATATTTTTAAATAGTTACAATACAAAATATGTAAAAACCTTAATAAAACAATTGAAAGAAAATACAATCAAATGTTTCCGATCTGCTCTTGTACAAGCAAGTATGAAAAGAATTTAACATTTAAAAAAAAAAAAAAAAAAAAAAAAAAAAAAAAAAAAAAAAAAACTTTCTATTGTTCGCTTAATAATATGAAGGTATTCAATTTAGAAAAGAGATTGAATGGCTCACGCCTTTGCTTGAAGCATGGATGAGAAAAAAAGGATTGTTGCTCGTAAAATATATGTACATATATAATTAATAATGAAACTTACTCAAAACTTCGATGACTTGCTACCAATATTTCGAAATCATGGCCAAACGACTGAATGGCATCCACTAGTAAGAATCCATGGACACCCATGTTAATATTTATTTCACCGTTTTGTTTACATATTCCTGCATTTGCACCAATAATTTGGACCTCTGCAATACTTTTTTCACTTGACTGAACTTCTAAAATCATCTGATCTATGACAAATTGGAATACAACAGCAGTTGAATTTGTGTTTGGACCGTTGTGGTCATCTACGAATTCTTCGCCGTATGACAAATCATTTGGGTGTATATCTGCAAACGTCGTTTGTTCTTTTATATTGAATTTTATTCCATTTAAAATTCGAAAACTTTCAGCGATTTTTTGTTCATTTACGTGTGCAACAATTTTGTGCAAATTTCCAAAAAATTTTATGGCGGGATATTCGGGCTCTGATGTATTAACGATGCGTCTTTCGAGCTGAATGGAAATATTAAATTTATCAATTAAATGAAAACTCGATGAAGTCTTGGAACACGATAGTGAATACTCTCGATTTTTGCATATAAGCACTTGCATGTCTGTTAGATTAATTATATACTTGTCGTATATTTCACTATGCAAACTGTTTTCTAAGCCAGTGTCTTTGTTTATCACAATCTTTAAAAGAGGCGATGCTTCTTGGTTGGCATTTGTTTTAGCTGTGGGGGATTGCTGGTTTTGATAAGCGGATGGACTTATTTTTGAGCCCGGTGGTGTTGAACACGGCGTCATAAAGAGTTCATCTTCACTCTCATCCTCTAATGGGAGAGCACTTTCAATAGCTCTTTCATTTTTAAGGAGCTGAAATCGGCCAAAGTCTAGCACAAACACAAATGTATTTTCTTCCTCCAAATTTTCCACGAAAATTATTCTTGGAGCTGAAATGTTTACTTCGAAAGACCACTTCTTTTTATAATCCTAAATGAAATACAATATATTAGAATAATTATTTTTATTTAAGATATTAAAGATATTACCTTTTGGCCAATAAGAACTTTTCTCCAATTCTTTAGAAATTTTAACCGGTTATTCAATTGCCTTTTCGAAACAGGAAAAGCATCTTTTTTCAGGTTTTTGAGTGATGTGGTAAAAAAACTTAAAACCCTTTTATAAGTAATTTCTGAATATACAACATCAAGACTTTTTGAATTTATAGTCAATCTGTAATCTGACTGATGTTCGGCAGGACCTTTTTCATACTGCAACTGAAACCAAGGCTCTTTGTCAATGAAATCACAATGCAAGTTTTGATTATGTTGTATTTGTGGCCTTATTATAAAAGGAAATTCCGTCAGCTCAGTAAATTTGTCTTTTAAAGTAACTAAGCCTAGTGATATTCCAATCCGGTAAGAACTTAGTTTGGGCTTCACTTCTAAATATAGAATAAGATCCAGAAACTCTAATTCTAAGGCAATATCTTTTGTTGTCTCTCTAGATGTCAAGGATACTTTCCCATATGAAAGAGAAAAAGTAAAATTCACAAAAACAGCATCCCTATTGGGAAATGAGTCATTTTCAATTGTTTCTTTAATTGCATTTAAAATATCATCCTCCATTTTTTCATAAAACTCATCATTTGCGGGCGAGGTATTTCCATACCATCCAAGCCAATTCGGGAACCACTGAAATAGAATTCCTTTGCTTTGATTTCCATGCTTCAAAATTAATCCTTTGTCCGATACATATCTGCAACTAATTTCTCTTAGAAATTTCAGCTCATCTAAAGGTCGAATGTTTTCCATATCCACTTTGAACTGCCTCTCTTCTGTTGACAAATTTTCTGCAGGGTTAATTAATAAGCGAATGTACATATTCACGTAACGTATGTTATCTTTAAGAATTTTCCATTTTTCGTCACTTGAGCGAAAGAAATAACCATGACATTTAGCTGCATGTTTCCACCAAATTTTTGCGTCATTTGTAACGCTGGTAGTTGGTCTACAAATTTTGAATGATCTTTTGAATTTTACTTCTTGCAAGAAAGATACACATTTTAAAATTGTATTATATTGCTCCTGAAAAGAAACAACAATTTTTCGTTATACAAACATACAGACATATGTAAATCAAGGTTGTACTAAAATATACTACAATACATAAAGATTACTTACTGTATTTAGTTCTAGTTTGACTTCCGGCAAAATGACATCACAACAAACTCTTGGCCGATTTTTGCTTCTTAAAGACTTCTTACATCGTTCTCTCTTAAATTTTGCAGTGGCGACAATTGGATTAATAACATAATTATGATTTCCTTCTTTGCATAGATTATTTATATTGTCTAAGAGATCTTTAGAGTTAAAAGTAGAGCACATATTATTCTCATTTAGTTTATCCCAATAAAAGCATAAATCTTTTAGTTCCAATAGTTTGAAGGAAACATTGCTAATATTTTTGTTTTTAGATCCCGGCACCCAACTGTCATCGCAAGTCTGCATGGAAATTGAATGAATTCTCATGCCAGCAGAAAATGGTGAGCTTGGCGCAGATAACCTGTCTTCATATCGTAAATGAACATCTATAATTTTTAATTCTAAGTTTTCTAAAATATTAGTAGCCAGCGTTGTTCCATAGTTTAACCAGCTTGAATATGATAATGAATAATAGCTTTCTTTGCTGCATCCATTTTCCAATCTCCAGCTCGCTTCTTTTGAATCTAATATATTTTGTTTGTAGCTATAATCCTGCTGTTTTTCCGTTTCATCGTCCCACTCACTCAAATCTTTTGGCCCAAAGACACCATATACGCGTTCAATTACAATACACCAGGGTGAAGTTCGAAATTGTCTAACAGGAATCTGTAGCTTTATTTTTCCAATAATTCCGGAAATTGTTTCTACAGGTATTCCAAAAGACTTTAGTGCATCCTTTCTTATGGGGACATTCTCGAGCTCCACTTCACCTAAACAAAAGAAAATTTAGAGAATTATTGGCTTTTCTATACAAAATTTAATTTAAATAAACGGATTCGTTCATTTTACGTCTCTATTCAATCACTGTTTAATTGATACAAAAGAAAAGCATGGGTGTGTTTTACGTTACGTTTTTCGTTTCCTAAAAGGTTTAGTGAACACAAAAGCAAAAAGCTTGGAGCATTTCAAGAGTAAGTAATTTAATGTTCTTATATGTTTAGAAGTAATTTAACGTAAGAGATGTACATATAAAAATGCTTACTAACAAAAGATAAATAAATCCGGAAAACTGAATAAATATTTGATTATTTATAGTTACATATACATACATACATACATATGTACGTACATAACTGCACACATTTTTAATAACTTTATTCGTTATTCCTGCTTGCTACAGTTTTATTTGCTTTTAAATATTTTGAAAAGAATTTTCAAGCAACGATTATTTACCTAATGAAACGCCTGCAAAATTGTAGCATGTAAACGCTCATATAATCATTAATTAGAACCGACATATCGTAAGCCAGAAAATTTGGCGATAACGCAGCCGCAATTCACTATGTTTGGTAAAAATAATACCGCCACAATGAAGATGCAATGTATCTTTAACGAGTAAGCGCAGGAATTAATGTAACTAGTTAAATAAGAATCGTTCTGCAACATAAAATTTTATGTTGCCTACATAGAATATACAGTGAAATTTCGATATAACGAAAACTCAATATAACTCATGTTTTATAGAGTCCCTTGAGACAACCTCTTTATGGCAAAGTTTTTCATACAAAAATACACTATAGCTGTGATCAACAAATTCTCAGCAACTAAACCTCTATATAGCGAAATATTCATTCAAATGCTTCAATATAACAAAGTCAGAATAAATCCTAAATGGTAAAGTTCCGTTATAAAAACAGCGAAGTCTAAATGTACTTACAAGCTACAACGAAGTACTCTTACAAAAGCCTCTATATAACGAAGTAAGAATAAAATTTAAAGCAATATGGTAGTCCCGTTATCAAAAGAACGAATTCTTAATATGTGTACAAATAGTTATAACGAATTTTTTCATATTTCTTCAACTGTCGTTACATCAAGGCTTTGCTGATTACATTTACGAAGCAAGAGCTATAGCCAAGTATTTTCGGCTCCGATTGCAATTCGTTATATCGAAGTTTCACTGTACATATGTATGTATGTATGTATGTGAATTTGTATTTACATGTCTCATGCTGGAATATTAGAAGATAATTTTAACAATCTTCACTTTATTCATATCATACAAATTAACTTCTTTTTTCCTTTCTCGTAATAACCACTTAAAGTGCATTTCTCGTTACGGTCGTTCCGTAACTTATTAAGTACATTTAAAACTACGAAAAGAACAAAAAAGTTGAGGTCGGTTTAAAACATATCTAAATTATTTTAGTAAATAAAAGAAAAATAAAAGTATTGGAAATCTTCGCCTTTTAATAGGACTCGTACTTTTATATTATCTTTTTTATTATAAATTGCTTAAAATATTAATGTTACCAACTTTTGTGATTTTTTTTGGGTTCTTTCAATATTTGGAAAATATCAATAGTACTATTCTACCAACGATTTTGTTGTTATATGATTTCTATGGCTTGAAAAGTTTTAATGTAAAAATGAAAAAGCCTACTTCTACTTTTATAAGTTTAGAAATTACCACCAAAGTATACAAAACAAGATGTTTTTTAAGCAGGTGGTGATACCAACTTTCCGGTATTTTAACAAAGACTTTTAGTTGTATGCTTTATGGGGCTCTCTTCAACAGAATGTCAACAACTATTTTTTGTGATATTGTTCAAAAATTCGCTCAGCGTAATGGATTCGGTAATATTAGCCACGACTCTTAGAAGAGACGGCAGAACATTTTGCGCTACTTTCACGACTTTTGATATAACAAAATGCTTATTGAGGGTAATAAGGATAGTTACCAGTATGTATAAAATAACACCATCAACACAACAAGCATTACAGCACAAAGTAAATAATATTTCACGTTTTCCACTTTTAAGTTTTTACATCAACTTAATTCAGATCCGGCATTAAGTGAAAGCTGAAAGAACGGCAAGCGTTTTAAAAGGAATCTGCATACGACTTGAAGTGGCTAAAAGAACTTAATTAACTTGTAAACAAATTAAAACACAAAACTTAAATGAAAGAAAACTATGCAACCATATATACATATGTACATAAGAAGATAAATACATACATATGTATGTATGTATGCATGTGCACATTAGATTAACATGGCAAAGTAAACAAGCTGTTGCAGTTTGTATTAAATTTGTTTGGCATTTTCACATCTTAAGCTGCAGCAATTTATTAAGTAAGCATATTTATATTTAACAAACAAATTCAATTAGGAACCCAAATTTTCCTTTCGGACGCTACATAAATTATTACGCTATTTCCAACAGCAAAAGTTCATTTGTTTATTTTTTATTAAATTGTTTCCAATATAATTTAACTCAACGGCGCAATATCTTTGTGGTATTTTTCTTTTCACAGTTGATGATATAAAACCACATTGGCCTAATATAAATGAAGATAGATATGTATGTACATTGTACATATGTACATTGAGTGATTTCATGTTGAAAAGCAATTTTAAATATACTTCTAAGCCAAAGGTAATCTTTGTGCAATATATCCATAAAATACATACATATGTATATTTATTACCTGAAACAAGTGCTACAGATAGCTGAGCTGGGTTGAAGTCCTCTAGATATTTGCCAAGATAAGTATTTAGCACCCAAGTTATTAATTCACTTATCATTTTGTTTGCAATATTTGCTTTCAATGTTGTTAGAAATGCACCAAATTTATTTGTTTTGATTATTCATACATAACAAAGGCGTACAGAATACGCTGTGCGTGACAGTATGAGCACATCAACACAGGGTGGTATATAGCAAAAATGATAAAAACACAGAGTGTAAAAATTTTTTCGTGCTGCGCATCTACATTACACCAGCCTATAGTTTAACAAAAGCATCAACAAAACATAAACAAGCAATGAGATTTATGTATGTATATACAGATGTGAAAGAAAACTAAAAATATTCTGATATTAGCAGTAAAACTGGTATTATAAATTAGAATTTTTAATATTCTTTTTATATTTTTAGTCCGGTAATTAAGAATATTCAATGATGAATCACTGTTTTTATATTTATTTAATATACATACATATATACATATTTAAGAATTAAAATAAATAAAAATTAAAAACAGCAACAACAATTTCGTAATTTATAGTTCTAATTCTTAAATACATGCAAGGTCGAAAGGAAATGTTTTCAATTTCATCGCTGCACTGTACATTTTGGGCTAATTCCATTTATTTTTTTTTTAAACCTTCGGTGAGAAACCTTCTTTATTGTTTGTTTGAAGCATTTTGTGCAGTACTCGCATGTCTTTAATTGGTTTCGATGAGCTTCATTATGTTTAAGGTTGATCCTGCACCTGACTTTTTGGTACAGATGCCAGATTCCTAGTTCATTCGATTCAAGGTTGTTTCTACATTCTTTTAAATTAATACTGCTAAATATAATGCCTATAAAATAAATAAAAAATTAATTTTCATATCATTTAGTATAGAACATATTTATGTGTGTATGTATTACCGGTGTATCGTTTCAATGTTTGCTGCATATGTAAGAGATAATACCATCGATGCAACCAAGTAAGTATGACCTTAAAAGGAATCTGAACTCTTCATGCTCAGGGTCATCACGCAAGCCGCCTTTGGTTCGAATAACTTAAAAAAGTTAATAATGTTTTTTATTACTTATATTATAAAAATTTTTTTTACTTATTTGCGCCAAGAAAACTTTTCTACTGATCTGGCGTCACACATTAATAGCTGTCTTTTGCTTACAATAAAAAACCTGTGCAATGTGCGACCTGTATTTTATCATTCTTGGTTAAATAGTACTATGAAAAAATACGGCGAATATTTATAAAATTAGAGCAAATGAATTCAGTTTAGAATCAATTGAATGTTTAGTAAATAAAATACGAAGTCTCAGATTAAGTTAGAGAGTCTTAACTTCAGGCAGCCAGCATTAAAGTTAAATGCGATAATAATTCTACATATGTACATATGTATGTATGTCCTTCTGTGCTATTTTGATAGGGAACTCATAATCTATTGATGCATATTATTAATATTGATGAACTAAGTTCTGATCATAGACTTTTACTTTCTACTTTCAATACTATCTTACAGTCGAACAAACCGAACACAGACCCGGTTCAAAATCGTTGGTCATTTATTCAATTTATACAGTCCTTGTCCCTTGTATTTGCCAATAAAACTTCTAACACCCAATGAAATCAAAGAAGAAATTTAAAATTTACTTTTAAAAATCTCCTGGTTATGATAGAATAATCGAAAGTAGTAGAAACTCGGCCTAAAACAGGTATTATATATGCATATATGTGCGTACATATGGATATGTATGTGTGTACATACATATGTATATCGCCATACTAAGATTAAACTACTTTCCCAGGCAGTGGAAGTGTGCAGAGATTGTAATGGTAAACAATCCCGAGAATACTGTTTCATCTTACTGAACAATTAGTTAACTGGCTTTATTCTCCAAAATATTTGAAAAAGAATATATTTATATCGGAAAAGATATTTACCAGTTTTAGAAAAACAACATCATTCCTGAATGCCATTTTCGATTTATTGTTATATTTATAATTATAAGAGATGTTTTGGAATCTAAAAAGTATTGCTTAGGAATATTCCTAGATGTATAGCAACCTTCTGACAAGTATGGATTATATTATAAGTTCAAAAAACTGCTTCTAAGTCCCTTCTACATTTTTTTCTACATAATCTTAAAGGCGTAGGCTTTTTCGTTAAAGTAAATAATTAGTTCTCTAAAATTTATGAATTTGTGGGAGATGTTCCTCAACGCAAGGTACTGGGTTTAATTCTCTACTCAATGTTCCCGTCAAATATGCCAACCATTAAAAATGTCTTAGTCGCAACTTAGTGGATGAATAAATGGATTACTAAAGTCAACACCGAATAAGAATAACAGCGACAAGAGATAAAGGTGGAAATCACACATAAAGGCAACAAAACAACAATTAAATATTAAAATCAAACGCTTATATCGGTTAAATTTGAAAAACAAAAGCATAATTAACAAAATAATTCTAAAAGCTGTATGGATTTACGATATTCAGCTGTGGGGTATATCTACCAACTCGCACATTGAAATATTGTTACCAGTTACCAGTCAAAAACTTTGAGGTAAACTGGCAACGTTCCAGTGTTTTATTGCACAATTCGATGTATCGAGATATTTCTATTTCGAGAGTTACCTACGAAATGAAAAAGATTTTGTGAAAGTTATTCAGTTAGAATAAGTCACCATGTCAAGCCATTAATTGTAGCTCTTTTGAATGATTCTGAAGAAAAAATATATCATACCCTGGATTGGGCAATTCAGGAATTAACTTTTATGTTTATACTTACATAAATGTACCTGACTTAATTTTTTTAATTGCAAAGGTAATTCATTAGCATACAATAAGTATGTACATACATATATAAATTTATTACATATATGTATGTAGGTACATACATGTCCAATATGCCTATAATCTGATGTTAATATTATATAAATTATTTATAGCAGGTTGTTATTCTTAGCGGAGTAGAACAAAAGTTTTTTTTATTTTAACATATCAAATTGACTTATTCTTAAATGGTTAGATTGTAAATAATAAAGCAATACCAAAAAAATGAGGAAAATTTTTCATTATCTTTGAGAATAAAAACATGTTGTAATTGCAATTAACTAAAAACAAACAATAATTACAAATTGATTTTAAATAAAAATTAGATATTTGTGTATTTAAATGCAAAGGTAAGAATTGTCCATAAAATCATAAAATACTTGGTATTAACGTCTAATCATTTAGTATTAGTTTTCCTACTACGTTTTTATGCCAATTCTTGTTTTACCATTCGTTTATGCTACAGTGTGAACTGATGTTTTTTGATACTTTTAGCATTGGTGGTGGGATAATTATGGAAAGAAGATTTATATATGTACATACATATTTTTGTTAAAACCAAAGAAAGGAACCGATCGGTTGTTTCGGCAATCTAATCCAAACGAAGAATTTGCCGAAGTCATCTAATTCATTTTGCTGTAATTTAGAAGTCAGTGACAATTTGATATCAAGAAGTACTTACTAAATAATTATTTTATATTAAGATCTCAAGATCTTTTTTGTGCAGCTTTTAAGATTAAACATACATATGTAAGAAGGCAAGTACGTTTGGCAAGTTGTTATCACAAATGAAGTTGTATATTCCGTTTTTGTTAAAAGTTAAATTCATATTTATGCACAAATGAATTTGTACGTACGTACTTTTTAATTCAATGTTCAGTGAAAATATCAAAAAAGGCAAAACAATAATAAAAACGTAAACTGGTTATATTCATATGGTATATATTTCGTAACCGATTATTACAAATATTTAGACTCTAAGCATTTGTTGCCCGTCAAAGATCACTACACTTTATCCGTTCTGAACTAACCTACCACGATTTCACGCTTTGAAGTTCAATAGAGGCAAACTTCTGCTATTCTTTCTTTGGTATGTATAACGCCATCTGCTGTTAAAGCAAATAAAGCTGAAAGCAAATTTATAACAAGCGAATTTAAAATGCAATTGATTATTTTTGGGTGGGTTGAGGATTGGATATTGAAATTTTAAAAGCAAGATTTTTTGTGGTAGAGTTCGTAGTCAAAAAGTACGAACAAGAATCCGATAACATAATCTTTTTACTGTTTCAAATGCAATTCCAAAAGGATTGAATTTTATCTATACCATTCCCATTTTTAGTCCATAGTTAGTTGCAAATACACATGTATAGTGAATACATTAAGCGCGTTTTTTCCTAAAATATCCCATTACTTTTGTGGCTTCGAGTAACTAATATCGGTTTAACTCTTGTACGAAAATGTTTAAAAGCATGTAACAGGGTTTTTATTGTGAATAAAAAAAACGGACTAATAAAAAACTTATCCAATAGGACGGCTAATTGTGACAGTATTTTGAATGTTTTATTTCTATTTGTTGCAATGGTAGTTTTTTCTAAAAAACAGAATAAACATTAGTATGTATATTTAATATTTTTTATAAAATTACGAATATTCTATTCTACGCAGACCGTTGCGTTTTGCGATGAATGTTTCTGTTGCATATGCAGTTCCATTTTATGTACAGTTTTGAAACGCTTACTACAATTCAAATCTTGGCATGGGTGGTTGGTACTTTTACATTTCTCACTAAAAACATGCGATTCGTATTTCTGCAGGGAACGAAATTCGGAAGAACAATGTGGACAAGCCTTAAGTCTTTCACCCATGTGAGCTGTTTCAATATGATCCCTTAACGCTCGTTTAGATTGAAACATTTTGTCACACAATATACAATTTCTTGCTTTCTCTTTAATTTGTTCTATAACGGCCTCATTATTGGTACCATTACAATCTTGTTCCTCAATCGTCAAATCCATGGGCGACTCTTCGCTTGTTGATAATCCTTTAATGCGCTTCACAGTACTCGTATCAATAGTATTATCCATTGACAAACTTTTGTCAGTTTCAATGGTTGAAGACATGGATTTGCGTTTTGCACCGGGAGATTTTTTAATACACTTTTCTTTAGAATTAGTTTTCCCGTTCTGTTTACTTTCGTCAACAGGATTCTGTGTTTTCTCATCCATATATACAGACTTACGCCTCACAATTTTTTTTGGCGTATTTAGCACTTTCTCGGCAACAGGTTCGCAATCCTTGTCAGACTTACACTGATCTCCGTCACATTTTATTGATTGTTTTTCAACATTTTCTGATGCTGTTTTATTAAGATCGACATTCTTTTTTAAAGGAGTTTTCAGCTTGGCGTCTCTCACGTTTTTCTTCAAACGCTGCACAGCATTCTTCAGTTTATCAATAACTACATCTGTGTGCACCAACTGAATAACACACGGTTGGCATATGAGCACATCATTTGCTTTACGTGGGTCCAACTGCGAAAACAAAATGTTTGCTTTATACTTTACAACCATTTTAGATTGATTCACTTACCTCAACACCGGATATTTTCAATATTATTTCAGGTATTTGTTTACCAAAATATTCTCCAGCTATCGGCACGTTGCTTGTATCAAGAACTGTACATATTTTACACCGTTTAGAAACAACCATTGCAAGAAATAAATCCAACGCGAGACTAGTTGTAGTTCCGTAGCGGCGGTTCACTTTGTACTGGCGACAAAGCCCATTTTTTTAAACGGCGGCATAAAGTTTACCTCAACGCGATTGAATTGGCAGCCATGAACAATTATGAAGGCACTTGAAAAGTACATACATACGTATGTATATAAATACAACCTTGGTTTTTTGTTCCTAAAGCGGAGCGACCACACGGACGGTAATACAAGTCGTACTTAAAACCGATAAGAAAATCTTATGAAACTATCTCCTTTACGTTTACACCATTGGTAAAAGACCAAAACAAAGTAAAATGTTTACATAAAAATACATACCTGATCCAATGGTGGGTGAAGGAATTTGAAACATTTTAAAAGACGATGAGAGCCGTACGACTGTAAGATTTTTATATGTACGTATTTTCTCTCCATGTCGTATGATTTCAATACATATTAAGTTTAGACGATACCATCCGTCTTCTTCTACTCAAAAATTTGACTTGTCGTACGAATTGTGTTACCGTCTAAATCCCCTTTTAGTGAAATTGCTGGGCCGCAGTCAAAATCTAAATTATTTTGATATTTTTCGCTCTCTTGTCAAACCACACTTGTGAGTTTTTTCTCACTAATACAATCAATAAAACCTAGTTTGACAGTTTGATGTGTGTACTTGTTTTGCATATCAGAATCAAAAAATGTAGGAAAAGTAAATTTAGTTGATCGCTTGTAGTCCTCACTGTCAAATCTGTAGAATACAGAATTGCGTTACATATACATACATACATCCATACATATGTATATTATTTTTGCTAAACTGTTTAGCGGACTCGCGAGCAATTTTTATGCAAAAACAACTACTACGAAATTCTGAAGGAAAAAGCAAATTTCATATAATCAAATATTTCTTTTTCTTTACATAATAAAATTGTTTACAAAAAGACCGTTTTAGTTTGTGCATATGCTTTGCTACGTCTACAAAATTTATTTGAATGGAACGGGTGCATTTTATTGCACAAAGAATTTTTATTCACACTTAAACGTAAAGTTCGGCTAAATTTGCTTTGGCACTGCCAAAATTAAAAAAAACCCACCGAAATTTAAAAATAATCGCGTATCGACTACATCCTTTATGACAGTACATTTTTCTTTCATTAATTGACAGAAAGAAACAATAAAGGCCTCGTTATGCGAACGTTGATGTGAGAAAAACTTAACGTACGGTCTTATGTGTAGTTATAGAAACAGACGTCAATAAAATAAACAAAACATTGTCTAAGATTATTTATTTATGTGATTTTTTTTCGAACTTTTCGGCATAGTGATGGGCAATGTTAAGTTATTTAAGTACATGTGAAATTCGAAATAGTACTAAATTGGCTTCGAGAGATATACAGTTTTTTACATTGTAATTTAGACGTTATCATTACTATTATTGTTTTTATTATTAAAGTTATTATTATTATTTTTATTATTAAAATTTTTGTAGTTGTTGTTATTATTTTTATTATTATTTTAGTTATTTTTATTATAATTTTTTGTTGTTGTTTTTATTATTTTCTACTACTAAAATTAATACTGTTGTTATCATTTATTATTACTAAAATTAGTATTATAATTAATAATTTATTACTTTTATGAACCAAAATGATACCAATTCAAAAGTATCGTAAATGGGCAAATGTGCCGCATGCTATTTAATTCATATTGGCTTACGAATGTCACTTAACGGCAGGTTGAAACGTTCCGGTAACGTGACAGTTAATTTCGGTACGTACGTTAGCTTAAATGTACGTTCGCATAAATGTGCCTAAGTGTTAAAAAAAAGCAAACGATAAAAACCGTAAGTTGAAATTTACCCTTGTTCGATTCTTACTGGTGAAAAAGATACGTATTTTTCATTGAAATTGTTTTGTTGACACATACACAATTCTTATTTCTTGTATAGCTCTTGTATTTATTTCGAGTGCATACACACTGTTGGCCCTTTCGTACTTTATTAATTTTAAAATTCTTTTGCACAATTAAATGGATTTGCACCAGCTTTAAAACAATTTGTTTAAGACTGACTTGATCAACTTTGAGAAAGGGAAAAATTTTTCTTTTACAGTTTCTTTTAAAGAGTTTGTTGATAAATTATAAAAATATGTGGTATGTAAGTATATGCACACATACATACTTACATCCATAAATACCCAGTAAAAAATAGGATCATCCAAAGAGTAATCTTGAAGCGCTCCTTTGCGAGTAATGGATTACTCCATAAAACTCCGGACCTCATTGGATTTTTAACACAGCATGTCCGCAGACACGAGTACTCCTTTTAAGCTCCTTATGGAGTACTCCCTTTGATCTTGAAAATGACGACAGAGGGAGTAATCGTTTTTGTCTCCTAAAAGAGCATAAAGGGAGTAAACATTTATATAAGATACAAATTTGGTTATTTTTTACAAAAACAAGAAAATATTCACTTATTTTTTTTTAATTTTTTCAAAAATGTTATTATTGTTGTTTTGTTGGATTCAAGGAGGTCGTAGTTTTTGACGAGTAGGTCTGAAATAAAAAAAGTTAAACAATTTGTATTTGTTTAAGGCTATCATATTTTTTGATCCATCCATAAATAAAAAACAAAGAATTTTGAATACTTGTTTAACTGATTCCATTAAAAAAACTCAGTCTTAACACTTCTGAATCAGGCTCGGTTCTAATCAGCTGTTCTGCCGAACTTTTTAAAATGTAGAGTAGTGAATTACAGCATTCGTTCGAAACGCGATTTTCAAATACCCAAGAAGCAAGCTTCTGATCAACATTTTCACTGATATTGCTTGAATTGATATGATAATGAACATCAAAGTTTTCCGTTTGGGTATCTTCATTTCATAATTCATTGACTTTGTTAGGTGCTGATGCCTTTTGTTCACTTAAAGTCTCCCGATTACAATTGAGAACTTTTCAATTTCTTTTTCAACTAGTCGTCTTAAATGACGCTTAGAAACTAAATTTTGACACATTTTTAACAATTTGTTACTATACCCGTACCTTTTCGCTTTTTTTTAATAACCGTGTTTTAAAACTAAACTGACTAAATAGAAAAACAAAACGAAAACATCAACAATTAACAGTTATGTCAAAGAAAAAAAAAATACCAAAAACGAACTGATACATCCCTCATTGATCCATTTGGAATATTAAGCGAGGCATAAAAAACAAAAGAAACAAAAAAGTTTCGGTAGCACGCTTTTTACTCCAAATGGATGAACAAGTCATTACTCCTCATTGCTCGATTTTTTACTGGGTACCACCCACAATAATTGCATGTATGTAAATATGTAAGTTCATATGTATGTATGTATGCATGCAGTTATTTACATAAATTGAGAGAACTTATAGTGGAGTTCATAATTATACTCCTTCAATATAGCCTTCCAACGCTTCTTTTTTGAGTTGTTGATTTTACTTAAAGTATTCGTATGTACATATGTACGTGGTTGGTGGCCTCATTGGCTGCGTATTTCTCTTCAGTTTTACTGAGAGATCGAGAAATTAACGTAATCGATCTATTTTCCGTACTAAAAATGGTACCAAGGCGTAGTTTGAGGCATCAGTTGTTAGTTCAAAGTCGGTACCCAAGTAAAACATCGCTTGAGGATAACATCTGTTTTAGTTTCTTAAATGTTAATTCATCTACCTTAATTCTTTTTTTCCAGATTGCTTTCGGGATATTCGTCCCTCTTTCCAGCTTAAGAATTTTGCTCAGAGTTTTGCTTTTTAGCGTAATCCTAAAGAAAACGACAATAGAGCCGTATAATCCCAAACGGATCGAAGATCTTTTTATGTATTAAAAAATAGAAGATTTAGCATTATCTCGATTTTTTGGGGTTAATTTGAATAATGTTACTAGAAATAATGAAACCTATAAATTCCACCTCTTTTTTGAGAAACCAGCATTTGTCGAGTTGGACTTTCATATTCGCCCCGTGTAAGGTGCTGCAAACTTCAGCAATGTCTTATATATGTTGGTCCTCTTCTGTCAACATTGAAGCACTTCTCTTTGACAAGAAGTCTCTTTTTCGACATATTCTACTCGGGAAGCCACGTCCAAAACTGCTAGCTTCGCTGCGGGCTTTTCCAGGATAACATTATTTGTTAGTACTTTAGCGCTTCTAAATTACCCATCTCTTACCAATGTCGTTCCAACAACTTTTCCACGTAGCCAAACATTTAAAGGAAGAGCAGCGTTCGCACACTGTTGTGATAAGAGCCAACTTTGTCTTAAGACCATTCCACTATCATTGAAGATTGATAATGGTTTCTGACCACTGGAGGAAGTGGTTAGAGGTTACAGCTTCATTAGTTATTTCGTCAAATGGAAAGTAGGCGAGGGGCCTAGAATTAATGATATTTTTCATTTCTAACAACATACTTACAAGAAAAAAGCGAACTTAGCGCTCCCAAGCACCTCCTATGGAAGGTGAGGCTGAAGGATTAAAGTTCCATGTCGTCGTTGTGCTGGTGAAGGAATTAACAAATTCATTTTTGTCTACGTCTAACGGTGCTTTAAGAAGCTGGCGCTCTTCGGCAAACAATTTGTGCCGCTATCGCTAAACAATTCACGTGGAGTCTCTACGGATAGAGACTAATATGCAAGAGTTAGTAGTAGGTGAGTGTGCCACTTCAATATGTACAGCCCTTACAATAACCATTAATGGACATTATATATGGGTATTATAGTTTTAAATATGACTCGTAATTTAGCAATTAATTTCATGGTTTATGTGTTATTACCCTTGATGATAGTGAAGAATAATTAAACTAGTAAGGTAGCTAGACTTAGGCAGTATTATAGGCTGTTTTTGATCTTGAGAAATGCAAACACCATCCATTCTAGTACCTGCTCTTAAGATATAATTCTCATATCAAATAGGGGACTTTTTATAGATTTCGCTTGATTTTGGAATAGTTTTTTCTTTTTTAAGGTAAGAAATTTCCATAAAATATTTCTCCTTTTGGGAATGCTGGTATAAATAATATTCGGCCGTTAATAACTCCTCCTAAGAAAACTCACCTTTTAGTTTGTTTACAAAAAGAAAGGCAAGGAAAGGCGTGTTAGTGATACAAGAGGCTCTACAGATGAAATTGTAAAGATGTAATGAGTCATATCTTCTAAGCTTTCGTATTATCTTTCCTGCCTGGCTAGTCATCTTCCTGCTGATAGAGAAATTCAGGACCTGAAAACCATCTGCTCGAACTATAGATTTGCAGAACTCGGGCGCACTTAGTAGCTTCACCTGTTATATTTTGTTTTGTTGGAATCCATCGCCAATCAGTAACTGATGAAAGTTTCTTTAAGGGCGCAACTATGGTTTTCGAACCTATTAGAGAGCAAATGATTGTCTGACCTTTTGATATACGAAAATAAGACACAGCAGACTAACCATCTTTGCCAGCATCAACAAATGTATGTAACCGTCATAAGTTGTCATTGATTTTAAGTAACATCGAGGAAGTTTTATTTCTTTGATACTTAGAAGAACATTTAACCACTGGGTCCATTAACTTATTAAATCCTGTGGGGTTTCCTTATCCCAATCTACTTTTGGCTGCCACACTTTCTGAAGTAGAAGTTTCACATACATTATTACGTAGCCTATTAGACTTAGCGGATCGTAGATCGCCGTTACCAGACAGAGTATCTCAAGTTTAATTATTTTTGTTTTGGCGGAAAACATTTCATTTTTTATAAAACATAACGAAACTTTGAAGGTAATAACATCTATTTGTTACATGCATTTTTCCGCATTGGCTTTAACATCGGGCAGTGCTCTTAAAGCGTCACTACTATTAGAGATCCAACTCTTTATATTAAAATCACATTGGTCAAGAATATATTTAATATCCTGTATTAACTGAATAGCCTCTTGTGGGGTGCAAATTGAGTACAAAAGATCGTCCACATAATGGATTTCTTTAATAGATTCTGCAGAAAATTGATTCTCAAATTTTGTGTCATTTAAATTCTTGTTATATTGCGAAATGTTAGAAGCACATGTGGCTCCGAAAATCATTACATCCCTGGCATAGACTTCTGGTTGTTTACTTACAAGCACGCCACAGAAAGCGTTGAACATCTCTATCTTCTGGGCGACCACACGACTCGCGATTTACCGGGTTTATTTTTATTAAAAACTGGAAAAATCGGTTAAAATCATACTTGATCACTTTTGTTGAGCTCATTTGGACTTAATCTACGATAATCTATAGCCTTTGTCGAAATACTTTACAATCGCTGTTTCAAAACCTTCAGAAGTTCCACATTTCCCATTAGTTTACGTTCAATGTGACAAGGCCAGCCTTCGGGCAGTCGGTAGGATCTTTAAGAGTGCAAAGGATCCAGTGATACGTTACCAAAGAATAACTATAATAATTAAATTCTGCAAACCCCACGGGACCCTTCAGGTTTATAACAAACGGAAAAATATTGTGCAGTGAAGATTAGTGCAGTGAACACCACAAAGATAATTAAACTTCGATGTAAAAGGCAACAAGGGTTTGACGAGAGAAGAATGGATCAAGATGAGGTTCAGGTACCCCCAGTAAACTTGCAAAATCTGACCAGGAGAGAATATCAACTAGAACAGATCAAAACACCAAATTTAAAACTACGATAAAAGCTCGGAAGACACAACAGTGCAACGCAGAATATAACCAAAACAACGTTAACAGGAAAAGGAGAAGTAACTGCAAGCAGTTTTTTCAGCAGCTGTCAACAATAGAAAATGAAACATTAAAAAAGAAGCCATAAAAATTATATTCTACAGGACAATCCAAGGATGGGCAGAATGGAATAATTACTTTACCTACACCAGACAGCTGGCAGTTCGTAAAAGATACCTAAAAACTAAGATATGGTTCCAGCATCGAACCACACCAGATGGCAGCTAATTTTAATGTTAACACTGTAAGTGAACTAATAATAGAGATAGAAAACATTAAATATAGAGCTGAGAAAGCAGTTTTTATTATAGGGATGATCATTGCATTGACCTATCGAATACCGACAGTTTATTGGTTAACACAATTAAGGAATGCCGCAGGGAGCATATAAGTGACATTTTAAAAGTTTTGAAGATGAGAAGATTCGACAAGTTGTGTTAGATCGAAATATAGGAAAACGAAGTGCACTAATAAAAAACAGGACAGAGCTCAGAAATATGATCACCAAAATAGAAATGATTATCAACATTTTAATAACAACAATTTCAATGGAAACTATTATCAAGGACAGAACAATTTCAAAACTAACCCTGAGTATAACTAGGAACGCAGTTGTAATAATAATAATAATAACTCAGGAAGATATCGAACTCAATACAACAGGGAGAAAAATTTAGGAAAGTTCCAACGGTTCACCCAAGTAGAAAACTATAGGCAAAATTTCAGACAAAATCATTGGTATCAACCTAAGCGTTTTGCCAAAGTGAGCCAATGGAAATTGATAATATGGAAATATCTCAGTGTACTATGAGGAGAAATTCGCAACAGATCGCCCAAGTATGACACCCACCCAAGTATGACAACCTAGGCAAAATCAAAGCTAAGCAAAGGAGTTAGTGATATTTCAAAATCTTTTGTCGAAATACTGTGAACCAAATTTTCGCCTGTGTAATGTAAGTCAACAAAACCAAAGTGAACAAGATTATTTTTTTGAAAAACCGCTAACGTTCTAATTGACACGGGAGCCAATTTAAGCCTTTTTGTATAAAAACATAGCTTTATTATAGGAATCGATTTGTTTTAATCATAGTATTAAATCTAATGAATGGAAACATTGCACTTAACGATAAGATAACGGAATTTATATTTAATTTATTTGAGTGGGAGAGAACTCAATTAGACCACCTAAACGAAGAAGAACTCAGAGAAATCAGGAACATTTTATAAAAATTCCTCCAATTTTGCACACCAAGTTGGTTCAGGTTCCTGTCCACTTACGTGAGCCATCGGTTCCGTGGGCGTCCTCTATTGCGTTGTCCTACTGGTTCGGAGTCGAAAATTTTACGGGTTAGCCGTTGGATAGATACGTAGACGCCTGATCAGGCTCATGTCACTGTACAACCCGAACAGTTCGTGATTGAATCTTCTTCTCCTGAAACCATCAACGCAAACAGGGCCAAAGATTGAACGCAGAACTTTTCTCTCGAAAATACCAAGGACTTCCTCATCCGCCTTCGATACTGTTCATGCTTCCGCACCATAGAGAAGAACCGGGATGATCAAAGTGGTATATAGTGCCAGCTTGGTCCTTCGAGAAAGGGCCCTACTACCCAACTGTCTCTTGAGCCAAAAGAAACAGCGAATTGCAAGAGTTATTCTGCGTTTAATCTCTGTACTTATGTTGTTTGTAGACGAAGTCCTTCATTCGAAGTTTCGAAGTTATAGCTGCCTATTGTAACGTTCTGGCCCAGTCGTCGATGTTGTGCATCCTTTCTCGATGACAGCATATACTTCGTTTCGTCCTCGTTCACCGCTAGGCCCATTTTGGCTTCGCTTCATTGATGGCTCGCTGGTTTCAACGAATCCCTAGCTGGCAGTTGCACGGACTTTTGGAAGATCGTGGCTCTGTTGTTGACGTGTGAGTTCTGCACGATCTTCTCAAGAATTATGGAAAAAAAAGTCACATGACAGTGCGTCGCCTTGTCTAAAACCTTTTCTGACATTGAAGGTCTCGGTGCATTCGTTACCAACCTTGATGGAGCAGCGAGAATTCTCCATCGTCTCCTGCACAACCTGACGAGTTTTGTAGGAATGTCAAAACTAGACATGGCTTTGTATAGCTCGTCCCTATACACACTGTCATATACGACCTTAAAATCGACGAATAGGTGGTGGGTGTCGATTTGCATCTCTTGGGTCTTTTCCAGGTGTGAAAATTTGGTCAATGGTGGACTTCCCCGGCCTGAAACCTGTTCACGAATGGTTTCAGGCGGTCACACAAAACGGCAGAGAAGATCTTGTAGACGATGTTCAGGAGACTTATTCCTCGGTAGTTGGCGCAGTTGAAGGGGTCTCCTTTTTTGTGGACTGGGCAAATGATGCTGAGATTCCAACCGTCGGGCATGTTTTCCTCCGACCATATCTTACAGATGATCTGGTGCATGCGCCCAACCAGGTCATCTCCGGCTGCCTTAAACAGTTCCGCAGAAAGTCCGTCCGCTCTTACAGCTTTGCTCGATTTTAATCTCGCTATTGCTGTTTTGACTTCATTTAGGTCAGAGGAAGGAATTCTCTCTATCATCGTCCATTATGTTGTGTGGGATATTCTGCTTGGCATTGGTATTAATGATTTCCTTACCGTTACACAGTCTGCAGAAGTGATCTTTCCAGATTCCCAGCATCGTTTTCCGATGACTCTAGTGAAAATGTCTTCCTTGCCCAGCTTTGCGTTGAAGTCTCCGTCGATCTTGGCATAAACGCTGGGGCATTGATCGTATGTTCTTTCTAGCAAATTATAAAAAACATCCTTGCTATCGTCATCTTTATCCTCTGTAGGGCGTGGGCGCATATTAGGCTAATGTTGCCAAGTCCTTTGGTGCGGATTGTTATGGAGTATTTAAAGCTTAAGACTTGTTGCCTAAGTCTGCATCGAACAAGAAACCTGCATCCAGACAAGCGCTGTCTTCGCTCTTTGTAGCAAAGACCGTAATAGACGTCGCAATTTGTCGTGCTCTTGTTGCCCGACCCATCCCATCGCACCTCCTGGATGGCGGTGATATCAACCTCATATGCTTTCAGGCTGTCAGACACAAAAAGCAATCGAAATATAAGAAAGTTTAACTAAAAAATAAGTTCTCGAGCGTTAAAATGTTCAGATATGGACAATACTAATGATGATACTAATATGGGCACCATAGATTAGCGCAATGATGATTACAAGACTTTTGACATACCAAAGAGGATTTGTAGAAATTTACATGAAAAACCAAGACATCGTTATGGAATCAGACATAATATTGCATGTTATCAACCTATAAGAATTAGAAGAGAAATAATGGACACTAGAAGTAAACGAATGACATTAATACTAAAACAGAACAGGAAAACCAGCGGACTTATAAATGGAATAGGCAGTGTGTTTAAATGGTTATTCGCGACAAAGAACGAAGTGCACATACAGAGACACCTCTCAAACTTTAATGAAATAACGAGAAATTATAATCAACAAATATTGGTCAATAATTGTTTTAATAACACTCTTAATCATTTAAATTAATGATAGAAAGACAATAGAAAAGGAAATAAATTCCATGAGTAAATTAATAGAAATAAGAAATACTAAGAAGAAAAATAGAACAGCTACAAGGCAATGTATTTGCCGCACAGCACCATATTATACATCTAACATTTTAACAAGTTATGAAATACAAAAGTATGTAATCGATTATAAAAAACTTAAATACATACAATTTGGAAGAGGAATTTTAAGTAAATTTCATAATCTTTTAAAAGTAAAATTCCTCAAAACATTTGAGTCTGTAAGATTAACATCAATACCAAATAATGAGAAAAATAAAATAGACGTTATCAACAGCGCTAATACTGCCAGCATAACTAATGCAGGGGACTCAAAATTTTAAAAGTTCACTAGCCTTTGCATGCGTAGCCGGCATAATTGCCTGCTGGTACTTTTTGCATGAGATAGTAATTTCGCTGGGTCAGGGTCTCATATTCCAGTGCCAGGCAGAATATTTCACCCCACATAATGGACGATGGTGGTAGAGAATTCCGTCCCCCGACCTAAATGAAGTCAAAACAACAATAGCGAGATTAAAATCGAGCAAAGCTGTAAGAGCGGACGGACTTTCCGCGGAACTGTTTAAGGCAGCCGGAGATGACCTGGTTGGGCGCATGCACCAGATCATCTGTAAGATATGGTCGGAGGAAAACATGCCCGACGGTTGGAATCTCAGCATCATTTGCCCAGTCCAGTCATTTCTGGAGAAGAAGATTCAATCATGAACTGTACGGGTTGTACAGCGCATGGAGAATACTGCTCCAACCCGTAGAATCTTCGACTCTGAACCAGTGGGACAACGCAATAGAGGACGCCCACGGAACCGATGGCGCACACAAGTGGGGAGGGACCTCAGCCAACCTGGTGTGCAAAATTGGAGGATGCTGGCTAAAGACCGTGCCAGCTGGAAAAACTTGTTGGTCAGCCCGGACTGTAGCGGCAAGAGAAGAAGAAGAAGAAGGGTCTCATATTCGCGCCTGTCGCTGCAGCGTAATGGTGGTGAAAGGTGACAAAACAAGAAGTAGGAAATCAAAGCGGCAGTCTTGGTTGCGTGCTGAAAAGTTTAAGTCGATTTGATTGTAATAAAATAAAGTAAAGATTAATAAGCGATAAAAAAATTGAATTAAAATAAAAGAATTTGTTTTAATAAAAAAGAATTGTGTTATCCTTTAAGTCATATTTATATTGGGGCGCTTCCAAATGCGCCTGCCCCAATATAATTTTTTTTATACTAAGACATTGGAGGATCCTTAACTTACAGTACAAAGTAGAACAAAGTTTTGAACTAAACAATAAAACTTATAAATTTGGGAATATAAACATATAAAAGTTTTAAACATAAGTAAACTCTATAAAAATGCAAAAAATATTTTCATTGATAAAATTTTTCATTAATTAAATGTTATGAAAAATACATATAGAACAAAAACAATTTTGAAATATTAAAAAATGTTAATAATAAAATAAAATTTATTTTAATTAACACTTATATTGATCTTAGTTCCTTACATATACAAGGCCTGTTGCACGACAACAGCACCTTGAAGACAAGGAGCATTAGGAGTCTTACTGCCATGGCCGGGCAGACACTCTGGTCAGACTTCGTAGCCCTGAAGACACTACTACCAGTTTGAGATTTAACCACTAACCTCTTCTTGACCCTGAAGATGATCAGCCCAGCAAAACCCGCAAAGCCTACGTCGAGATAGCATTGCAGACCGGCATGCAAGCAAGCATTGCAATCCTGAGACAAGTAAGAACCTTGCTCCGGCCAGTAGCTGACACAACTGTCTCGTACCATACAGGAGCACCATAAATTGCACAAGCGACAAACAACTCTCTATATATGGTCCGCGTAGCACGCCTGCGAAAGCCCCAGTCACTTTCAAGGATGCGTCTAACTCTTCCGGCACTCATCTTATATTTCACGTATGAGAGGCGAACCAAAAAGTTCAGCCTCTCTGCTTCATTTAGTAAGTGAAATTTGATCTGCTAACACATGTTGTGGAATGATGGATCCTTCAAATAGTAAATTACCAAAAAGAGCAAAAAAAGTTCTTTCAATTAAAGACAAAATTAGTTTGATTCATGACTATTGAACTATGATTTTGCATTCTCTATGACGATTTGTATGTTTTGTATAAAAATATGTGGTGTATTTGAATTTGTAGTTACGTAAGTAAATCGATTGTTTAAATAAAAATAAATAAAAAAAAAAATTCTGTATATTTTAATATAACCACTATTAACCGAATAATCGAGGTTTAACTGTATATAGTTTTTTAGTTTTCAAAATAAAATTTAGGTACTTTTTTGAAGTGAAAAGTAATAATGGAGTCATGAGCCCTGTTTTAGTAGGACTATTTTTCCGCTTTTATATTTAGTGTGTTTATAACTCTTTTGTTTATTCGTAAAATGCTAAGAGATAGAGAGTTTTACGAAAAAATTTAGTGTTTCCTACCTTCAATTTGAGCGAGAACAACAAGAGCAAAATAAATGGTAATTATTTTTTGATAGAAATACTTTAATGCTAAAATATGTCTTCAATTGTCCATAAATATTTGATTCATGGTTCAAAAATAATAAGTTATGACTTGTTATCTATAGAGAAGTTGTCAGAAACAGGAAGCTCGAGATAGGGCCTTTAAAATTTTGGCGAACGAAATATTTAACGGGGATATACATATGTATGTATGTATGTATTAAATAGTTTTCTAAGCATTTTTGATCTAATCACATCAAATATAAAAAAAATTTTGAGAAAAAATATCACTTATTAGCAATATTTTTCATACATTATGCTAGAGAATTCCTCCTGTAAGAACGAAAAAGTCAATGGACTTTCTTTAAAACAACAATAGGGTAAATAGCTTTCATATACGACGACTTCTTTATAAATGTTATACTTTCCGCATCATATGGCCTAATTGAACACGTGCATAAAATGTTCTCATACTCTTATACTGTAAATTGTTTTCTTTTTCTTGTATATATCATTAATTTTTTTTTTTTAATAATAACAAGTTTTTAAAATATACAGGTACAAAGTTATGAGATTTTACTAAAAGTATTACAACAATAGGAGTCTAATAATTAAATTTACAGACCTAATAAG
Organism: Epicampocera succincta; assembly: GCA_932526305.1. Taxonomy (NCBI): domain Eukaryota; kingdom Metazoa; phylum Arthropoda; class Insecta; order Diptera; family Tachinidae; genus Epicampocera; species Epicampocera succincta. The sequence continues at coordinate 21,161,901 of OW052035.1, forward strand.
AAATATAATACAATATTAAGGAAAATTGCTCTCAGAAAAAACCTTTAAGATCTCTGTGGGAGTTATATAGAAATTTGAATAGGTAATCACTAAGTTAGTCCATTCCTAACGAACGAATCCTAGTGAATCACCTTGTAAATTTCTTATTGTTTCAAAATTAGACATCCTGCATTTTGCACTAAATGACAGTGTCAGTTCCCTCGTAAACGAGTTTATCATCTTATGTCCAAAGTTACTGTGAAGTAAATTTGTCGGGAACCTACGGCGAAAACCATGGATTATTTTCAAATTCTTATTTTGTATAATTTGAATCTCTTGGGTATGAGTTTTAGCCGTTTTGTGAAACCAGACTAGGTCATAATTGGTCAAATACACATTTTGTATAACAAAGTGGCTTGTGTTTTATTGTCGTTCACCTTGATATTCCATTTATTAAAATATTTTTGACTTGAATTCAAGCTCTCTTGCATTGTCCTAATTATCGCGTTTGGAACCTTACCGCTACACATAAAAGGACTCTCGTCAGCATAAAATGCGGTTTCCTGGTTTCTGCGTAGTGTGATCTCTGACGTATATAAAGAATAAAGTGTAGATGATCAAACAGAACCTTGTGGTAGTCCCGCCTGCATACCCCTTTCACTAGACGACTGGTTGTCTACGTACACTACAAACAGACGACTGTCTAAAAAGCTGTGAATAATCCTTTGTAAATACAATGGAAATCCATAGGAATTGAGTTTAAAAAGAAGGCCATATATCATTTATTTGGTACTTGTAACACGTATTGAATAAAGTAAATAGAAATTTCCATTAACTAATACTAATAATCAATTTTATATATCTATATACTACATACGTATGGATATATATATGTACATATGTATGTATATTTTAGAAAAAAATTCCAATTTTACTTCCCTCCAAATAAAATGTTTGTTGCTGGGATCATTCACCGGATCAAGTAAATCAACGCCCAATTCTTCATCTGTTATGATTTGTAAAACGTCAGCTTCCGAAACATCGTCCAAAAGTTTGCAGGGCATCATAATTTTCACAAACTATCTGCCAAAGCTTATCCAATATTCTTTTAGGATACAATTTTAGTACAATAGGCCAATACGCATGCACTCGCTTATTTATAACTTGCAAAGTAAATTTACAAGTTATAATTGCACAAAATGGGCGGGTGAACGAAGACTACTTGCCGATAATGCTTTTATCACACTTTTATAAATGTCTCTGTATCCGTATGAGTGGCACATGCCTTCAAATAGGAAATAGCATGAAATTCCTGAAATTAACCGTTAAAAATTACAGCTATCCGAGACAAAACAAAACCAACAAGCGCGATCGAGGCCAAATAACAACAACCTTGACCGCACTTAACTGTTTGGTAATTTTAAATATAAAGGGTGGTTAAATTGTATGGGCCGATGTTGAATGTGAACCAGACCTAAACGCCAAGTTTTTTTCCGAATTTTATTTGACATTTCTCTATTTCAGACTTACTCAATTTGAACCATGGAGAGATACACAATCCAACAACGTGTTAAAGTTATCCAGACTTATTATGAAAATGGGAGTTCAAATCAAAATGCATATCGTGCACTTCGTAATTTTTTTGGTCAATTTCATCGTCCAAATGTGCGTACAATCGCAAAAATCGTGGAAAAATTCGAGCAAACCGGGTCTGTAGAAGATGTGAGAACACCAGTGCATGCTCGTACAGCTCGTACTGCAGAAAATATTGCTGCTGTTCGCGATAGTGTGGCTGAAGAGCCGTCCACCTGAACTCGTCGTCATTCCCAACAATTGCACCTCTCACGCTCGTCGTTGATGAACATTATGCATAAAGACTTGCATTTACACGCTTACAAGGTGCAATTGGCTCAAGAACTAAAGCCTCTTGACCATTCCAAACGTCGTGAATGGGCAGAATGGTGGCAAGAAATGGCAACAGTGGATGATCAATTTTCGAAGAAAATCATCTTCAGTGATGAGGCACATTTTCACCTCAGTGGATTCGTCAATAAACAGAATTGCCGCATTTGGGCGAATGAGAATCCAAGAGTGATTGTCGAAAAACCAATGCACCCACAAAGAGTGACTGTTTGGTGCGGTTTATGGGCTGGCGGCATCATCGGGCCGTATTTTTTCCAAAATGAGGCCGGTCAGGCAGTTACTGTGAATGGTGTTCGCTATCGTGAGATGATAACGAACTTTTTATGGCCCGAATTGGAAGATATGGATGTGGACGATATGTGGTTTCAGCAGGACGGTGCCACTTGCCACACAGCTAACGAAACAATGGCTCTTTTGCGCAACAAATTCAATGGCCGTGTTAGCTCACGTAATGACGATGTCAATTGGCCGCCAAGATCATGTGATTTGACACCGTTGGACTTTTTTCTTTGGGGTTATTTGAAAGAAGAGGTGTATGTCGATAAGCCAGCAACAATTCAAGACCTAAAGGATCAGATAATTCGGCACATTAACGGCATAGAACCTCCATTATGCCTCAGCGTCATCGAAAATTTGGACCATCGGATGGAGGTGTGTTTTGTTCCATACATAATTGAGTAATACCAATACATCATAATAAAATAAAATTACAATAATTTCCTAAATAGTTTGTGTTTTATTCAAAATCACCATCGGCCCTTGAAATTTAACCACCCTTTACATTTATGTACTTTTTTATCTGTGGTGCGGTTTAATTTGGAATCAGAGAATAACTTTTTTATACTTTCTGTAGAAATGCGAAAACAATTTTGATTTTTGGGACTTAAAAAAGTTCTTTACTAAGTACAAATAGGGCAATTTACATACATACATTTCTGAATTTCTGTTAGCGGTTTCTTTGTGTACTTGACATAGCCGAATGTTTTGCAAAGTGTTGGTGCTACCTTCGGGCAATACTTTCGAACCTGAAATCGTAGCACAAAGCAACGACTCGAAATTGAAAACCTCGCTAAAATTGAACGTTAAATGAGGCATTTGAATAACTCAAACGAAGTAATGAAAACGATCAACACCATCGCACGATAAAATAACATACATATATAATGGTAAAAAATACATGACAGGGTCTGAAGCCCCGCCTTTATCATTTATATGAATTAATATTTGAAGGCATTCCTCGGAAAAATCTGCAATCTATTTCACTACTTCTTGTGCTTTCAAAGTTTTTGTAGAAAATAATGGCAAACGCTTTTGGAAGTTCACATAATGCTAAAGAAACATCAAATATTCCCTATGCATTTATACCTGGGCATGGTGTCCATAGTCTTTGTCATCAGTTGGAGGGAGTTACGATGCAATAAGCATTCGTATTCGAGTTATTTATTTCATATTGCGGATTTGATTTTTAATACACATATTTTGTGCAACAAACATTGAAATCAAAGTAAAAATAATCCAAAATAAGGTTAAAATAACTCAAATTCAAAAAAATTTACATTAAACAAATAAAAACATAAATTAGTGTAGCAATTTGAACTCCCAAGCTATTTCTTTAACTAATAACTTATCAAGTATCCCGTATAACCACCTTCATTTTGTAGGATAATACTCATAACAACTTTGACACTCTAATTGCTCAACTCTATTGAATAAACAGCACTATTATTAATAATTAGCATCTCCCTTAAATAAAAACTTTATTTCCCAAACTTCGCTTAGCCAAATTTCAAACCACATTTTCAAACTTCTCTAGAAAACTGAAAATTTTTTAATATCACCTCCTATTTATAATAAATAACTATTACTTTGAAATTTGGACACTAATACGCCTTAAAAGAAACATTGCAAGTTTAGTTTTGTATGTTACCGAAGTTGAAAAACTTGCACATAGAGTAACAGGTGTACTCACCTTAACATATACATACATACATATACATATATGTATGTCCATACGAGTATTTAGTTGCTTTTATTATTTTCGGACCTTACTTCATATATTTTTTCGTAACTATTCTTGGACTCACCTTTATGATGTCCCATAAGTTAAGTAAATGTAACTGATTTTCTGTTCGTTTTTTTTTTTAATGAACTTTGATTTAAATTTGTTTTTGGAAATGAACTGAAATTCACTTCCAATGATTTTATTTTATTTTTTATCAGCGTTTCAGACAATACTTGCATTCATGTTTAATACTTAAAGAGCCACGTTAAACATTCATTAATAAAAATAACAATTGACGATGAATAAAAAAGACAAAAAGAGCTATTGAAATTGCTGTTTATTTATTGTTTAAGTGAATGATACAGTAAAAACTACTCGTAATCCGTTCTTCACCAAAGAGCAGGAGATTGAGCGCGAGCCCGTAGTAGCCACTTGAACAATCAAAAATTAAATTTTTTAATTTTCATGCGCGCTTGTAATCTAATCTTATTTACTTAATCAATTCCATCACTTGTTGTTGTTTCAAATCTCAAGAGGCACATCTTCAAGCGCCTCTTAATGGGTGGCATAAAAATTAATCAATATTGATGACTGTCGAGCTTTCCGCAGGTAGATATCTGAAAGCATTTATATATGTATGTATGTATATGTATGTATGTACATACATACATACATATGTATGCGCTTTTGAGAATTTATAAGACAGCATTAAAAATAAATGTGTCATCTTTAAAAACAGTACGTTTACAAAAACAAAGGGAACATTTTAGAAAAAAGCGCAGTTATGATCGCTTATATTCACAACGATTATTTGTATTTAACGTGATTTACGATCAAAACATTCGCAATAAATAATTAAAAATGTTATATTTTTATGTACGCATTACAAAATGTGTAGGGCCTTTCAATAACGTTAAAAATAAGTATAATAAAAGTAATAATTATGAGTACATAAATAACTCTTTAAAAAAGGAACGACTTAAGAGTCCAATGAACTTTTCAGGCCAACCAATATATATACATACATACTATGTATGTATGTCGCTTGTGAAATTACGTATGTACGTATGTATGCAAGTATGTATTTAGTACATGTGCGTAGATAGTGCCAACAGTCTCCCGCCTGACCATTTCAGAATTTCTGCAACTAAATTGAGAATTGTTTTTGTACCCCAAAAGGCACAATTATAGAAATAATGATCGCATGGCAATCACATAAATGATAATAAAAATTTCACTTTAGACAGTTTCCATACAGGCCATAAACAAGTATTGGAATGTCATATACATACATAAGTATGTATGTATGTATGTATGTAAGAGAACATTTGGAGAGTTTTGATTTTAGCACTAAGTGATGCTGGCGGCATGAATCTAATGAAAACAAATATAAAAAATAGAAAAGTTTTTGGGGCATGGAATGGTCTAAACTCATTAAATAATGACGCTAAAGGCATATATCTATGTATCTTATACGTCCAATCCTATAATGCCTCCTCTTCAGATTACCTGTATTCAAAAACCTACATACTCATACATATATGTATATATGTATATGAATTTCAATACTCACAAAACTATGTTCTTTTTGTGCCTAAGTCTTTTCTATTCCATCGTACATTTGAAAATTTTTAAAATATCTGGTTTGACCATTAACTTTTCACTGAATTATCTTTCCGATTCTGGACAATATAATATTTAATGGCTTTCATACGCTCTATAATCGCCCACCAAGGATCCATAAATTTTATCTACTAACTATACATGTTAAAACCTAACGTTATAAAAATCATTGGTGTTAGGGCCCCAAGTTTTGTTTTGTGTTTCCTTTTTGGGTAATAATTAATAAGGTAATAATTAAAAGGTTAAATGATGTAAAGGTTGGCATCACTCATTTGAACAAACCAAAAATCGTTGGTTACGAATTGCTTCATATTATTATTATAGAAAATAGTATCGTATATGATAGAATTATATTACTTATGGTAACGATTTGTACATTCGCGGAACATTTAATCTTTAATTAACTTAGTTTTTTAATTGACTTATATAAGTTAATATTGCAAAAGCTAATGCAATATTACAAACAGGCATACATACGTACATTGTAACAAAACCCCATTCAGCACTTTTAATAAAAAAACACAAGAAAACCATGTGAAAGCAAATTGTGCAATTTTAATAAAACTAAAGGGAAAATAAAACAACTTCCTGCACATGCCACTAGCTCAGCAAAATCCGATTGATCGTGCCACCAGCAAAAGGTTTTCATATTATGTTTTGTAATTACTTTTAGTTAGTTCTTAAGTCAGTGTCAAATAAAAAGGTTTAAATAAAATAAATAAAATTTTAATAAGAAAATTAAATAAAAAAAGGAATTAAATTTCTTTTTTTTAATGAAAAATCATAAAGAATAAACTTAATTTATACTCAGTGTCATGGCTATTTGGCTATAATAGCAGGACCCGTGGTTTCTGACTACTTTAACCTTGTCAAATAAGTTCGCAATTTTGCTATTAAAGTCAATTTTTTATTTTTTGTAGTTCAGTGGTTTCTTGTTTCCATATTTTAAATTCTTTGAAATCTGTATATATATGAAAAGCTGCACTGGTGGGATGAGAATATGTAGTTTTCTAAAATGTCTTAAGAATAACTCATCGCTTTTATGCGATGATATTATCTTCGCTCTGCATAACCATATTTAATCGATTGTATTATCGTGCAAGTACTTTAACCAACCGAAATACTGGGAAATAATGAAAAAACATCAAGTGAAATTAGTTTTTTGTTGTTTTGTATGAATACACAAGGCAGACAATTATCTTCTTTAAAAATTCAGATTACTCTACTATTTTTCAACAGATTTCTCAAAACTTTCCTATTCTTTAATGCATAATCTAATTTTACTAAAAAACCCATGCTGATATCGTTATAATGATGGCAGTCTCCGCTAGCCCAATGAGTGAATTAATAAAAATATTTTTAATGTCACCATCTATTCGTATCTATCATTTACATAACGCTTTACTTCAAGATTAAAACATTTGTTGAATTATTTACTAAAAACTTAATGAAGTTCTGAATCGATATCGACGAAAATATTTACGTATTGCTAGAGGTCCTGTTAAATTATTTTATAGAATAACTGGCCACTTATCATTAATATTCGTTTTTGGTAACAGTTTGAGAACTTTAAGATACGATATAATTGCATGGAATTGTACCAATTTATAGCTGTTTTTGTATTTTCTAACTGTCTATATGTCGACATTTGAACAGTCAAGAATGATATCAAACGTTTTAGCACTCTTGTTCATCAGTAGATTTAGAAACCTACGAAGAATATGAAATCTTCTAACATTCAAAACTGTATGTTCTAAAAATATTCTTCATTAAATATAAGCGTCTGAGTAGTCTTATATTTATGTTTTACTGTCATGCATCGATGACTGCGATTTGTATTTTATATACTACATATTTCAAAAATAAAATTCAATTAATATTTTTAACAGTAATTCTTGATTTGCGTTGTTTGTACACCATAACAGATTTATTGTATCTAGATGTGGTTCTCCAGAATTGTAAGCCTCGACAAGGTGCTTTTGTAAGCAAGATCTCAAATTTCGGTAATTGCATATTGCACCTGTCAGAAAGAATGCCATTTGCTTTCTCTAAATTCATTACTCACTTATTTGCTTTCCCATTTTCTTTTCTCTGTATTTTGTCTAATTCGCTTTTATTGCACTTGCAACTTATGTATGTCGACGCTCTGAATAGCTATCACGGTCATTTAAAGTTGGAAAGTTGTGCAATAGGGGCGATATACATAATTATTTTGCAAAATGTGAATTTAAAAAAAGCTAAAAGAAAAATATTAAAAGTGGTCACAGTTAAAAGAAAACCCTTTTAGTGGGTTGCTGGTGTGTAAAGAAAGCAAGAAAGACAAAAAACTTTGCGCAAACTTTTAAAGCTAAATAACTATCGATAATAGACATGGAACTTTGACAAACTGTAAAATTGTCATCGCCTTCTGGTGAAGAAATTGGGAAAATTTTGAATTTAATGACTTTCGAGAGCGATACAGACACGAAAGATATGGAGGACGATTGTATGTTGACGTTTGCGATGTGAATTGCCGCAACAACATTGGAGTTGATGAAGCTATAAATAAAGCGGGGATATATCAGATTCAATGCTGGTATCAAAGATTTGGGGTACTTCAAGTTCATTAGAAACATTGTGCCTGCTGAACAGAATATCATTCCAGCGGATGATAGTGATCCGTTTCGGATAAAGATTCTAAATTTAACACTTCCAAGAAAACCTTGTGACCCGCCAAGATCCTTTGTGCAAAATACGACCCATTGTGAATTATTTCATTGAAAATTTTCAAACTGCCTTAATGACTCAAAGTGTGTAATGAAGATTTTTTGAAGACTTTTCTTCGTCAATATTTGCTAGATAAACCACACAAATGGGAATAGAAACAGTTTGTTTTCTGTAACTCCTACGGCTTTTGGCATAACATACCCTTCACATATCTTTGCAGAAGGTGCATAAACAGCTCGGTAACCAACAGTTTCAACGATATAGAGATTCATCAGGTGGATTCAGACTTTTTTAATTTGAGTTTTTTGTTGTTTAAGAAGAATTCATCATTTACATTTTCTGGTTAGACAGTAATACCCGCATTGGCTGACAATTTAACTATGACATGTAGAGCTGAAAAGTTCTCGTTTTCTATAACACCAGTTATCATACAATTGTTTTGGTCTCTGTGGATTTAGTAATTTAACAGACGTTTTTAGCTTAAGAACTTTTAGTATTTTTACCAGCTATAGCTTTCAATGTGCTACCGTATTACATATATATATATATATACATATATTGTGGCTGACTGCGACCTGAGCCTTGTTGTGATGCGAATTTAACCAGACTTACAGAAATGGCAACACAGCAAATTATTAATGCGCAAGCCGGTGATCTTTGAATAAGTGATGATATAAGGAGTGTGCGTTTATTTCTAAATAAATGATAAGGCTTTACATACATACATATGTACGTACTATTTGGTTAGTAAATAAATTGATTATAATAAGCAATTTAACGACTTCCGCAGTCTTTGTTCCCAACAAACTGATTTAAATTTATTATTTTTCTTGTACGTTTGTAGCTTCACACATTAAAGTTATTTGCATCTTATAGCGGTTAATTTCCAAATATACTGCATTATGATGTAAATCTATGCATGTATCTGTTTGTTGTTGGGGCTAGGAAAGTTAACAACAACACCGACAATTATAACGTTAAGGATCATTGCAAGCAAGAATGAATAAATAAAGATTACCCCATCACGCAGCCATAAAAAAACATTTCTGCGCATGTTGGAAAAAGGCAAAGAACAACGCATGACGGACTCTATGTTCCCCTGTTTTTTCCACATTTCACAGAAAGCATTATTTCAATATGAGTCCAATAAAACTCGTTGCAATTTATTAAATTAATGATCTTTGAGCTCAGAAAATATTACCACTTTTTCTTTTTCAATATGTCCTTGGACTACATTAATCACATTATCTCAAAGTCATACATATCGATTAAAGGTCGTTTGTTATTAAAAATTATTTTTATTTCGATTTTCTTAGTTTCTGTTAAAAAAAATTATTTGATATTTAAAACGATTTATAATTGATCCAGGAATCAGTATGTAATCCTTAAAATTATCTGCTTGTGAATGTAGAGTTTCAACGTCCTCTAATTGATCAATATTAAAAAGTTGTTTAAAAGTCGGACGGATATTATTAAATAAATATTTATTATATTAAACTATTAATAATTTCAACTATAAAAAAATTATATTATATCTACCTAATAATTGAATTGAAAACACACCAATAAATAGTGATTAATTTAATTTTGAGTTTCACTTTCATGTACTTATTTGTAGATATCTATAAATATTTGAGTAAATTGGTTGGTCTGTGTTTGATTTTATTTCATGTTTAACTTCATGAGTAGCGGAAAGCTTATCCTCTTCTTTATAAAATTCTTCGCTGTCCTAATTCTGCAGGCATTATTATTCGGAATTTAACTTCAAAATTTTTAATTCGCGGTATTCAAAGAACAAATTTATTGGTTGTTATATGGGCCGCAATATTGTAACGGTATTTGTTATCTAAAATGGCAATGAATCTTTTCTCTATCTCGGTCTTAGCTTTAAGAGCGTTGAGAAATTTTTGACCAGTTGTGGCTGAATAACTTTGAATTTCCAAGGGCATTTGCCTGAATTATGTTTCTGAAGGAGGTATTCTTCCTTTAAATTTCTGATATCTGTCGACTATGGTTTTTGAATAGAATTTCTACTGTTATTTATGCCCCGCCAATAGTGTTTTTAATAAAAGTTTAATAAAGGTCTGTTGAAAATTGAACTATTATTTGTTGTAAAGGCTATTGATTGGTTCAAATTATTGTTGGACTTCAGCTTTTGCTAAGTGCAATTTCGTTTCTTGATATAGATACATATATTACATATACTACTTTTATGGTTTAAGGCAATGGCTCTTGTATCGTTTAATAACTAAGTTTTATGTAAGTTAAAAACAACACTAATTGATCAGCAAAGTCAAATAATTTCCTCTTTAACTCTTTTTGTAAAATCAGCAATAATAAAAGTTAATGAACTTTTTTAATAATTTTAAGTTAACAACAACATGAATTGACCAACATAGTCAAATAATCTTTTCTTTTGTAAAATAAGCAATAAATAAGTTTCTTTTTAATTCTTTTGTAAAATAAGCTATAATAAAGGTTTATGAACTAATTTAATTATTTTAAGACGCATCAGCAAACAATAATTCTTAAGTATAATATCACGCCACTTTTAGATTTAGGTCAAGTAATTAAGTTATAAATTAAATAAATTGTAATTTTCAAAACAGAGTAAATTTTTAATTCAATAAAGTTGGTCATAGACCACACAAATTAAAAAAATATTTTTTTTAGTATTCCTATTAAAGGAATACTTAACTTGTATTTCAAAAATATGTCGGTCAAAATTTCATGTTCCGAACTCATACATACATATGTACATATGTGCTCGTACAGGTTCAACTAATTTTTCTAACAATATATCCACTAGATCCCTTTCCACGTTTTCTGGTTTGTATGCACCAGGTTTAAATTGCTCTGGCAAAGATATGACATTTGTTTCATATGTTCAAATATACCAATTTACTAAAATTTGTTACTTTTACTGTACGCCAGAAGTTGCAATTTTCTGCACAGGTCCTTTTGAGTCTGAATTGTTGGCAGCGTGCTGGTTTTTATTTCCAACCATCAAGCATTTCTTTGCTGCTATCTTATATATGTATATATGAAAACCGAACTCATCACGAGGCATTCCAGTTCGATTACTATCGAAATTCTTCTAACGAGCATAAAGTCAAAGAGAACTTAAAAAAATCTACTAATAAGTGTACATACATATATTTTTTGCTTGTTCAAAGATTGCGCATATGCGCAAGTTTAGGTTGTACAAAATGTTTTTCCTGCTTTAACGATAAAGAAATTGTTTACAGAGTATGTATGTATGTATTTTTGTTTTTGTTTAATATTTCTTTTTAATTTACAAGTTTGTTCTTTTCCTTATAGCTCTTGTTTGCGCTCAAATTACTCCAAAAACAACAAAGTAATGTCTAAAAAAATATATATGTACATATGTAAGTAGAAATAAGCAGTAAACCAAATATTGTGAGAAAAATATGTAGTTTTATAGGAAAACCAGAATTGGCCTTCATTGTTATAGTGACCCCTAACCTCTCTATAACACCAACCAATATAATATAGCGCTACCCTATTTTTTTCTTACTAGAGTCAACATAAATAAGTGCATCCCTATTTTCCGTACACGCGCCAACATATTTTTTTTTTTGGTTTACACGGACGTTCGCAAAATTCATTACGTTCCATTTTATAAAATAATTTTTATTTAATCCATAATTTGGAGTAGTAAACAATTCCACTGAATTGATTAGCAATTAACAATTGCATTGCCCTTTCTTATTATTTTTTTTATGTTTCCGTTTGTCGCTGGCTGCGACTGCAGTTTTGCAAAGGGGGCGAATTTAACAACACCAAAAAACCAAACAAATTATTTTATAAGAAAGTGCCGTGTGTGTGCGTTTATTTCTAAAAAACTTAAAATTAATCACAAGAATTAAAATATGTAATATCACAATGACTTGCCGCAGTGCTTTCCCTTTACAAACTAATTTGCTTGTATAAATATTTCGTTGGACAACTATTCAGTTGTGTATTAGTATAACACATTAAAACCAACGGTATTAACTTAACGAAGCAAAGCACTGCAGTTAGATCAATGTAAAAAAGAGCAACAACGTTTACATAAGCATCACCAAAATTTAAGTATATAAGATAAATAAGACAACATTAAGGGGTTCATAATTACGGCAAACAATTTCAAATCAAATCAATTTAAAATAAAGCAAATCAAAAATGTAAAATAAATAATGAAAACAAATAAAAATGAATTTCTTAATAACCATTTGGCGACACCGTTTGTTACCAATAATTTTGTAAAAGTGATAAACAGTTCCAAAAAAATGTTTACCAAAATAATTGGTTCACAGACATATGTAGATTGACATTTTTACTAGTATAAAAGATTTAGAATTTAGAATATAGCCGTCAATGAATTATAGTTAATATTCACTACCAGTCCACTATTATTTTTTGAGTGAATCAATTTAAATAAAAATGTGTTAATAATAATAAGGAAATAAATAAAATTTCTTTTTTTTTATGTAATAGTAAAAGTAAATCCTTTACTCTTCATCTCGGAGACGGCACCCGAATTTTATTATTTGTTTTTTTAGTTAATAAAAAAAAAAAACTTTTTCTTTTGTATTTTAAAGACAAACTTTATTTTTTTCGACTTTATTGTGTGGTGGGCGAACTAAGGATACTTTTACAATTTTCATACAGTCATAGTGTTAACTTGGTTTATTAGTAATTGTTGCATTAGCATAATTTTGATTGGCTAAAATTAATGCGAAATTTACAAAAAATCTGATTGCTGAAAAGAACTAAAAATTAACAACGTTCCATAAATTGCAAGATTGCAATTTCTTTTGGTAAAAACAAACGAAACAGAAAAAAACAGGAAATGCAGTGAAATGCAATACTTTTGTTTGTACCAATTTTTATGGAGTTTATTGACTCTTTATTTCTTCAAATTTGCTTATGCAACAATTGTACAATTTACTTTATTTGCTTATTGCTTCTAGGAATTTATCAAATTTGTCAAATTGACCAGGGGTCGCATATGTTACTCCCGCGAAGCAAACACTGATAAAAACTACCACCCAGCAACACAATGCAATTTTTGTTGTTCCATAGAAAACTCATGCAAGCAAACACACGAGTATGTAGTTTTGCATACACACATACATGTGTACATAAATACGTATATATGTACATACATGCATACATGTACAAAAAATACTTGTGCTTCTGATTCGTTTTAACACTAAAGAAAATCACAGTAGAATAAAAACATGGATAACAAATACAACTGATTCTAACATAAAGAAAGAGAACCTACATACATACATACATAAATACGTATGTATGTACATACATATGTAAGTATTTGGAAGAAAACATCACGAATCTTGAAGTAGCAATGAGAGCAAATAAGTGCATACAAGCAAAAAATAATGGCATACGACACGCAGATGCAATTAATGCGTTTCCTTCAAATCAAACACTGCCGATATTACACAATCGATTAAAAAATCTAAAAATTGTTATGAAAGAATTTGAGTATGAATGTGCACATGTATGTATACATGCTTATTGCTCCAAAAACATTAAGCTGCGCGCAAATACATACATACATGTATGTATGTATGTATATCGTCGCGTAAAAATGTAAATGCTAATATCTTTTCATTCGGAAAATTGCAAAAAATATTTGTACTATTAATAAAAATTTATACAAATCCGCTAAAATTTTTGGTTCGTGAAGTTAGATGAAATGAGATGGACATGTTGCACAGTTGGGGAAAACAGATAATATTATACATTGCGAAAATAGATGCTCCTGATCGCTTTGCTGTGAAATCGGATCTAGCGCACACGCAGCCTTCATGCCCAGACAACCGTAAATTGTTAGAAGGCGTCTTTTTAGTTTAGAAAAGATGCAGCTTTTTTAAATTACATATATATGTACATATGTATGTATATCAACTATTTTTAATACAATATGAAGGGTGCTTTTTATAGAGGTAAAAACTTTGAGTTGGAAACACGTTCTTAAAGAAATGTTTGGTAACCGCACACTTTCAGATTTCGGATTGCGAAACGAGGCCTCGAATTGGACTCCAAGCTAGACTATTTTCTGTGGGCATATGTAGGTGAAGTCGCTAACCTACGCCGATAAGCCCGAAACTATTGACCATTTGGAGGACAACATTCGCCGCGGTGTTGCCGATATACGGCCACAAATGTTGGAAAAAGTCATCGAACATGGGACTTCCAAATTTCACGCACATTTAAAAAATTCATCTTTGTTTTATTCCATTTCAAAGTTCTATACTTCTATAATAAATACCCTTTACACTATCAGACAGAGTCGTACGATTCATTCGCTGGAATTTGAAAAATCGTATCAAAATGGCTTCTTAAGTTTTCCATTACAGCAAAAAAAAATATATGTATGTTTTTCACCTTGTCAATAAAAATATTTTTTTTGCTATATTTCATTTGTGTTACGAAATAATACATACAATATATCTCCAAAAGTTTGTTAATAAAAGAAAAAGGTTTTGATATCGGGTATATAAAAGGTTTTGATATTTGTGTATTTGAAAATATATTTTTCTCTTATGATACAGCTACTTTACAAAAGTTTGGAAATCGGACAGACTTGTCCAAAAAATCTGTCACACAGGTGCTTATTTGAACACACAATAGTTTTTTGACACATCGTACGACTAGGTAGGATATTGAAACAAGGCCTAAGGAGTACATAGGGAAATCGCTTTTCTTTTTAACTTCGGGATTACACGATGAATTTTTCTCTTTCAAGTTTTTAGTCATTCACACAATCACACCTGTAAGACTTGGGGTCTATTTACAAGTGTTTTGTATTATAATTTAATTACTATTGAGAACCACATTTTATCTATGGCTCTATCGGCTAAACTAATAACCAATTAAATACATCACATTTTTCAATGTTTACCAATTTTGGCAGTCAGTGTTTATGTGTGAAATTCTTGAAAGAAGAACTTGATCGTGTAACTTCAGTGTCAGGTAAGATGTCGAGCACCACCAGGAATACAGCAAAAATGCATTGGTCTGAGGCAGAAACGTCTACACTTCCGAGATGGCAGCAACAGTAAACTCAACCAATAAATCGTTTATGACCACACAGAGTGTTGAGCGTTTTATATGATAAAATCATAGATGGCCAACCTGCTTTTCTGAACTCCACAACCAAAGTAGGATTTCTTGCCCTACCTTGCATTATCACATTGAATGGAGGCGGTCATTACCACCTCGTCTTCATGGGCGAAGTGTCGTTGTAGGTTACAGAGGAACACAAAATTCTTCCCTCCCGTGTCGCAGTGGGCTACGAGCCTAGTGTGAAATCGTCGCACAAGGGCAGAACAAAGACCTTTTCATCGACTTGTGGAGGTTACTAAGAAGATCAAAGAAAGGAATATACGAATGGTCCAGGCAGTGGGCCAAAAATCTGTAGGTAATCTGACGGTACCGAACATAATGTTTAATTTCCACCTTGGACGGGAAGTTCTTCAACTAAACTCTGCCTACGCCCTGGCACTACAATTCGGTTCGGAGGATACAGGAGCAGAAACCACAAATCCATAGTGCGGTTCAAAGCAAATATTCACCACACTAATGCTGCAACGACCGAGCAATGTTAATAAAGTGCCATTTATTAACCAACTTATTTAAGCAAACTACAATCCAACAATACTAAATTTATATATGTATGTACATATGTAAGTTTACCATAACGAATAGAGTTTACTTTGTAGCCTCCATTGGATTTTGAAAACGCTAACATTTTGTAGAGATACATATTCAGGTTTTTTATCAAAGATAATTTTGTGTAAAAATTGTAGAGTGTAGCACTTAAGCGGGTTTTTGCAAGTAGCGTGCGTATATGAAATTGCGTAAAGCAGTGAGGGATTCAGAGATTTCTAAGCATGGCATAAGTTTTCCCACATACGATGATTACGTGACTGGACCATGATAACTAAATGTTGATTACAATACCAAGATTTTGAGCAGAATCAACCAGTTCAATTTTGAATTATCAAATGTGTATCGATGGTAAATTTGAGGACACATAGTCGTACTTGCTTATTAGTATTGATTCCAATTCGGCCGCATATAAGCAAATACTTTTTACTGAAGCCCATCTATGTATGTACCTGCGCTGTCAACAACTCGATTTAATCTTCTAATATATTCGTTAATTTCAGGCGGAGAGAAAACTGGGTGCATATCACAGGTGACACAGGCATTCGAAATGAGTGACTCCAGGGAACTGATGTTAATTCATTTGCCAATGATTCAGGATCCATATTTTAGAGTCTCTAAAGGCTATAGCTTGTTCTTTGAAAATCATTATACTTAAAAAGCAGATCATGCTGCCAAAAAACAATGACAGAAAGTTGATCAAATAAAAGCACTCGAGAAGAACTATCAATAAAACACAAACCAAGTAGAGTACTTGCACTTTTCTGTGTAGTATTTATCAAAGTCAAACCAATGTCAATCATTTCATTCTTCTGGGATTTCTCAACTAAGATATTTGCATTAAGATCACCAAGAGTAAGTGTAGATAATCTTTCTAACAATGGTTTCGTATTAATTCTATTATTTGGCCCAACAGTAGTTTTTGGTTGTTCCTAAATATCTCGAGAAACAAATTTTCTCTGGATATAACTCTACCTACATTATTAATTTCTGGTATCAATTCCAGCCCTAATATTTACTTTATTCTGTTTAATGCAAATAAACATTTTAAATCTGATGGAGAAAATTACGTTATAGTATAATTTAAGGTATATAATTTAAACAATTTTAATATGAAAACAACAATTACATATATAAAAAGTGCTTTAATATCCTTTCTTCATCTTCATTCACCAAAATCGATGTTAAGGGCATTTCCTGCATAATTATACACTAAACTTCCGACTTAAAATTTTCAGATTATATATGTTATCGGGTCATCCCTCCTAAGTGCTTAATGTAGATGAGAGCTCTCTTTGTGAATGCAACTGATGTTATTGCATTCTTCTCCAAATGATGAGTTTGAAGAAAGGTTCGGTGATTTTTAGGCGTGAGATTTTCATTTATATAAAATGGAACTGCACTGTCAAAATCAAAGGCTTTTAAACTTAAAGCATTTTCTATTTCTTTTACATAAGCATATTGTGATTGATTTAAGAACAGAGTTCCTATCATATGGGCATTCAAATTTAATAATTATGGCAGAATCGGGAGTTTGGTTTTTAAATTGTCTATAGTGTTCGCTATCGTGAGATGATAACGAACTTTTTATGGCCCGAATTGGAAGATATGGATGTGGACGATATGTGGTTTCAGCAGGACGGTGCCACTTGCCACACAGCTAACGAAACAATGGCTCTTTTGCGCAACAAATTCAATGGCCGTGTTATCTCACGTAATGGCGATGTCAATTGGCCGCCAAGGTCATGTGATTTGACACCGTCGGACTTTTTTCTTTGGGGTTATTTGAAAGAAAAGGTGTACGTCGATAAGCCAGCAACAATTCAAGACCTAAAGGATCAGATAATTCGGCACATTAACGGCATAGAACCTCCATTATGCCTCAGCGTCATCGAAAATTTGGACACATATGGAGGTGTGCCGCCGAGGTCGCGGCGCCCATTTGGCCGATATTTTGTTCCATACATAATTGAGTAATACCAATACATCATAATAAAATAAAATTACAATAATTTCCTAAATAGTTTGTGTTTTATTCAAAATCAACATCGGCCCTTGAAATTTAACCACCACCATATATTCATAGGAATAATGAATAAGTCCTGTGGAAAATCGGAAATTCTTTCCGGCAAAATAAAATAAGATGTGAATTGTTTTTTCATATGAAGTGCGTCGGAGTATTGAAATATGAATGCGATGCAGTATTTAAATTTCAAAATATTTTATACGATATATGTATGTTTGTATACATGTGGGAACACAGGTTAACGCAGAGATACATCCAGTACAACACTGACATACCAAATAATGCAACACTGACGTACTTATTAGGGTACAAAAGACAAAGAGGACAGACGAACGCACAACAAGTTGTTAGGCAGTTTTTAAGTAAGGTTCTCGAGGAGACGTTGTTCGCTCGCGAGAAATAAAGTTGAGTAAAGTTGTTGAAAAATAGCCTAAACAGTGAAAGTAATTAATTCTTTAAGTTGTGAGAATAATGTTAGAAGTGCTTCGGACGGACATTAACTTAATTCAAAACTATTAGTTTAATAAATCATTCCTTTTTTTCTAAATTTTTGTAAATACTAAATAATAATCCTTTTTTTTAATTAAATGAATAAACATATAAAGCTATGAAAGCTTAACAAATACAATACTGGAATCTTGAGTTTACATCATAATTCCTACATACATGTCTGATGGATGTTTGAAAGAAAATTATAAAATTAATCGATCTTGAAGAAAAAATGGTTAAAGAAATAGATAAAGTAAAAAATAAATGCAAGGAAACTTAAAACAACATGTGTGCCCAGTTATATTGAAACTTAAGAATAACCAAGCCAGTGAAATTACAGAAAAAGAGAAGACCGTCGTCTCATAGCCTGAAATTAAAAAAGTTTATGTAACTAATAGAAAAAATTCTTGGTGCGAAAAATTCTTTAGTTGGTGCGCAAAAATTCTTCAATAAACATAAGAAATTCTAAACTTGGCGCGTTTTCTTAACAAGGCGCTTTTTTCCGTTTTGTTGACTTTTGAAATTTTAAAGCTGACAACGCTGATGATAACCGGGATGAGTGAGCAATTAGATCAACACATTATTTTCAGAAACAAATGGAGAAGGATTCAAACAAATTATGAACATGAACAAAATTAACATTGAGTGGGATAGATGCTGGGGATTTAAACATATGTAAGTACATCGAAACATTGTAATAGCAATGAACAAATTTGCGCAAAGTGTAGTGAGGATGGGAAAAATCATATGTCATATGTTTATCAGAAATGCACTTGACAAAGGACATCAGCAATAGTTATTACCTGTGATAGTAGCACCAGACATGCAGGTGGTGTGTGCTTTTATGTTAACAGTGGATGGTTTGCAAGGAAAGTTGAAAATTAAGCACAAGATAAAAATACATGGTGGTTAAAAATAGAATGATAATTATTTCAGAACTGGTGCCTTTAACATCGACTGGCTGAGTAGCAGTTCTAACAGAAGCAGATTAGAGGAAATTATAAAAGATAACTATTTTAGTCAAACTGTAACGCTCTCAACCATATATATAACCATTCCTCTACTCTCATAGACTACGTATTAAGTATTTTAGTCTGTATTGACGAACTAAAACTTAGTGACCACGAGTCGTTAGAAGTGGTAATTCAGTTGAAAGAGAAACCAATATGAACAATATCCAAAAAAAAGTGTAAGAACGCTTCACTATAATAATAAAATGTTTAGAAATTATATATTATTTGGTGAATTGCAAATCCTTTCTCTAAACGTATTTTTGAACGAATATGCGAAAATTGTGAATTGTGTGCGGACCTTAAAAGGAGCGATTTTGGCCCTGGAAAGAGCCGGTATTGGCCCTAAAAAGGTGTAAATTGAAGGTATCTATAGCGGTACTTCCATTCCGATGTGGCTGTAAGCCCACATATATACATGAATAAAAAATATTTCAAATTTGAATTTCGTTTCGTAAATACCTCTTGTCCGCAATAAGTTCTCTTAACTCTGTAGATAATCTAACATTTAAACCACGATTTTAGATCTGTTGTGGCGTTGCCAAGAAAGCTGCATCATGTATCAGGTTATTAAATATCTCCAATGCATCCTATAATTCATGATCGTTTGCAATTGGTATATTTAAATTTAGATTTTGCTCTACATATTGAAAGTCTGTATATTTGACTTAGAGTTAATAATTAATAAATTTTTTTTATGCTTCGAAGCACTGCGCTAAATGTGACAATAAAGGGTTATGATCAGAACTTACGTCTTCTACATCTACTATATCTAACAACGTTTCAGGTACTCCATTAAAAACTACAAAATCCAAAAGATCTGGCGTTTTTGAGGGATCACTTGGCCAGTACGTACGATTTCCAGTAGATAAGGAAAAAAAACGGTTTTTTGTAATACATTTGTAAAGCTCTCTTCATTTTGGGTTTATTAAACGTGATCCCCACCAAGGATGCTTTGCATTGAAGTCCCCACCAACAATAAATTTTGGCCCAAGATTATTAAAAAAGTTTTTGTATTGCACACATTTTACTGCGTGCCTTGGTGGAAAGTAAATTGAAAATATGTTTATACTTCTGTTGTCACATATGACTTTAATGCCTGCAACCTGTAAATATGGCTTTCTTATTGGATCTAACGTTTCATATTTGATGTTTGATTTAACTAAAATTGCTGATCCTCCATGAGCTCTTTCGTCAGGGTGGTTTGCAATTACTAAATCGTAGTTATTAATCTTAAAAAAATATCTATTTGTGAAATGAGTTTCGGATATTAAAAATATATGTATCTATATAATTGCTTTTAATAAAAATTTCTGTTTCGTTTTTATGATTGGAAAGACCATTTCCATTCCATATTGCTATTCTCATATTTAACTCCATAACTTCTCCATTATTTTTGTCATCATATTGATCAGACTTTCCATCATTCTCTCCAGTTTTTCGATTCGAGAATCTGCCCCTGATTTCGTTATTACATCTGCATATGAGACATTGCAATAGGCTTGGTCAGTTTCTTTATTTGAGTTACCGGTCAGCTGTGGATATTCCTTTGAATTTGTGTTAAAATATGCATTTCTTTTACCAGACGAGTGTACGCTTTGCCTATTAGACCTTTTTGCAATAATATTTTGATAAACTCTACAACCTTTATAACTAGCAGTATGATTTAACAAACAGGGTACACAGCGTGGTGGTGCTTCTAAACTTTTTTTACACTCAGAAGTAGCATGGTCCTTATCGCACTTTACGCACCAATATTCATTTTTACAATAAGTTTTTGTATGCCCAAACTGCTGACATCTATAACATTGTACTAAGTCATTAGTTCTCCTTGCGGGTTCAACTTTAACTGCAGCATGATTTAAGTATTTTATATTATAAGTCTCCTTGTTGTTTGGGTTTTGTTCCAAGTCGACGAAAAACATAGAAAATGGTTCTTTTGTTACACGGCTTTTAGCGTTTATAACAGATCTTACTTGATGATCTTTAAGTAAAAGTTAAGCCTTAATATCCTCGGTAGGTGTGGTTTGGTGAAGGGCCTTAATAACAATTCTGTAAGACCTTTCTTGTTTAAGTTGGTAGGTATGGACATTTATATTTGAGTTCTCCAAATATTTTATAGTTTTTCTGTAGGAACCTATTGTCTTCACCATTAATCTAACCTGGCCACCTCTTAAAGACTTATAACTAAAATCATCACAAGGAATTACTCTTACAAGTTTTTTAACCATAAGATTTATATTATCAACGTTTGGTATATAAATTGCTGGAGGCTTTGGTATTTTTTGAACGTTTTCTTCCGGTTCTTCATCATCAATATCAAAGGATGCATACCTATTGTTGGATGTACTTGGCTTTTCGTTTTCTAAATCATTTACTTTTTGCTGTTTACGTTGTGGTGAATCAACATGCTTTCGTTCTGTAGGAACATTCTGCCAATACAATTCAGTATCACTACTCTGATCATTACATTGACCTATAGTTTCGCCACTGCTACGATTTACCATTTCAGTAATCATTCTTATTTTTAAAGTTGAGGAAGTAAGTTTGCTTGTGCATTATTAGCACACAATTGTCTTTGTCGTATTGATAATTCTTAAAAGACTGCACTAATCTCTTTATTGTTATTTTGCTTATTTTGGTGTTTTTTGTTTTTTTTTTTTGTAATTTGAAAAATATTTTAATTTTAGAAAATTTTATTATTGACACAAAAAACACAACCGCTCTCTATGAGTGCTAGATTTCCAAAAAAGATGTATATATGTACATGACTAAACAATATTTCAAATTTGAATTTTTACATTTTTCTGAGCCCCATTATCCTTGGTTTGGACTTCTGCACTTTGGCCTGTGATTAAGATCCCTCACTCGGAAATATATTCTACATTTGTAGAACAAATTCCTTATGTATTCTGGCAAGTAAACACGGCTGCTTTTTCAAGCACTTTTTTCAGTTTGCAATTGTAAGATATATTTTGCCCGTTGAGGTTCTCAAATATTTCCTCGAGGTTTTTAATACCCGCAAGAAAACTTTGCTTTAGTCCAAATTATGAGATTTGGTCGACCCAAGAAAGTGAATAGTCGTGACATTCGTATTCTTCAAGTTTCAATTTCTTTATTATGTAGCCTGATATATACTCTAAGGCATCTTCTTGAAGAATATCAATGTCTTGAAAATATGTTTCTCCGGTATCGCTATGTCCAACTTCAGGTAACTGGCTCAAAAAATCAACTCCTTCAGCATTCTGTAATACGTCAGTTTCTTCAATCTCCATATCTTCTAACTTTTCGAACTCTTTTCTAATGATGCTATATCATCATTGCTTGGCAAATTATATTAAAGATATAATAATTATTAGTCAAGTTTCGGTTGGAAAAAGGTAATAATGTAACAAACTCAATGTATGTATGTATTTTCGGAGACGAATTTTAAAATCCCTTGGTGACGGATGGCCATTTAAGGCACCTTTGCTTTTAATGGCGCCAAAAAAGTGCTCCAGAACATCCTGGTTCAACGTATTCGTTACCAAATATGTTATGTTGTACTTTACTACGTACATATGTAGCTACGCAGCATAATCAATCCGTTGTTTGTCATTACAATGCACTTTTGAAAAACTTCTACATTGTTTTTGTGGGGTATTGCCGGAGATGACATTAATTTCGTCATATTATTTAGAATCATATCTTGTGATTCTAAATTTTTGCCATACGGCAAATTTAATATACTAAAAATAAAAACAAGGAAAAAGTTATATTTACCTTTCCAGGATAGTTGAAGTATTTTGGTCGGTGTTGGTTTCCGCTTTCGCCCTTAATGCTGTCTGTGTAGTGTTTATAATTAAACTATTATTTCTTATCTTCAAGTGTTAAAATAAATATTAAACTAAAATTATTAAGCAAGTCTTAACATTTACTTTGACAATAGAAGGAAATCCTTTCGCCCTTAATGCTGTGTAGGGTGTGTGTTGGCTAATGTGCCAACATGTACAAAATCTGTACCGACAGATTACAATCAAAATCGTAGAACACGGGCTGTTTCCAAGAACTCCTAAGTCCTGTAGCCATAACAACCTGCACAAAGTTTGCTGGTTTTTTGACTCGTTCGGTTCGTGGGTCATAATCAAAGGTTTCTGCTACCTTCACTCTATCGAAAGCAAGCACGCAAATCTTGTCATCAGTTTTCATATTTGTCGAGTGCTTCATATGTTTAAGTGCTTCTCTCAAAATGCCTTCTATCGAAATTTTCGCGCACCAACGAGTAAGCGTGCATTTGTGAGGTAGGGGAAAGCTTTCTTTAATACAAATGATTGTGCGCTCTTGGTCCTGCACCATGTAAACATATCGCGCTTGGTATGTCTGGCTACTTCCACATAATTTTCCTTGTAGCACTGATTTTAATCAATTGGCCTTCAGTAAAGATAGAATTCAGTTGCCCAATTGCAATATTGGCTTGTTCGAGTTTTAGTTTTGCTTCGTTAAACTTTCAGATCAAAAATTGGCGTACTGAAACATGATATGTGCATACCTATATACATAGTATGTATGTATGTATGTATTCATAAAATTTAGAATAAACTTATACTTTGGATTAAATAAAGGGTGGTTAAATTGTATGGGCAGATGTTGAATGTGAACCACACCTAAACGCCAAGTTTTTTTCCGAATTTTATTTGACATTTCTCTATTTCAGACTTACTCAATTTGAACCATGGAGAGATACACAATCCAACAACGTGTTAAAGTTATTCAGACTTATTATGAAAATGGGAGTTCAAATCAAAATGCATATCGTGCACTTCGTAATTTTTTTGGTCAATTTCATCGTCCAAATGTGCGTACAATCGCAAAAATCGTGGAAAAATTCGAGCAAACCGGGTCTGTAGAAGATGTGAGAACACCAGTGCATGCTCGTACAGCTCGTACTGCAGAAAATATTGCTGCTGTTCGCGATAGTGTGGCTGAAGAGCCGTCCACCTCAACTCGTCGTCGTTCCCAACAATTGCACCTCTCACGCTCGTCGTTGATGAACATTATGCATAAAGACTTGCATTTACACGCTTACAAGGTGCAATTGGCTCAAGAACTAAAGCCTCTTGACCATTCCAAACGTCGTGAATGGGCAGAATGGTGGCAAGAAATGGCAACAGTGGATGATCAATTTTCGAAGAAAATCATCTTCAGTGATGAGGCACATTTTCACCTCAGTGGATTCGTCAATAAACAGAATTGCCGCATTTGGGCGAATGAGAATCCAAGAGTGATTGTCGAAAAACCAATGCACCCACAAAGAGTGACTGTTTGGTGCGGTTTATGGGCTGGCGGCATCATCGGGCCGTATTTTTTCCAAAATGAGGCCGGTCAGGCAGTTACTGTGAATGGTGTTCGCTATCGTGAGATGATAACGAACTTTTTATGGCCCGAATTGGAAGATATGGATGTGGACGATATGTGGTTTCAGCAGGACGGTGCCACTTGCCACACAGCTAACGAAGCAATGGCTCTTTTGCGCAACAAATTCAATGGCCGTGTTATCTCACGTAATGGCGATGTCAATTGGCCGCCAAGATCATGTGATTTGACACCGTTGGACTTTTTTCTTTGGGGTTATTTGAAAGAAAAGGTATACGTCGATAAGCCAGCAACAATTCAAGACCTAAAGGATCAGATAATTCGGCACATTAACGGCATAGAACCTCCATTATGCCTCAGCGTCATCGAAAATTTGGACCATCGGATGGTGGTGTGCCGCCGAGGTCGCGGCGCCCATTTGGCCGATATTTTGTTCCATACATAATTGAGTAATACCAATACATCATAATAAAATTACAATAATTTCCTAAATAGTTTGTGTTTTATTCAAAATCAACATCGGCCCTTGAAATTTAACCACCCGTTACTTACTCAGTTTGAGTGTTCTGTTCATTTAGTGATTGTTGAAACGGTACAGCTGCTGTTGCTGTAACGGAAACTTCTTCCCAGGTAAACAATTTCGTTCTTGCTTTTGAAGAAACTTTGAACATCACTCCCTTCCACGCGGTTCGATCTAAATAATAAAAATTTGTTTAATTTTAAAGAATTAGTAGAAAATTACACCAGTCATATTACTTACCCGTTAGTTTTAATAGTGGCTGATGCTTGCGTTGTAACTTTGGACTCCTTGGCTGGCAAAAGCAACACTTTTGCCCGCAGTTACCACAAACCCTTTATCAAAGTGGTCGCAACATAAATGCGATGTTGCTTTTAAATCCGTACCACAAATTTGGCTCCACCTGCTCCTTCTACCACCATCTTGTGGTAGCTTAAACAACGTACCTCCACCAGCTCTGTGCACGATTTCTCATAGTTAATATTGTATGTTTTTCGTTAATACAAAATTTGCGCAAAAACACAAGCTTATTTTTTAAATTATGTGTGTGTGTGTTTTAAAGTTTTAATATTTTTTTCTCAAATTCACAAAAATAAGTAATTTTTCCATAGAAATGCCGAGAGCGCGTTTGTAAACAAAACAAAAATATATTTTCATTAATGTTGGGAAAAATGCGGGAAAACAAAAAATTGTCACCTGCCCTGTCAAAGCTACCTAGTATTGAATTCGCCTTGGCAGGTGTTGGGGCTCATGAAGAAAAAGTGAACGTCGGTCATCAAATGTCTAAAACAAAAAAAAGTTAGAGACTTACAATAGTTTTTGGGATGGTCAATTAGTTAGGAGCTGAGTTGAGTTTTATGACTTAAGGAAAGAAATTATAATAACACCAGTTCTTACTTATTTTCGTCCTGAAAAGGATATAAAACTGTCTGTTGATGCTTCACAATTCGCCTTTGGTGCAACAATAATTCATGCCAAAAAGCGCATTGCGTATCTGTTTCTCTGACAGATACACAAAGCAATTACGCCCAGATTGAGCAGGAACTTTTGGTGATTCTTTTCGGTTGTAAGAAGTTTCACAAATACCTTTACGGATTTAAGGTGCTGTTGGAAACGGAACCCGAACCGATAACATACCTCCGAGACTTGAAAGATTGATGCTAGGCCTACAATATTACTAAATTGGGGATACACTTTCGAGAGCTGCGTTGGAGCATACTGAAGTTAAACAAGACGTTGCACCGCATTGCAAAATAAGGGATGAGATTAGTATTAGAAATTAGATTGAAGACTATTTTACTTAAAAATCATTAGATAATTATCCCAAGAAGTTTTCGAAAGCTTGTCTTGGAGAGGATTCATGAAGTTCATATGGCACGTCAGTCAGTATATTGGCCAAATATTTAAAACGATATTGAAAATATTGTGTCTAATTGTGAAAGTTATTTAAGACACCAGAACTCTGACACTAGGCCAAAGTTAATGTCGCACGAAAATATGGTACATATAAGGTAGGTTGTTATCTTTTCCAGTTCCCAGGAACTGGTTGAATTGCTTAATGAAGGTTATAGTATTTTTTACGTCATAAAGATGTTAAAGTCTGTTTTTGCAAGATGTGGAATCCCATGCATTTTTATTTCGGACAGTAGCCAACTTTCAATTCTAGACATTTTAAGGTATTTTGCGAGAATTGGGGAATTGATCACATAACTTCCAGTCCATATTTGTCAAGATCTTATGGCTTAGCAGAACGAACAATTCAGGCATTAAAAAGTTCTTGTTGAAGGCTTTGGAAAGTAATTCTGACCCTTATATTGCCCTGTTGCATTATAAGACAACTCCAAAAGGGATTTACCAAGTCCTTCTCAGTTGATGATGTCACCTTCCTTGCGCCCTAGGGTTCCATCAGTTGTGGACAATCTCTTACCGAAATTAGCAAACTCCGAGGAATATGGTAAGAAGTTGGAGTCGAGTTTAAAAAAATGCTCAGAAGATTACAACCGAAAAGCTGTCAATCTCAAAGTAATTAGTGAAGGAGAAGTCATGTTTAAGAATAGAGCAAATATTGATGACCCATCCAGTAGTGGAGAGAAACCGGAAGATGATTCTCGTAAGAATGATGGGAAAAGGGATGAAGTAACTCATCATGGTGGTGAAGGCTCTAAACATTTTGATGAGCAAGAATATATAATAGAAATGTAAAAAATGGTTAACAAGAATATTCAAGTTCAACTACATACTTATCTTAATTATTATTGCAAAGGGAGATGTTGTGTACTTATGGTAACGTTTAGTCATTCAATATAAGAATAAAAGAGTCACTTTTATAAGACACATTGACAACACAACAAGTAACAAAGGTGATAACTATCGACGTACATATGAAAATACTTATGTATTTAAACTTTGCCCACTATTGATAAAAAAAGTTATATATGAACATAAGTATATTAAACTATTTCGAAAATAAAATAAAAACATACTGTATTACTAAAGGTGTGGTTCAGAAAAGGAACAGGAACCGAGGAAGCAGTTGTCATTGTATTGGAACACCTAAATATGCAAGGGGATTGTTGCTGCATTTGTCAAAAGTGGCAATTTTTATAGTATGGCACCGCTCCCTATCCATTACATTAGTATAATAAATACCTTCAACATAATAAATAGGCTTCAACTGTTCCACAATATACATATATGTATATACAAGTATATATATCGTAGATTACGCATTAATGCAGCGATTAGATTGAATTGTGCAAAAATTAAATAAAAACAATTGAGTTTCTCTATAATAAATTTTTATTTTATATAATTACCATAAAATAATTACCTAATATAATTCTTATTAACTAAAAATTCTATTCATTCACATTTAATGTTTATAATTTACTGACAATTCCTTTCTTTTCTTTAAAACATTAATCATAATTAAATTTTTTATTCAATTCCTTTAATTTCTTCTGAACTTTTATTTCTTCTTAAACTTTTTCTCAAGCAACTGTTTTTGTACCAGAAGCCTCATTTACTGCCTTCTTCGAATATAAGTCAGTACTTTAAGTAAAGAAATTCATTAATCAATTTCTTTACACATATATATATATATATATTTGATTGAGCCGAAGACTTTGATTTAGTATATGATAACAGTGTCATCAATAAATTGGAGCTGTTGGTGGTTTGTCAGCCTATTTCATTGAATAGATGAAGACTATAATATCTAAAGGGTGGTTAAATTGTATGGGCCGATGTTGAATGTGAACCACACCTAAACGCCAAGTTTTTTTCCGAATTTTATTTGACATTTCTCTATTTCAGACTTACTCAATTTGAACCATGGAGAGATACACAATCCAACAACGTGTTAAAGTTATCCAGACTTATTATGAAAATGGGAGTTCAAATCAAAATGCATATCGTGCACTTCGTAATTTTTTTGGTCAATTTCATCGTCCAAATGTGCGTACAATCGCAAAAATCGTGGAAAAATTCGAGCAAACCGGGTCTGTAGAAGATGTGAGAACACCAGTGCATGCTCGTACAGCTCGTACTGCAGAAAATATTGCTGCTGTTCGCGATAGTGTGGCTGAAGAGCCGTCCACCTCAACTCGTCGTCGTTCCCAACAATTGCACTTCTCACGCTCGTCGTTGATGAACATTATGCATAAAGACTTGCATTTACACGCTTACAAGGTGCAATTGGCTCAAGAACTAAAGCCTCTTGACCATTCCAAACGTCGTGAATGGGCAGAATGGTGGCAAGAAATGGCAACAGTGGATGATCAATTTTCGAAGAAAATCATCTTCAGTGATGAGGCACATTTTCACCTCAGTGGATTCGTCAATAAACAGAATTGCCGCATTTGGGCGAATGAGAATCCAAGAGTGATTGTCGAAAAACCAATGCACCCACAAAGAGTGACTGTTTGGTGCGGTTTATGGACTCATAAATCGGCATCATCGGGCCGTATTTTTTCCAAAATGAGGCCGGTCAGGCAGTTACTGTGAATGGTGTTCGCTATCGTGAGATGATAACGAACTTTTTATGGCCCGAATTGGAAGATATGGATGTGGACGATATGTGGTTTCAGCAGGACGGTGCCACTTGCCACACAGCTAACGAAGCAATGGCTCTTTTGCGCAACAAATTCAATGGCCGTGTTATCTCACGTAATGGCGATGTCAATTGGCCGCCAAGATCATGTGATTTGACACCGTTGGACTTTTTTCTTTGGGGTTATTTGAAAGAAAAGGTGTACGTCGATAAGCCAGCAACAATTCAAGACCTAAAGGATCAGATAATTCGGCACATTAACGGCATAGAACCTCCATTATGCCTCAGCGTCATCGAAAATTTGGACCATCGGATGGAGGTGTGCCGCCGAGGTCGCGGCGCCCATTTGGCCGATATTTTGTTCCATACATAATTGAGTAATACCAATACATCATAAT
Organism: Epicampocera succincta; assembly: GCA_932526305.1. Lineage (NCBI taxonomy): Eukaryota > Metazoa > Arthropoda > Insecta > Diptera > Tachinidae > Epicampocera > Epicampocera succincta. The sequence goes on from OW052035.1 coordinate 21,191,681, forward strand.
AAAATTACAATAATTTCCTAAATAGTTTGTGTTTTATTCAAAATCAACATCGGCCCTTGAAATTTAACCACCCGTTACTTACTCAGTTTGAGTGTTCTGTTCATTTAGTGATTGTTGAAACGGTACAGCTGCTGTTGCTGTAACGGAAACTTCTTCCCAGGTAAACAATTTCGTTCTTGCTTTTGAAGAAACTTTGAACATCACTCCCTTCCACGCGGTTCGATCTAAATAATAAAAATTTGTTTAATTTTAAAGAATTAGTAGAAAATTACACCAGTCATATTACTTACCCGTTAGTTTTAATAGTGGCTGATGCTTGCGTTGTAACTTTGGACTCCTTGGCTGGCAAAAGCAACACTTTTGCCCGCAGTTACCACAAACCCTTTATCAAAGTGGTCGCAACATAAATGCGATGTTGCTTTTAAATCCGTACCACAAATTTGGCTCCACCTGCTCCTTCTACCACCATCTTGTGGTAGCTTAAACAACGTACCTCCACCAGCTCTGTGCACGATTTCTCATAGTTAATATTGTATGTTTTTCGTTAATACAAAATTTGCGCAAAAACACAAGCTTATTTTTTAAATTATGTGTGTGTGTGTTTTAAAGTTTTAATATTTTTTTCTCAAATTCACAAAAATAAGTAATTTTTCCATAGAAATGCCGAGAGCGCGTTTGTAAACAAAACAAAAATATATTTTCATTAATGTTGGGAAAAATGCGGGAAAACAAAAAATTGTCACCTGCCCTGTCAAAGCTACCTAGTATTGAATTCGCCTTGGCAGGTGTTGGGGCTCATGAAGAAAAAGTGAACGTCGGTCATCAAATGTCTAAAACAAAAAAAAGTTAGAGACTTACAATAGTTTTTGGGATGGTCAATTAGTTAGGAGCTGAGTTGAGTTTTATGACTTAAGGAAAGAAATTATAATAACACCAGTTCTTACTTATTTTCGTCCTGAAAAGGATATAAAACTGTCTGTTGATGCTTCACAATTCGCCTTTGGTGCAACAATAATTCATGCCAAAAAGCGCATTGCGTATCTGTTTCTCTGACAGATACACAAAGCAATTACGCCCAGATTGAGCAGGAACTTTTGGTGATTCTTTTCGGTTGTAAGAAGTTTCACAAATACCTTTACGGATTTAAGGTGCTGTTGGAAACGGAACCCGAACCGATAACATACCTCCGAGACTTGAAAGATTGATGCTAGGCCTACAATATTACTAAATTGGGGATACACTTTCGAGAGCTGCGTTGGAGCATACTGAAGTTAAACAAGACGTTGCACCGCATTGCAAAATAAGGGATGAGATTAGTATTAGAAATTAGATTGAAGACTATTTTACTTAAAAATCATTAGATAATTATCCCAAGAAGTTTTCGAAAGCTGGTCTTGGAGAGGATTCATGAAGTTCATATGGCACGTCAGTCAGTATATTGGCCAAATATTTAAAACGATATTGAAAATATTGTGTCTAATTGTGAAAGTTATTTAAGACACCAGAACTCTGACACTAGGCCAAAGTTAATGTCGCACGAAAATATGGTACATATAAGGTAGGTTGTTATCTTTTCCAGTTCCCAGGAACTGGTTGAATTGCTTAATGAAGGTTATAGTATTTTTTACGTCATAAAGATGTTAAAGTCTGTTTTTGCAAGATGTGGAATCCCATGCATTTTTATTTCGGACAGTAGCCAACTTTCAATTCTAGACATTTTAAGGTATTTTGCGAGAATTGGGGAATTGATCACATAACTTCCAGTCCATATTTGTCAAGATCTTATGGCTTAGCAGAACGAACAATTCAGGCATTAAAAAGTTCTTGTTGAAGGCTTTGGAAAGTAATTCTGACCCTTATATTGCCCTGTTGCATTATAAGACAACTCCAAAAGGGATTTACCAAGTCCTTCTCAGTTGATGATGTCACCTTCCTTGCGCCCTAGGGTTCCATCAGTTGTGGACAATCTCTTACCGAAATTAGCAAACTCCGAGGAATATGGTAAGAAGTTGGAGTCGAGTTTAAAAAAATGCTCAGAAGATTACAACCGAAAAGCTGTCAATCTCAAAGTAATTAGTGAAGGAGAAGTCATGTTTAAGAATAGAGCAAATATTGATGACCCATCCAGTAGTGGAGAGAAACCGGAAGATGATTCTCGTAAGAATGATGGGAAAAGGGATGAAGTAACTCATCATGGTGGTGAAGGCTCTAAACATTTTGATGAGCAAGAATATATAATAGAAATGTAAAAAATGGTTAACAAGAATATTCAAGTTCAACTACATACTTATCTTAATTATTATTGCAAAGGGAGATGTTGTGTACTTATGGTAACGTTTAGTCATTCAATATAAGAATAAAAGAGTCACTTTTATAAGACACATTGACAACACAACAAGTAACAAAGGTGATAACTATCGACGTACATATGAAAATACTTATGTATTTAAACTTTGCCCACTATTGATAAAAAAAGTTATATATGAACATAAGTATATTAAACTATTTCGAAAATAAAATAAAAACATACTGTATTACTAAAGGTGTGGTTCAGAAAAGGAACAGGAACCGAGGAAGCAGTTGTCATTGTATTGGAACACCTAAATATGCAAGGGGATTGTTGCTGCATTTGTCAAAAGTGGCAATTTTTATAGTATGGCACCGCTCCCTATCCATTACATTAGTATAATAAATACCTTCAACATAATAAATAGGCTTCAACTGTTCCACAATATACATATATGTATATACAAGTATATATATCGTAGATTACGCATTAATGCAGCGATTAGATTGAATTGTGCAAAAATTAAATAAAAACAATTGAGTTTCTCTATAATAAATTTTTATTTTATATAATTACCATAAAATAATTACCTAATATAATTCTTATTAACTAAAAATTCTATTCATTCACATTTAATGTTTATAATTTACTGACAATTCCTTTCTTTTTTTAAAACATTAATCATAATTAAATTTTTTATTCAATTCCTTTAATTTCTTCTGAACTTTTATTTCTTCTTAAACTTTTTCTCAAGCAACTGTTTTTGTACCAGAAGCCTCATTTACTGCCTTCTTCGAATATAAGTCAGTACTTTAAGTAAAGAAATTCATTAATCAATTTCTTTACACATATATATATATATATATTTGATTGAGCCGAAGACTTTGATTTAGTATATGATAACAGTGTCATCAATAAATTGGAGCTGTTGGTGGTTTGTCAGCCTATTTCATTGAATAGATGAAGACTATAATATCTAAAGGGTGGTTAAATTGTATGGGCCGATGTTGAATGTGAACCACACCTAAACGCCAAGTTTTTTTCCGAATTTTATTTGACATTTCTCTATTTCAGACTTACTCAATTTGAACCATGGAGAGATACACAATCCAACAACGTGTTAAAGTTATCCAGACTTATTATGAAAATGGGAGTTCAAATCAAAATGCATATCGTGCACTTCGTAATTTTTTTGGTCAATTTCATCGTCCAAATGTGCGTACAATCGCAAAAATCGTGGAAAAATTCGAGCAAACCGGGTCTGTAGAAGATGTGAGAACACCAGTGCATGCTCGTACAGCTCGTACTGCAGAAAATATTGCTGCTGTTCGCGATAGTGTGGCTGAAGAGCCGTCCACCTCAACTCGTCGTCGTTCCCAACAATTGCACCTCTCACGCTCGTCGTTGATGAACATTATGCATAAAGACTTGCATTTACACGCTTACAAGGTGCAATTGGCTCAAGAACTAAAGCCTCTTGACCATTCCAAACGTCGTGAATGGGCAGAATGGTGGCAAGAAATGGCAACAGTGGATGATCAATTTTCGAAGAAAATCATCTTCAGTGATGAGGCACATTTTCGCCTCAGTGGATTCGTCAATAAACAGAATTGCCGCATTTGGGCGAATGAGAATCCAAGAGTGATTGTCAAAAAACCAATGCACCCACAAAGAGTGACTGTTTGGTGCGGTTTATGGACTGGCGGCATCATCGGGCCGTATTTTTTCCAAAATGAGGCCGGTCAGGCAGTTACTGTGAATGGTGTTCGCTATCGTGAGGTGATAACGAACTTTTTATGGCCCGAATTGGAAGATATGGATGTGGACGATATGTGGTTTCAGCAGGACGGTGCCACTTGCCACACAGCTAACGAAACAATGGCTCTTTTGCGCAACAAATTCAATGGCCGTGTTAGCTCACGTAATGACGATGTCAATTGGCCGCCAAGATCATGTGATTTGACACCGTTGGACTTTTTTCTTTGGGGTTATTTGAAAGAAGAGGTGTATGTCGATAAGCCAGCAACAATTCAAGACCTAAAGGATCAGATAATTCGGCACATTAACGGCATAGAACCTCCATTATGCCTCAGCGTCATCGAAAATTTGGACCATCGGATGGAGGTGTGCCGCCGAGGTCGCGGCGCTCATTTGGCCGATATTTTGTTCCATACATAATTGAGTAATACCAATACATCATAATAAAATAAAATTACAATAATTTCCTAAATAGTTTGTGTTTTATTCAAAATCAACATCGGCCCTTGAAATTTAACCAACCTTTATTTAAGTTGTACAAACCTAGAGTTTATTGTAAATTGTTACTATCCTACAATTGAAGTAAGCTAAAATTTACTTACTAAAAATCTTGTTGAAAAAATTGCTAGACAAAACGATTTTTTTTTCTTAATAGGAAAATTACGTGTACCTTAATATTGGTTTATTTACCACTTGTAAGCAATTGCTGGCTTATATTGTAATATTCTACTGACGATTGGATTAATACTTTTAACTAAACAATATATGTATGAGCAAATCTGGACAACTCGTGTCTTTGAAGGACCTGGAAAATAAATTCTTGTATAAAAATACCGGAGCTTCTTTCCGTCAGTTGATCGTGCAACTAATGGCAATAATAATGTTAAGCTAAGCTTTGCTAAGATCGTGAGCAAATCGTTCTTTAATATTGTCAGTATCAAAACAAAATCGACAGGCTTTCCAATAATCCTTAAAAACTTATGTATGTTCTGAGTTTAGGGATGAATTTGCTGACTTCTTTGCCTCCACATACTCTCAAGCTCTGTATGATACAATTAATGTTTACTCTATTTAGAAGCGAAATATACATTCCTATGCTACATATACATATTTCCTATCAATCATATTAAATTGAGTTGCTGTAGCGGCACCTTCGTCCATCATATGCAACGCTTCCTTAAATTGTACAATAGTTGGCCTCTTCTGAACAAATCTGATATTGGCATTCATGGAGCTAAACGAAATGAGATACCAAATCTTTTTGAAAAATTCTTACTCAACACTCAGTCACTCAACAGGTTTTTGACTATTGTTACCACTTCAAAATGGCTTTCGGAAAGGATTTTATAGTATGGGCAATATTTGTCACTTGGGCTCTTGTAAAGGGCCACTACGCAGTCGTTATTTAAGCTGATTTCAGCAAGACAATTGTCATAGCTAATAACACGTTACAAATATGTTTGTTGTTATTGTAATTATGTTCAAATATCTAATGACAAAAGTTTATTTCCAAGTTTGCCTTTCTAATCAGTTAACTTCGAATTAGCTGCCAAGAAACACATCTTGTACTATTAGTCTTTGTTTTCATAATAAGAAATTTCATCCTATATAGAACATCTTATTATAAGATATCGCAAAGATAACAAGTTTAAAAATAGGGGCACAAATAATGAAGCTGATAGCCGAAACATTGTCCTAAGATTATTGCACCCAAACTTAAAAGTGAAGTGAGATTGAAACCGGAAAGCACTGCAACGCACAAACGTTAGAGAGAAACCTTTTATAAGCAAGCAAAACAGACGCAAGCGGATGGAGTTCGCCAAAGAACACCAAATCGCAACCATTCATTTTGGAATAATGTTATGTTTTCAGGTGAAAGGAAGTATAAAATTTATGGATCAGATGGACGCGAGGATTAAGCTCGCCGTTAACTTTTCGGCATACGCTTAATCCGAACAATACGAAAGGTGAAGTGAAACACGGTGGAGGGTCAATAATGGTTTGGGGATGTATGTCGGCAAATGGGGTACGAAATCTGGTGATAATAGAAAGTATAATCGATCGTTACTGTTATTTAGACATTGGCATTGAGGAGTCGTTTTTCTTTTAACAAGATCGTGATCCCAAAGTTTCTGCTCGTATTACAAGAAAGTGGCCACTCTATAATGTTGGGAAACAGTTAAAGACCCCTCCACACTCCCCGGGCGCTAATCCAAATGAACATATGTGAGAGCACCTAGAATGTCAAATTATATATGTAGATATATATAATATTATAGGGTGCACCTTATTTTTAAAAGTGAAAAAGTGCACCTTAACTCCTCCTAGAAATGTTCTCTGTAGCCAAAAAATACGTTGTTGAAAATTTCAGCCAGATTGGAATGGGAGAAGGCGTGCCGCTTCAGTCCACAAAATGGTAATATTATAAAAATAAATTTCAAAATACAAAATTACCACAGATGTTGTTTAAATCTAAGTTCGTGTTGAAATCTTAAATATTTTTGGAAAGATTATAATGAATCTATTCCTTCTGCATCTGAGTTCCATAACGAGTAGTTTGACAAAACACTGTTATTTTAAGTTATGTCATTTTTTCTCTAAACAGTACGATTTTGATAGTTTATATGATATTAATTAACTTTTAATGTAAAATAAGCACTTAATTTTAAGTATATAAGTCAGAATATTAAATAAAGTAACCACTCTTGGTAAATACATCGGACACGAAACACGTGTTGATTAACTGGCGCCCGAGCGAAAGTGGTAGTGTAAAAAAAAAAAAAAGTTTTAATCGTTAATTTCTTAAAAAGTACCGCCTGAAAAAAAGTATAAAAAAAGCGGGAAAAGGACAGAAAAACATTAAAAAATTAAAGCTACCAGGAAAAAGGATAAAAAATCCGTGGAAAATCCCGAGCAAAAAGTGGCAGTGTAAAAAAAAGGTTAGTTATTAATTTCTTAAAACAAAGTACCGTTTGAAAAAAAGTATAAAAAAACGGGAAAAGGACAGAAAAACATTAAAAATCTTAAATTACCAGAAAAAAGGATAAACATCCGTGAAAAGGTAGTTCTTATTGGAAAATTTTTTCAAAACAAAGTACCGTCTTAAAAAGTGTAAAAAAGCGGGAAAAGGACATACAATTTTTTTCACAAAGACAATTATTTACAAAAAGCTACCGGAAAAAAAGGAGAAACCCCGAGTGAAAGTTTAAGCAAGGAAGTATATGAAATCTACAAAAGATTAAAAGTTCTGAAGCCGAACGAACCGGGAAACCAGAGTCAAATTGAATCAGTAGTCGGTGGACAAGCGGTACCCTAGTAGAGGAGCGAAAAGGAAAAATACTATTGCCCCAGAACAAATGCTGATAATATTGTAAGTCATTAAAGTTAAGTTAAGCGAAAAAAATAAAATTTTTCTCTAGGAAATTTAGAATAAAAAAGTAATCAACTCAAGAATTGAAAATTATTTAGAATCGAAATTAGTTCACAGATCAATTATAAAAATATATTAAAATAATTAATTTCAAGGAAAAGATTTAAATTCGAATATTTCTAAAACACACAATACAAACACACAACAGAGATGGATCAATTGCAAAACGCTATCACTCAACTTACAGGTGCACTTAATGCCCAGATCGAGTTAACCAAAACTCTTGCTACTAGAATAGCTAGTTTAGAAGTGAATTCCCGAAACCCCCAACAACAGGAAGTTTCACTATCAGTTCCAAGATCTGAAGAGGATCTTAAAACAATAAGCAAACTCCCAGACAGTGTCAGGGACTTGCAGGTATTTGACGGTAATCCCGTCCAATACATATCATGGATCCACAGTGTGGAGTCCATTCTTAGGGACTATGAAATTGTCAAGACAAAACCTATTTACAGGGCAATATTCCAACATATCAGGTACAAGGTTAGGGGTGCTGCAGATGCAGCACTAATATCCTATAACATTTTCGATGAAAATTGGGAGAAAATTAAAAACTGTCTCTCATTACATTACGCGGACAAAAGAGACGTCCAAACACTAGAATACGAACTAAGTGTTATGAGACAGGGCTATAACACAGTAGACGAATATTACGCTAAAGTAAACCACCAACTTTTCCTAATAATAAATAAAATTAAAACAGATACTTATACAGGCGAAACAGTTGAAGTTCTAATATCCAGTTATCGAAATAGGGCCTTAGATATTTTTATCCGTGGGTTAAATGGAGACGTTTCTAGGATGCTCGCAATCCAGAAGCCAAAAACTCTACCTGAGGCATACACTTCATGCCTCGAATTTCAGAATTTAAATTTCAGAAATAATTCGATTCACCCTCGTTATCCCAACACAATATCTACCCCAATGAACCAAATGTACAGAACAATAAATTCAAACAGACCGCAATTACCACCAAGGAAACTCAGTGCAAACGAAAGGATACGTATTTTTAACATACCTGTACCAACACCAATAAAAACATACCCACACCAAGCCTCGCCACTACCTAGGCCAACTCAACCAAAACCACCCGTGCCAATGGAAGTTGACCCCACTTTAAAATCACATCGTGTGAACTACATGAACAGGGCAGAAAAATCACCCTTGTCCAACTCGGCATACTCGTCCAATGTCCCTAGGAAGCAACAGCGATTGTTCCACACCAACACAATGGCAGAGGCAGAGGAACCAGCAGGCTACGATGAAAGCAACTACGAACAGTATGAAGACAACACTGAAGACAAAGAACTACAAGAACACGAAGGAAACGAGCTAAATTTTATGGCAGAAGCCTCTCTAGCCTTCCATACCTAGAGCTTACTTCTAAGGAAGGACAAATTTTAGAATTCTTAATAGATACTGGTGCAAATAAAAATTTAGTCTCGGAAAAAATTGCATACAATTCTAACCCCGTAGAGTCTAGATTTAAAATACAATCAGCAACAGGCCAAGCTATAATTACTCATAAAGTTGTCGGTAAATTTTTTAAGAGTCTTGGCATAAATAAGGATATCACATTTTTTGTCCTACCAGGCCTTCAATCATTTGACGGAATTATAGGTGATGATTCCCTTAAGCAACTGGAGGCAATAATTGACAGGAAAAATAATACACTTAGATTAGGCAATGGCACGACTATTCCACTTAAATCCAGAGAATCACTACAAGTAAACCATTCCCAAACTATACTCCATAGCGATGACTGTATTCAAGCACTCATAAACGAGTACAAGGAACTATTTGGTCCAGTTTCCAATAGCGGTACTATCGAAACTAATGTACATGCAGAAATCAGGACTTCGACAGCAGAACCTATTTATACAAAGTCATACCCTTACCCAAACCATCTCAGAGGGGAAGTAGAAAACCAGATAAACCAAATGCTTAACGATGGTATAATAAGACGTTCGAGGAGCCCATACAACTCGCCGCTCTGGGTAGTTGCCAAAAAACCGAAGCCTAATGGGGAAAAACAATATAGGGTCGTAATAGACTTTAAACGACTTAACGCCGTCACGATATCTGACACTTACCTTATCCCGGACATTAACAATACACTTTCTAATTTGGGTCAGAGTAAATACTTTACAACTCTCGATTTAACCTCTGGATTCCACCAAATTAGGATGAAAGAGTGCGATATTGAAAAAACCGCGTTCTCCACTAATAATGGGAAATTTGAGTTTTTACGATTACCTTTTGGACTCAAGAACGCACCGTCAATATTCCAGCGCATGATGAATGACGTCCTTTTGCCATTACTTGGAAAGGCATGCTATGTCTATATCGACGATATCATTGTGTTCGGAAAAAATAAAGAAGATCATATCGAAAACTTACGCAAAGTTCTCCTTCTATTGAAAAAAGCTAACCTAAAAGTAAATTTTGAAAAATCTAAGTTTCTAAAAAAAAATGTAGAGTTTCTAGGACATACAGTATCCCAGGAAGGCATTAGACCAGATCCTGGTAAAGTAGCCGCAATGCAACAAATTCCGATTCCAAAGAATTTAAAGGAACTCAAAAGTTTCCTCGGTTTAGCATCGTACTATCGAAGATTTATTAAAGACTACGCAGCCGTAGCCAAACCACTTACGAACCTCACTAGAGGCCCTAATGCACAAATCAAGGCGAATAGATCAAAAACTATCGCCATACATCTGGATGAAAAAGCAGTTAAGTCTTTTAGAGACCTAAAAGAACTATTAACGTCATCAGAGATTCTAGCTTTTCCAGATTTCGAAAAACCATTTATTCTAACGACAGATGCATCTAACTTTGCGCTAGGAGCTGTTCTGTCACAAGGAGAAATCGGTAAAGACCGTCCAATTGTGTACCTATCTAGATCTCTTAATAAAACAGAGGAAAATTACTCCACTATAGAAAAAGAAATGCTTTCTATAGTATGGTCACTTGATAAGCTCCGCAATTATTTATATGGTGCTAGGGAGATTAAAATTTTTACAGATCACCAACCATTGACATTCGCATTAAGCAACGCGAACAATAATGCTAAGCTGAAACGCTGGAAGTCCAGAATAGAGGAATACAACTACAAATTAATTTATAAACCTGGCAAAACCAACACCGTCGCTGACGCACTTTCACGAATACCGACTAACGTTAACGTACTAACCATATCAGACTGTTCTCAACATAGTGCCGAAGAAGACAGTACAGACCTAATACACCATTGCGAAGCCCCAATAAACGTTTTCAGAAACTAAATAATATTTTCAACAGATTTAAAATCCAATTACCTTGAAGAACCCCATCAAAATTTTCAGCGACATTATGTAAAAACAAGCAGACTAAATGAGAATACCCTTGTAAAAATATTAAAGGATAAACTAAACCCTAACGTAATCAACGGAATAAAAATACCGGAGGGTAAAATCGCGCTACTACAACAGGTCTTTAGGAAATATTTTTCAAAATTTAAAATACGAATTACACAAAAATTAGTTGAAGACGTAATGGATAAGGAAAGTCAATTTTTGATTATTAAAAACGAACATAAGAGAGCTCACAGGAATGCAAGGGAAAATAAGGAACAAATCTTGGAAAAATATTACTTCCCAAATATGACAAAATTCATTAAGGATATTACCGGAACATGTGAAGTATGCAACAGAAACAAATATGATAAACACCCACCTAAACCAGAATTACAACCTACCCCAATTCCATCTTATCCAACCGAAATTCTTCACATTGATATAATGGAGATAAAAAATGATAAATTCATAACGTGTGTTGATAAATTTTCAAAATTTGGGAAATTCTTCCACATTAAGAATAAATCGGTCTTGCACATACGAGACAAAATGATTAAATTGCTTCATTTCTTCTCTACCCCAAAAGTTATTGTAATGGATAACGAAGGCAGTTTTATTAGCCCAATCGTTCTAAATTATATAGAAGGTTTAGGAATTAAGACTTACTTCGCGCCACCTCAAAAAAGCGAGGTAAACGGTACAATTGAGAGGGTACACTCCACAGTAGTTGAAATGTTAAGATGCCTTAGGGAAGAGTATCCAGAGTACTCGCTTAACGAGTTAATAAATATAACAGTCGACAGGTATAACAATACAATTCATTCCGTAACAAAAAAGAAACCTGCTGACATATTTTTTGGACGAACCGAAAGAGTTAACTACCAAAAACTGACAGACTTTAGGGAAATAGTTAACAAAGACCTACGAAACGAAATAGCCAGAAACCAAAAAATTCAACTATACAGACAGAATGCAAAACGCAAAAAACCAAAAAAATACGAACCAGAGGACACAGTATTTAAGAGAAACAAACAAATAAAGGGAAAGGACAAACCTTTATACACCAAACAGACTATTGCAAAAGACAATAATGTAACGGTGACTACAGGCGATAATAAAAAAATTCATAAGTCACATCTAAAAAGTTAAAATAAATAAAAAAATGGGAAATTTTTTTTTTTTAGTTTCTTCTCTTTCCCCTCATTTCAGACTTTTGTTACACATGACAAATGCTTCACTGGACATATACAAGTACAATAGCCCTATAGTAACCTTTAAACAGGGCATGGGCAAAATTAGCAATGGAAATTATAAAATCATACATACAATAGATTTAGAACAATATGAACAAGCAACAGATAAAGTAAGAATGTTTATACGCGATCAGACAAATCATATCGGAGCACTAAAACCACAAATACAACATCAACTTGACAAAATAGACGATATGCTACACCAGCTTCATATCCGTAATCCACGAACGAAAAAGTCTATAGACTGGATCGGGTCCGCCTGGAAGTGGATAGCTGGAAATCCGGACGCTACTGACTGGGATCACATACTAAGCAGGGCAAACAAACTGGAGGACAATAACAATAAACAATACAGAATTAACGAATTCCTAATAAACACGACTAGCAACATACTAGAAGAATACAACCAAATTATTACGGAAAAGAACGCTAATAACATTGCACAAGTACTTTTTAATAAATTAGGGTTAATAAAAGACGAAATAACACAACTTGTAATGGCATGTCAGCTAGCAAAAAGATGTATAGTTCATTCTCAAATTCTGAATAAAGGAGACATAGAAAACATAATTGCCCAAACTGAGACACTACCATACAAAAATGAACTTCAAGCACTTCAATATGCAGAACCTTCAGTGGTGATAAAAGGCTGCCTTCTTCTATACATTATCTCCTTACCACAGACAGATCAAACCACATTCAACAACGTCATTGTACGTTCAACGATAACGGACAACAAAAGAATATACGTTAAGTTTACAAATTTATTTATATCACAAACAGGGAACTATGGAGTCAAATGTAAGTGTATTGACATCGAAGATGTCACAATTTGTAAATCTAATTGCTTAGAAAAACTAAACTCAGACCACTGCATTACTAGTATCCTTGCCGCTAGAAAGACAGCTTGCGAGTACCAGATATACAAGCAAGCAGTAATTGAGGAGATATCCCCGGGTACCGTTTTCTTGACAAATTATCAGGGAAACATTACACACACTAACGCCACCAAATACCTTAATGGCACCTTTATAGTAAATTTTTTTAACGAAACAATCATTATAAATAACACTACCTACTCAAATTGGCAAACGACTTCAGTGCAAGCGATGCCACCAATATTTCAGAGTGACTTATCGGAAAAAAATATTAAGCTAGACCTACAATACCTTCATCACACTCACCTTCAAAATATCGAAAACATAGATAACCTCTCTCATAAAGGACTAATCTCAGTCGGCTCTAATTTCACACTACTCCTTTGTGTTTTTCTCATAATAATATTTACTCAATTACGCCATAAATGTAGGAATGAGCATCAGACGTTAAAAATTCCTCCAATGACAAACTTCCCTGAAATAAGAATTAATTACCCATGAAATGTATATCATCGGGACGATGATGCTTAAGAAGGGGGGAGTTAACACAACACTAAGAGCACTCATACATCTAAAGTAAAATATATTATTATTTCACAATAATAAGCAGAAGAATAAAAAACCAAATTGTAATACCTTTTATAACTAAGAAGTTCATTCACCTAAAATAAAATATATTATTATTTCACAGTAATAAGCAAAGGAATAAAAAACCAAATTGTAATACTAAACGAAAGAATAGGAAGTAAATTATAATTAGTGCTAAGTAAACGAATATGGTAATATTATTATTTCACAAAGAATAAAAAACCAAATTGTACTACTTTTTATTTAGTGCTAAATAAGCAAAAGAAAAAACTTACAATATTTTTTATAATTTTATTAACTTTTAATGTAAAATAAGCAATTAATTTTAAGTATATAAGTCAGAATATTAAATAAAGTAACCACTCTTAGTAAATACAACGGACACGAAACACGTGTTGATTAACTTACATATGTCTTGAACGCCAGATTTAGAATTATTTTTATCTACCTTACTCTAGTCATCACTGAATCTTTGAAATATTTAGACAGTGGGACCAGAAGATGTTGACATTTTTGCTTCAAATACGCTCCGCAAAATTATTTCAAATGTGTGATGACGACATGGGTAATACAGAAGATCTTTGTTGAGTGTGTGGCATTTATTACTAAATCATTTACGTCATGGTGGAAAGCTTAAGCAGTTGCCATTAGAACTCGAACGGCATCGCGATCACTTACTTTATACTTACCTACAACTGATACTAGCTTTGGTGTTATCAAATTTTGTCGACCTCTTTTTTTTCTTGAAGTACTGGTCTGGAATTTTTTCAATATCGTAATTGTCAATAGCCTCTTCGTCACTTGACTGGGATTCAAAGTTGTCATGTTCGCCTACAAAATTCTTTAAGAAATATGGGAACACATAATGTACTTTTACAAAAATAAAATAGTTTTACAAAAATATAGAATTATCATTTTTAAAATATAAATTAATACAAAGTACACTTTAACTTTAATAACTTTAATCTCGCAATACGTCCGTACATATGTTTGTCTTGAAAACGTTGTTTATTCCTCTCTCGAATCGATTTGGCTTTTGTCTTTGTCTTTTTTGCCAATTTGCAGTCACTATCTATCATTGCTCCAGGCAAATCTTATCTTCTGATCATATCCAATGCATTAGAATGAGCAACGTCAAACAAATCGTAAAATTTATCAACAAAATCCTTCTCTCGTTTCTCCTGTAATGTTTGGCGTTTCGAGCTTTTCTGTAAATTTCTCCATTCTAAATATAAACTTTCTACACATGTATCAGTAGATCTTATTGGGATTCGTGCTTTGTTCCATAAAACTTCTACTTCTTTTACTTGCACGAAGTTCTAGCTTTACCTTCCTTATGTTTATTTTTTTATTCGACTATCCAAAAGGATAATTTAAGTCGTGCAGTCGGTAGGATCTAGTCCCAAAGGATTAGACAAGTGAACTTAACTGTGAAAACAATTTAATCCTGAAGGATTAAAATTGAAAAAAAAGTTTAAAATCCCAAAGGAAATTAAACTTTTTTTCCAAAGAAAAACTGAATTTAAATAAAACAGGCTATAAGACTATATCCTGTGAAAAGTGAAGTTAAATTTAATAATTAAAAAAAAGCACTTACAAAACTTATAAACATTTTTATTCAGTAAAACGGTGAAAGCAAATATGTATAACACACCACAAAAATAAAACAAACAAAAATTTTCATCATCAACAAACGCAAAATGAAAGTTAACAACGCAACAGGTAATTTAACAAACGCCAATGAATCAGCAATCGCTTTGTCGGAAATCCTTATAGAAGCAGAAGAAGAAGAAGAATCAAGGATCAGAGAATATACTGACAATAGAGACTATGCCCTATCATCATTCATAAGGGAAGTTGAACTATTCATCCCGATTTTTAAAGGCACCAACCTGGAAGAATACGTTTTTCAGCGATGCATAGTGAACAAAATGCAAGGAGCAGCTCTAAACGTCATACGCACATTAGGCACCAATCCAAGCTGGAAGCAGATCAAAGACGAGCTCATTGCAAACTTCGGAGTAAGAGAAACATACCATCAACTATACCATAAAGC
The DNA here is from genome assembly GCA_932526305.1 of Epicampocera succincta. Lineage (NCBI taxonomy): Eukaryota > Metazoa > Arthropoda > Insecta > Diptera > Tachinidae > Epicampocera > Epicampocera succincta. The sequence goes on from OW052035.1 coordinate 21,207,266, forward strand.
ATTATCTTTAAAAAATTATAACGTAAGTGAATATTACTTTAATCTAAGCAATATTCTAAATAAATTAAATGAGAAATATGAACAAGATAAGGATAAGCCTAGTAAATTTAATCCAAAGATAAATGAATCTATGATTTTAAAAACATTCCTAAATAACATTTCGCCTTATAAGGCAATATCTGCAATATTAGATCAGCATATCATACCTTAGAGAAAACTGGAATATTAAGGCAAAATACGAATAATAGACGCTTGGAATACAGAGATTCTAACAACGTAGGACATTATAGACATATAAATAGTTTCGATAAGTTCAGGCAGCCAAATAATTATAACAATATAATATATAACAGACATCAGGACAAGTGCAAAACCCCTCTAGACAATAGCCATACAGAGCCAATGGAAATCGACCATATTAATGAAGAAAATTTTCAGCCACCGGCCCAAAAACAAACATACCATTAGTGAACTTAAGATGTTTAATAAATACTGGATCATCGACCACATTACTAAACAAAGACTTACTTCCGGAATACAGATCCTTACATTTCAGAACGTTAAACGGACAGATGAAAATAAACTTTGAAATTATTACTGAAGTTCCACAGGAATTCAATGACAATAACCTTATGCGTTTAAAATTACCAAATTTTAAAAATAAACCATTTGAAAAAATATTTTAAGTTTAAATGCTGATATAAACATTGGTGAAGAATACATTTTGGTAAATAACAATAAAATAACATTTTGCAACACTTGCCCATACGAATACGAAAGTATTCATATATTAGAATATTCAAAAGTTAATGAAGTAACGATTAAGCTCTCAAGAGACGACATGAACAAGGAAGAAAGTACAATATTAAATAAACTACTCGATGCAAATAAAGATACATATATTTTTCCAAGAAGGTATGACACTAAAGCACACCCATGAAGTTCAACATGAAATAACTACAAAAACAAATAATCTTGTATATTCTAAAATATACAGATAGCCCCAAATTCATGAGGAGGAAATTAATAGACAGATGAAGGAAATGCTTCAGCAAAATATTATTACAGAAAGTAGCTCCCCTTACAACTCACCAATCTAGATAGTTCCGAAAAAAACGGACTATTCAGGAAAGAAAAAGTGGCGCATAGTTATCGACTACCGCAAACTAAACGAAATAACTGTGGATGATAAATTCCCGATGCCCAATATCGAAAGTATATTAGACAAACTTGGGAAGTCACAGTATTTCACTACCCTGGAATTAGCCAAGGGCTTCCATCAGATAGAAATAAAAAAAGAAGATAGGAAAAAGACGGAATTTTCAACCCCACTAAGTCATTACGACTTTATTCGTATGCCTTTAGGACTAAAAAATGCGCCTTCAACCTTCCAACGCTTAATGAATTCTGTCTTAAGGAATCTAATAAATAAAATATGCGTTGTGTATCTGGATGACATTCTCATCTTTAGCACAAGCCTAGAAGAACATAAAATAAACATTCAAATGGTGTTTGATAGACTGAGGGAACACAATCTCAATTCAGGTAGATAAATGTAAGTTCTTTGCGAAGGAAACAGAATATCTAGGTCATATCTCAACCACAGAAGGAGTAAAACCAAACCCTTCTAAAGTGGAAAGCATACAAAAACTAAAACTGCCCGAAACACAAAAACAAATAAAATCCTTTCTCGGAGCTACAGGGTATTACAGAAAGTTTATCCGAGACTATGCAAAGATAGCACAAGGAATGACCAAATATCTAAAGAAGAATACAAAAGTTAATACAAATGATCCGCATTTTACAAATTAAAACGGTTATTAATTAATCCACCCATACTTAAATATCCGGACTTTTCTAAAAAATGTAAACTAGTAACTGATGCCAGTGATGACGCAATTGAAGCAGTGATTATGCAGTATGATCACCCTATCAGCTATGCTAGTAGGACCCTAAACAAGCACGAAAGAAAATACGCAGCTGTCAAAAAAGAGCTCTTAGCAATCGTCTGGGCCACCAAATATTACAGACTATATATTCATGGAAGACCGTTTGAACTTTTAACTGATCACCAACCCTTAGTATGGCTGCGCACCAAACATAGAGGAAAAGATATCAGCCCCAGACTACAAAGATGGTTAATAGAATTGGGTGAATACAATTTGAATATAAATCACATTAAAGGTAAAGAGAATAGAATTGCTGACTTCTTGAGCAGACTTAACTCTGATACTGGGGAAATCCGTACGATTGACAACGATCGATGCAGCGACGATACAAGAGGAACAAAATGATCATTTCCCAATCCTGGATACTAACGTAAATAGGTTTATGACTGAATACAAAAGAAAGGAAATAGGAATACAAAAGAAAGGAAATAGTAATACAAAAGAATGGAAATAGGAACTGTTTACGGAAAAAGAAAATTTTTGTCAGTAAGCACGATATCGAATCTAATTTTATACTGACATATTCAAAAAAGGGCAATGTAGGAATTTATTCAGAACTCAGCGATGAAATCTATAATCAAGTACAGCTGAAGCTGATTGAACTCTTCGATAATATGTAGTATAAAGATCTATAGATGTGGTCACCATGCAAAAGATATGGGCAATGAAGTCGAAACTTATAAGCAAATTGCAAAGTACCACAAGATTGAAACTGGACACGGTGGTATCACAGAAAAGTATGAGGGATTGAAGAAGAAGATATATTTCAAAAACCTCAAAACTTTAGTTCACAAATATATTAACAATTGTGACACTTGTAATAAATCAAAATACGACCGAAATCCCATAAAACCAAAATTTCATATCACAGAAACCCCGTCAGAGGTAAATCAGATCATACATATAGATGTCTATAACATTAAAAAACATAGTTTTATGACGTTTATAGATAAGTTTTCCAAACATGCTGTATCAATTTACCTAGAAGACAGAAATAGTACTACCTTAGTAGAAAAACTTAGGCAATTTTTATCCACTAGAACCAAATCTGACCAAATAATTACGGACAATGAATTCAATTCATCAAATGTCAAAGAATTCTTACGACAAGAAGAGATTACAGTGCATTTTACCAACCCCAATAACCACACTGGAAATGCAGACGTTGAAAGGCTTCATAGTACAATATCAGAAAAATTTAGGGCACTTGAGTCGGAAAATTCAGATCTTTCAACACAGGAAGGAATTTTTAAATGTGTTGAATGGTACAACAAATCTATACATTTACTTTTTAAGGAAAAACCTATAGACATTGTAACAGGGAGAGCAGACAAGAATAAAATAGAGCAAAGAATAAGACAAGCGAAAGAACGCATAATTAAAAAAAGAAATGAAAACAGAGAAGAGTATGTTAGAACAGACGAAGAAGGCTACGTTAAAAATGATACAACTTTAAGACACAAATATGAACCAAGATATCGTAAATTGAAATTAGAAGATGTACATCCAGCAAATATTAAACGAAAAAATAAATTTGCAGATAAAATGGATATCAATTGCTATAATGACAATAATAATAACACCAACGACGATAGCATCCCTGACAATCCAACCAATTAATAATTCTGATGGATTTATGGATTTGCCGAAATCAAATTAGATGAAATAAAAATAATCTTAAACCATAATAAAATCATTCATATAATTGATATACAAAGAAATCACAGAAGTAATTAACAATTTAGAAAAAGAAATAGGGCAATTTCGATCTGTTACAAACAAAATACTTCTCGAACACGAATTAGAAAAACTCAAAGTAAAGGCACAAACTTTACACAATAACAAACGTAAAAGAGGTTTATTTAGTGCAATCGGCTCAAGATTAAAATGGATCGCAGGAACAATGAGTGATGAAGACCGAATAGACATTGAAGAACACTTAATATTGATAGATCAAAATAATCACAAAGCAATAGATCATCTCAATAAAAATATACATAAGTATACATAAACGACTATTTCAATCAAACATTTAACGAACTTAAGGCGACAATGGACACAGACAGAAAAAATACACCAAACCAGTTCAACATGATAAAGAAAACCGACCACAAAATACTTGACGAGTTAAACTACTTAGACATTTTACTCAAATTAAAATTTTTATAGGACAATTTAGAACACACCCAAAATAATATAGTTTCCGCTAAATTCAATGCAATGGCTAGCAATATCCTAACAGACAAGGAAATTAACGATTTTAAGATTGATTTTTATGAACTCCAGTATATGCAACTAGGAGCCGAAAAATACAGAGACGACCATATAATATTTGTAATAAAATTCCCAAAAGACACAGTTACTGCGAAAAGATCACTTATTACACCCACTACAGACACAAATCTTACACAATTAAATTTTGAACCACAAGAAATTATTCATTAAAATGGAGAAGCTTTAGAATATAAACAAAACCATAATTTTAGTGGGCTGAAAAAATCTAACTTATGTATTTATAAAAATAATAGCAAGAAAATAAGAAATTTCAAAAAAGACATAATAGAAATAGAACCAGGCTTAATCCTTCTAAAAAACTCAAATGGAAGTATCGTCAGTAGCAGTTGTGATGAAAGAAATCTTTCCATAACAAATAACTATTTATTTACATTTCATGATTGCAAAATAATAATTGATAATGAAACTTTTGTTAATTCAGAAAAAACATACAGAGATAATTTTGTTATGCCATCAAAAAATCAAATTGAATTTGCTACTATGGAACCCCCTTTTGACGAAATACTTTTAAGCGAAATTGAAAATGTAAAAGAAATTAAAGCATTGCAATATCATAAAAAATATAGTAATCAGTCAATTACAACAATATTTATAATGATAATTTTATTAATAATACTACTAATCAGAGTCATAGTAAAATTACAAAAAAGATTAAACAGAAAATTCAGGAGAATTTTTATACAAAGGCGGAAGGAGTTACGTCAGAGACACCTCCGACTTCACCAAACATAAATGTATGTAGATTGCCAATTGCACAACTTCCTATTGGGCAATTGACACTCTTTTGCAAACTTAATATTTTAAATGTAAGAATTTTCCATTAATGCAAATTCAACACTTTCGCAATAAGTGCTAAAACAAGACTTTTGCAAAAAGCCAATAAGCTGTTAACTAATAAAAACAACCAAATTGTTTATGAATAAAAAATAATAAAATAAGATAGAATAAGCACTTTTAACTTTTAACTGCAGACGGTATAGTTTTAATTTTTTGTGAAGGTAAAAAATTATTTTATTCATTGTTTTTTTAATTTTTGTGTATTTCATTACTTTACTGGTATTTTTTAACATCGGAATGAATCGGGAGCAAAGTAGATTACTTTGGAGAAAGAAATTTCGAGTTCTGAATATGACTTTATTGAGGCGGAAGAAGAAACCGAGCAGGACGATAAGGAAGAAGAATGCGACGAGTAGTTGGATAAAGCGGAACATCGTCAAAGCTCCAGAGGAAAAACTGAACACACTAGATGGAATCTACCTTCTTCAAATCATGTAAGACGACTATCTCAAAGTATTGTCCCTCAATTTCCAGGACCTGGAAAAGATATGCTGCGCGATATGTTCTGATTTGTATTTAAGGCTGATTATTAAATTAAACTGAGATATACATACATATATAGTACAAGAAGTATTTTTAAGTTTGTAAAAGTTATTTGTGTTTTGAAGAAAAGGAAATGTTTTTGTTTTGTTTTTAAAGTATCTAAGAAAAACTAACAATTTTTATTGCCTTTTTGTTAAAAATGATAATCAATAAAATTGTTTTATTTGAAAAAACTATGAAACAAGAGATCAAACCTTCGGTCTGTGAGTGCGCGGTTATAGGTGTTACAAAAGGTAGCGCGGGTACAGGAAGGTTAAATATGTTAAGGATATAAGTTTTGTTCTCGTTGCTCAAGTTCTTTATGCACTACGTATAATTGAATTTATGTAAATATCGCCAATAGAGTTCTTGTAGTGTAGTAAAGTATGGCAACCTTGTATGTCATCACATGTTTTATATGAATATGTCTTTTTCCATACCTCTTTTACCGTACGTGAGAGCACTTTTTTGCAAAGCCTTTAGTTTTTGTTCATGAAGTTACTTTTCAAAACAATATGAATTTTTAGCGATAACTGCGAATCTTATTTAACGATTTTAGTTATTACTTATTATTATGATATATGGGTACCCTGACCATAGTTTTCAGCGAAAAAAAGGACATTCAAAATGAAATAAAAAATTCTAATAATAGTTACCAGCAAAAGTAGTAATGTATTTTTTAACGTTTATACAAGAAATAGAACATAGCAATAGAAGTTCACACGGATTTAAAACAAAATATTGGATAATGAGAAATAAATAAAAACAATTCACTGGTATATTTCTGCGGAATGTATTTATTTTTTTGATATATCGCTGTTTGATAAAAACAATTTAAATTCTGCGCAGTCCATTTGAAAATTGCACTTTGTTATTAAAAGTGATTGTAAACTTTTAGTTGGGACTTTTCCGATGGCCAATTGAAAATATTCTTATAATTATACAAATTATAATTTTGAAAAATGAAGAAAAAAAATGAAAGATAAAAAAGGACATTTCATTTTATCAATTAAATAAAGGACGATTTTTTTTAATTTTAAAGGAAATCGTGCCAAAAAACAGGGGATGGGCCACTCCATTCAGGGTAAAGTTGTTGATTGCTCTTAACCTGGCGAGAAGCCAGCAGCGATCCCTGAAAATGGACTAGCCAAGCTGACATACTGCCTCCTCGTGGCGCCCCTGGATAGCCACTACAGCACCCGCTTAAAGGTGAGCCAAAGTGTGCAGCGAATCCCCTCTGTCCAGGGGTCTAAACCAGGACCCGGTCCTCTAGGTATCGGGGGTTGGGCGTGGGGGTAACTTCCCTACCGTGTAAAAACACATTAGTTTTGATACAACCACAAGAAGAAAATATAAATATGGATGACCCTATTGCTGACGACCATGGACAACGAAATAAGGATAACGATTTTCGGTTCTGCAGGTGGAATATCAGTTCCCTGAACAGACCACGTCCAGCCGATGAACTTGCGGAGGCCCTGGAAGCCTATAAGGCTGACATCACCGCCATCCGGGCAAAAAGAAAGTGAGAAACTGCGACATTTACTACGGTGATTGCTACAAAGAGCGACGACAGCGCTTGTTTGGATGCGGGTTTGTTGTTCGAGGCAGACTTAGGCAAAGAGTCTTAAGCTTTAAATACGTGAGCGAACGCCTCATTACAATCCGCATCAAGGCTAGGCTCGGCAACATTAGCCTAATCTGCGCCCACGCCCCTACGGAGGATAAATATGACGACAGCAAGGATGACTTTTATAATCTCCTAGAAAGAATATATGATCAATGCCCCAACTACGACACCAAGATCGTCCTAGGAGATTTCAACGCAAAGCTAAGCAAGGAAGACATCTTCGCTAGAGTCATCGGAAAACACAGCCTGCATGACGACACATCCGATAACGGATTAAGGCTGCTAGACTTTGTGAGGGGACGAAACCTCACTGTAGCAAGCACGCGATTCCCTCACCTCAACATTCACAAAGGGACCTGGCGTTCCCCTGATCAATCAACCGTCAACCAAATTGATCACGTTGCGATCGACGGCAGACACTCCTCCAGTATTCTTGATGGCCAACATTGACTCTGATCACTTCCTTGTTGTAGCCAAGGTAAGATCACGGATATCAGTAGCACAATGGAGTAGAGCACGTCCACTACAGTTTGACGTCGCAAAGCTACAATCGCAATCGACCGCTGGGTAATTTGCCGATATAGTCTCCCTTAAGTTCTCAGAAAGTCCAACCCTGCCAGGCGAAACAACCGATGAGGGCAAAACGATGTATATGCTGTCATCAAAAAAGGACGCGCAACACCGACGACTGGGCCAGAACATCACCATAGGCAGCTATAACTTCGCGGTAGTGAAAGACTTCGTCTACCTTGGCTCCCAAGTCAACAATATAAACAACATCAGTACCGAGATCAAACGCAGAATAACTCTTGCCAATCGCTGTTTCTTTGGGCTCAAGAGGCAATTGAGTAGTAAGGCCCTTTCTCGAAAAACCAAGCTGACATTATATACCACTTTGATAATCCCTGCACTTCTCTATGGCGCGGAAGCATGGACGGTGTCGAAGGCGGATGAGGAAGTCCTTGGTATTTTCGAGAGAAAAGTTCTGCGTTCAATCTTCGGCCCTGTTTGCGTTGATAATTTCTGGAGAAGAAGATTCAATCATGAACTGTACGGGTTGTACAGCGCATGGAGAATACTGCTCCGACTCGTAGAATCTTCGATTCCGAACCCGTGCCACAACGCATTAGAGGACTCCCACGGAACCGTTGGCGCACACAAGTAGAGAGGGACCAACTTGGTGTGCAAAATTGGAGAACGCTGGCTAAAGATCGTGCCAGCTGGAAAAGTTTGTTGGTTGAGGCCCAGGTTCACCCCTGACTGTAGCACCAAAAGAAAAAGTGTCAAAAAACGACTGTCCTCTTAAATAAAGGACGGATGGTCACTGTATATACAGGCCATTCCAAGGCGAATTCAATATTAGGTGAATTTGACAGGACAGGTGACATTTTTTGCTTTCCCGCGTTTTTCCCAACATTAATGTCAAAATTGTTTTTGTTTTGTTTACAAACGCGCTGTCGGCATTTTTAGAAAAAATTACTTATTGCTGGATGTGCAATTTTAATTCTAAAAAAAAATTAAAGCTTTAAAAAATATATACACAAACATAATTTAAAAAATAAGCTTGTGTTTTTGCGCAAATTTTGTATTAACGAAATTACCTCCGCTGGTGGAGGTACGTTGTTTAAGCTACCACAAGATGGTGGTAGAAGGAGCAGGTGGAGCCAAATTTGTGGTACGGATTTAAAAGCAACATCGCATTTATGTTGCGACCACTTTGATAAAGGGTTTGTGGTAACTGCGGGCAAAAGTGTTGCTTTTGCCAGCCAAGGAGTCCAAAGTTACAACGCAAGCATCAGCCACTATTAAAACTAACGGGTAAGTAATATGACTGGTGTAATTTTCTACTAATTCTTTAAAATTAAACAAATTTTTATTATTTAGATCGAACCGCGTGGAAGGGAGTGATGTTCAAAGTTTCTTCAAAAGCAAGAACGAAATTGTTTACCTGGGAAGAAGTTTCCGTTACAGCAACAGCAGCTGTACCGTTTCAACAATCACTAAATGAACAGAACACTCAAACTGAGTAAGTATTTAATCCAAAGTATAAGTTTGTTCTAAATTTTATGAATACATACATACATACATACTATGTATATAAGTATGCACATATCATGTTTCAGTACGCCAATTTTTGATCTGAAAGTTTAACGAAAGCAAACGCGAGCTAGAGTCCGAAATTAAAGACTTAAAACTAAAACTCGAACAAGCCAATATTGCAATTGGGCAACTGAATTCTATCTTTACTGAACGCCAATTGATTAAAATGAGTGCTACAAGGAAAATTATGTGGAAGTAGCCAGACATACCAAGCGCGATATGTTTACATGTTTACTCACAAATGCACGCTTACTCGTTGGTGAGCGAAAATTTCGATAGAAGGCAATTTGAGAGAAGCACTCAAACATATGAAGCCCTCGACAAATATGAAAACTGATGACAAGATTTGCGTGCTTGCTTTCGATAGAGTAAAGGTAGCAGAAACCTTTGATTATGACCCACGAACCGAACGAGTCAAAAAACCAGCAAACTTTGTGCAGGTTGTTATGGCTACAGGACTTAGGAGTTCTTGGAAACAGCCCGTGTTCTACGATTTTGATTGTAATCTGTCGGTACAGATTTTGTACATGTTGGCACATTAGCCAACACACACCCTACACAGCATTAAGGGCGAAAGGATTTCCTTCTATTGTCAAAGTAAATATTTTTCGTGTTCCTTTAATCATAAAGTTTCATGTTAAGACTTGCTTAATAATTTTAGTTTAATATTTATTTTAACACTTGAAGATAAGAAATAATAGTTTAATTATAAACACTACACAGACAGCATTAAGGGCGAAAGCGGAAACCAACACCGACCAAAATACTTCAACTATCCTGGAAAGGTAAATATAACTTTTTCCTTGTTTTTATTTTTAGTATATTAAATTTGCCGTATTGATCACAAGATATGATTCTAAATAATATGACGAAATTAATGTCATCTCCGGCAATACCCCACAAAAACAATGTAGAAGTTTTTAAAAAGTGCATTGTAATGACAAACAACGGATTGATTATGCTGCGTAGCTACAGACATATGTACGTAGTAAAGTACAACATCACATATTTGGTAACGAATACGTTGAACCAGGATGTTCTGGAGCATTTTTTTGGCGCCATTAGAAGCAAAGGTGCCTTAAATGGCCATCCGTCACCAAGGGATTTTAAAATTCGTCTCCGTTTTTGAGCCAGTTACCTGAAGTTGGTTATAGCGATACCGGAGAAACGAATTTTCAAGACATTGATATTCTTGAAGAAGATGCCTTGGAGTATAGATGTATCAGGCTACATAATAAAGAAATTTAAGCTTGAAGAATACGAATGTCACGACGATTTCTTGGGTTGACCAAATCTCAAAATTTGGACTAAAGCAAAGTTTTCTTGCAGATATTAAATACCTCGAGGAAATATTTGAGAAGCTCAACGGGCAAAATATATCTTACAATTGCAGAAAAATGTAAAAATTCAAATTTGAAATCTTTTTTAGTCATGTACATATATACATCTTTTTTGGAAATCTAGCACTCATAGAGAGCGGTTGTGTTTTTTGTGTCAATAATAAAATTTTCTAAAATTAAAATATTTTTCAAATTACAAAAAAAAAAAAAAACAAAAAACACCAAAATAAGCAAAATAACAATAAAGAGATTAGTGCAGTCTTTTAAGAATTATCAATACGACAAAGACAATTGTGTGCTAATAAAGCAAACTTACTTCCTCAACTTTAAAAATAAGAATGATTACTGAAATGGTAAATCGTAGCAGTGGCGAAACTATAGGTCAATGTAATGATCAGAGTAGTGATACTGAATTGTATTGGCAGAATGTTCCTACAGAACGAAAGCATGTTGATTCACCACAACGTAAACAGCAAAAAGTAAATGATTTAGAAAACGAAAAGCCAAGTACATCCAACAACAGGTATGCATCCCTTGATATTGATGATGAAGAACCGGAAGAAAACGTTCAAAAAATACCAAAGCCTCCAGCAATTTATATACCAAACGTTGATAATATAAATCTTATGGTTAAAAAACTTGTAAGAGTAATTCCTTGTGATGATTTTAGTTATAAGTCTTTAAGAGGTGGCCAGGTTAGATTAATGGTGAAGACAATAGGTTCCTACAGAAAAACTATAAAATATTTGGAGAACTCAAATATAAATGTCCATACCTACCAACTTAAACAAGAAAGGTCTTACAGAATTGTTATTAAGGCCCTTCACCATACCACACCTACCGAGGATATTAAGGCTTAACTTTTACTTAAAGATCATCAAGTAAGATCTGTTATAAACGCTAAAAGCCGTGTAACAAAAGAACCATTTTCTATGTTTTTCGTCGACTTGGAACAAAACCCAAACAACAAGGAGACTTATAATATAAAATACTTAAATCATGCTGCAGTTAAAGTTGAACCCGCAAGGAGAACTAATGACTTAGTACAATGTTATAGATGTCAGCAGTTTGGGCATACAAAAACTTATTGTAAAAATGAATATTGGTGCGTAAAGTGCGATAAGGACCATGCTACTTCTGAGTGTAAAAAAAGTTTAGAAGTACCACCACGCTGTGTACCCTGTTTGTTAAATCATACTGTTAGTTATAAAGGTTGTAGAGTTTATCAAAATATTATTGCAAAAAGGTCTAATAGGCAAAGTGTACACTCGTCTGGTCAAAGAAATGCATATTTTAACACAAATTCAAAGGAATATCCACAGCTGACCGGTAACTCAAATAAACAAACTGACCAAGCCTATTGCAATGTCTCATATGCAGATGTAATAACAAAATCAGGGGCAGATTCTCAAATCGAAAAACTGGAGAGAATGATGGAAAGTCTGATGAATATGATGACAAAAATAATGGAGAAGTTATGGAGTTAAATATGAGAATAGCAATATGGAATGGAAATGGTCTTTCCAATCATAAAAACGAAACAGAAATTTTTATTAAAAGCAATTATATAGATACATATATTTTTAATATCCGAAACTCATTTCACAAATAGATATTTTTTTAAGATTTATAACTACGATTTAGTAATTGCAAACCACCCTGACGAAAGAGCTCATGGAGGATCAGCAATTTTAGTTAAATCAAACATCAAATATGAAACGTTAGATCCAATAAGAAAGCCATATTTACAGGCTGAATGCATTAAATGCTTTAGAGAACAAATTATTCTGCTGTGTTTTCAGATATTCAGAAAGCCTTTGGTAAAGTGTTGCACAAAGGGTTGCTATACAAGCTAAAACTGTTAATTCCCGCACCTTACTACTTGTTACTCAAGTCATATCTCTATCAAAGGTACTTTTCGTAAGCTTCAATGATGAAAGCTCTAATTTTGGTGCAGTTAAACTTGTATACCTCAGGGCAGTGTTTTAGGTCCAATTCTTTATACAATTTATACATCAGATATGCCAACTATTGATGGTTTGACTATTGCCACATATGCTGATGACACTGCCATACTAGCATTTTTGGATTGGCAGCAGAAGCTTCTAGGATGGTACAGGAACTATTGAATTTGCTGCAAAATTGGTTACTTAAATGGAATATAAAGGTTAATACCGAAAAATCGATTCACGTGACCTTCACTTTAAAAAGAAATTATTGTCCTGCCCTCTCGATGAATGGGTCCCCCCTATTCCAAAAAATTATGATGGGAGATATTTAGGTCTCCATCTTGACAAGAGACTTACTTGGAAAAAACACATACAAGTGATACGTAATCAATTAAATTTGAAAACCAAAAAAATGTTTTGGTTATTAGGACCATCATCTACATTGAGCTTAGAAAACAAAGTCATGTTGTATAAAGCTATTCTGAAGCCAATTTGGACTTATGGTATACAATTGTGGGGTACCGCTGGCAATTCAAATATTGAAATTCTGCAAAGATATCAATCCAAAACTCTTCGCTTAATTAATAATGCTCCCTGGTTCATCAAAGACAACAATATTCATAAAGATCTTAGCATCGCAATGGTCAAAGAAGAAATTAATCGTTTCAGCGACAGATATCTAAACCGACTTAGCCATCATTCCAATGTGCTAGCCATCAATTTATTAGACGATAGCAACGAAGTACGTAGGTTAAAAAGGGTATACATATGTACTTGACCTACTTTTTAGAAAATAATATTTAAGATGTACATATTTATGTAAATAGTGCAACAGTTGACAACTGTTGTTTACTGAGCTGTTATTTTAGTTATGTTATGTTTTTAATTATTATTAAATTTGGTTATTATTTTAAATTTTGTAAAATAGATTGCAAATAAAACAGATTACAAAAAAAAATGTGTATATGTACATACATATGTAGTATATAAACCAAAATTATGGCTCTCAACACTTGTTTTTAGACCTACTTATCAACTGCGAACACGACGGGGCTTACAGCCACATCGGAAGGGAAGTACCGCTATATATTTCTTTAATTTACTTTTCAATTCATTCATTCCTCATTTTTAAACGACCAACTTTAGGAACAACATCGACTCAAAAAAACAAAAAACAAAAAAAAAGTACAATTAAACTCTGCAAGGAGAATAAATTAACATTGGAATTACTCGTACTTCGAAAGGTGATGGGCATACGTCGGTCCATGGAAACCATTGCAAAAATTCAATTATTTGTATGTATGAATGTGTTTGACGTAGTAGGCTTGGGGGGTTCTTCATGCGGTTGATGACCAACAATATGGCCTGTTAGACCAGTACTGACTTGCTTGTGGCTTTGTGTGTGGGTTTGAAGTTGCAATAATTGTTCAATTCATTTATAGCAACCTTAAAAAAGAAAGAAAGTTAATCCCATAATATATTAAGAACAGTCGATGTACTTATGCACTTACCTTTCTTTGTTAGTTCCCCATTTTTTCGACCATGTTTGTTCTCCTGTACGGAAATAAATAATATATCAAATTGTTTATTACAACTATAAAAATTATTTTAACTCCCAAACATGCTCAATAATGTTGACATCTGGGTACTGGGCTGGTGTTTGCAATAATTTGGGACAATTATGAATGAACCACATTTTCGAAACGTTTGAAGTGTGCTTCGGGTCGTTGTCCTGATAGAAAGCAAATATGTCCAATATGTATAATTTAAAAACACTTTGCTTCACATTTCGTTTCAAAATGTCCAAATATTGGAATCAATTTATTTATTATCTATAAAATGAATGTTACCTATTACTGCACTAGAAACACACCCCCTCACCATCACCGACCCTCCACCATGCATGACCGTAGCCCGAGTGTTATTAGTAAAAAGCTGAGTATTTGGCTTAAGCCAAGCGTACTGCTTTCCATCTAATCTATGCAGATTAAATTTACTCTCATCAGTAAAAAGTACCTATAAAATAAGTGACATGGTTAAAAATAATAAAATTAAACAAGTTTTTGAAATTTTACAGTGTTCCAAAAGTCAGAATCTTTTAACAAGTACTCCTTACAAAATTTCACCTGTGCAATTTTATTTCTTTTCTGATATAGGGTATTTTTCTGACTATTCGCGCATGTAAATCATTATTTCTTAACACGTTTCGAAAGGCCTCGGCACAAACATCTTTTTTCAAATCCGTTTTAGCCATATTCTTCAATTCATTTGCCGTCGTGAATGGTTTTGATTTTACTTCCTTCAAAATCGGCCGCTGATCATAATCATTTAATTTTTGTTTTTGAGCAATAAGACTTATTTTATACTTGAAATTTTGGTCGATACCTTTAAATGATAGTATGAACTTTGGACGGGCAACGATCAACAATTTCACCGAGTTTTCGCACGGATTTGCCCTGTATGGAGACGCCAAGTTTCCGAAATTGGTCTTTTTTTTTTGCAACTTTGATCTGCCCTTTTAACACTACACTTGCATAATAATTCGTCATTCATCAGAAAGGCAAATGGTCCAAAGAGCCGTTTTACAAAATAATTTGCTATCTACATTACGTGTCCAATTATGCGTTTGCCACGCATTTTGTTGATTTTGTTTTATTTTTTAATTTTACAAATGGTTTTGAACAAAAGATGCTAAATATTATACATTTTTAAAGGTTTTTTAATAATCTTCAACTCTGCATCAACATTTTTTCGAACTATTGTCATTAAAGTTAAAAAATCGGTATTTGAATAATCTCATACGTAGTGTCCGATTATACGTTGGAGCCACTGTATGTTGTTTATTGAATTTATGCTCTGCAGTTCCCGCTGTAGGACTTCTATATGGCGTTAGTAAAAATGGTTCCAGAGAATATCGTGCATCACCCAAAAGCCATGATCTCTTATCACCATTTTCATAATTTCTCCTCATGTGGCATCTCTCAGCACTTAAATTCCATATAAATGAATCATGCCATAATATTCATTTTAAAATCCGTAATCTATAGATCATAATAGAACAATATAAATATGCATATACACACATATGTATGTATGACGCTACTCACAATCATAGCATTTGTGCTGGGAAAACCCTTTCTATTCCAGAATAAACTTGAGTTGTTTGATGGTGTCTTAATTTATATGTGGTTACCGTCCACACAGCCAATTACCCCAGGTACTCCTTCCCATACCATGATTAGCATCATTTCCAATAATTTGTTGTGCACTCCCCTGTCCGAAGTAAGGAAGTGCCGTAGCTAATTGTAAAATCACTGGAATGCTTACTTCGGCCACTTTGCTTAATATTTCATTTAACAGCATCAAAAAGCCTTCTTTATTTAATCTAAAATATGGTATAAATCTGTTTCTTCGTTTAAGATAATTTTCACTACAATTTTAATGGTAACTTACGATTTCTCTGGTAGTTCAAAAGGATTGGAACGATCCATTCGTTCTTTTTCTCTTTCCAACAATTAAATAGAATACTAATATGAACAGATTGGTTCATATTAGTGGTTTAAAACACATTAAATCTATTAAAAATAATTTTGCACAGAAATTTAAAATTTTGTTTGTTTATTTTTTTAATGTCAAATGCTATTGTTAATGAAAGTCCTGCACAGTACAACAAAATTTTGTTTTTTCTTAAGTTGTTTCAAATAACTGATCAAGACAAAAACCGCACTATAAAACTGTTTCATACGATTTTCAGAACACAATAAAATCGCTTATGTGGAATTAAAATCAATTTCACTTTCATTTCGTGGTGATACGCAGAACCTGGCTGGATATGTATGTACATATGTATGTATTGTATGTACATGCACACTCTAGATAAATAAATTTTCAGGAACTTACCTGCAACTTGCATCCCATTTGCGATTTGCCGCCAAACACCTTTCTTCTTTTCGCTCAGATTGTACCCTATAAAGTTTTTTATTCTATAGGCACTCATTTGGCTGCACAAACAAAATAAATTTCTTTTCATAAATAAATTTAATTAATGTTTGCACACAAAAACTTACACAATTGTCAATCTTGCTGTCAGCTGTTAAGAACAGTGTTGAGCTTTTCTTCATAGTGATAGGCAATGTTAAGTTCTTTTCGCACATACATCCATACATATGAAATTGGAAAAAGTACTAAATTGGCTTCGAGGGATATAAAGTTTCTTACATTGTAATTTATACATTATCAATATACATATGTATGTGTGTGTGGACCCAGCACGAAAACGCTAAGAGAAATAGGAGCGCAGTACAAAAACCAAAAGGTCTCCTATTAACAGGCAAAGTGCCCCTGACGCAGTAACTGATGAAAATCTTCTGGAAACAGGCTGACAACTCTGTAGTAGGTCATACCTTGCCTAAACAGGAATTCATCTTGAGGATGCGACTTTCGGATGAGGAGACTGCCAGAAGGTGATCTGCAAGATGAGAGCTGCAATGGCTAGACAGCGAAATATCAACATGGATGTTCAAAATGGAGTGGTGGAGCTTGAAGAACTCATGGACGTTATCGCAAACTACCGCAAACACTGGAAGGTTGCGGAAACTGAAACAGAGAACTCCAGGCAGCAGTTACAGAAGACGAGACTTCTTTTTTATTTATTTATTGGTATTCCTAAACAACAAAACTTAGAGTCTTATAATTATAGTATAGGATGATCAGTTCGTAATAATTATGTGCTTACATATATGTCATACAAGAAGATTATAACACTTAATATAAAATTAAAGAATTAAGAAAAGCATACAATTTTCAGCATTACGACTCTTAAAACATTTAAATAAATCAGAATACATACATAAGTACATGTTTTTATATTTGTCCATAATAGTTAAAAATATCTTTCCTAAACTGCGTTGCATTACTAACGAATTGTAGAGATAGATGGTGGTATTGAGTTCCAAAGACGAATAGCGTGGACGAAAAACTGCCATTCAGATATCAGCTTCTTAAATCTAAGCTGGAGCAGGTTTTTATTTCTTCGTGACTGAGAACGAATGCTGAACTGATCACAGAAACGAATCCCATAAAGTTTTGTCTCGTAGCGTGAAGTATGAGAAACGCGTCGCAAGTTGAATACATATCTTAAAAAAGCATTATATGCAAGATTTAGTTTCCTAGTGCTTTCCTGGTCACAACTTGTAAAAACTTCGCTACCATACAGTAAAACTGGGTAAGGTATGATTTAGCTAAAAGCATGCGTGTGTTAATCGGAGTCGAGTGTTGAATTGCCCATAGTGAACGAGCATCGCAAATACGCCTGCAACATTGTTTATATGGTCTGACCATGTACATAAGTACAGAATTTAAAATAATGCCAAGGCTTTTTGTCTTCTTGACAATTTCAATTTTTTGTGAGTTCAAGATGATATTGGGCTCAATAGCTATTTGATTGGCATTTCTGGAAATTACAAGGCACTTAGATTTAACAGGATTCAGATATATTTAGGTCAATCGCTACCGCCCAAGTTTCAGTTTTAGATAGATCCAAATTTAATTTTAAAATACATTAATCGGTCTTATCAGGTTCACTACAAATATAAACTTGGACATCATCAGCATACATATGAATTCTATATTCTAAATAGTAGTGGACCTTAAATGGACCCTTGGGGGAACACCTTTGGTTACTGGTAACGGTTATCAATATAGCTACGAATTTTCTCACTTACGTCAATAAGTGCTGTAGTACAACCATGTATGTTTAACCCTTTCGCTACAAGTTTTTACTGAGTTACTAAAAAATCAAATTTTTTATATTTTTACTTTATTTGGCCCTAGCAACAATAATCAATAATCGATTCTAAAAATACATTACCCTAAATTTGTTTTTTGGACTGTATCCATATGGATACATAATTCGGTTACGGTGAAGAAAAATGCGAGTATAATAAATTTGTTTATACATATTTGAGTTTTTATTTACTTCAGTAATTTTAATACATAAAATTAATTTATTTTTTAATTTAAAGCAAAAAACTAAAACAAACTAAAATTATAAACCTTAAACTCATATAATTATAATAAATAAAGACAAAAAATATAATAAAACCAATAAGATTTTTTAAAATCAATAATAAAACCTTTTCTAGAACTAGTTCTGTATAACTGGTGATACTTAGTACAACCTGTTCTAGAAAAGGTTTTATTAGAACTGATTTTTAAAAAAACTTTTCTAATAATCTAATATCTTACCAATAATTTATTCATTTGATATATAATGAAATTCCTTGAAACAATTTCTCTATCCATTCGGAATGCACAGAAAACCGTTGCACTTCGAGCACTTGAATCTAGTTTGACCCTTACATCCTTTTAATTTGCATCTTCCTTTGATTGTCGTGTGTTCCGGCCTATGTTGATTTCCATCATATCGCACAGAAGTTGAAGGTGTAGATTTATGTTTCTTGTCGGAGGTTGTTGGAGTAATTGGTAATGGGCTTAAAGCCCATTGGCAATATCATTACGAAAGCTCAACAAGTCCATATAAGTATTTATTTTTGTTTGGGTTGTTGTTTTTTTGATCAATTCGGTACTCTAACCACGAGTTGCACACTGCCAAATCAGTGAAGTGATCAAAAATCTTAAGAGTCCACTTCCCAGATCTTATGGAATTTTTATATAAAGAAAGGAGGAAATCCATTTTATCTACTCCTCCCATATTGGAATTGTACTATGATACAATATGTGGTTCTGTTATTTCAAAGTTTTTCTTTTTTTCGGAATAAAATCGGGAAACTTTCTTCACGGTTTCATGACCATGGATTGATGATACCAGTTGCACAATTTCGCCATCAAGCCACCTGAGAAGGAAAATGTTATCTTCTCTCTCTATACGGTAGTCAAAACTTCCACGGCCTTCTTTTTTCAAATCTTTCTAAGGTTTTGGATCAACTTTCCCGAATCTGTTTCTTATTAGAGTAGCAGTGGCCCAAATTCCTTTTTGGCGTAAATATAATACTAAATTCAGAGTAATAAAATAATTATCAAAATATAATTTATGATTTTTTTTTCCTCTGGAAACGGCTCCTGTTAGATGAATCAGAACAAAATCCCAGTTTTGACCCAGTTAATATTGTGCCTTTTCCGTGTTATATCTCAAAATCGTAAACTATACCTTGTGAGCTGCAAAGACAATATTCCCGATGTTATCGGTTTTTTGGCATATACTGTCTCAGAGTAGTTCTACCTTTAAAAGGAACAATCATCTCATCCACGCACAGATTTGCATCTCGTGGAATAGCGTACGATTTTTTTTAAACATATCTATAATAGGGCGAATTTTGTAAAGTTTATCGCTTCCTCGTGGGTCTGTAGTGAATCTTAAATTATTTCGTACAAAATGGAATCTTTGCCTGGACATGTTATCTGGGAATTATGGTACTACGGCACCGATAGTCCAATACATCTCCAAACGCGGATAACCAATGGTACCAATCATAATTTTTAGAGCTAGATATGATTTCATTTGTGTTGTGTGTACTCGTACGACTATATCATTTACAACCACAAATTGCGTTTGTATCCATATGGATACATGCAATGTTTAAAAAATCCGCACAGTTTCTGTTTTGTTTGAATGCAAAAAGTTAAAATAAACAGTTTTCTTTATGTTGGATGTGTTTGTTTTAAATAAAGTCAGATATCTGCTTATATAATTTGTTAAATAAAAATCCCTTTTTTCCAAAAAAAAAAATAAGAATAAAAACCTTTTTTTAAAAGTTTTATTTATTTTTATCAGTTTTTCTTTAAATTTAAAAAAAAATTAATGAAATTAATTCATAAAGTAAACGAAGCAATAAAAAGTCGATATCTAAATCAATTCTTTGACTTGGAGACTGTCAGATGCTTGCAAAGTTGAATGTAAGTCGAAAACCTGATTGCATATCATTAAACAGATTGTTAGCTTGTATGTAGTCAACCATCTGTCTGTGCAAGAGCCTTTCGAAAACCTTAGATGAGTATGAGAGAATAGCAATTGGACGGTATTAATGATTGTTTTTACTGATGGGAACAAATTTCGCATACTTCCAGTTTAGTGGAAAAATATCTTTGGTAATTATTGTGTTGAAGATGTGCGTAATTTAAGGAACGAGTTTTACAAGTTGTGGGCGTATCCTGTCTGGGCCAATTGGCAACAACGTTATCATTCTGAGAAACACATCGAAAAGAACGTTGCCTGGTGGTGTTATGTAGTGAACTAATATAACAAAAGTAAAAGTTGGGAGAAATGTTCACGTTTGGAACTCCAGTGAACAGCTCATTTAGTAAATCGACATTTACATATTTCTGAAGAGTTTACATCACTTGGTTTTCCGATGCCAATATCACGAATAATTTTCCAATTTGTCGGTAGTTATCACCTTAATTACTTGTTGTGTTTTCAATGTCTCTTATAAAAGTGACTCGTTTATTAATTAATATTAACTAATAATAGTTATTAAACACATTATACATTAATATTAACTAAGAATAACAGGGTGACTTGTTAAGTTATCAGAAGTACGCGTTCAGAAAGATGGCTGAACGTTAACATAACAACCAGACAACATTAATCAAAGTGCTTTTGCTTTTAGTACAATTATATTAATTTTAAAAATATTTGGGTATGTTGCTTCAGTGGTTATTTTGTTGCATATAGTAGTTGCTAATATTTCCCAAATTAAACTTTTGCGTATTAACAACATTTTTGGCCAGAACATTTATCACTATCTAAAAAATTTTAAATGTTTATTATATCGTAGAAATTGAAATTTCATGTTCTCTGGTACAAAGTAGGAAGCGTATTAAAATTATTTGATGGATGTTTTAATAGTATGTCGAAGAATATCAAGAACAACTTTAGAGAGGAATTCATTATAAGCTGTGACTACTTCATTCTTATGTCTAACAATTATACCAGTTTTTCCAATTTTCTTATTTAAAAATCTCCAATTTTTTTTGGTTCAG
Organism: Epicampocera succincta; assembly: GCA_932526305.1. Classification (NCBI taxonomy): domain Eukaryota; kingdom Metazoa; phylum Arthropoda; class Insecta; order Diptera; family Tachinidae; genus Epicampocera; species Epicampocera succincta. The sequence continues at coordinate 21,228,888 of OW052035.1, forward strand.
CGAAATATTTCTTAATATTTTTTTTAGTGGTCGTTCATTAACTGTACAACTTTGTGGTAAGTTGTAGTCGGTATGCAACAAATTGACATATGTTTGTACATATTTATATACATATTTTAATAAACAAATTTTTTATAAGCACTTTATTTTTAAACATAATTCCCTTGTTGGATTGTTAACCTTGGCCTTTTTTGATGCACTAGACCCTGCTTTGATTGTTCTGTTTTGGCTCTGGGGTACTGTTAGGGGTCGATATTTCGCCTACGATTATATAACGCCATACAAAATAGTCCAGAACGCCTTTGAAGTAGTCGCATGGTTGCACGGTCGAGTGTCAGAAATCATGTCAAAATATCCATGTAAAATGTATAGTTGCTCAGTTGAGATGCCTACGGCCTCTGGTGTGATGACCTCTTTTGGGACACCCAATCGTGCGGAACTCTGTGATCACTTCTTAACCATTGAAATTCGTGGTGCAGACTTCCCGCAGTATGTGTATAGTATAAAGTCTTTGCTTGGTTTCAGTGATGGTGCTTTTACCCAAAAAAATGAGCTGACTTTTCTCCTGCATTTTACCGAAACGTGCTGTAACGGAAATATTGAAAGCTTATTAGTGAGATCTTCAGATAAGTTTTCTGAGCAAGCATTTCCAACAATAGTATTTAAATTTTAATGTATTAGTGTCTCATATTTAATGTAATCGGTAAGCAATTTTGTGTCTGTACTGGATTCCCAATGTAAATTGTTTGTTGCAATCCGACAATATATTATATATGAATATGTACATATGTAGTTGTGATAACAGCTTTTGAATAGAGTTGATTGATGTTGGCCCTAGGATGGTCATTGAAAAAACAATATATATACATATGTATGTAAGATTCATTTTTTGGTGATTAGATTAAGACCTGATTTAATACTGTATTCCTCAGAAATATTTATTAAAATTTAATTTAATGCAGCCTGAAATTAATGCTGAAGTCCTTAACATAGTATATGGAGGTATCAGTCAGAATGATTTTCAATGAAATTTTTAATAACGATTCCAAACACTGCAAATTATAAAGGGTGGTTAAATTGTATGGGCCGATGTTGAATGTGAACCACACCTAAACGCCAAGTTTTTTTCCGAATTTTATTTGACATTTCTCTATTTCAGACTTACTCAATTTGAACCATGGAGAGATACACAATCCAACAACGTGTTAAAGTTATTCAGACTTATTATGAAAATGGGAGTTCAAATCAAAATGCATATCGTGCACTTCGTAATTTTTTTGGTCAATTTCATCGTCCAAATGTGCGTACAATCGCAAAAATCGTGGAAAAATTCGAGCAAACCGGGTCTGTAGAAGATGTGAGAACACCAGTGCATGCTCGTACAGCTCGTACTGCAGAAAATATTGCTGCTGTTCGCGATAGTGTGGCTGAAGAGCCGTCCACCTCAACTCGTCGTCGTTCCCAACAATTGCACCTCTCACGCTCGTCGTTGATGAACATTATGCATAAAGACTTGCATTTACACGCTTACAAGGTGCAATTGGCTCAAGAACTAAAGCCTCTTGACCATTCCAAACGTCGTGAATGGGCAGAATGGTGGCAAGAAATGGCAACAGTGGATGATCAATTTTCGAAGAAAATCATCTTCAGTGATGAGGCACATTTTCACCTCAGTGGATTCGTCAATAAACAGAATTGCCGCATTTGGGCGAATGAGAATCCAAGAGTGATTGTCGAAAAACCAATGCACCCACAAAGAGTGACTGTTTGGTGCGGTTTATGGGCTGGCGGCATCATCGGGCCGTATTTTTTCCAAAATGAGGCCGGTCAGGCAGTTACTGTGAATGGTGTTGGTGCTATCGTGAGATGATAACGAACTTTTTATGGCCCGAATTGGAAGATATGGATGTGGATGATATGTGGTTTCAGCAGGACGGTGCCACTTGCCACACATCTAACGAAACAATGGCTCTTTTGCGCAACAACTTCAATGGCCGTGTTAGCTCACGTAATGGCGATGTCAATTGGCCGCCAAGATCATGTGATTTGACACCGTTGGACTTTTTTCTTTGGGGTTATTTGAAAGAAAAGGTGTATGTCGATAAGCCAGTAACAATTCAAGACCTAAAGGATCAAATAATTCGGCACATTAACGGCATAGAACCTCCATTATGCCTCAGCGTCATCGAAAATTTGGACCATCGGATGGAGGTGTGCCGCCGAGGTCGCGGCGCCCATTTGGCCGATATTTTGTTCCATACATAATTGAGTAATACCAATACATCATAATAAAATAAAATTACAATAATTTCCTAAATAGTTTGTGTTTTATTCAAAATCAACATCGGCCCTTGAAATTTAACCACCCTTTATAAATGCTAAATAAATAATAATAATAATAAATAACATATAAGCCAATAAAGATTTTGTCGAATGAGGTTAGCAATACAGTACTTTTCGCTTATATTTTATTTAGCGATATGGTCCAAAATACATATACGTTTTTGCAGCCCTCTATAAGTCAAATTCATACAAAATATTAACGATATAGTATATTAGCGATATAATCAAATTTGACATATATGCCACCTATGTGTGGTTATTTAAAGCTCACATTCATGCAAATTATTTAGGATGTTGTCACATACATTTAGACTCACAACTTACATATTTCATTACAGGAGATCAGCCCAAGGGGTATAAAACTCAAAAATTTCGACTTACACTCTTATTTATATGTAATTCAGCTGGTTCATGTAGACGAGGGTTTTGTATTGGGAAACCAAAAAAGCCGAGATATTTTAAAAACAAAAACATATCAGTGGAATATTTTTCCAATAAAAACAGCTGGATGAAGAGTTTAATACTCTTACTTATTGTTCATGCCTCTTGTCATAAGGTATCTACAGTCAAATATACATACATAGAAGTCCAATTTTTACTACCAAATAGCTCTGCTCTAATACATCCGTTAGACCAGGGCATTATAATGCTTTTAAATGTCAATATCGGCCGATTATAGTAAAAAAGCTGTGATGGGCAATTTTAAGTTATTTTCGTACATGTCAAATCGAAAAAAGTACTAAATTGTCTTCAAGAGATATAAAGTTGTTTACATTGTAATTTATATATACATTATCATTATTATTATGAAAATTATTATTATTTTATTATTTTAATTATTAAAATTATTATAATTGTTGCGTTTGTTATTTTTATTATTATTTTTGTGGTTATTATTATTTTGTACTACTAAAATTATTATTGTTGTTATCATAATTTTTTTTATTAAAACAAGTATTAGACAATTATTAATTTTATGATACCAATTCGAAAGTACCGAAAAAATGCCCCATTGGTTTTTAATTCATATGAGTGCCAGCTCTGGCCTACGTGTGTCATTTAACGGCGCCGTAGAAATCTATTTTATACAGGTTGCAACGTTGCGGCAACGTTGCGGCAACGTGACAGTTAATTTCAACGTAGGTGCGTTAGCTTAAGTGTACGTTCGCATAAATGTACCTTTAAAAGAAAACAGAAAATTTCGTTTGCAAAGAATTTCTGTAAAAAAAGAAAAACAAATAGTGTGGAGAAGAGATGGCACTGCTATTAATAGAGAACACCTGTCTGGTACAGAGAAGCATGACCGGGGGGTGTATGGCAGCAAATTGTGTTGGCCAGCTGCAATTTATTGAAACAACTATAAATAAGAGAAGCTTTTTACACCAGAGCTGCCAGTAAAATGGGTTTCCCCCCATATATAGAGGGCTTTAATTCATCTAAAGGCAAGTTATGGCGAACGAATATTTGGGAGAATGTTGGCAGGCATAAACTTATATTTAGAGGGTTTTTAGGGGATTTTACTTTTTTTTTATCTGTGCAATGACTAAATAAAACTATATTTTACACCTTGCTATACATACTTTTTTAAAAATTGATAGATTATACGGAAGAAAAGCTAAATTGCCAGCTTTGAATATAATAACTGCAAGTACCATATTTCTTAAGTTTGTTTTAGTGGAAGATGATTTAGTATCAACACTTTTAAATATTTTCCTGCTAATTCAAGTGACAGTTTTTCTTTGTTTCGTGGAATTTAATAAAGTAAAATTTTAAAATTAAAGCATTTTGAAAAGATATAATTTTTCAAGAAAGCTGATTCCAATACTTTTAAAAGAAAGGACATTTCTACTTGCTCGACTTTTTTCAAATACGCACATACATATGTATATAGTTTGCACATTTATATATATAACAGTGTTTCTTAAACTGTATATATATATCGTTTTTTATATATTTTATTACATAAAAATTTCGAAAACAATATACATTTTTTTTTGGAGGAATTTTAGTAAAATAATGTAATAAAATAATGATATTAGTACTTACGTAACTTGCAACTGCTTCAAATTAATTTAATTGAAATGAAATTGTTATCTAAACTTTTACATTTAGGTGGAGTTTTTGAAAAATACGTTAAATTTGGGTTTTTTAACCAGATAGATAGTGACCCAAAGCATACCGCTGAAATAATGACTCTCTGGCTTCAGTACAATATTCCAAAATAATTGCGAACACCTCCTCAATCGCCAGATTTCAATTCTATTGAGCATCTTTGCGACTTATTAAAAGAAAAATTAGACAATTTTAAATAATTTGGCAATCTATTCCAAAGAAAAATTGTCAGAGTTTCTGAGGCGCAAAGGATACCCGAAAAGCTACTGGAAACAGCAAAATTAATTTTCAAATATTATTCATATGGAGGGCCATACTTATACAAACATATGTGTACAGTAGTTTTCCGGTTTAACGAACCAGTAGCTTGTCAGGCCTGTGCTTATGTCTAGTACCCATGTTATGAATAAATAAATAACTAGAACTGTATTATTTGTCGTTTATTTTGAAATATGTTTTGAGGACTGTATAATATATTAAAAAATATTAAAAAAGGTACAATTCATTACACTGGTAGCATAAAACCTAAAATAATTTTAATGAAAAATAGGTTCAAATTCATTTTCAATTTCTTTGAAAATTTTACATAAAAAATTTGTCGAGTAATGTTTGTTTTTTTGGAACAAAAAAATTTTGCTTTGTGGCATTAATATTATTTTGTTGAGCCACCCTCTTTGCACAAATCTACAATTCGCAATCTATTTTGGTAATCATTTTTCTGTTTACACCACGGAAGAATATGCGTAACTGATCATTGCAGCCCGGGCTGTTAGGCATTTTTCTTTAAAAATCGTCAAAATTTTGAGCAAAATTCGTCAAAATCTTCACGAACACTGAACAAAATTGGTCAAAATATAAAAACGTTACAAATAAGAGGCAAGTTTAATGTATTATTTAAAAAAAAAGTTTTTTTATTGTACAAAAAACAGTTCAACAGTTTTTATTCCAACAAAACAATTTAAAATTAATTAGAAAAATGCACACACATATATGTATATCTATGCACTTATAAAGATAACATTAATAATGATGTTTTATGAACATATTTTTTGACTAACACTGTTCGCACTATACGAATCGTACAAGTTATCTGCTCGGTGTTTTTTCAATAAACTTTTTGTTATATTTGCATTGAAACAATCTGAATCATTCATTTTTAAATAATCCTTTGCAAACAAAATTCCTTCAATTGTTTTTGTTTCCAAACAATTTCGGATTTTAGTTTTATTTAAATTTATTTGAATAAAAATTCGTTCAACGTTTGCTGACGAATGTGGTAAAACCATTAAGTCATTAATAAAATTACATAAGTTAGGGAATGCAGGTTTATTATTTGAAACCTTCATTGATTTGATTTTTTTCCAAAAGATATTGATATCAAAAACTCTTTCATCAAAATTTATAAATCTTAATTCTCTTACTTCATTTTCTATTGACTGGTATCAGCCTTTAGGTGCCAAATTAGAAAAACTTTTTAGCAAAGGAAGTAAAGAAGTATTTTCATTTAAAATACAAGAATTTCCGAAATCGAATCTATTATTTATTTAAATACATAATTCAACATAAAATGCTACACAAGTATCAACAAATTGATTGTGAGCTTCAACAGTAATTGTTAATTGAGTAGTTTTTTTTTAACGTAAACTCCAAGGTAAACTTCTTCCCTAGTTAAAAAATTTTCAGTTTAAAAAAAAATTAATTTCATTGAACGGATTATCTTTTACATAATCTTCTTTTAAAAAATTTGTTAAGACATTTTTAAAAAGTTTTGACAAATGAATTTGAACACCTTCACTTTGAAAAGTTCTATTTATGTATATTATTTATAACGTTAATTGTGTATTCTAAAAAACAAAAATACAACTCATTTATATCATTTAAATTTTCTAATATATATACATATATTTAGCAGAATTGATGGTATCGATATTAGCAGCAAAGCCAAAATAACTTTTTAGCGGTTCATACAATTCTCGAACTACTAATGCTTCTAATGGTAGCCACCTGGTTTGTGATGGGTGAAGAATTTTTTTGGTTTAATTTCCAATAAGTTTTCTATTTTCGAAAAATTGATTCTTACGTTTTGGACTGTTCCCAATATAATTGATAATTGTAGATATTTCTTGTAAGTGTTTCTACACATGAAGGAAGTTTTAAGCGCAAGAAATACATAAAATAAAATACATTTTAAACTACACATGAAGGAATTTTTAAGCGCAAGAAATACATAAAATAAAATACATTTTAAAACTACTAACTTTGGAATGTCATCTTTGAATAATTTTGCTACAGATAGATTTTTACCGGTCATATTATTTGCCCCATCGGACCCATAGAAAATGTATGTAAGTGTCTTTTTCTTTCTTCAATATATATGAATATTACACATGTTTGACGTTTACTTGAAACTATTTTCTAGTCATTGCCATTAAACAATACTTATGTGAGTGATGCCAGAAATCGTCATAATACAATAACTTTTATAAAAAAAATCGTCAATCGTCGTTTTACGGTATTTTCACAAAAAAATCGTCAAATCTAACAGCCCTGATTGCAGCATAATCAAACAAAACCTAAAGTAGCGGTACTTTTTGGTACGCACTTTTTTAGTTAGAATTTGCTACACATTATGCTTTTTTAAACTAAAATTTTGAATCTTATTTGTTCGCTAAATTGAGCACAAAAAAAGTATTTTTTGTTCGCTATATAAGATGCTCAATGGAGCAAACTTGTGCGTTCGTTAAATGCGATGTTCGCCGAATCGAAGGTTCGTTAAACAGGAAAACATGAACTCGCAGACACATGAACATGCAGAAACATGGACATATTTTAAAGCACTGACTAATCTTAAACTTTAAAAATGTTTTGTTTGTTTTATTGAGTAAATTCTGTAGTTTTTATTAATGCAATATTTATTACAAATGATTTACTCAGCTTCGAAATAAGAACTTGCCGATAAGCGGACTTACATATGTATGATTAAATCAAAAACAGACTCTTAAAAATTTGAGGTGAGAAATTGTCCGTTCAACTTCTGTTAAAGAGCCGTTTAAAGTTAAATTAATGGCGAAAATGAAGAGATACGATTATACAACTTCCAGCTGTATAATGTTGACGAGTCTGGTTTGTGTTGGAAACATTTACCAATCATACATACATACATACATACATACATACATACATACATACATACATACATACATACATACATACACACATACATATATGTACATATGTATACACACATAAAGTTTAGATTTTTGAAATCGGAAAAGCGAAAATTTCCAGATGCTTCAAACATTCAATTATACTGTTCATTATAAAAATTCAAAATCAGGTTGGATGACATGAGAAATTTTTAAAGAATGTTTTCATCACTAATTTTTTGCCAGAAGTAAAAATTACACGTATCCTAAACAGCAAATATATAAATTTTTGTAGTTAAGTTAGAGTTTTCAACAAAAAAGGCATTTGATCCAAAAGTTATCCTATTAGTAGATAATGCACAGTCTCATCCCCCTGAAGCCGAATTAATTTCTCAAAACGGTTTAATTAGCGCAAGAGTTTTACCACCAAATGTCCAGAATTGGTTTCAAATAATGAAGCTTCATTACAGAAACAGCTTATTAGCATGTCTAATTTATTGGTTCTGATCACACATATTGCACTAAAGGATGCCATTGGTCATATGGAGTGCGCATGGAATCGCATAACAAATGAAACATTACAAAAAGGCTGGAAACCAATTTGACATTTTACGTCAGTCCTTGATGTCCGCCGTAACAAAATGCCATTGAACATGTTTAGAGAAAACTGAAAAGAGAAGTCCTACACCAGGACGATAGAGCTGCGGATCTTTTGACCATAATATTTCTACAGGTTTATGTAATTCAAAAAATAAGCCGAATGGCTCCTTAGAAGTTCTTGTTAACGCGTTAAAATTAGCTGAAAGCGTATAAGTGTACCGAAACGGTATTGTATAATTGAGAAACCTGAAATAACCTGAAACAGATGCTAAAGCAAAAACACCATCAGCAAAAAATTGCCTCGTTTCTAGCCTAGTCTACAAATGTTGTTTATAATGTTATGAATTATTTATTTTTATTTTTTGAAACATTATAATTTTTAGCTTTTTTTTATATTTAAGCAAATGCGAAAGACTGAATTGTTTTCTTTTGCTATTAGGTATCAACAAAAATTAAATTAATTTCAGTTTATTTCTGAAAGCAACGTATTGCTTTGAAAAGCCATCCTAAAGCCTAAATGGAGCCTTGGGATGCAACTATGGAACTTAATATATTAATATATAATAATTAATAGGTTCAGCTGAAGATACGTCGATAGTCTCAGTAATCAAACTAATATCTTGGCTATTGCCTTATTAGATGGCAGTGAGTTGGAAAAGGCTTCCTGTCGTAGATCTGCATTTTGGAAAATAATGGCTTGATAAATATGCAAATATTGTTTTAAGTATTATTAAATATTAAATTGTATTTACACATAAATACATACATATATGTTTTTCTATTTGTATGTTTTGGCCTCACTGGAGATTAAAACAAAGGTATTGTTTTAGGTCTATTACGAAATTTGCTTAAAATTGTAAACATTTATAAATAGATTGCAAGGAAAAAAATTAAGAAAAGTTCAGTTTATTTAAAATTGAATGCTTTTTTTAATTGATTAGGTCGGAACAAATTGTCCACCTTATGGAATCAAATTTATTAAATACTATTTATTCTATTAAACTGCTTCTTTGTTCTGAACTTTATTGTACTTTCATTTCAAAGAATCCAATCTAAAAGTTGAACAAATTCAAAAACGCGAACACCCGCGCAAAAAATTAGTTTTCGTTTCTGCGAGTTCACCGTATAAAGCAGGTAATCTCATGACAAATGACCGTCTAGACCTCTGCTAACTTTGCAAATAAATTTTAGAGAAAGTTTAGCCAGATGCGAGTGTATGTGTATTATTTTCTCATTTCAGAAATCACAGATGGAAACATCTGCATGGGGTCTTGAGAATTCATACTGAACTGATATTTGGGTGGAGCACCGCCGACCTCTCGACATTCGAATTGTAACAAAATAAGCCGCATAATTGTGCTATCTTTATCATGCAAGCTCTGCACAGAATTGTTTACAGTGCAGTTCGCACGAATTTCTAAGGAGTCCTTGTATGTAGTCAGTTAAGATTGCAGTTTACCGTCACTTTATGAATCACGATTTGTTGATATTGGATTCAAGCGTATTCTGTGCATGGAAGAAGAAAGATGGTGTTGTTGTGGAACAAATCTTCATGTAACTTTGGCATTGGACAACCGCACCAACTGGGCTGTGTATCAACGTTGCAGGCAAGATGCTGTTCAAAGTCATTGACGGCATTTTTTTTTTCGTTATTTGCCCGGTCCGTTTTTTGCTTCTCTATTATTCCTTTGGCAAATGCTAAAATATATAGTTCGATGAGTGTGCGTGCAGTGTATCCAGTCAGTTGTGAGTGAGTAGTATCAGGCGAATTTGCTCTTATTTAGTGCATTTTTACTGTTTTTGTGGGGAATTAAATTTAATTCTTATTAAAAAGTCGTTGTGGCAAATTAAATTTAAAAATCCTGTTTACTTTGCATGTGCTTCTGGGCATGAGAATTTACTAAGGGTGTTGCATGTTTCAACAATTCTTTGCGTCAACAATCAACAACTGCATGCGACACACGTACTCTTGGCCATTCAGTAGTAGTAAGATTCTTCTTACCTTCTTATTCCGTTTACTTTTTTTTTATCTGTTGTTTCTTCATGTGCAATTTGGAAAGATTATTTTGATTTCGAATTCGGTTTCTTTACGTCCAAAGAACACGAATTCACGTACATATGTACATACTGGTAACATGAATACTGATCATGATGTAAAATCTGCAAAATCGTTGAGCCAATTGAAGTATCCGCAACAAACATAAACCTATGAATGTATGTATGTATGTTTGTATGCATACATATTAGACCGACTCGCCGAAGAAGAAGATTTAAGAAATGTTTGTCCAAATAGGATTAACTTAATATTTGAAAACCTATTGCTGCTCGCCAGTCATTTGGGAGGCACTTTCAAGTAGTGTCGAATGGCAATTCCCAAATGTATATGGAATCGGATCAAGTTGACTATTCTTTCAGCAATTCTAATGGTAGGAAATATTATGCGCAAAAAGATGCACAACAACTCACTGGTCGCAATTGCTTCGCAAAAAAGTTTGGGTGTCACCTTCATACAAGATGAGCCAGTCTAATGTAGGTACACGTGAGTGTATGTTCACATCGTTACAGATGATAAAAAATTTACCGCAGGAGCCAAATCAGAAGACTTAACTTGATGCCTTTTTCTGAAGGAATTAAATCTTGTTTGGGCTAAATGGAATACAATAATAGGTTGTATTAGCATTTGCTATGGCTCCATGTACGAATAATTTTTTATGAACACACAAAATAGTAGTGAGTTCAACTTGTGGCCAACAACCAGAAAAAAAGGAATATTTGGACAAATAAAGAATACATTTATTGCAAATAGCTGAAGCGAATTCGACTTCACTGATTGTCAAAGATCAACCCGAGTTCATTTTCGGCAAAATGCATGATCTCAGTTATTTTTGCGAGATCTGTTATTGTAATGGTTCTTTTACAAGCATCCAGTCATAACTGATATAAGAAATTTTAAATTTAAGCTCAACTAAACTAAATATGTCTGTATGAAGCTGAAAGATATCTCGAATCTCTGGAAAGATGTTGCACTATAAAGTAGTCAATGCCCCTGACAAATGTACCGTTAATACAACAAAATATATAACTATATTTACATACATATATGTATATGTATGCATGTGTATACCACTGTGTTGCGGTTACATATATACACATATACATACACATGCATGTCGCTAGGTCAAATGTAAAGTGGCGTTACGACGAAAATATAAGTTTGGAGGGAAGCAGAAAACTTTGTAAAATGAAAACTATAAATATTTTTAACGAAGTTTTTTCTTATTTTACTCTAAGCCACCGACCAATTTACTCTTAAACCAACAATATAATAAATAATTCAGTTATACATTTTTACCTTTTTTAGCATATTTTGAATATCAATTATTTCATTATTTTATGTACTACATATACATGAATGCATTTCAAAATTACTATTGAAATGGTATGTTGCCATAACAATTGTAACAGTCTGCAGGTAGTGACTTTTGAAATCCTGTAGACGGTGCCATTTTCTAAATGAAATTTTTATTCTCTGCTCGTGTAATTGGGAAGGTGCAACAACTGTGAATCCGTTTCATGTTCTTTGTGGAAGCTGTCGTAATCTGCAGTTATATTTGTTTTGAAGTAAGTGATTCCAGTTGGATCGCATGCCAAAGTAGGGATCATATTGACAGTTGGAGGTGTGGCTTTATTACCTAAAGTGACATTCTTCTAACCAACGTCAGAACCCATTTTATTATATGTATGTATTTAAAAAATGTTTATCAATAAACACACTTGATTGCAGAAGTGTAAAATTTTATCAAGGCCGATAGTTCAATGGCATTTATAATAATCGATTTTGAATGGTTTTTTAGTTATGCCTTTTTGCATTTTAGCTAACGATATACATATTTGCATGTTTGCACTTACATACACGCACGCAAATAAACAATTTACAGTCAAGGCTTTGGAAAGAAGAACGTTTTAACTTAATAATTTCAGAGGGCAATTACTGGATAATTGCTGCAAAATTTTAAATTTTTTGTATTTAAGTCCATTGAAGAGAATTACCTCAATTTCCGTACAAAATGAGTTAAAATTATGTCACAAATTACTCGCAAGTCTTTCCACTGGAGTGAAGAAATTTAAGATCTTCGCACTTTCGATGTGAATGTGACCTTTTTTTAGCAATCGCAAAGGAATTATTTGGTAAAAATTTGTAAGATGCAGGTTTTGCTTAGCAGCCTATACGCCGATATTTCGTAAAACATTTTCCCTTTAACTCTTGTTAAAGGCAATTGATTACAAAACTAAATGTTTGTACGTGTCACCATTATAGACTGCTGGAAAACATACGAAACACATCTATATTATCGTTTTTGCGATAATTTATGTTGGAAATATTTCATTTCCGATATTATTTATTAGTCCTGCAAACTACGCACAAGTCAAAGTAATTTGTCAAAATGTGCGTAACTTGCATAAATAACGTTTATAACAGTTTTCTAGAACATAAACAATAAAACGGTATAACAAAATACGTGTATGTATGTGTGTATGTACTTACATACATATATTTAACTGATACTGAAAATTTGAGACTAATAGGATATCGTGTCACAGTGCAAACGATTGGGCACATTTTGCTCAAAACATGGCAAATTATTTCCAATCAAAATTGTTGATTACAAACAAAAACAAAAAGAAAAACAAAAATATGCATATGCCAAATGCCATATGCAATTTCAATCACTGCTGACGGTATGAAAAAGCGCAGCCTCCTTGCATGCACTGTCACGCACATTTCATTTTTACCGCAGACCCAAGAAAAAGCTATGAGTTCATACACATCCAAGTGTACGTATGTATGTGTATACATAAGCGTGAATTCTTGTTTGAAATGAGAAAAATAATCCGCCTTTAACTATATGTACGTGTTTTCCAAAAGGATAATGACCTTAATGAACTTTCTGCGCCTCTAATATGGTGATATCACCCCCTCGCCCTTGGCGTGTGTCTTCTTTGCATTTGTTGCAATATAATCCCGTCCTCTTCAGAGAGTGGGACCAACTCAGGGTCAGTTTCTACCTTCTATTTCTGAATTTAGGCCTCTCAGTGGATTGGTCCTGCTGTCGTTACAGTTGACTCTTGGTCAGAAGATTCGCAGAACTCTGCAAACACTTGCACGGCGAAAGAGGAATATTTAGCTTTTGTTTTAAATATGTTAACTTCAACATTATATACTATATATTAGTTATTCGATTTTAGGTTGTTGTTGAAATTAACTAAAATATGTATGTATATACAATATGTTCACATCTAGAGACTCCGGCTGCTGTTCGAAGCACCTATTCGATTTATTGTATTAAATCTGATGTTGCCTATTTCTGTAACTGGATCACATGCCATCTTTCATCAGAGATTCATTGCATTCATATTCAAGTAATCAAATTGTTTCTGAGTTCGATTGGAGGGGAGGGAAAGACAGAACCACCAATAATCAAATTGTTTGAATTTCAATTACCGGGAAAAACTTCATTATTATGAGACTTTGCGTTCAATAACAGGACATACTTGTATAAGAATTTTATATGTACATATATAAAAAGTGGAAGTCATTTTGGAAAATTTTGCTTTTGAAAGCGCTTTTCTTATCCTTTTCTGGCGTAGACTCCTCAATTGGCTGACTTGGGCTTCGGCTTGTTCGATCTCTGCCACGTAAAAGTATTCACACACAGAGTAGAATCTAAGTAGCTCGGTTTGAGTATCAATTGGACTGATATCTTTCAAATTAAAAAATTACGGTGAGCAATTTTTTTTTCATTTTTACAAATCGCCTTGAAACTTGAAAATCAAACTATATTTTTAAGCTGCCTTCTAATACATACATATATAAAATATCACTGTTGACATTAGATATACATGTATAAATATAACTATTGCAAAATTCTTCCATTTTATTGTCCAAAATAAAATGAGAGTGGGAAACGAAAGTTATTTGAATTTCCTTTTACATCATTCTTTTTTAGAAAATTAGTATATGTATATAGAATATCGGGTACCGGTATCTTATAACAGAAATGGGGTTCGTGAGCAATAAGGATGCCAGTATTCTTACAATACCGTTTGCCAACCCTGAACAGTATTTAAAAAGAAATAATAAGACCATTTAAAATGCGAATTAATGTACATATAAACAAACAAACCTCACTGAATATAGGATGACCTGGAAGAACAGACGTTTTGGTGAAACCCAAACCAAAAATTGCCATCAACACTTCTGAAAACCTATTCAAGTCATTATCGTACCACATTTCGCACACTTTTTAAAACCAAATGGCAATTAACGTAAAAAATAAATTTAAAAAAAGAAAAGGAAAATAAAATACTAAAGAAAGAAAGAAGGAAAAGTTTGAAGTCAACAAAGTTTGTTTTTCAGCGAAAATCAAAATCTATTTCCCAGTTATGGTTGCACACAAAATAATAAGTGATAGTAAGTTCTGCCTTAAGTAGATGCATATTTTCTTAATTTTCCGCGTGGAAAACTTTTCGCTCTTTTGTATAAATAACGTAAGTACATACATACATACATGGACTCATGCTTATTTATATACATACATACATATTTTATTATTCATAAACATTTAAATAAAGACACGTAAAAACATGCGTTTCTGTATCAATCTCTTTACAAATCCTTGACAGACTAATAGTTAAATTCTTACTGTTGCCTGATGGAATTTGACTTCTGTTTAAGCAGCAGTGTTGCACGTCACACAACTTTTTGTTAGAGTTTAAATAAATGCTGGTCTGACGTGATTTGCACATCAATCATGTTATCACGAGTTCCCTTTTTTACCAACTAAAAAGAGAAGGTTATCAATTTGTGTAGATTTTTTGCTTGTAGATGCAGACCGGCATCATGCGGCTACTGCGTTTTTAGGTTCGTTTTTTTAATGACTTGAGTCCAGCTTATCGATCTCAGTAAGATTTTACACATTAAACGAAGAGGTGTTATATTTTGTTAGTTCGGAATGCGAATTTTGAAACTTGCACACGATATCTTCTCTTTATTGCAGAATTTTGATATATGCCTATACATATGTACATTAGAGTGGACAATATTTATATGGAATTATTTTTGTTTTTTGTAGGAGGTGGTTCGCCCCCTAATTTTTTTCTTTTGGGCACAAATAACATATTTCCAAAACTGTAGACTGTTTGGTCAACGTTAAGGCGTGGCACATGCGCCCTCAAGTTGACAAGAAGGGATTTTGCACAATTTAATAAGAAAAAAGTTATAACTTCATTATTATTTATCAAAATTTATGGTATCGATATTATATTTAATTTTGACTATTATTTTAATGCGTGCCCCTAAAAAGGCGTGGCACCTTATATAATTTAAGTAATATATACGAAAATATGTAGTTTTTGCTTCAAAATATGATGGAATCTTACATATGTATGTAAAATTTATTTACTAAAAGTCATTAAATAAATGCCGGCAAATTGGGGCGTGGCAAGTTAAAATTTTAAACTGCTACTAACAAATGCAGCTCTGTGCTAATTAGTTGCGATCAAGCAAACTTATATTTTCATAGAAGTAGCAATACTGGAATAACGGTATCTAGTACACATGTGATTTTGTTAAGCTAAAAAAGAGCGTTGATAATGTGTTGTTATACATGCAAATGTGAAAATATTAATTTGATTTGATTGAAAGATAAGGTTTATAAAATTGGTAAGTTTAAACAACAAAGTGCTCGATATTTTCAAAATATAATAACATATTTAATATTATTAATGTAACTCAAACAGCAATGGAAACAAGAGCAAATGAAAACTTATTTCTGCTTGGGCACGACGAAAGTCAAATCATTGGGTGCAAGTTACCATCAAAAGGGCAAATATTAAAAGTTCTTTTTTACAATATGCGGAAAATTAAGCTCAATCTTCGTCCGAGTGCATATCTTGTAATTAAAGAAGCAGAAGTACTCCGGGATAAAGCACGTATTCCCACAAGCCAGAATATTCGTAGCGTTCAGAAAGTGGAAGCTCTATATCATCAGTGGAAGACACTTCAGAAAACTTGTAAGCGCCGTACAGCTCTACAGGAGAAACGTGAGCACGATTTTGTGGAAGAATTAGACGATTTGTTTGATATCGCTCATGGTGATGCGTTAAGTATTATTCAAATCGAAGAAGATAGACTATTTCTACTTAATCAACGGAAAAAAGGCAGACCAGGTGGTATGATTGGAAGCGATCGAGCACTTTTTGAAAGAGAGAAAAGAAGAAATATGCGTGAAGAAAGAGAACTGATAAGGCAAGAAAAGTATCACCAGGAGCAATCTCAAAATTTGGTTGCAAGTCAGGACTACTCAGATGATGAAGGACAATTGACTGAAATAGACAGTGATGAGCTTCAAGACAATTTTCAACAAACATCTACTGGAAATGTGGGAAAGAAACGTAAAATGAAAAACTTTATAACACCCAAGCTTGTTGCGACTCTGGACAAGTGTAAAGTTAGTGACAGAGATGCTGTTCGAATTCTCATAGCCACTGCTGAAGCATTGGGCCATGATTTAAGTCAGTTAGCAATAAGTAAAACTACAATTCAAAAAATACAATAAGTAAAACTACACGCTCGTTGGATGGCCAAGGCGATTTATTCATTAAAAATGTTTTTATTCAGAGAAGAGTTTGTCATGTCGTAAGATGAAATAGACGCCATACGCGATGCTTGTTTATTTATTGTGAAAATTTATGTAAAAGTCTGGATAGAAGCGCCAATAGCTGCCAAAGCGCCTAATCAAGACCTTCTTTTTATTAAATCTCTTTTCGCCTACAAAAATGTCAACGAAAACGTACGCAATGCAACTTTGGGAATATTCCGTAACCATTTATGGTATTTAGCAACAGAAACAGTAGGTTTTTCGTTTTTTGATGAAACCATTACTTCTGAAACAAAAACTCGTATGATAAAGAGACTTCGTGTAGAGTCAGAAAATGAGAGCAAGCGGCTGATTACTGATATACAGGACTTACAATCAAAATCAATTGAGGACTTCGTAACCAAAAATACACTTCACTTCTTTGAACGTTTTTCGATTGCAACTGATTTTTTCCAAAAAGAACCCTCCCAATGGCAGAACGAGCCAAGCTATATACAGGGCGTAAATATCGTCAGTAAAATGAGGGTAGTTAACGATACTGCCGAACGAAATGTTAAATTAATGGAAGAATATAATAATTCATTATCAATAAATGAAGAAGAAAAACAATTTATCTTACAAATTGTAACTGATTATCGAAAAAACTATAAAGGTATTAATAAATCAGATCTCATGGAACACTAATCTATTTGTGTTTTATTTTAACTTGCCGGCATTTATTTAATGACTTTTAGGAAATAAATTTTACATACATATGTAAGATTCCATCATATTTTGAAGCAAAAACTACATATTTTCGTATATATTACTTAAATTATATAAGGTGCCACGCCTTTTTAGGGGCACGCATTAAAATAATAGTCAAAATTAAATATAATATCGATACCATAAATTTTGATAAATAATAATGAAGTTATAACTTTTTTCTTATTAAATTGTGCAAAATCCCTTCTTGTCAACTTGAGGGCGCATGTGCCACGCCTTAACGTTGACCAAACAGTCTACAGTTTTGGAAATATGTTATTTGTGCCCAAAAGAAAAAAATTAGGGGGCGAATAACATGTTATTCAAAAAAAAAAAAAAAATGTTCACTCTAATGTACATACATACATATACAGATAAATACGTTTTTTTATTTAAACTTTGAAAAATAGAAGTTGGTGGGAGACATACAAAAATATATGGGAATAACTGGCTTCATTATTGATAAGCGTTTTTTTGCACTTGAGATGGAATTTTTCCAAAATTATGGAGTCGCGTAATGTACGAGAAACTAAGTCAGACAAAAATGCAACGAAGCCCACGCGTGATGCGGTGACTAGCCTAAATCTTATAAACTGTACATAAATAAATTTATTATTCATGGACGAGAGATAATGGGATTTACAAGTAAAGAAACGCTCAAAGCCTTGAAGAGTTCAGTTTACATAAAATTTTGTTATATGGAAGGGTTATTGGAATTGAAATGGATCCACTGCAACGAAAAACCCGAATCAATATTTGGGTCATAAATAAAAATTTTATGCAATTTTGTTATTTTGATAACATGTTTAGTTACTTTCACACATTTCTAACTTGTTGCTGACCTAAAAATAATAAAATTTAACATCGCAATTTTATTGTTACCAAACGCCGAACACTTGGCAATGTGTTGCACTTACCTTACAACATGCTTTCACAATCATACTATTTATTCTCGACGTTACTTAGAAGTAATCAAGTAAGGACTTCATTATTATCTCATATACTAAGTAGTTGTGCATAGTTTTCAATATCATACTATTTCCCGTCTACGTTATTAAAAACAAATGCAGAAATAACTTAATACCGGATATATATGTTATATTATATTTATTATATTGTGAAAAATGATTAACATATTTAAGTAATAAATTTGTTAAACAACAAACTTGTTCGAAATGAGGTTTAAAATTTTTACAAAATGAAAAATCGACTTTTGCTTTTTTAATTTTTTTTTAATTTGGCCATTTTAATAGATATTTGTGGTGTTTGTGTTGCTTTCGTATCATACAAATTATGAATACTTGGTGCAAAATGTTATTATATGGAAAAAACAGACGTTGACATTAAGTATCGGAATTACCAAGAGGGCAGCAAAACCCATCAAAATGTACTGGTAATAAATTTATCGGCTTTTATGTAATTATTGTAGCTTCTCTAATGACAGTTGTGTAACGGGTTCTTGAGTAAGTTATTAGTAAGCGAGAGTGGTAAATATTTGACTCCAATTTCTTTCATTGTATTAAAAATAATACAAATTTGAATAAATGTCTAAACCTTCGCTTAAAGAGTTTCCGTTGTGATGTCCAAAGCAACCGGATTTTGTATATCTACATTCAAAATATTGTACATATGTATGTACGTACGTATGTATGTATGTATGTTCTAGATATCATTGAAGAATTTTACGATCTTGAAGTTTTATTTGATTCGGAACTCTCATTTAATCAACACATCATATGAGCGCTAAGAAAAACGTGGAGTGTTCAAATTTGTCAAATTCTGGTCAAAGGAATCTGCTGATTTCGTTTTCATAAAACAGTTGCAAATGTCCTCAGTACTGCTCGGTTACGTGGGACCCGTTTTACAATATGTACAGTGATCAACTGCGTCGGTGCGAAAACAGTTCCCTCCTTTTATCTACCCGAACACAACTTCTTGAAAGTTATCCACGTTAATAACAATCAACTGTGATCAATTCATTCTCTGATGGATTTTGTAAAGGTCACTCAACTGTTAATAATATCCTACATCTTACTTCTGTAGTAAATGATGACTTTCACTGCATTAATCGTGTTCTCTTACTTGTAAAATTCCATGATTTTTTAAAATTCTCGCGAACGTTTAAATAAATCTTATCTTCAACAAGACTTGGGAAAACTTTCGCATGGTGTAAGGAAAACCTACTTCTTAATAGGATCTAACCATCCTATAATCATCTTCTACATAAAATTAATTAAAAAGAGTACTAACTTAATTGATTTTGTACTTCGTGCCAGTTTATGGATATCGAAGCTGTTCGTTCGCTCTAACCTAACGGGGCACTCAGAGTCGCTTTAGTCCAAATACAAATATTCTTAAGGTCAAACTTACAACACATATACTATGGAAATATACAACTGGATGTCTTCAACAGAAATATACAGCCACATCTTTGCGAAGATCCAAAGGTCCAAGAACTGCGGGGTTAATAGCAACAACTTCCTTTTTCCAACCATCAGACAAGTCGCGTTTGAGATATCCAATAAGAACGAAGCGACAAATCAGCCCGATCGCACGCCAATTCTACAATAATGCAACAAGTAAACTAGTTTGATGAAACCGTTAATTTGTCGATATATTATTTTTCCCGAAGTCTTTGCAAGACCGTATCAGATTAAAATCACCAGCGATAGTCGGAGCTGATGTTTTGAAGCAGTGATCAATCTAACAGCGTACTGTAATATTACTTTTAGAAATCGTAACGTAAACGGAAAACGAGTTTGTTTTTCGTTATTAAAAATTTCGGTCGCTTGTTCTATTGGGACTTACTCAGCCAAGAAATTAGGACATAAGATTTTACACTAAAATCGACAAATCAACTTTTAGTTATTGCGAAACACAAATTTACATAAAAACGCTAAAACCTTCTTTCACACTATCGTTCGAGTGACTTGTAGCAAAGAAATAACTGAGTCATATTGCTTTAGGAGTCGTAACATAACTTTTTTCTATTGTACTTTTAACTAGGATTGCGATCCATCTACTCATTTTTGCTCTTCTTTATCACTCTGTATATCTGTATCGTGTTTAAATTTCGACTAAAATTAAGATCCGCTTCATCAATGTCTTCATGTTTTCTTCAAAACGCCTGAATTATACTCGTATTTAGTTATTTTGCAATTGTCGAAATTCCAGCAGGAAGAATTTACTTATTGCATGATCAACTGGTGTTTCGAGATAAAATGGTTTTCGCTTAAATTTGTATTCAAAATATTTTTAGCAGCAAAAGGTAGCTGTGGGTAACGCTGCGCGAATAAAGACAATATTTGTGTTTTGCAATTAATGCAACAGGGTTTTGAGAGGAACTTAACATTTGAAATGAGAACTTTCTTGAATGTATTTTTCGGGGGTATTTCCGGCTTTTCACGACTATAAAACTGCGGCACATACATACGAGTACATATATAAATAGCTGGAAAACAGAAGAAAAATCTGTGTAAATAAACCTTTCTAAATTCTCTTCTCATTTGAGATGAAATGTGTTCAAATTATGTAGCCAACTGTCATATAAAAGCTTATATTACACAATATTGTTGTGCAGAAAGACGAATCTTCGAAGTTTCCTAAAACTTCCACTATGAGCAGAACTGAACTTGTTAAGCCAGTTATTAAATTTTGTAAGAGAAATGCACAAGTCATTTCGCGTCTTTCAACTGAATTGTTTTAGACAGATGGATGTGGAATACCATGTAATTCCAAGTCGATTTGCATGATCATAAATGACAAATGCAGCCCGCGTTTTTGGTATTGTTTTAGAGCGTTCCAATTAGTGTACTCCGATTTCTGGGGTGCAGAAAAGAAGAGCGTTATGTGATGTGTCTGTTCCTTTATCACTTTCGTGCATTTGTCTCTGAAGTGATGTATCTTGTAACAGATACCTGTTTTCGTTAGAAGCTGGTAGGAACTTATCTGGCGAATCTGGTTAAATTCTGGTATTCCTTTGGGGCATCGGGCCTTCGACTTAGCTATCTTGACTTTATTGACTGCTCAGGAAATTGGATTAGATACCAAATGATGTTCCTAACTATATATGCCAAGCAAGTTATATGGGGCTGTGGTGAGCTGATGTCCAAGTGGGTTGCCATCATGGCACACCACCATTTATAAATTTCACAGTCGGACCATAAAGGACGTAGCGAAATATACTTTGCAACGAAATCAAAAGAAACTAATACGCAGTTCCATCATTTAACTCGTTTTTCTGTTAAGTGCATAGATTTACTATAACAAAAAACCTTTTTCAAAACCTTTACACAGAAATTTTATTTTCTATTTATTAACTTTTGAAATATTTTTCTTAATTTCTTTATTTCTGATGCCTGGTCTAAGGATACTAATTGCTGTTGTGCTAATTAGCGCAAAAGGAGTTTCAAGTCCCCGGTATCTTTATTCTAAATAAATTTCACTTCTATAAAAGTGTTTTACCTTGTTCAGCACCTCTAATTTATGTAGAGAATGCGGTGGAAATGGTATACAATTGTGAATCAATACCGCCACCAGCTATTTCTTTTCGTCTTTTCGCCTTTTTTGTTGCATTTTCTATTTTTTTCTTTACATAAGTTTATTTTTTATATAAAAAGAAAACACATACATATATACATATTTGTTTTTTGGCTATTTTTAAGCTCATAGACAAAACTTTAATAAATTTAAAACGAATAATGGCTCAAGTGTTTGAATACCATAATCTTACTTTTCAAAAGTTTTAATTCCAGACGTTACAACTAATGATCGTCGATTCGACGATGTATAGTTTAGCAGCTTTCCATTATTGCTTAAAACTAAAATTGATAACAGACCAAGTTTTTTTATTCTAATTCAACTCCGATTCGGCACTAATTCATTCCATGTTGTGCAAACGTTGTAATAAGTAAAAAATAAAAATTTAAAGATGCCAAAAGATAAACAATATATTTTCAGCTTTAAAAAGAAATATTTATTGCAAATTATTTAAATCTGGAATTAAAAAGTTCAACTTCAGGCTCGCGACAATATGGTTTTCGCATTCATCACAAGATCATTTTTCCATTCGATCTTTTCCAATGTTTCTGATTAATTGACTATTTTTATCTCTGTAGTAAAAGTTTTTCGTAATACGACTGTAATCATTCCAAATTATATGGGCACAATTTTTTAGTTGTTTGACAAATAAGATAATCGACTACTCGAAGCCCGTTTTAGAAGAGCAATTTCGGGATTTAAAGTCAAGAAAAATCTGCACAAGTAGTTTTTCAATGAATTATTTTTCCACAAAATGATAAACGCAACTTCTAATGTGAAAAGGTATAGCAGTGGCCGAGTAAATAGCAAACTGGATAAACCGCTCACTTATTACAGCTGTTGCGAGTTGTTGTCACGTCTGCTGGTACCAGCACTGCTGCAGCTGACACCTCTTTGCTATTCGTATTTAACCATTTTTGACAAGTATACGATTTTTTATTTTATTGCTGCAATTTCGCTACCCCGTAGTCGTAAATACACCTTGAGCTGTTGTTTTTTCTCTGTTCCAATTTTGAACTAACGGTCATTTACACAAAGTCTCATTAAATTTTAATTGTGTCTGTAACCCCAAAGTCGGCCATAAATACAATCGATCAAAATTTTCCGGTTAAAATGTCAGTCGGAAAAAATATGTGTTCAGAACAGTTCCAATAACTTTTCTTTACATATGAGTTACGTAATGAGGGACTTAAGCAAAGATGTAGACTGTCAAGTTCTGCAACACTATACATTATGAAGCTGGTCCGTACTGACACAGTCTCCAACAATTATGTAGATCAGAGCACCACTCTACTCGTAGACATAAAATTAAGGACTTGAACTGGTATTATTATAATTTTTATGTAATTTTATGTTTTCTTTATTATTATTGCACATAAAACACACAGACGGAGTAAAAACCCTTTTCTAAAACTTGTCATATGTTCGTTATTACACTATTTCCTGTAAGCATTGCCAAACTTTTACAATTTTTTGCTGTGCAGTAACTGAAAGATGGTGATAATTATAAGTTTTTACTCTCAAATTAATCCTTTTTTTTATAAAATTAAATTATTTTTAAATCAAAGTAATTTTTTTCGGAGCAAATAAAACTTTATTAGAAACAAATTAAACTATTTTCAACACAAATTCAAACTTTATCAGGTCAAATACAATATGTTTCATTACAAAACTCCCTTTTTTAGTTTTAAATTAATTTTTTTTTTATTAAAAATAATCTAATTCTTCCAGAAAACCAATGTTTTATTTCAAATTAAATATTTATTAAATTTACTTAGTTCATATATGTAAATACATTTTATTTTAATACCATTAATTTAACTTTGAAATGGCATAAGACAAAGTTGAACTTTTCAGATTGACATGAAATTAACTTTATTCGAAGGATAATCTTCTGTCATTATAATTTAAATATGAATTCTGACATATAAAAGCCTCGGCTGGCTCGGACGTGGTCTAATCTGGAGGTTTAACTTTGGGTGACTTTTTTTGTCTTCCAAGTCGTCCATCTTTGCGGGCTTATCGGCGTAATCTAGCGACTTTACATGTGTAGCGGCGTTAAATCACACGATCTAGAGGCCAATTCACGGGTCCGAAACGTTAAACTCGGCGGCTACCAAATGTTTCCTTCAATAAATCAATTGTGGGAAATGTTGCGCCGTCTTGTTAAAACCACAGCTGCCGGGCATCATGGTTGTTCAATTGATGAACCAAAAAGTCAGTATTCATGGCTCATAGTGGTCACCTTTGACTGTAACGCTCTGACCAGCATCGTTTTTAAAGGAGAACGGTGTCTCAACACACACTTGACGATTATCATCACCCGAATACGCCAGTTCTGTTTATTGACATGTTCAAACAAAAGTGCGCTTCTTCGCTAAACAAAATTCGCTTATGAAAATCGGGATCAACTGCATTCTTGTCTTGCACCCACTTGGAAGCGTTGTTCAGGCGTCAGTCTATTCATGTTGAAACGCCAAACCAAACTCAACATAAATCACTTGACAGCTGACAAAATGGCAGCCAGTTAAAAACTTGTTGCCAACTTGAAGTTTTATACCTCTATAAAAAACACCCTTTATATATGGTAATTTATCTATTGCTCTCCAGAGGCAGCTAGTGGCACATTCATTGTCGTATCAACATCATAATCGCTGCGATCTGAAGGTGTTACAGGTTCTACGGAACGTTTAACAATTGAACCAAACCCATATTTTTGTGTGTGTCCAAAGCTGAGATGATGGAAACATTTTGAGAAGGCGGTAATTGATACCGGACTCGGCAATAAATATTATTTTTTCTCCTATTTCTAGTGCATTTCTAACAAAATTCATGGCATACGATATACGCCGTTGAATTGTAGCGGCACTATTTATATATGTATGTATATATGTATATATATGATGAGATGATGGAAACATTTTGAGAAGTCGGTAATTGATACCGGACTCGGCTATATATATATATATATATATTTCATGGGAAATTATTGGAGATATTTTCAAGTTCAAAATAATAAACAAGGCAGCAGGAGAAAAGTGGTCAGGAACTAATAAAAATTTATTTCTAAAACTTCAATATTGAAATGAATTTGAATTTAAATAAATTGAAGAAAAGAGAAAACTTGAGTTGGAAATGAAAAGGACTTATTTTAACTGAAAAAAAGTTGAATTTGTGTTGCAAATAATTTGATTGGTTTCGAATAGAATTTAATTTGTTTTAAACGAAATTCAATTTGATTTTAAAAACTTTTCATTTAAGCTGAAAAACGTAAGAATCTACATATATAAATCGGTAACCATTTGATAAAGTACGTGTTGATTTAATGTGTTGGTGGTAACTAAATTTAGATAGTGGAAACGGACTTTAAACAGCAAACTAATATAGTGCAGAAGTAATTTTTTTATGTCTATCTCCAATTTTATCATCCAGATTTTTGTTTATGTTGATGATTTCCCACGAAATTCGTAAGCGACAGTAATGGAAAAGAACCACCTTTCAGTATTTAATTTCAGAGTATTATTTAGAAATACAGTATCTTTTTTACGAAAATCGTTAAAATACTTTTTTTTAATAACTTTTTTAACTGAATTTTAACCTAACAATTGGTATGTATGTGAACCCAATTGAAAAGTCCGACAATAAAAATTCTTCATGTTTTTCTTCAAGTGTGAACTCCTTCTTAGTTAAAAAAATATACATATGTAATATTTTTGCTACCTTTCAAGATTGCCCAAACGTAGCAATTAAATATCTACCTTTCGCCAGTTCAGGGGCAAAAAACAAGATTATCGATTATTTTGTGCTGAGTGTTGCCATTAGTCGCTTTATGAATAAACATTGCCCAGAATAACAGTTATGTAAATAAAATATAATTTCTGAATTTTTCCTTTGAAAAAAAATTCCTTTGCATTTTTCTTTTGGCTCCAATTCTTTGTTGTTTTATTTTCGGAACCGATTTCCAATTTAGCGAAAGAACTTATTTGTTGTGCGCCACTGGAGAAATGATAGATGAAATACCTTTGGTTTTCAATTGCTGTGTAGTTCGAAAAACTACTTGTCTTATAACTTTGTTTTGAAGATATGGGCTTTGCCAATCTTGTGCTTGATCCCAAAAAAATCGTTAATATTGTATTATTTAAAGAAATGTGTACTCGAAGATTGGGAATTTAAAAAGTCTTCTTTCGTGTTTGAAAGAGTCTCAAATTCTTTGGATGAGACATGATATCCGATATTACACCCTCCAGTTTTCTGTATAAAAGTCGACTCTTGCAACTAGTAAGAGTAATTTAAAATGTTTCCTGCTCTCCATATAAATAACTACACACATACACTCTTGCGGCACTCATGAGATACACGGAAATGTTGCCAGCGTGGTTCTAATTGCAACCCTTCTAGAGTGCTAATTATTTTAGGGGGTTATTGACAAGAAAGAGTTCTTGAAGATAATCGATTTCCTTGAATTTATTCCGTTAAGACCAAATTTTAGTTTAAACTAATTTAAATTTTTAATTCTTCAGTTCTTTGCTTTTAATGAAATTCAAAAAATAAGAGAAACTTTAATTTCTTATGGAGAACTACATATTCCATTAAAAAAGACGTTACAAGGGATGACGAAAACAGTTTTATTGCATTTTTTAGTACTTTGCATCCACCATGTACTTTTTGCTTCATAATTTAATATAATTAGAATATAAGAAAGATTTCTCTTTCATGGTAATATGTTTGTAAGTTGTAGACATTACAAAAAATTTGTTTAAAAATTTAATATTTTGTAAAAATACAAAAAGGAAGTGGCTTTTGCAAAAGTACAACAACTTGAAAACAATAAAAATCTGGTGGTGCTCGCATTCAATTATTTTTCAAATATGCGATAATGGCAGCTGAATCACTTAGAGAACGTCGGTTTCAAAACTGACTTAAAGTGGAACTTTACGAGTAGTGACATTTATAAAAACTGAACCAGTTAAAACTTTAAAGAAGAGAAAGAGCGCCAGCAGTAGCACTGCTACTTAATTTTAAAGCACAACAATTTTGATAAATCCGATGTAATACAGAGAAAGTAACTTTTTCACAATATCTTTCCTTAGTGAATAGACATTCGCATACGCATTCTGTTTAATAGTGTTTAGCGATTTAGTCGTTTTACCTTTACCCAAAGAATATCAAAACGGTAAGTGCCCCATTTTCACAAAACTTTCCAGTATGTGCCCATCTCGTTAATGCAACCGATTATTTAACCGCTTTAAATGTACACAATTTAGAAACAAAATATACATATGTATGTATATGTAGCTGTTCCAGCTGCCTATTTTCCAAAGGTTTGCAAGTCTGCTGATAAATAGGGCGCACTTATGAAATGACGGCATGTACAAAACATGCACAAAAGAGACAGTTATACAGAATGGATTTCTTTTGTTTTTCACTGTCATTATTTACATTGATATTTTTAGAAGAGTTTTCAAAAGCTTAAAGCTGGTGTTTCAGATGAGTTGGTAGATTGTGCGACTGCCAGACCCGAGGTTATATGCTCGATTCCTACCAAAGATGTTGCGGAGGTATCTGCAGACAAGCAAAGTAGTTTGTGGCTTAGAACTTGCTATACAAGAAATCAACTCCCACAAAATTTGGCAGCTGGATTTACATATATGGATTTTTGCTTAAGAATATGCGCTTTGCGCACAACACTGTACCGAGAAACATCTTTTCCTAAACGCTTTTGAAGAGAGTTCATCAACATTGTTTCTACTCAATAAAAAAATCGACATTATGTTTCCCACTAAAAGCGATCGACAAATTCGAAAGCGGACGTTTCAATTTTTGAAAAAAAAATCAAAATAACTATTCAGATTTTCTTCTTTTCACAAATATTAAATAATAAATTGATAAAACAAAATTATGCAAGAATATAAAGTTCAAGGTTGCGAAATAGCATTATAGCGGTTATCCAACTTCGAGTGACGAACTGATTTGAATGCTCTAAATTTTTTTATTTTAATTTTTTCGCAGCAAAATAAAAAAATTATACATATTACACGCTTTGAAAACGGTGAGCAGTAAATCAGCGCCAATTACACACTCTCGGATGCAGTTGAAGTTGGTCCATCCTGTACTAAGAGTCAAGTAAAAGTGTACTTTTTATTATTATTGTTTTTTGATACTATATTTAATACTAAATTAAAAAGTATATCTATAAAAGTTCAAAAGAATAAGAAAAGAAATTCCAAAAGACTATTAATTGTTGATATCTGAATATAAAAGAATTATTTAGTGAATACTTCTAGATAATTAATTATGAGCCTTTTTGAAATTGCAGCTCCTCTCTTTCATCGTTTGTAGATGTATGCGACATGGATAGTAACCCTCTATGAATTCTTAAAACATCTGTAAACATCATTCACTAGTTCGTGTTTTACATGTGATAAAGATTATCGAAAAATGCATTAAAAAACATTTTTAAAACTTCCAACGAATAGTCAACCAAGAATTCCCATAAAAAGTAAAAGGATCACTAAAAATTTTGTAAAATACATTCAGCCATAGAATATAATAAAATAGGACAATTTTGAAAAAGTGCTACAGCTATTACTGGGGTGCTCTCCTACTTTTGGCTTTTAATATATTTTCGCAATCTTTATGCCATAATAGTAACACTTCGACATATTTTGATTAAAACAAGTGTTTTTCTGTCATTGAAACAGGCTATAACATAAAAAATTGTACCGAAAAGAAAACTTGTAATCAAGCAGTTTCTCCGATTTAACGTTCCCAAAGTAAATAACTTTGGAGCTAAGTCAAATATTTGGAGAATATTTTGTTATGAAAATATGTTTTTTGTGTTTAAAATAATATGGCTAATGCCGTCATTACTTTCAAATCAAATTGGATTTTGATGAATGTTAAATGTTATAAGTCTGTCATGTTGTGGCAAACATACAGTTGCATTTGTTAAGTTCGAGTGGCTTAAGAATGTAAGTACATACATAGATACTTATTGTGTGTATATTACGTCAATGAGATATGCAACTTTACGTTTTGGCAGTTTTGAACCGTTTTCAAACAAGAAATCCTGGTAAATTGCAATTTTATTGCGCTGTACGAAGCTAATTTCACCAAAAATTCTTCCAAATCCTTTTTTAACGCACCTGCACACCAAACTTATACACTATGCCGTCTTAAACGCACACCTTTACGAAAGTACTACATACGCATATATGAATATGTGTACAGATATATGTATGTACATATGTAGGTACAGTTGAACTTCTATAAATTGAATTTACTATAAGTTGAAGCAATCGGAAGGCAACAGCGGCAAGCAGGTAAATTCCTTTGGATTTTTTCCTATTACTTGAACTTCCATAACTTGAATTTCTCTCTAACTTGAAGAACAAAAATGGTACAAAGCCTTGCAAAGTTTCTATAAATTGAATTTTTTATGCTGGCATTAATTTTTAATCCAGCAAAAATTTCCACATCTGTCGCTAACAGTCAGCGTATATTTTTTTTTCTAATTTGAATCGTCATTAGGACGATTATGAAACCCGGCTACGTTCGAATAACATAACAACCAGGAATCACAATAGATAGTGATGAGGAAGAAGGACATAGTTGAAGAAACTGTTACCTGTTGCCCTCCAAGGAAGCTATGACGGATTCGTTGAACAATTTGAATTTATATTTACACACAAATGAAAATACGACTGACGACCACTACAAAGCACTTCACAATTAGAGACACTCTATGTACATATGTACTTATGTATGTTGATGGTTTTACTTGGTATGGTGCTATATTTACTTCCAAATGGAAATGAAGAGTTATTACAATTTATTACATTCCTTTCTGGGCCCTATCGAATTACACGAGCAATTCTCGAAAATTTGTTTTTTACTTTCTTTATGTTGACTTGTGCGTATCGATTTTAAT
Organism: Epicampocera succincta; assembly: GCA_932526305.1. Classification (NCBI taxonomy): domain Eukaryota; kingdom Metazoa; phylum Arthropoda; class Insecta; order Diptera; family Tachinidae; genus Epicampocera; species Epicampocera succincta. The sequence goes on from OW052035.1 coordinate 21,258,962, forward strand.
GATAAATTCGCTCTAGCCTTGGTATAATATAGCTCTTTGTCCATATAAATACATAATACAAAATTAAGTTTTAAGTAAGATGTATACATACATATATGAACATATGTATAAGTAAGCATCTTAAAAGCATAAACCTTTCAGCAGGTCTTAGAAGCTGTCTTTTGTACTGTGTATTGAAGCTCCATTTTATCGTGCAGAACAGCTCAAATGGATAAAAATTTAGACTCAACATCAAGCTTGGTGATGCTATATCGCTGGAGGAAGTGTAATTTGCAACAATTTCAGCATTATTGGTCTCAGTGTAATTGGCAATGACCAAATTTTGTACTTTTGTTCGTATGTACAGGAGAATAAAATTCAGAAAGAATTGCATATGTGCATGCATTTAACATACATACATATGCAGATATACTTGTACATGTAATATATTTACATACGTACATAAGTATGTATGTACATATGTACATATATGTATATTTATGTGCATGAACGTGCATGTGAACTTTGATTTAAGGTATAAATTTATACAAATGCATTATCGAATTTATCATCTTCTTGCTTCTGTTTGTTACTGGTCTGTGGTTTCTTGTGCAAATGCGAACAATAAAGTGAACATTTTACAACTCGTTGCTACTTTAATTACACTTCAAATTGTGCACATTAATAAAGAAAAAATGCTTCCATTTAACGAGCATATGTATTTATGCTTGTTTGTTTGCTTGTCATAGCTGAGCACACGTCCTCAACGCGAAAACAGGAAACCCACACTCAACATTTACAACACATAAAAACGTTTTCGATTCGATTAGAACTTGCCGTAAAACAAACAAACAACAACTAAAACTTATTTTTCAAACGAATGTTTGTACGAGTTGTGTGTACATTGATTGTATGCAATCTTATGCAAGTATGAGCGAGCAAAAAGGTGAGACCAAAATTATTCCATCATTTCATTATGCCGTCGTAAATTTACTAAGCACACACACACACAGTCATGTACACACGTTCTTATTCGCGGTGATGTCGCGGAAATAAAAAAAACTTGCTTCCACAATTTTTTTATTTGAGAAAAAAAAGCAGCAATAATAGGTATTGTTGCTTTGGTTGCACACGCTGGTACTCGTATTTATGTATGTATGCATGTGTATGCAAATGTGTGTTTGTGCCTACTGTGGGTATTACGGAATTGTTGGCATTCAAAAACGCAGGCATGTGCAGTTAGCACTGCCTACTCGACCAGATATTTTTAATTATAATTGTTTTGGTTTGTGGGAAGGGTCTTATTTTATCTGCTTCTTTTGTTTTCTTATACTCTTAAAGGAGAAGGTATAGTAAAGAAGAGAAGAAACTTGTTGTCTCTTTTCTATTTATTATTTCATACCCAATTGTTCAGCTAATTTCCAACCACTAACATGCGGTCGTTATAGAGGGTGTCTAAAACCGTTGCTATGGTCGCCATTATGGAATGCCATTAAGAGAGAACAATTGGTTTAGTGAGTGAAAATGTGTTAAAAGCAGAGAGAAATATGTGGGGAAGTGGTTTTGATGTATGTAAATAAAAATTGACTTCTGGATTTGGTGATGGCTTCGAAATGAGTGAGTGAGCATTTGGATTCACTCAAACGTAAAAAGGTAGTTAAACTGGTACAACAAACACATGAATGAACAGCCCCAAGTCAGACTTAACTTTTTTTAATTTGTCTTTTTGGTATCTCGAACAAGTTTGCGGTAACTGAAGAAGCAGCACAAATAAGCAGTAATCGCAATTGACTTCTGTTAAACTCAAACGGAGAAAATGTCTCAGTATGATTACTGTTGGTTTCGTGTTTGGATCGTGATTGCGCTTCAATTCGATTAGTGAAAAATTATACGGAGAAATAAAAAGAACTGTAATAATATAAAAGCCAATAAAAAGTTACAACAACATAATTGTTTTAATCGAACTAAAATTTACAGTGTTAAAGTGACACATTTAGTGAATCCAGTGAATATATTAAGAAACAAGTTTGTTCTGCCTATAAAGCAGACAGACATTCGCAACGCGGCTTAAATGCTGTAATGTTAATAAAAGTCCATTTAAATGTATAAAACACACATAAAATTGACAAACGTTTTGCTCCTGTTGATTACAATGTAGCAAAAAAAGTGTTTTAAATTGGAAAGTAAAGTGATTTAAAACAAATTTTAATTGATATAAAAAAGTGATTCTAAGTAATAAACACGCAAAAAAAGTGTGCTTAAAGAAAGCGTCTAAAAATTGTCATGTTAATTGAACCGGGAATCCATCGAGAATTTGGATCTATTGCACCAGTCAGTTTCAATATACCATCACACTGGAAAATGGATCCTCCTAGAATTCCAACGCTTAATAATCCAACGACAGGCAGTGTCGGTCCAATGCCGCCATTGCATCCCAATGGTAAGCTCAAGAAATATTTTCCGACGGCATTTTTTATTTTGTGGAAAATTTAATCCACCGTAGTTAAATTTTGTTGAGAGTACGAGAACTGAAAATGAATGTTCGTTTCAATTAAAAGCGATTAGTTGAGCAATATTTGGTTTACTTTCGTTTTAAGCACTTCCTTTTAATAGGTACCTAATTAAGCAAAATTATTTGTGATGCATCAGCAAATATTCGAGCCACACCAGACTAAAGATTTAGGCGTCACATTTTTTGAGTTATTTTTGTTTCGTGTAAAGCCTCAATTTTGTGGCTGTTCACACAGTAGTTTGTAGGAGATCATTTTAATTATTGTACGTGCATATTTACATACATAAATATGTAACATGTGTGTAGTTTGTTCTTTTTCCCGCATAAAGTTAAAGGCAGCTAAGAAATCAGTAATCTATGGGTATAAATGAATTTCCCTAATATAGCTTCGGCAATACAATAGTCGAGCGAAAGATACGAGAACACTTCCTGATAAAAAAAAAATAAGTGGATGATTTGAGTATGATTTGATAAACGTTCAAACATATTCATGTATATTAAATTTTTTCGCGTCTAGCGCCCCTTCACGACTGTTATCATATAAATATTTTGAGATTTGTGTTTATTTAAGAAATGTTCAATCCAGCGCCTTTGAAAAGCTGGCGCTGTCTCTGCAAAAGAGTTTATTCAAATCAAGATGGCACGATGGAATGAATACTCTTGACCAACTACAGAACTGTAAGAAAACCGTAAAGAAACCTAAGAATCTATTGGTGTTTTCTCCAAATGTGTGTATGAAAAATTAATTAATCACACAAAATGGTCTAAATTTATAAAAAGTTTTGTGCATTTCAAACGACTTTTCTGACAATTAATTGTCAGTAAAATATTCCCCAACACCGGCCCGTTTGAAGAAGTATGTCTGTATGTACAAAAATTAAGTTAGTTAAATCATTCATAAATTAAATAAATACATAATGGCATTAGGCTAATGAGGGTCTGGTATCTGGTGCTATACGGGAGCAAATCGAGGGAATACGAATAATGCACCTGCATACAAGTGAATATACTTATGATCATGTATGTAAGTATATACATATACATGTATTGTATTATATATGTATAGTATACATCTGCACTAATTAGAAACAACCAACATTTAACATTTTCTGTGTTGTTGTTGCTGTGAACAATGATTGAACTCTCGTCTTATTTAAGGGTGATTTTATTTTCATATTAGATATTTTGCCGTAAGTGTTATCAAATATGAAATACTAACTTAGACAACAAACAATGTTAAATAGTATGACTTCTCATTTAAGTTCGAAATAAATTAAGAAATAATGTAATCTGAAATAAAGTTTAGATGGCGAAAGCATGGAATTTCATTTCTTCCTACTACTTCTGAAAAAAATTCAATCGTTTAAGATTAGAATACTAAATAGTAACAACTTCTTGGCAAACGGTGAACAAACTGAAAAAAATCACAGCGGAAATTTGTAATTGATGTAAGACGAAGAAAAGTGAACCATTCGCCTATATCGCTCGTTTGTTTGTGCTTGTAAATACGAGTACATAACCCCAATAACTCTTAGTAGTGAATTAGCAAAATGTTTATATGTAAAACGCCGAATGAAATACTTGGGCGTAAAATTTGTTACTAAAAGAACAATTTGCTTTCGAACCATCGCCCCTAAAGCTGTTTACTTTTTGTTTTCTACAAATTGGTTGTCGGTACACTATTTTGAAAATTGTCGACATTAATTTTAAGGGGCTACGACTGTTTACCATTTCACTGTAGAATAAAAATAACTCGTGTCATATTTAAAAAAAATGGAAATTTATGGATTAAATGAAAGTGTTCTGAAACATATGTACATACATTTTGTACATATATTTTAAACTTTATTTTTATATAATATTGGCGATATATGGAAGTGAAATAAAATTTCGGAACAAAGTTTTGCCGTAAAATATTGTTTTATGTGTAGCAAAATTTTTCAATTATCAGTGATCCACTTCTGTCCATTTCGGAGAAACGGGTTTCGTATTCCATGTAAAGGTCGTTTCCACACAATAAACTCTTTGCCTTTTATGGGCATGCCTTTAACTTTGTCGATAAAGCGCAGCAGTCAAATTAAATTGGACAAATTAGAAATTCATTTTCTGAATCAATATTCATCACATTAAATTACAGCGGAGAAAAAACACTATGGGGCAAACTTCATTAATAATTAATTTGGACTAATAATGGAGTGGAAATGACATTCGTTACTTTGCCCGTAAGATATTTTTAATGAGAGATTCTATGTCATCATGATTGTTGTGGAAACCAAATAGAATTACCACATACGAGTATCACAACTAAAATTCTATTCTGCTTCAAATTTGTGTGTTGGAATCGTTTTGGTTTTGTCGTGACCGATAATAAACAAAATCAACGTGTTTACGTGTTGCGAAAAAAATTTTAAATAACATTTTCTAAATATAAATATATGTAAATAAGTAATTCTTGTGAAATATTAGAAAGAGTTAAGCAGCTTTCAGTCACCACAAGTGCTAAGTGCTAGCTTAAATGCTTGCTCTTAAGTTTGAATTAGTTTTGACTTTTTATAATTCGGTTGGTGTTATTCATATATACATACATATATATACATATATATGTGCAGTGCATGCTGTGTAGGCCCAGATCAAGATAACTCTCGCCCTTATACTTTACAATGATGCAGTATGTGCGCTGAATACACTAATGAAATTGAATGAGTGCATTACAAAGTTCCCCAACAAATCGAACTCGGATGCTGGTTAATTCACCTTAATTAATGTACATATATTTTACAATTACGAGTATTTTAGTTGCTTATAGATAAGTACATACATACATATGTACGTATAAAGTTTACATTAATTGAGACTTGTTTTCTTGCAATAATAACCCAAGATAAATCAATTTTCAAAAAGAACGAAACAATTATTCAGGATTATAATGTGTTATCTTAGAGAAGTTGAAATGAAAAACCAAGACTACCAAACCCAAGGATACACCTAATTCCTTGCTCCCGGAGCCAGTAGTTTCCTGAGAGTAAATGTGTTACACAAATATGCTTAAAATTGAAAGAAGAACTATTATTCTCTGTGAGAAACGTGAAAAAATCCATATTGAAAACAGTATTTTCGTTTTGGCAGCCAAATGGACTCTTTTGAGAATTTTTTACTTCTTTAAGGATATTATTACTGATGTGATTCGTAATTACATCCAAAAGATAAAACCCCATATGTGTAACCTGAAATTCTTTGGAAATGTTACATTTCTCAACAAAGTATGTTCCAATACATAATCTCAAGATTGTTCTTTCAAAAGCTCTGAATTCAGCCGTAAGTTCTGACTGGTAATGATTTATGAGCAAATAATTGACTTAACCATCCTTTCACCGGATAAATCATATTCAACACAAATTTGTGATGTTGTTGAAATAAATTCTGAAAAACTTTAAATGAAACATCTCTGAAAGGAATTTCAATGTCAATGTACATTTTCCAGATGTATTTCTCAAACAAGTCGCTTAATTTTTAAAAGCATTTAATTTAATTCCCAAAAACTAATTTGTAAAAAATTAATCTCTAAGAAACACTGCATGCGAATGTGTAAAATGTTAAGGCATTTAAGAAATTAAAATATTGTATAAATGCACAATGCGAAAAGACAAGTTTAATCACATGCAATTGTTAAAAACTTAACCGCGCCCAAAATAACCTATTAAACTTTTTCGAGTTTATACTGTAAGGCAAATAGCGATACAATGTAAACCAAAAAGGATTAGGGAATAATTCATATCACGTACATACATTCAAGGTAATTACGTAGGACCTGCGAAAACAGATTAAGTTCAAGTCTTGCGGTATTCGACAAAAATTCATGATTTTTGGCCGAAGAATCCTGTCAAAAGAAAGTTGAAAACTATAATACCGCGTTCTAGTCCGTCAGACACTGTCTATTGTATGGAGTAACGCACTAAAGGCTTGGAAAAACAGTCACAGAGAAAAACTCAAATGGGAACACAATTTTTCCAACAAATTTAAGACTATTTTCATAGTTGCGAGTCATATGCCTACAAAATTAATAATGTTTTGCTCGAGGTTATTGTTAGATTCGAGCAGTATTGGTACGAATGTAAGTAAGACCCTCAGATTAAGAACTTATTTTTCCAATTCGGCTTAAAAAATTAAACATATAACATGAAGGAACATAATATATGTCACGTGCACCAGCTTCCAATACTGTAGAGCGAGAAATAGGGGTGTTAAAATAAAGAGATAAACAGCCTCTTTCGCTGTGTGATGCTGATGCAAAAAGTGGTGGTGATTGTAAACGCTTATCGTGCACTATACAACTTGTTATAAAATGGAGGAAATCGATATGAACTTGAAGAGGTCTTAAAGAACATTGTTTAAGGGCAGGCTACCAATTCAAAGGGCATGTATTACCGTTTTGAACAGTTGAGCATTAATTGATGAGCTCGTTCTCCTACGATGTACTGGTTATGATTGGGGATCTAGTCTTCTCTTAGAAGCTTCGAATCACCACCTAAACCAGAATACTTTCAATAGTTGTTAAATTTTGAATGAATTCATAATTCTTTGCTATTACACCATGTTTCTAACTTTGCGTATTTATACATATGAATATGTACATAAATACATATATCCATAAATATATCCAAATTTTCAGCTTTGTTAGAAAAGTTTCAGAAGTTTTGGAAAAAATATTTTCGGATTCGAGGAATTATGTGCCTTATTGTGCAAAAAACTAAAAACAAACAAAACACAAAGCGTGCGCTCTCACCTCTTGCAGACGACTCAAAACAAAGACGGAGCACTTGAAGGAAATGACGCATTCAAAAGGAGGGCGAAGGAATTCTTAACTAAATAATACTTATAAGTTTTAGTTGATGGTCGACAAACTGAAGAAATTTCTATAAAAATATTTCTTTTCTGTTTGTAAATTTTTCAAAATTTTTACAAAAATTTTATTTTCATTGTTAGATCTGATTTAAAATATTATTGTAGAACTTGTATTTTGCTCTCTAAAAAATGTGTATTATTAAAGCCAACATTGTATAATTCTGTTTATTCTATTCTTTATCATGACTTAGACGATTATGAAAGTTAAAAATTTTATAATCTAGCCAAATATTAGATGCATTCTTGCAAGTGCTTTAAAAATAGTATTGAAATTCATATAGTTCATTTATATTATGTTGCCCTCATAGTATTGTCGTTTTTTTTTTGTGAATTTTCAGAGGTAAGAAACTCAAGTTATTGTTCATTAAATACAAAGTTAAGAGCAGAGCCGAAGAGCAGTTGTGCTTTTATTTTCGCCAACTTTATTTAAATCGCAATAACCATAAGTCTGAAGAGAATGAAAGGCTATAGTATAAAACTTCCCTAAGAGTCATAACTTTTATATGTGTGTGTGCTTTTCATGCGCTTTGATTTGCGTCCAATGCCGTTTTGTGCCATTTGGGCAGAAAATCTTAAGTTTCTTACAGCTTTTATGAAAACTAATTAATTTTATGAAAGCAAATTTTGTGCAAAAAATGGAACTGCTCGAAAGCTTTTGAAGCGTAAGCCTACGATGATTCTGAGTTAGAGAAATGTTTACAAGTGGTACAAGCTTTGCAAAGAATGTTCGAAAGAGGTCGAGAACACTCCAAAAGGTGCATATTATAACTTTTTTGAGGAGGAGAAAGAGCGCTGTCACAAGTTTATCGTATCTGAGGGGACTACTTTCAAGGAGACGAGATAGAAATATGTGAATAAACAAATATTGCTTGAGAAAAATTAAAATGTACTTTGTTTTTTGAATAGATCTCGTACATATGCACACATTCAACTGTGTCGATGAACATAACCTCCATTTTGGGCGGTAACAGGTAAAACCATTCCCAACAAAGACGTTTTACACATCCATAGATAGTTACATATGAACTTAATAAGGATATGAATCCCGAAAAAAATTTCTTTTACATATTAATTTTTTCGGTTAAAAATTTTAACGAAATGTATGTATGTATGTATTTTTTTTTTGCCGACATTTTTTATGTTCATGCTTAAATTTTATTTTCGGCCCGGAAAATTAAATTTATCTTTCGTATCTTATGAGTTAGATTTTATCGCTATAGATGTTATTTTTCCCATCAAAGATATAAACTTATGGCTTAATTCCTCAAAAATAGAGCTTCTGTGTAAAAGTCGTGATTAAGGTCGCCTAACGAAATTTCTAATAGAGTCATGTACGAAGCAGCGTTACCAATTTTGTATAATCAAAACACGAACTCAAAGTGTTCTAAATAAAAACGTTCACCAATATTTGTAACCAAAAAGCGCTAAATTAAATTTCAATAAATTCAACGTTTATTGAAAGCAATTAAAACACATTTTCTACATATTTTGTTCAATTTTATTCAGGTGCTAAAATTGTTATTTGAACATCACACCGTTAGGGCGAAGACTTCGTTAGCCGAACGTTCTGTAAAGGCCACGCCTAAATTAACAAATAAACAAATATAATATCAGCTGTTCGCAACCGTCATGGCCAACACTAAACTGTTGATTTTTAAAATAAATATATAATTAGTTAAAATAAATATATATTAATAAGAATAAATTAGACAATTTTGCAAATCATGGACGAACAACTTATGGCCAAGGTTAAATAAAAGACATACAGAATTGTGCTAAAAAGGAAGCCAAATTCATTTCGTAAGCAAATAAAGAACAGCGCATTTATGCGGAAAAACTTTTAAGCGCGCGATACTCGTTGACGAATCAATGCGTAAGTGTAACGGGTTAACATCTGACATCTGTTCCGGCGTTGTCCTATTCCTTTACACTTTTATTCTGTTTTATTTAGTATAACACCTCATATGCAAACAATGTTAGTTTATTCTCTGTATTCTGGGAACATCTTTGGAAGAATTTGTCACCTCTTGGCCGGAACTTTAAAACTATTTCCCAATTCGAAGCCGAAAGAAACAAGAGTTGACTGCCTTCTAGTCTAGTACGTTCAAAAGCGTATTTTAAATTACGCACATACTTCTATATAACAATCTTTTTGAATACTTACTACGAGTAACTGGTAGGATCGGCTGCTTTTCAGGAATATAAAAATAAAAGGCTATTATTCTACCAGATACAGTACAATACGCATATAAGAAAGTCTAAAAATGCACCGATCTTTCTTATAAAGAAAACACGCATATAAGAGAGATAATTTCTTATATCTGTAACACGCATATAAGAAAGATATTTTCTTATATATGTACATCATGTACATGTAACAGAATTTAAAAAATTTCCTATAGAAATATATAATTGAAATAAAACTGTTTAATAATACATACTACACATCATTTTGTACTAAATTTCGTTTATTTATCGTACAAATATAAATATGTAAGTACACAACTAAAGATAGAAACATAACAAAAACAAAACAGGTGATTGCACTTCACTTAAAATCACATCTGATAAAAAAAGTAATTTGGTAAAAAAAAATATAAAAAAAAATAATTAATTCGCTTTATACAAAACAAATAAAAATAGCAAAGCCGGTTAATTTCATAAAAATATACGCCGCCATTTGGCATCACGATCAGTGTTCCCAGATGTAAATTGTAAATTATACACAAAAAAAAAATCTATTTTAACCGAGGCTAAAAAAATTCAATTGTGAGAATATATTCTACTTTCTTATACACGTACCATTTCTACGGAATGTGCATAATTTTTCTTCAGAATTTGTTTCTTATAGAAGAATTTCTCTTATAAGCGAGTTTCTTAAATGAGGATTATTTAGCACGCAGATATATACAAATGTGCATGTTGTCTGAAGATGTATTTCTTATAACCGAATTTTTCGTATAAGCAAGTTTCTTATATGCGTATTGTACTGTAGTATGGATTCTGGATCCTCCAGAAATATGAGCCAAGTAATTTTTTCGACTCTTCCACCAACTTTGAAGATCGCTACTTGAACGGCAACATGCATTTCTTATTTTTCCACTCTTTCTACGATAACGCCAGCCATTTATTTACCATCACGACAAATGGCGACGTTTCGTCTTATGTCTTAATTTTTGGAAAAAAAGAGATCAATATGACAACTAATTCTGTTACTGTATCTTACGAATTTAAGTGATCGAATAGTGTTAGACTAGAGGCTCTCGACTTTTACAATGATTTTGTTTGGTGTTTTTTAGAAGCTTACAGTCTTGAGTCGGCAACACTGCTTTACTTGACAACCCATTTACGAATTATAGCTGCTTTTTGTTTAGTTTAGTTTGACATTTCATGGTGGGTAAATTTACACCAGAGCGACGCCGGCAAATGCTTGAACTTGAACACTTCTTGCGTTAGTTGTTCACAGCTTATCTCAACCAGCCTCTTTAAAATAGTTAAGATCGATATACATATACTTTAGGAATGAAGCTAAATATTACAAAAAATTCATGTAGAATTTAATAGAAGCCCCTCTTATCTGCATAAAAAATTATTATTTTATTCTGAAATTTACGTATTCATAAACTGAAAAACTAAAAATAATAAAACAATAATAAAAAATAATAATATTTACAGCTTATTTCAACCAGTTTAAGAAAACTGGACTAGACTTCTTTGTACTTGTTTTACACTCTTAAAATTTGGTACGAAATCCTTTCTAGTCAATTACTTTTATCTATTAATCTATTTTGCATTGCTTTCGGGCACTTTGCAGTAAAATCGACTTAAGAGTATCCAGATATCTGTTTTTATCCATCGTGTTTTCAAGACACCGTAAGATTTCAAGCCCGCTTAACGACAAGCACCGTGTTTTGCTGTTGCCTTCAAGTTTTGGTTGCGCTGTTCTGTTTTCGGCTTAAGCCAGACGTAAGTTTGACTATCACAGCCAAAAATGTTAAATTTGGACTCGTCCGCAAAAATTACGTGGTTCCAAAAACTTAAGCCAAAACAAAGATCATGTGATCTTTGGAGGATTTTAATGTCATGAACGGTTTTTTGGGCTGCTCAGCCATTAAAGCTATGGCTTCTTAGGACACGTCGTATAGTGTCTGCATTGCAAGTTTTATTTAAGGAATTTTTAACTTGCAACTAATTTTGGAGCAAATGACTTCGGGGTTTTCTTAAATTTGCTAACTTTATAACGATCATCTGCTTCATTAAACATTTTGTTTTGGAGCTGTTCTGCCTTTGTCGACTACTCTATTTTCGTGCCTCTGTGCACTCTCGAATCACTAAGACAAACAATTTTAGCAAACTTTCACCGAGAAAGTCCTGTTCCATAATAGTGGGACCATTATTTTGAAATGTGTCTCCGAATCAGCTTACTGTGGAAATCACACTAAAAGCTTTTGCAAATAATTGAAAACATAACTAAAAACAATACCGTTACACGGTAAATTATGTCAATTAAAGAGGTCTTACAATAGGCTGTTACTACACAAGTACCTGTCTCATAATTTTTTAGTGTATAAATATGTAAATTTCAATGTCAAATAATAATTTTTTTATGCAGATAAGATAAGTTTTCTACTCAATTCAATATAAATTTTTTCAATATTTTAATTCATTCAACATTTAGTATATCGACATTAACTTTTTTAAAGAGGGTGGTTGAAATAAGCTGTGGGCCACTGAACGTAACCGTCCTTAGATCGTTTCGGACCAGGTGCATTTCGTCAGACGACGAACAGTGCGGTCTGAAGAAGCTTTAGTTCTCCAATGAAGCCCATTTGTTGTTCTTAAATAAACAGAATTGTCGCATTTGGAATAAGGATTTGTCGAAACACCATTACATCCACAGACAACTACTTTTTCATGCGCTTTAGAAGATGGGGAAGCAACTGGTCCATATGCCTTCAAAGATCGTGGTCAGAATGTGATTGTCAATAGTGAACAGCACAGATATCAGAATCAGATCACAGAATAGTTTCGTACCAAGATTGGTTGGCATTATTCTTGCTAACATGTGGTCCCAACAGGACGGAGCCATATGCCACACAACGTGCGCTACAATTGACTTAATTATATAAAAACTTCACGCAATGGCCACTAAGATGTTATTTTTCGTGTGATTTAAGCCCCTTGGACAGAGACAATTGAACACCTGAAAATCAGAGATCGAGGGGAAAAGTTAGTGAAAATTTGTGTTTGCGCCTTGTACGCATTCGCCCTGGCAGTATATGGCCGAAACCATATGTAAACATCAATGCCAGAAAATTGTCTTTTAATAATCTTCGTTTCATTAATATTATAATTTTTTTAAGTGTTTAGACTCTAAAAAAACGCCCTGTCCTTTCATAAATATGATTAAGTTCCACAACAGCCAAAAACTGTTTGCTTTCGCTAAAAATTTAGCCGATTTCCATCGGGCATATATATACATATGAAGAAAAAAATTTATGCGTCCTCGCTTTTGTCGAATGCAGGTCCTGTCAGCGGATTTTGCGCACTCAACGCGTTTTTAAACAATAATTTCATTGAAAAACTTTAATAACAGCTTTTAGATATTTAACAAAAAATGTTTTCTGAAACAGCGAAGCAAACTTTTTCAGGAAAATCAGAACTCACTTAGTTAAAAAAAAAGTCGTATTGTTCCTGAACAAAAGCATTTTTCCAACGTTGTCACAATCATTGTTGCTGCAAAAATGAAAATTTCTTGTTTTTTTACACAGAGACATAAAAAATTGCTCGTTACCCCGTAATATGTTTAAACTCTGCATTGAGATTGCCTGAAAAAAAAAATCCGTTTTTTTTCTATATATCTTTGTGTGGTTACTTGGTAGTTTCCAAAATTTGTTATTAACTGCTTCCAATTTTAGAAAACGGCTTTATAATTTCTGGGCTTCGGGAAATGCAAAAGCTTTAAATTCTGTGCAAAAGTCCTTAAATATTATTTCTTGTATTTGATCCTGAAGTTAATTAAGAATTGATGCCAGTGGGGATGATGATTTCAAATTCATCTTGCTACAAATTTGGCCAGATAACTCTTCAGGATGTTTCTTTAGTTCTCTATATTTGATCCCCTTACACTTTTCCTATGGGTTGCGCTGAAGTCGCAAGCCGCAATCGACCGATACCAAAGCCATTCTTCAAATTCTGACGGATCTGTGAGTCCCAGTTATAGAAAATTGAACAACTCGGTTCCGTGCCATCGTAAGAATTGTGTTGTTTGGATTTTTCAACGTCTACTCGCCGTCCTTTAGGTATCCTTCAGTTATGTAATCAAATTGCAACAATATTTTTTGAGAAACGAAGAAAAAATTTGAAAAAAATGTATAGTTTACGTTCTTTTGAAGGCTATTCAAATCGGCCGGGCGGGCAATGCAAGTTTTAAACAAAACAATTAAAAGTTCAGCTTCTCTTGATTGCTTAACGACACTCTGCCATTAGAACATGGATTCGATAAGGAGACGAACAGCTGATGATAGTAATGCTGGTACAGCATTAGCTGGGACTGAAAAATCAGATGGTAACATGGGTGCACGCGCCACTCCGTCGCCGAAAGTAAAGATGCAACCTATAACTCTCTGTAAAGGGAGCCCCATTATCTGCTGTTCAGTTTGACTTTCAATCAGCAACTAAATACTTATAGAACAACAGAATGCAATATTTTATCGTACATATATACCGAAAAATAAAAGGTAGTTTTACAGGTTTCGATTAATTTGATCCCAATAACTTAAAGCTGAAGGTTAAACAAAATTGCCTACAATACCTTGATGTTAAAGTTGTTTGCCGTAAAGCTGAAAATAACCGGGAAGTTATTGTGTACGAATTTTATATAAGAAAGGACGCAGAAAGTCTTGCGGATCTACAAAACTTTAAATTTAAATATATTCGTGTTAAATGGAGCTATCAACAAAATCAAACACTGTTATAACTGTGAAATGTTTGGCCATGGCCAAATAATTGCAGTCAAAAATTCTGATCTCAATGTGCTGGCGCGAATGGAACTTCATCGTGTACATCGATCTCGTAAAAATGTGCGAACTGCAATGGTGAACATTTTAATTTAAATATTTTTACTAACAATAGTGTTAGTAATAAGCAACATTTGCTAGTGTTCCACCAAGAGGACATGTCGGGTTAAACAATTTGGCACATGATCCCTCTTCTTAGAGGAACTTAGAACTCTTGCCTTAGAATTAATTCGAAAATTTAGAAAATGCAAAACCAGAAGTGAACAACTAATAATAATATTCATTTTAATATCGAATGCTAGAGGCATCCGTTATAAACTTGATGAGGTTTTTTGATTTCATACAAAGCTTTGATTCAGTGAAACATGGTTGGACAGTAGATTTCTAATGAACCTCTCAGAATGCTTTTGTTACCGTAAAGACTCCAATAGGGGAAGTGCATCAGCCGTAGTTCGTAAACCTTTACATACGCCACGAAATTTCATCTGCACTAATACAGCCACTAAGATTAAATTTAAGGATAATATTAACGTTAGTTTTTTAGCTGTTATTTTTCTGCAGCGGGTCCTTTGGATGTCAGGAGAAAAGTTTTCCAGTATTCATGGTCACTATGCATCAGTTGCTGTATAAACTAATCTTAGGGTGATCTTCTATGGTAGTATACTTCTTGATAGCTGATCTGATAGCGAGCAATAAATTCGGAACTGTCTAAGCGTCAGATCCCATCTTAATTCCAGTCAGCTACAGAGCACGTCCTTCTGTCCTTGAACTGTTTATTTCATTTCATTTACCTGTTAAAACTACATTTAACTTACGATTTAAGTCTTCTAAGTTCTGTGTACAAATAGTTGTCAGAAATCCGACGTTTTGAATTGGGAAGTTTCTTTAATGTTGTTATAAAGTAACAACAACTTATGTACAGACATGTGTTATGTTTAGTGAAATGTTATGAAACATTTTTAAGAACACAGATACTTACTTGTATGAGGAAATTCAATACTTGCACCGTGTCTGAAATGCGGATAAAAGATTAATTCCGTAAATTTTTATATTGGCTAGAAGTGCCTAGTTAAGGTACAACACTGATATAGATTTGATTTTGGCCAAATTAAATTAACACAATTTTATATTCTAAAAGTGTTAGATTAGCCGTACAGCTTTTTCTTTGATATAAATATATGTATATATATGACGGAAGTACTTTCTTGGGTTTTATATATCGAGCTCCAAACACTTATTTTTCTTCCGAAATCTCTGAATTTTTGCAACGACGATGGTGAATTGTTAAATCAAACTGAACATCCGTATATGATAATAGGTCCAATTAGCGATTAGTACCCAATAAATTGGGCTTATTTTTTATGTACCTTGAATAAAACAAACGCTTTCGCAGCTTTACTAGTCTTTTCAATAACACGTTCTAGATACATTTTTTTATTATAAATTTTTTAAACTCTTCTTTATATAAATAATACATATTTTCGTTGGAGGTCTAAAGGGAATCGATTTGCATTTTTGTATGTTTATTGTCATGTTCCAGTCTAAGTTCTATAGCAAGAATGAAAAATCTTCAATGTTTTGTCACTTATCATACTATAAAATGTTGTATTATTTATAGGAAATATTCTCAGAAGCTTTTTCCACTCCAATTAGACATGTACGAGTACTTGTGCATAACTCTTTGTCTATGTCAGTATTTCATTGATGGCTGAGTGTTCGTATTTATTATGATTTTCTTATTCACACACATCGAGCTTATTGTCCTCAGGCGTCTCTGATTGCTTTCATGGGAGTGGGACTTCGCATTAAATTATTGAACATTTCTGATAATCCTTGTTAGGCACTTACCAACATGTATTTTCATTCATTTCTATATTATAATAAAAAAAGCACCAACATAATTTTTATATTTTCACAGTGAAATACAAAGATTTAGTTTTTAAGTTTTCTTCAAGTCAAAAAATTTCTTTTTAATGCTGTCTAAAAAACTGGATTATTAAAAAGAAACAAATATTTTTTGTCATCTAATCAATAGAGCATTTACATTTAATTTAATACTTTGTTTTTTCGTCAATTTTTAGTAGTATTTAATAGTTTAAAATACCGAAAAGAAACCAAATGCTTCTGTAAAGGAGAAAGGACACAGCAACAACCTCTTAAAAGTTAAAATAACACGAGTTGCCAAATTAACTAAATTGAAAGCAAAACAAAATTATGTTTTCTTTCGATCTTACGATCGTTCGGTTTGTAGAAAATTAGCTCCCGTCGCATCTAGCGTTTTGTCCCATCCAACAAAAGTTAGTAATTTACTGTAAAACAAAAACGCAAGGAAGTGGAATATTTTTACAGCCATTTCTGGAACCGTCCGTCTTACAATCGTACACGCCATTACAAATCGAATTGAGTCAGTTGATGCTGATCTTAGATAGTTTGAAGCTGTCAAAAATATGTGTTAAATGGAAGAAATTGTGTTGTGTTGGGGCAATATGTAATCAAGGAATACGAAACAACGTTTTACAATGGAAAAGTAATTACTAATTTTTGAAAAAGCATTTAAGAAATGCTGTGTTGCCAGATTTATACACAAAGTATGTACTTAAACATTGGCAGCACCAGCATTGCGTACAACTTTGGGCCGTAATTATGGGAATACCCACAACAAATCAAGAAATTTGCTTGTTGCTCTTGTTAAGATTCTATAAAGCAGTTGTTGCGTGTCACTCGCCCTGGTTGACTGATTTGCCGTATTTTGCGAATAAATAAATTGGTAACAGTGACAATTCCAAAAGTCTGTTGACAAAATATGAACTTCTGTGCAATTATAACTTGCAAATTTAGTTTGCAGTTATGCGCTAAAAAATAAATAATTTACTGAAAAAAAATTTAGTATCTATTTAGCATAATAGAATATCTAATCAAGGAAGGAACATTAAGGCGGCTTGAAACCGGAAGCGTACATCAGGGCGACACTTCTTCGCAAGCTTACAGTTCAAGAGCACTACCTTTGCGCATATGTTTCGACTTTACCATCTCATGCAATTTTCAATATTTGATTTTCACGCATGACGCAAATGCCATAAATTTTTTTATTAGCTTTGGTGAACTTGTTTGTATTAGTGCAAAGTATTAACTATATGTTAATTGATGTAGTTATTTGTTAAACTTATTAACATAATGTATTTGCCCAGTACTTAAAACAAGATCAGTAATTCTCGTTGCACTGCATTTAAACAAAGCAAACAAAATTTAATAAGTAAATAAATAATTTCATTCTATCCGAGAAAAAAAACAGAGTAAGATACATGTGCATATACTTCTAATATCACTATTCTGAAATGGGTAATTCAATGAGACCTTCTAGAAGTGGTTACAACGAGTAAGGTAGCACCTACGAAATGTCCACAACTAGGAATTTGAAAAATACTCAGAAGAGAACTGCATCCTTTATATAATTCAATCAAATTTCATTATACGAAATTTGCTGTCCCTTTTAGATTTTCAAAGTAATTGTTTTTGTAGTAAAAATTACTGTCGAGCCGATTAAACAGTTTGGCAAAAACATTTTAAATAAAAAATAAATTCTAAACTAGGTGCGTTTTTTCTCCATTTTGATGCGCTTTGAAATTTAAAAGTTCGCTGACAAATAATTTTGACAATTTTGGAAAAACTAACTCATTTCGTCATTTCGTTCAAAATGGGCTTCTGTACTACAAGGACATCGTCTGACTTTTTGACAACTTGCACACATTTTCTATCAATATAACAGCGAGAAGTTATAATTCGGGGTTTAAATATCGCAAAATCTGCAGAGATTTTCAGAAGAACAGTTATATGACGACCTGTTTCAAATTATTTACGGTTTGAGACCGGCAGAAGTTACTTGAACAAACTGCGTTCTGAAGTTGCTCACATATTGTTTCTTTTGAGCGATTATGACGCTTGATATGCGGCATTTATGTTGCTCTCGCATAATAAAAAGTAGACATTTTTTATGTATTTCATTACCAAAACTGCTTTTTTCATAACATGTCAGTTGCACGGTTTTGCCAGTACCAGAATTGCTAAATTAGAAAAAAAAACTCGTGGTGCAAACGAACCACTTTGAAATATTTCTACTTCGTAAAATACTTTTATTAAAAATATTAGAGTTGTTTGTAAAAGAAATAAAACTGTCCAAATAGACACTTGAGAATTAGCAAACTTAATCGTGATAGTAAAAATAAAATATCTCAAAAAAGATTTGACACGCGATATTTTTTTCTTTCGTATTCATATTCACTTTATCGTTCGGAGCAAAAGGTGTTAATCAGTTCGGTGTGAAGTTACCATAAATTTTACTTTTTAACTCAATTAAAAAACATTTAGTACCAAAAAGCGGATGCGACTAAAATCCTTGTACATACGAATACGCCAGGACGGTCCATTTTATATCGTCTTAAGTTACGAACAACTGTTTTTTTAATCGGAACGTTTCAACCCGTAAATATTTAAAATGTCCTTTTGTATGTTTCCGTGTACTTTGCTCTTTCGGAATCAACGGTTTAAACAGTAAGAGCTTCGCAATTTAGAGAGTCTTGGAAACTTTCAATACGATTACACTTAAGCTTTTAGTTTTTGAAAAATTTTTCCTGCTTCCATGAAGGGCTCAAAACCCTCATTTTTAAGATACGAAACATTTTCTTTCATGCAAAATGTTAAGGTGGTAGACACGATTTATCAAATGTCTGGGTGTAGTCCCTTCTGCCCGTAATTCCTTAGAAAATCAAAGGAAAACTAAGCACCTGAGTTGGTAGGCCGAAATCCTCGTGGAACATAATTTCTTAACCAACTCGCCTGGTCTATCTAGTTCATTAAATAACAAGTTCACACATAGCCAGAACATTTCAGCCAAGGCTCCTCAACCTATGACCAACTCCAATTGAACTTTAGGGAATGCTTCAGAAGAACATGTTTATTCAAAATCATGCATGAGCTTCCTAGAGTTTTGGCTGCCGTGTTCCTTGAGGATTTCGGGCAAGCAATTCAGTAGCCTGCCATCATAGCGAGCCATCGACGAGTTCAATTCACTGTCAGATAAGGCCATAATGGCACGGGGTAGCTAAACAGTTTCTAAAAAATGAAAGTCGGAGCTATTTAGAACAAATATTAAATATAATTATTATTATAAAATATATAAAAATATATTATCTGGTTTTCGTTTACTTACGAAATTGTTGCTGCAGTTTAAGATCTTGTAAACATTTTGAAAAAACAAGTTAAGAAACAAAATATGAATTAAACAAAGCTAATTTTAGAAATAAAGTCTACTGAGGATCAGGGTACCACATACGAAATGCCGGCATGTGTATTTTTTGTTTATGCAAAAATTACATTAACAAAGTTAAATATTATTCTCTTTTAATTTTACTACAATAATTAAATATCTATAATTTTGTGCTAAATTCTCTACTATTGTATTAATCGTGTCTAACGTTTCTGACATATAAAGTTTCTTATTATTATTATCCGTTCTTCTGTGAATTAATGCTGCCATATTTTTGACCTGATTTACATCAAGCACCCAATTTATTCTTTCGACTTTGAAGGATTTTTATAAATCAAGTTTCAAATATCCCACTTGTGAACTATACTTAGCCTTGCTCAATGATTATTTAGTGAACTACAACTTCAATGAGCGATTCCATATTCTCTTTTTATAAATTTATAAATATAAATATGTATGCAATATAATAAATAAATATTTGCATGTGCAAATGCATGTTACATATTATTAATTTTGGCTTCGTTAAGTTAACAGTGTTCTGAATATTTCTACTTTTAAATTGGCACTCAAATCTACAAATTAATTCAACTGGAAAATTGTTACCTTCAGTAGTTTTCTAGATATTAATAATGTTCCTCCTCAGCTGATGCGGTTGGTTTTTGACAACAGTCAATTATTAATTTAATGTCATCCTCAAATATACGAGTATTTTAGTATTCATTTTAAACATTGGGGAGTCCATTTACTTATACCAGCTCGTGTAGTCTTTCTTCATGTTCCATCTATGCACCCTTCCTTGCTCATTAAATTGCAATCAATTTTTAATATTATACTCAGAATTATCAGTTGTATATCATAGAATATTAATGCTATACATACATATTTACATATGTATGTATTTACTACGTTCATAACGTGACAAATGAAGCTGAGCTCCGACTTGTGTGTGTACGAGTACCAGCAACAAAAACTGATGCATGTAAATTACGCGTTTGCATTGTCAAGTGATGACGAAAAAGCCAGCAAGCCCACGAACGCATCGCATCAAGCAGATTATGATAAACTAAACACTTTCAATTTCTATCGACGGGGCAAGAACAAATCACAAAGGCTGCAGTTGCTGGTGTTATTGCCAGCGGCAACAAAAGTCGTCACAGAGTAACAAGCGTTGTACGATACGTACGATAATTAAATAAAATACGCTATAAATATTAAAGAAAACTTTGCATTATAACATTATGGCATTGCCTGCCCCATATCGCACTAAAAACGAAACGAAGGTCATATCGAAGCAATCAATTGAATATGACATTTGCTTTCCCCAAAATTTCTGGTGCAGACTGCCAGAAGAATCCATTTCAAACGAACTATTTTAAGAAGGCACTACAGTTACGGGCACATACTCGTACACACATAACGATATGATTTTTTAAGAATAGGTAACTTTCCTTAATCTTTCGTGCCAACAGATATGAACCACGTTGTACATACATACATACTTACGTACAAAGTTTATCAGCCCTGTCACCAGCTTTGCAGCAAAGTGTTGTTTAAAAAAACTTAGAAAACAGGTTCTGGTGTTATAGGAGTACATATTTGGTTTCTCCTTTTTTTGACTTCAGTACGACAAGAAAGGTAAAATTATTTATTGAACTCATCTGTCAGACCTGTTAGAATAAAGCTTTGTGTGCTTGCGTATATCTGAACACACATACGCACGTACACATGTGTGTAGTATGCGCTCTGGTAAGCCCCTGTCCAATTGTGTGTTCCTACGTACATACATACATACATAATTACATACATACCAGTATGTGTAGGTACGTGTGCATGGAAGTATTTTATAGCTGCGTGAAGCAGCTAAATAAACGAAAAATTGTTTTAAGACGAATAACAAGTGTTTAATTATTAAAATAAAACTTTGTACAAATGCAAGCTGTCAATTAGAAGTTAATTACTGTCGAATGCGATCAAAGTCTTTTGAAAAGAGTTGTGTTTGCGTTTTATTGTATTTTTTTAATTTTACTGCAAACACAATAACTATTTTAAGAAAACAATAGGTTTGGAGCACATATTTGATCGTATACAGTTAAATAAGACTAAGGTTGAACCTGAATTATCTGAGCCTGTATAAATAACTATTCGGGAGCGAAATGTTAAGTCGTGTTTTGGGGATATCCCTGTGAATTTATTTGACAGTAACTTGGACTTACCGGCAGGCTCAGAAGCTCATTATAGATGTATAAACAACCTTTTACCAACCCAGTAATAGAAAGACCGGGGGTTTGCAACTGTGCGTGATCACACGAAGTAATAGGGACGCAGCAATAAATGAGTTGACAT
Organism: Epicampocera succincta; assembly: GCA_932526305.1. Taxonomy (NCBI): domain Eukaryota; kingdom Metazoa; phylum Arthropoda; class Insecta; order Diptera; family Tachinidae; genus Epicampocera; species Epicampocera succincta. The sequence goes on from OW052035.1 coordinate 21,280,980, forward strand.
ACAACCGTCATAGAAACAAGCGATGTTGCTTTAATTAAAAATGTTCTATTTTGATAGGGTGTTGCAAACGTTTCAATGCACTTTTTTCACTTGTGGCCTAAAATATACGCGTAACTAGGGAATACTGTTTTTTTCCTAAGTCAATACTTGTGTATGCTTTATTATATATATGTAATTCAATTGCATACAATTAATGTGCTCATGAACATGTAAAAAGACATACATATGTATGTGCACATTGATGATTTTAATTATTTTTCTGGTTCAAATAAAAGGAAACGATTCGTTTTTGAAATAGAGTTCATCTTGCATGGGCAATACTCTGAAAAATAGTTTGAGGGCGAATATAAAAAAAGGCCTCAACAATGATGACAACAAGGTTCTACTGTACAAACATATTCGCAGTCCAGTTAGCACCACGAACCGCTATTTTGTTCTTCTTATCGGGTTTTTTGCAGGTGGGCTCGTTTTTCAAACTTTCCTGAAAATGCCGTCGGTGATCAAAGTTCCTATTTGTGAAATTTGCCTTTATCGAAACCAATATCTGCTATCAGTTGCAGATATGCACGTTGATTGAATTTTTGGCAATTAATTCATTTTTGGCAATTAAGTCAATTGTTATAAATATTGCACTAAACTTGAAGTGCAACTCTCTAAGAAATGTGTTTAGTGCGCAAAAATATGTTTAATACACAATAAAGCACGAATCACCACCAAAAAAAAAAAAAAGAATAAAAATAGTTGAATGTAAGTTTTTATACCAAATTTGTTAATTGAATTTGCTTTGTTGTACTTGTATGAACACAAAAATATTTCGTCAATCAACCAAATTTTTGCTCAACTAATTATGCATATATATGTACATACATACATACATATATGAACACGGTATAACATTTAGTTGCCAAATAAGAGCAAAAGCTAAGAGACAACGTACGTATGTATATATTTAGGGTTTTTCGCCGTTGCGACCCTGAAGTCAGAGTGATATCGGTTCGATAGTAAGTCTTGGGCTTGTTTTCTCAATTTGTTTATTTCAAAAGCTTCGTCTTCAATCGATCAAAAATGTAGTAAAAAATCCGGTGCTTGCGTGATGTTGTGACTGCAAATTTTATATAACTGGCAAATAATATTTTAAGAGATTTGACGTCTTAAGAGACACCTGACGGTGTAAAAGGGAAATTGATTGGTACGCTACATTTTTTGACACTGCCCACAATATCTCTTAAGATTTCTTTCACAGAACATTCAATGAAAATACTAAGATATATAAGATATATACATTTACATATATATATATATATGTTAAATACCTATTGCTACGAATGCTAAATAACATTCAGTGTCATATCGAACTATCTTTTAAATTTTTTGATTTCGAATATGACACAATTTGCCAGTCAATTAATCTTTGGGTGAAATATGCCAATTATATTGTAAAGTAGTTGTGATACAGTTGATAACAGCAGTAAAAAGGCTTTCGTGAAACATCATCGCCGGAGCACCTAAAGGCGTGTCACAACAGAATTTGTTTTTAACGGAAATCTACAAAAATTGTTATTGAATTTCTGCAATATTTTAAGTGATTATTAAAAGAATATTCTACAATCCTAATTATTTGAAATATTTATTAAAATAAATAGTTTTCTAGACAAAAAGTTTATTTATTTGTTTTTTACAATAATTTTTTTGTGAGTACATTTAAGGTTACAGTGCGTCATAAATACTTATTGTATTGTAATTTTAAATCGGGTTTGCTTTTTTTTTTTTTGCATTTTCCTAGTGAAATATATATTAATAATTTTACGTCAATATATTTTATTCAGGTGGACGACGCGGCCTTTCGCTCTAATTTGATACAATTAGCACTAATATGTTATTATTTAAAAAATGGGTTCGAATATTTAGATTCTCTGGAAGATTTTGTTTTCTCATTTTAAAAACAGCAAATAATGTCGCCCATACGACACGAAGAACTTCGAAAGCTAATCAATATGCGATTAATATATTTGATTGTCCATACTTTTCCAGCTCTCTGGTGGATCGCAATACGATTTAACAACGTACGTTGTCTGCAAAATAAGTATATTATCAGATATGTACATATAAATGCATGAGAATATGTATAAGAAATGTTAAAAACTTATCCGATTTTTATATAGGTAGCATTTGTTGATGACATATTTTGTTGATACAATTTGTAAGTAAGGGGGAATGGGCCAGTGCACTCAGGGCAAAGTTGTTGATTGCTCTCAACCTGGCGAGAAGCCAGCAGCGATCCCTGAAAATGGACTGGTCAAGCTGACATACTGCCTCCTCGTGGTGCCCCTGGATAGCCCCTACAGCACCCGCTTAGAGGGGAACCAAAGTGTGCAGCGAATCCCCTCTGTCCAGGGGTCTAAACCAGGACCTGGTCCTCCAGGTTTCGGGGGTTGTGCGTGGGGGTAACTTCCCTACCGTGTAAAAACACACTAGTTTCGACACAACAACAAAGAATCAAAACTTTGTTGGTTGAGGCCCAGGTTCACCACGGACTGTAGCGCCAAAAGAAGAAGAAGAAGAATTTGTAAGTGCTGTCACCTTCTTGAATTCGGCTCGAACTTTGTGCGCTTGGGTGGAAGGTACACAGAAAAACGTATGGCTGTTTCCGTGGATTCAATGAAGATTTGTATTGGATGCGGGCCGGTAAACGGCATTTCTGCAGTCAACGCTTTTTTTATATGCTTTCATCAACATCTTACCTATTTAACAAAACTTATTTGATGAAATATCGAAAATATCTCCTGGAGATCTCCAAAGGTTGGCTTTTCAAAATTTTGAAACAAACCGTTTGTCTGAAAAAGTCTCAATGATAATGAATTGCTGAAGAAATTACGCTTGACAAAATGAATTCTTCACAACAGAGCAACATTTTTTTCTTAGGCCGAAGTTTGGACTTTGCATAATTTTTTGTTCACCTCTATGAACTGTGTAACTTATACTATTTATATCTTTAGATTTTAAATAAAAACTACTTCCAAAGAACAGGTCGAGAACCAATGCCCCAAATATGAAAAACTAATCGGCCTTGCTCCGAAATTTGAAAAAAATAATTCACACATATGACAATGAATTTTACTACTGCATAAATGTAATTCAACATGATTTGTAGTTTTCATTCAACATGATTTGTAGTTGGTCTAAGGTGAATTATTAAAATGATATTTAGTTGTTGGAGCTTTAGGCAAATAAAATTATTATTGGGAAACGTTTATTACGAGTATTCTTCGTTTGCGTACATTTCAAAATGACTTCTCTTTGTAGTTGTAACGTTAATTTGATTTTCTATTTGCTTTTTCTCAGTAGGTTTAGTTGCTTCTGGACAAATGCCACCAAGCGCTGCTTTATTTGCGGGCGGAGCCAATACACAGCCATCACCCACCACATTGAGTGCGCTGGTTTCTCAGCAACGAATATTAGAACTTTCACGTTTCAGTGGCTTGCGTGGATACGATATAGCGCAACATATGTTAACACAGCAGGGTGCGGTATCGAAGCTATTGGGTAAGTTAAAACATAGACTGAGTCAGTTATTATTTTAAATATATGGTCGCCGAATGAATGAGGAATGTTATAATTACAAATGGACATAAATAATTTTAATAGGAAAAGGGGTTGAAGTTATTTTAATTAAAAACCACCCGTTGTATGCACATAAGTATTGCTGTTTGGTTGTGCACGTGAGCGTGTGCATGCATACACTCAAAGAAAAAGAAGCAGGCACGGGAATAGAATGTTTTAATTTGATAACTTCAAAACTCATGCATTTTTTCATATTTAAGTACATACGAGTACATACAATAGTTTTGATAAACAATATTTATTTTGTACATAAAATGAAAAGAATAATATTTTAAAAATAATTTTTTGTAAAAAGTTTTTTTAAGTAAATTTAATTAGTACAATGACACGATAAAGGTCATCGTGGGTCAAGAGTAACTTGTTTGACATCTTGGTAAGGATATTTCGCCATGTCGTTTATGGGCAGGTTGAAATTTACTCGAGCTACAAGTGATTTCACGGCTGAACTTGGACAGTGCCTCACCGCCTCTCCATGTGACTTGCTGGGGCCCTAAGAGGTGACAACCTCTTGTGATATGTGAAAAGCTGGACATATCTTTTATGAAAAAATTCCCGTTTTTTTGTACAACATAAAATATTTTGTGAACACCAAAAGCACATCTATATTAAAAAATGTGTTTTCTGAAAAAGAAATAATATAATGCATTCCAACTCAACAAAAAGAAGGCTATAGTAAATTCTAGCTTAAGTTCAAAAGAAACTGGTTACCAAAACAAAGTGTACAGAATCTAAATTATTCGCAAGTTCTCTTCACATTTAATGTAAATCAAGAATATCTTCATAACTTTGATTGACTTCGGTAGATTCACTTTACGCAAAAAAAAGGTTGACATGTAGAAATTAAAAAGCTAGTAAGAATGTGTGTGTCCCATTACACTTCAATAAAAAAATCTGAGGACAATGTTTCGGAGCAAACAGGCCCACATCAAAAACCCTCGTTAACTTGGGATTTTCTACTTCAAACAAAAAACAAGTAAAAAACTATATCGCGTCCCAAAAACAAAGAATAGGGGCGAAAGTAACGAATATCATTAGTTTAGATTTTCAAACCCGCATTTAACCATTCGAACATGTATTTACTCATATATATGTGTGTGCGCTTTTGACCTTTCGCCCTATTTTTATATTATATTTCTTTAAAACTGACGTAGCCGTCCCGCGATATCGAATTAATGGATTTATGAACTTTATTTTGCCAAGTTCGGTTACCGCCGGCATTTCAATATGCCGCGAATTGGTCAGTTAATTTGTTTTTAATTAGCTTCCTTTTGTTCAAAATTTTGGCAATTGTTAACGCTCGTCATCGTGGGACAGGGTTTTTGTTTCAGGGGTTTTGTTTTGTTTGACAAGACACATGAATGGACACCAACATAAATAATAATATTGGCAATAATCTCTAAATAAAATTTGTGTCCTTTTTAATTCTTCGTTTAGATTTCAACTCGTAGCATTTTGCTTTATACATACCAGTACATGCGTTTTCTATATTGAGGTAACGACTGTAGGTGTACTTATGTGTGATTTGAAGGAACATTTTACCAACATACAATTATAAAGTTTAATGCTACTGAGCACTTCTCACAGCTCCTCAGATCAAACCACATGAAAATTGAAATTAATAACGCAAAATAATTTTTAAAAGAACGTTAAATACCACTTTAACCGTCCAATAGTCCAATCAGCTGGTGGTTTTTGTCACATTAAAAATTTGTCACAACCTGTGGAAAATAGAATTCCATTGTGATGTCGCTACAAGTGAATTTAGTCGTACGTAAAACCAAAGAGAAAATCATATGAAATTATCTCCGTACTTTAGAAGTGAGAATAAAAATCTTACGACAGATTTTTTTACGTTTACACTATTGGTAAAAGACCAAACCAAAGTAAATTGTTTACATAAAAATACATCCCTGATCTAAGATGTGGGAAGGAATTTGAAAAATTTTTTAAATCTATGAGAGCCGCACTGCTGTAAGATTTTCATTCGTATTTTTTCTCTCTCGCGTGTGGTTTTGTTACACATTAAGTTAGACGATACCATCCGTATCTACTAAAAAAATGTGACTTATCGTACGACATGTGTTACCGCCGAAGCCCCCTTTACGTTAGATTTGTAGGCAGTAACGGAATGCACGTACATACATACATTAAATAGCAGAGTGGCACAGTAGGCCGTTGTTTTGAATCTTTCAGCCTTTAAGTTTGTGAACAGACGTGGTCGTGCTCTAAATCAATATTTTTTGTTCAGAAAACCCAAACAAGCGCGTGCTTTTTACTGTTATTATATGCTATTATTAAACTGTGCATGTGAATATAATGATAATAATTTGAATATACTGAATATTTTAGTAGTTGTGTTACGTGGTAATGCACGTAAGTTTCAAGCTAAAATTATAATTTAACTAAATATCATAGTTATTACATTGTGTCTAAGTGCACAACATTGATTTGGTACTATATAAATACTATTCGTACTTTTTCTCCTTGATTGCAAATAATTTTAATATATTTCTTGTTTCAGTTCCATATGGTCCATGTCAAAAAGATAGGACTTGGTTTTAATGCCGCACCTTCTGCCTAAATCCAAATATACAGATTTTTTTTTGATACTTCTGTGTTTATTTTTAGTTCTTTATACAAATTTAAAAAAGTGGAAATGAAAATTGAAATAGAAATAGTTTAAAAAAGTTCTTTTTATTTATGGGATGTTTGTAGAACACGAAAATGCGACGCACCCAGAAAATTTAGTGTGGAATGCACCCAAAGAGTTGGATATTTTCATTCGTTTCGTGTTCTATAAACGGCACATTAGAACTGTATTTACAATATTCAGCTTTCGCTCACGTAAAGTGATATACTTTCTTACAATTGATATCTGAGAGATTAGCCATATGCCGGCTTATCTTCACTTAAATCAAAAATCCAAGTTATTGAAGGCAAAGAGTACTTAAAGAGGTCAAAGCCTCTGCACAATATACATGTCTTTATTTTTCTTACAGCATTGGTTTGATGCTTTCGAACTTAATGCAACTTCAGGAACAACAATCAACAATTTTAATATATATATAAGTCACAGCAATTTTTACATCAAACTCTGTGCAAAAGTAGACTGCTATAAAAATTACTTTACCAAAGTGATTTTTAACGTATAATGCGCTTTAAGGTGTTCCAAAAAAGCTTGGATTTAAATGGACTTTAATGACTTCTAAAACGAGAAATTCTTCGAATACTTATATAGATTTTCTAATTGTTGTTTTCAGTCCCAATAACAGGGTTTTCACCACAAAGATTTTTGTGATATTGCGAAAATCATGTATTCTATAAGTTCGGCATTAGAGCGGGAGTTTGGGAAATATTTTTCCACGATATGTAAAAGTTTTTCGCACTATTCTTGGGAACAAAGTCCAGCACGAATACGTCGTCTTGTCCCGGTTTAAGGACGGGTGTGTAAGCTGGGAATACAGGAGTCTTCAAGAATGTTTACGCAGTTCTTTAAACATTCTTCGCCTGACTACATGTGTTGTTTTAGTCACCTCAAATACGTTTGTTGTTTTTTCGCACAATGATAGCCTTAATTGAAGTGGTTCAGAATTTAAGACGACAGACACGTACTGGTTGGAATTTTCCTATTTCGTCTATGAAAAAGTTTTTCTTTTGTACATATTTTTTGTATATAATTTCTTTAAATTTCAATATACATCTAAATAAAGGAAGTACAACTAAAGACGGAAATATTTAAATAAAAACCCCGCACAAAGAGTGTTCCATACATTTGCAAATACATTCGTTTTCTATTGCAGATACTTTTATTTAGCCATTTTATTTTTAATGACAGCAGGAACTATCACTTTTAGTTTTTTCTATGAATAAAGGCCGACGATTTCATGATTTCAGACCAAAAGAAAAGAACAACTGTTTTAGTGGAAAATTCTACGATCTGAGAATATCTTTTCAATATATATACAAAAATACATAAATAAATATACAATAAGAAGCTGCAAAGTTGAATGTCTCCGCGTTGGCGTTGTTGTGCGAGTCGAACCTTTTCTTCATTGGAAGCCATTAGCGGTCTTCCAGTTTGGGTAAGGTAACACCCAGCACCTTGCCGTCCAACATATGCAGCCAGGCGATGTACCATCATTGCCTTCAATGCTTCAATTCTTATAATAAGTCATTCAAAATATTAGTAAAAATGGATTGCTTTAGGTGGTTGGTCAGTAGCGTGTCCTGCCATTTCGAATTTCCCAAGCCTTCTTAGCAAGAATAATTTAGCCGAGTTTTGCTCGTGTACTTGTGAATTTATCTGCTATAAATGCGTTTTGAGTTGCTGGGAAGGGCAAAACACAGAAAGAAAACTACTTTTTGTGCTTTGAAAAATATTATTACAGTTCTTTCCTTTCTTTTTCTTTTTCATTTTTGCTTTTATTCTCTTTTTAAAGACAACTGAATATAAAGTTAATTGCTTGAACATATTGCATTTTTCAAAGGTTTTCGGGTCTATTGCAAAGTAAAAATATTTTATACCGGAATTATTTGCAAATCACATCCTTCTGGATTCCGCGAAGTCGCCAGGCGACCAATTAGGCTAGTAACTGTTTAACATACATGTACATAATTTGAACCTTTCTGAAAATTAGTTTAAAACGTTTTTTTATAATTTGTAGAATAAAAGAAATAATATTTATATTAAGTTATTTCGCAGACATTGCGAAGAAAAGGGCGAGTAGTTACTTGCGCTTTTCTTACATTGTTTTGTTTCACTCTTTAAGAATTTATTATTATTGAAACTCATTCTGTATAAATAAACCTTTTGAAACACATATGTATGTACATGAGAACTTATTTGATATACGATACAGTAATAAAATGTGTTTTAGATATACCGGAGTGGGTTAAGGGATAAAATTGGCGGGTTAGGGAGACTTGCAAATCATTTAACAGTTGTCTTTTTAAACGTTTTCTTTTGGGAAAATATGTTCAAAACAGAACAAGCAAAATGGAGTAGAAATCAGTTCCCAGGTGTTTTTCACAGCAACTTAATGGAATCTTAGTGAAACTTTTCGTTACAAAAGTTATGGAAAATGAAAAAGGAGATAATTATTTCTATAAAATTTGCATATAAACAAATATATGCTTATTAAGGAAGGCTTGATGAGACAGCAAGATTCTAAACACTTAATTAATAGCTGGAATGAAGGCTCCTTCAAATAGTAAATTACCAACATTAAATAAAAATAAGTAAAAAAATATAAATTTCTGTTTATTTTAATATAACCTCTATTGTGAGCATTTTCCAAGTGCTGGGCAATCCTGGCGTTTTTTTTTTTTTTTTTTGAGAACAATAAGCGATTATAGGACCGTATCCAGATGCATGTTCTACACTTCTGCAGTTAAAAATAACGTTCTTTTCAACCAAATCTTAAAACCCCTTTGCTCCCGCCCTCTTAAATAATACAAACACCTGGATATACATATTTCTTCAAATATGAATTATTTAATAAAATTTTACCTTAAACAAATATTGAGACAAATAGTTTTTCATACTATAGATGTTTGAAATCATATGGCGACATTTTGTTCAAAATCATAACACAATATAATATTATCCAAATACGGACCGACTTTCTTCAGTACTCACTGTGCTTTAAAAAATACTGTCACCTTAGTACGAGTATTTGTATGTTAGTCTCGAAAATTTTTGTATGTTAGTCAAGAATCAAGGCCTAATAAAAAGCCATGAACAATGTCGCTTAACTTCCTCCAACATACACCTGCGCCAGTATATCATAATTCAAATAAATAAATACATCTATTTTTGTAAAAAAAAATTAAAATGGAATACATAAAGGGTGATTTTTATAGAGTGACACAAGTTTAAATCATAATAAAACAAGGAAATATATTTTTAATATCAATGAAATGGGCTTCATCGGAAAATAAAATTTTGAATGGAAATGAGTTTGACGAATAGAACAATTATTTTGATTAAAAATTTCAACAATTTGCACGCATTGCTCTGGTGTAAGACGATTTATAATGAAAATATGTACAAATTTATATGCGCCCATACAATCGTCTTTATACTACACTTTCCCTCTTTTTTTCTGCACATGTTTTATAATTTAGTAGCTTTAGTAGTTTGATACGAGGAGCCCATATACTTAATATGTATGTATGTATGTATGTATTTATTTACTCATTCGTGTTATGTATTTACTCGTATTAGAGAACACAGTAAGTTACTTCCTGATATACTCGTATGACTCACTTTCAAAATTTTATGAATGGTTAAGCGAGTTAAAAATCCATTGCTTTGATCAAGCAGAGAATAATGCTAAAGAGCTGTTGAGACTGTAGGAAAGTAAGATTTAGACCTGTCAAAAACTTAGTTGACAAGTGTAATAATGAAAGCAGCATTTTATGCACACAAATGACAAACGTTTTAATTTTTAGAAAATTTTTTAAATGATAAGATTTTTGATTTGATCGGGGTTGGATTGTTCTAAACTGAATGTTGCTTAATTGATAGTTTCGGTTTTTTCAAAAGCGTGTCGCGGTTGAGGACGTCACATTTCTAAGGTGTGGTCGGGGTGGTTGTTGTTGTTTGGGGTTCGCGGGTTACTTACACTCGTTAAGTGGTTGGCTTCAGATAATGCATTGTTTTGCGGTTGTTTTATGGAATTTCGTGTTAACCACGCTGCACCTTCATGTGTGAAGTAGGTCGTGAGGCGATTAGCAAAACACTGCTCCAAAAGTGGAAAGGGATATGGTCTTAGTTACACCGCCTATTTTGTACAAATTTACTGTGTAGAGTTTGTATTAATATATAAAAAAACTATAGACTAATGTTCATAATTGGGTTAGTTTCGTGGCCTTTAAAATATTGCGGAATGTTTGATATCGTGGCATAGGTGATCATTTTGGTAATATTGTTTGATATTATTTGTGTTGGTCAATTTCCCACCTTTTTGAGTAAGTTCTAACGAAGTATCACCCACAATTCTTGTTAAATTTTGTTTTGTGTGACATGAGTTGGACAATCGACCAATTTGATTCAATTTGAGCGCATATCAAATAGTCCTGCCTGGAAAATCCCAAATGAATAGTCACTAAAAAAATGTACAAACACTACTATTGCGGCCAAAAAATTTAGTGACGATTCACAACTGTACGACGATTTTCAACTTGTTGCGAATGAACAGTTACCAAAGTCAAAAACTTAGTCTTCTAAAAGAGTTATCGTAGACCATAATTTTTGTTTTTATCCTATTATATAAACTATAAAGTTACCGACAGACGACATGTTTTTAACACTGTAAATGTAAAATTTTACACTGCTGTCTAATTACATGTCGTGTGTGGTTGCGGTAAAAAGCATGAGCTCTAATTTCTAAGCTGGAAACATCTAACACCAAATTTCCATCCAGCTCACAAACATTCGTCGGCGTTCGATTTTGGGCCGACTGAAACAACAATTTCCAAGAGCTATTAATTATTGCTTTTTTAATCTGGCTTTATATTTTAACAAAAACAATAGAATTCATATACACACATATGTATTGCTTTTTGATAAAAGATCAAGATCCAGTAGTTAAAAAAGGAATTTCATAAAAAAAATACGTCAACAGTCCTTTAGCGATGCCGTGGATGATGATAAAGAGTAAGAAGACGTAAAACTAAAATGGGAAAAATTTAATAGCGAACAAATTTATAAAATGAGCTCTCCATAAAATCTTTTACCCACAAATTAATTCTGATTAGAGCACTCATACATGTACATACATTCATATGTATGTAAATTACGCCAAAACAATAAGTGCAATACCAGAAGTGTAATATGTGATTTTATTACACAAAAAAATGGCTAAGAAATAATTACTAAATTAAAATGATTGGCAGCACAGTTCAATTAAGTCTGAACAAAAATTCAACTAAAACAGCGTTGCCATTGTTGTCTTTACAAAGTCTGCAAATTTAGAATAAAAAATCTGCACATAAATAAAGCCTGATTAAAGTAAATTTTGTTTTATACATACAAATATGTACATATTTATGTTTATAAGTAAACGCAGCAAAAAACAGCTGCACGATGGCTTAAAAGGAAGGTATTTTATGATTTATATTTTAATCCATAAAATTAGACTCAATGTAGAAAAACACAACTCTTCAATTAATCAGTGTTGCAAACAAGGATGTAATAAAAACCTTACTTTAACACTGTTTCACAAAATTGAGTTTATTGAGTAACTAAAATTGGATGGTGTTTGGAGTTATTCAGCTGAAAATCATTTACCCCATGCTCGTTTAATTGATTCATTGACACAATTAAAAAAAAACTCCCTTAACTGAGGAGTGCAATCAGTAAAACGAACAAATATTATAAAATATATAAGAACATATAATTTTGAAAGTTGCCATATATGTACTGAAGCGTCACTTTTGTAAATGATTTGGTAAAATTTGTTTAATTTTAAGAGTCAATTAAACGGAAGTCAATCAGCGGTGCTTTTTCCATTAGTTTCAGTGGAAAATACTCATTTTGGGGAATAATGAACTGGAAATGACTATAATGGGATACAATTACGATCTCAGAAACAAAATATATGGGTCAAAAACTGCAAAATTTGCCTAAAAAATTATTTTTGAAATATGAAACTTTAAAGCTGCTCAATGCTTCGAAAAACTGCAAAATGCAGCTAAATCTGCATATTTGGCAACGCTACACATACACAAAATTTTCTGAATTACAAAATTTTTCGGAGCAAAAAACCAACTTCAACTCTTGGGAAATTTTATTCGCTGTAATTTACTTCTGCCTTTATAAATAAGTTATCGGCTGTTGACAATCTCCCTTCCACATCTGATTCGTTTCTAACGTACATACATTTGTAAATTGAAATTAATGAGAAAACCATCTGAGTTGTATTTTACTTTTTCAAACACGAAAAATAAAAAATATAACGATTTTTAGTTGCGTCAATTCAAACAAATGAGTAAAATTATTCACTGCAAATTTTCTTTAGAGTGTTTATTAGATATACATAAATACAGACACACCTACATACATACATAAATCAAATTCGCTCTCACACTTTTTGGTTAATTTAAATAACGACTTCCAATAAGATAAAATGAAGGAATAAATCATTTTCATTTCACATGATTTTGAATGGCAAAAAATAGCAAGAGAGAATTTTATACTCAACGAACTGACAAGTAAAAGACGTTATGATGTACTTTTATATCAGGGCGGGTCATTTATTATCATCTGGTTACGTGTGTAACGTGGAAAACTTGTGTATTTTCTTCCTAATTTAAAGTCACAGAATCCTGGGTATGTGCAGTGTTTTATAAAATTAAAGCCAAACTTACTAACATGAAAAAAGTCAACTGTTTCGATAAGGAAGAAAAAGTAATAACACAAAAAGGACACCTTCTATTTAATTGGTCTAGTTAATTACAGTTTTGTGTTTGAACCAACGTAAATGTTTCTGAAAGGTCAGGTTACAAATATTTTCCAACTGCACCGTCTCTGAAATTGAACCAAAAATACAAATACTTCCATATGTAGTGCCAGAAATGTCTAAACATCAACAAATAGGTAAATTTTATTTTGTTTGGGAAATACTCTATCCGAGGATTTCGTAAACTTGTGAAAAAAGTGCGAGAAAAGTTGACCCACCCGAGTGCGCATACATACATATTTTATAATCTTTGTTCATTTACTTCTTATTATTTGTGTAACACCTAAATATAATAACTCAGCACTGTTTTACTTACATATTTATGCATTTATGTGCATACACGCATATACGCACTCCCATGCCAATTTCCGCATATAATATTCAATGGGCACTTACTGACGACGGTTCTCCTTTGAACATATATACATACACATACATATGTATATGCGTGACATTACTTTTGACAGCAATAATGAATTGCTAATGAGCGTTGTCAACTCGTTGCGTTTTAGAATATAAGAAAAAGATTAGAAGAAACTCGAAACTTGGAGCGTTTTTTAAAAGTTTTGAAATTTCCAAGTTGCCAACGCTGTGACTGTTATAACTCCGGCTTGCAAAAATATATCTACGGCAAATAAGTAAATACTCTTTAAAGTTAAAACTTCGCCTGGTTTCCCTAGGGATCAGGGATATATGTATTACTCCAAAAACGTACTGCGTTTACAAAAAACTATAAACTTGGTAGTCGAATGAATGAGTTATTTCTGCGAAGAAGGACCGAGTAACAAGGTGATCACGATGAGTCGGGAAACACATGACTTCTGGCATTGCCATTCACCCTTTATTTTACCATTTTATGTGTCTATTGAATATAGACTCTATTCATAGGAATAATTCATTATATACATACAATTCATATCATATTATTATTATTAATTGCTTCTACGCATAATCGTGGGCGCTTAGTGCCAATCCAAAATTATTCCATTCATTTCTATTTGTACTCGTGTACATATATATTTAATTCTGTTTCAGGATAGATTACCTGCATGTAAGTTCATCTCTTCCGTAAGACTACGTCTCCACCTTCCTTGTGGCGTGCCTCGCCTTCGCGTTCCTTGGGGTTTGCAATCAATCCTCTCTGCATAAATCATTGGTTGAGTTACGTAGCACATTTTCTTTCATCAGGTTTCATATGCCTTCTATGGTATAACTGATACTATATTAGTACAAAATAAAAACTCAATATAAATTTGATTGGGTAACGTCAACACAAAACGTGTTGTTCTTGGTGTTACTTATTCATGCATAAATTACTCTTCGCATCGCTCTATCAGCTGACTTGAGAGTTTTCCATAAGGCACCTTTTCTATGTCTGGTAACTTTATGCATTTGTTATGAGATCTGTTAAAGATGAATTCCATATTTTCGCTTTATCTACAAACTTGTTATACTCTGTTCATGTATTAATTGAGTAAAAATTTGGTTGGTTGACAAAATATATTTAATGTTCATAAGTGTGCAATTAGGCGGATTCAATTAGCAACTGACAGCTGCAAAAAGCAGAGCTGCTTCACTGGCCTCATTCCAGCCCATCCTTCTTTTGCATTTTGCTTCCATGCAATTATTTATTAAAACAAAAATTTAGTTGTTTTGTTTATTTTTTATTAATGAATTTAGTATTTTTTTATGTTTTTTGTTTGTTTGTGACATTCGTGCTGTATTGTATACTAAACACATTTTTTGCGCACTAAATACATTTCCTACAGAGTTGGACTTCAAGTTTAGTGTAATATTCATTAGAATTTAGTATTTTCGTATGACATATTGAAATCAATAGGCAAACACACTATTAGGCTTATCACCGACATCTTATTTTGTGGAGTAGAATGCGCACATATTAATCTTTTAGCCTTAAGACTTAGTCCTATGGCCTCAGAAAATAAATACCTTAACTAAATAAAAGTGGCAAATTTATGCGGATTGAACGATATTGGAATAAAAGCGGGTAGACGTTGAGCTGGTAAAAGCGCATTTTTTTATTCGAATTATTTTTTTATTATATAATTTTGTTCAACTCCTCCAACAATATGCTTCTGTACATACATCAAATTGGCTGGCAGTGTAAAAGTGAAAATGAAAATTTGAAAATGGGAACAACATTTTCATTAATGGGATGCCATCAGCATATAATCTTATGCTGGAAACCTTTCAGAATAAATTTATATCTATTTTTTTTTCTAGTGCTCTAGTTTTCTTGTGACGGACATACTTACGTCCGCAGGTCCAGGCGATTAGTTTGTTTGTGAGAGGCATAAAAGTTGTAAGTGTTGCGCGGCAATAGGTAAAACAATCCAAAACCAGCGCGTTTTACACACACATACATATGTATATACATACACAAGTACATACATACATACTTATGTACTTAACAAAGATTCAATATAAAATTATTGTTTTACTGATTAATTTTTTCGGTCATATGTATATTTATTCGGATCCTTTTATATTTTATATTCTGCTGCTGCTTTCTGAATTATAAAGATAGGGAACGCGAACTTTTTTTATATTTCTGCGAAGAATCAAGAATGCCAATTTCTTGATATAGAAAACCGATAAATGGCGGTTTTATTTTACGTAGTTGATTCATAATCTAAAATAAGCATAATCCGGAATAGTAAACACTCGATTTGAGCCAGACTTGATTTAGAAACTGTAGAACTTAACGTCTTAGTAGGTGAAAATATCGAAATTGTGCCAAACAAATTTTTTACTGGCAGACGTTACTGAAAAAAAATTAAGTAAATTCATGAGTATTTTGTAGTAATATTTTAAATTTAATTCAACCACTGAGTCTTATTTTTAAGTGGCCTTAAACAGCAAACAAGAGTCCTCTCTCTATTTCATGGCAACATCATTAAAGTATTAAAAATATTCATAATTTATTTGAATTTTTTTATTAAAATGATTAGAATTACTTACAGCCAAAATGTATGGTATGATGCCTGAAATTGGGCAGCTTATTGATGCCTTAATTTTCTTCATGAATTTTTCCTCTAATCCTTAAATACACAATCCATATACATACATACATACATATACATATATATTCCAAAATTGCGTCTTTTCTGTTGCTGGCAGAATTTCCAGATTGCTTTCGAGCCACATGCCCCATTCAACATTGTCATCTGCAAAATAGTCCAAACAGCATTTTATATTACCCCGGCGAAAATACGAATGGCAATTAATTCGTATATAACCATTTGCCGCAAGGCACTCCACCAATAATTTTTATATATGTTACGGCACTAATAACATTTACATATTTACTGCAAACAATCAGTAGAATATGTCGAAATTAAAATAATAATAAAAAAATCGTAAAAATTATCCCCCAACCCAATTTGATTTATCGCCATTTCGAAAAAATCTCTATTTGGAGGTGAATCCCCGTAAATATAAATATTGCATCCAGCCATGTTTTGACATTGTCAAAGTCCAAACATTTTAGCAAGAACATGTTTAGCAGGAATTATATTATTTTTAAAACGATAACACATGTTATTTCTTTGCGTGTTTGTTTAAATAGCTAGGGTAGTGCTTCGGCTTCTTCGTTGCCCTACACAGTGTCGTTAAACAAAATCAAAAGCCAACTTTTCGAGATTCATATTAATTTCGATAGTTTGAGGTTCATGAGTACGAATATCGGGCCAACGCAATGCTCTTACTTGGCATCAAATATTTGAAGTGTACTTTTGCAAAAACAAAATGTTTTTATTAAATAATTTCAAAACAGTCAATAAATTTTTAATTGTAAATATATTTTTTTGAAAAACGACATAAACAGGAGGATTTTTAGGTGAAAGTGTAAACATACCGTCTGTCAAGATTGTGTTTTTACAAGAAAAAACCAAAGTTTTCATTGATTGACTTTGAAAAAGTAACTGTTGTTTCATTAGGATAAAATTGTTTAGTATAAATTAATTTAGGAGTGGGTTTACTATTGTAAAATACACAAAAATAAAAGTAACAATAAGGACTTGCAGTCTAAATCATAAACGACTATTAGCAGTTTAATGACATATTAATAGGCAAAATCTATAATTAACTATAAAAATATAAACTGTAATATACATAAATATAAAAGAATTAAAAATGTTCCTTTTTTTCAATGCCAAGAAATTGTTTTTACGGTTTAATATTTGGAGCGACCCCCGTTAGCACTCATAATGGCTTGTAGTCTCTTTTTCATTGGAATTATTAATTTTTGCAGGTCAAAATCACTTGGAATTTTTTTCCATTCAACCAATATAGCACTTTTCAGTTCACTGCGGTGAATACTGCAATACACTGCGGCAAAGATTAACCTGTCGCGATTTTGTGAGGTAACTCATAGGGTTAGTATTTTAGCAACTCATTTACGACCATAAATTTACGACTGATAAATTAACCAAAATCTGGTGCAGAAGTGAGCTAGTGGTAGTTGCCCTTTGGTACATTAAAGCTTAAAAAAACAAAGGAACTCTGCTATTTCTCGTTAAATAAAAATTGTATGTGCCATAAACTAACTCAAAATTAACTTATTTTGTGGTTGGCTGAAACTTATGCACAGCGAGTGAGTACTGACTCATCCGTAGGGCATTGCATGTAAAAACTGAAAAGCTCTTACCATAGAAAGTTGGTAGGCTTTTGAGCCATACCAACCATGAACCAGATTTAGTTATCTCAATTCCAGACAAGGTACTTATTAGAACAGCCAACGGTCGTATAACGATTTATGTGCGTCACGATATCAAAATTGCATGTCGTATTTGGTTGTATTCGGCTAAAATACATAACGCGTCGGTATTGACTCTTGTTACAATAAGCAAAATGGGAGCTCCAAACGTCTTATTAGAAAAGACTTTTGAAACTCAGCGAACAAACCAAATACATACATAAGTATTTGTTTCATCGTCTACGCGCAAAGTAAAAGCAATCTAATACATTTGCACGGGTTTTTAAATAATTTGCAAATCATCTTTATAACACATGTTTTTTTTGCTCATATAAAGGGTGGTTAAATTTCAAGGGCCGATGTTGATTTTGAATAAAACACAAACTATTTAGGAAATTATTGTAATTTTATTTTATTATGATGTATTGGTATTACTCAATTATGTATGGAACAAAATATCGGCCAAATGGGCGCCGCGACCTCGGCGGCACACCTCCATCCGATGGTCCAAATTTTCGATGACGCTGAGGCATAATGGAGGTTCTATGCCGTTAATGTGCCGAATTATCTGATCCTTTAGGTCTTGAATTGTTGCTGGCTTATCGACGTACACCTTTTCTTTCAAATAACCCCAAAGAAAAAAGTCCAACGGTGTCAAATCACATGATCTTGGCGGCCAATTGACATCGCCATTACGTGAGATAACACGGCCATTGAATTTGTTGCGCAAAAGAGCCATTGCTTCGTTAGCTGTGTGGCAAGTGGCACCGTCCTGCTGAAACCACATATCGTCCACATCCATATCTTCCAATTCGGGCCATAAAAAGTTCGTTATCATCTCACGATAGCGAACACCATTCACAGTAACTGCCTGACCGGCCTCATTTTGGAAAAAATACGGCCCGATGATGCCGCCAGCCCATAAACCGCACCAAACAGTCACTCTTTGTGGGTGCATTGGTTTTTCGACAATCACTCTTGGATTCTCATTCGCCCAAATGCGGCAATTCTGTTTATTGACGAATCCACTGAGGTGAAAATGTGCCTCATCACTGAAGATGATTTTCTTCGAAAATTGATCATCCACTGTTGCCATTTCTTGCCACCATTCTGCCCATTCACGACGTTTGGAATGGTCAAGAGGCTTTAGTTCTTGAGCCAATTGCACCTTGTAAGCGTGTAAGTGCAAGTCTTTATGCATAATGTTCATCAACGACGAGCGTGAGAGGTGCAATTGTTGGGAACGACGACGAGCTGAGGTGGACGGCTCTTCAGCCACACTATCGCGAACAGCAGCAATATTTTCTGCAGTACGAGCATGCACTGGTGTTCTCACATCTTCTACAGACCCGGCTTGCTCGAATTTTTCCACGATTTTTGCGATTGTACGCACATTTGGACGATGAAATTGACCAAAAAAATTACGAAGTGCACGGTATGCATTTGGATTTGAACTCCCATTTTCATAATAAGTCTGGATAACTTTAACACGTTGTTGGATTGTGTATCTCTCCATGGTTCAAATTGAGTAAGTCTGAAATAGAGAAATGTCAAATAAAATTCGGAAAAAAACTTGGCGTTTAGGTGTGGTTCACATTCAACATCGGCCCATACAATTTAACCACCCTTTATTTGATATGGTCGCATAATTACATATTTGTTAGTATAATTTTTAGAGCTACCCACTTAAATGTACAGTACGTTTCCGATTTAACGGACGTTGGAAAAAACTGTTCTTCCTACTTTAGCAGCGAATGATGTATCTGAATCAAGAGCGTTTGTTTCCCAACCTCTGAAACTCACTTCGCTATATAGAGTAAGAGATCTTCTTTGCTTGTAGCATTGTACTAAGTCCAAGATCACATACTGTAATTTTAATGACCCAACTTTTTCTCGATTTTTTTTAAATTTACTTTTCTGTTCTCACACACCATTTTTTTTGGGCAATTTTTCTGTTTTGTTTACCTTTTATTTTGCTACAGTTTGACAGTTATAAAACAATACACATATCACATATCACTATATATGTGTGTATGTATGTATGTACATAAATTGATATTTTCAACACTAAAGCACCTTTTCGCTTCGCATTTTCATTGTTTTATTGTACATGTTATATATGTATTTTACAGATATTTTGTATTTTATACTGAAACGCGAAATAACACAATCCAAAGTATTCAACTACAGAAAAATTTTGATGTTTTCTAAAAATAGATATTTTGCCCAAATGATTCTCAAACGATATTAAATAAAACCGGCTAAAGCAGAAAAACTAACAGAATATTTTTTATTTAGACACCTTTTAGTAATATTTTGCAGTATTTTTTAATTGTACATTTTTTTTATTATACACTCGGAATAACAAATTGTTTGCTCGTTATATGAGATACTGGGTACGCGATTGCGGAAAGCATTTTTTGTGCGGAAGCAAAATTTGGAATTATTGGCCGTATTTTTCCATCGTTGCGATATCATCTCTAAATTGACATATTATTGATTCCACAATTAGATATTTTTATTTATTTTGCTTACGTTAAAATTTTGTAACGAAAAGCTGACGGAAAGAACAAAAATGTAAGAAAAATATAAAATTTCGACGAAATAAATTTGTTTTAGTTTATTTTATTTATTTTATATGTGAAAAATATTTTTATAGGATTACAAGAGAAAAATACACAAGCAAATTGCAAATAAAAGCAATGATTAATTTAATGAATAGAAACCCGGACATTGCTTGTGGTTTTAGCCAACGCGCCCCTGCAGAAGTGAAAAAGTTCTGTATTAAAAAAAGGTGCTTATCGCTTTTTGGAGTAATAATTTTAACGTGGGTACCACTACCACATTCGGAATACGACGTTTTTCATAAAAAGCCATTTTCGCCATTATTTTCTCATCTGATTTCATGCTTATACTTATCAATTTGCTGCACAACAAATTCTCTAACTTGCTTAAAACTTCAGTCAGCACTTTGCAAAATGTTGGTTGCGCATTATTGACACTAAATTCTTATCAACACTATGATGAAAGCTGCCTTCTGCAAAAAAAAACCTTAAATAAGCCTCAAGCTTAACTTTTGGAGAAAGTGCTCCTTGCCGATCACTTCCTGAACTTGTAGCCTCTGGCTCATACAAAATATATTTAAATGCTGCTATATTTAAATGATTTTTTTTAATATTTCATTAAACATTTACTTATTTAAATTTCTTTATTTTACTTACTCTGCATCATTCGTCTGCAACACATCTTCAGCTTCATACCGCAAAACTCTTCTTCCGACCCGAATGTCTAAGCAATCATCGTCGCTACTATCCTCAAAAAAAGGCTATTGATCCTTATATGTTCCGAGTTTGGTATTTTACTATATTTTAATTTTGAAAGCGTGTTTTTGTGTTCAAAAATTTTAACATATAATTT
This sequence comes from Epicampocera succincta, assembly GCA_932526305.1. Lineage (NCBI taxonomy): Eukaryota > Metazoa > Arthropoda > Insecta > Diptera > Tachinidae > Epicampocera > Epicampocera succincta. Next base: position 21,302,199 of record OW052035.1, read on the forward strand.
CGAATGTTTTTCTTAACAATAGCTGACAGAACATCAACTTTCCGATTTCACGGAAAGCTTATGCCGCAGGAATGAATAATTGCAATGTGCATATCGATCGATATATTATTTCGTTGAAATTTTCTTTCCGTACGGAAACAATAATACGACCCACTAATAGCAAAAATTTGAGTACTCGTTACATGCGTTCACTGAATCATATGCTTGTTTAATCGGAGAACTGGTGTTGGCGAAGAGCACCAATTTCTCAGAACGATTCAACGAAGGAAAGAAAGAGAACTTCACGTGCAGAACGAAAACTATTTCGATGCCATTTTTCACATCTTATATACTCGTATCTTTGCCCCTGCCTTTTTTTTATTTAATGGAATTTTCAGTTTATTTTCAATAATTTATTTGTTAAGGACTTGAACGAAAGTTAATTTAACAACAACACCAGTAAGTTTGTCCTGTTAACATGTCCACATATGTAGATTTCTCGAACATGTCTATGAGTGTGTTCGCAAAAGTAAATGCCTGCACGTATTTTCAGCTTCGACATTTCGTTAAAAGATCTAACAAATAATAGAGAAATAGAATCTCAAACTCCTATTAAATTAAATAACAAACACCGCCGGTGTGCTGCAGTAAAACCCTGTGGAAAACTTAAATATAACCAAATAATACTTTACACTGAGTTGCGGCAGTAATATTTTCGTCAGCATTTTATTTATTTTATTATATTATAGTGTTATTTCAAACGTCGAGAGAGCTGTACGAAGTCCCTTATGATAAATTTATTCCACAATTCAGTTCCATTTTGCTTTACTGAAGCGATTCATTTTGAAAAATTCTTTGTGCTATAAAGACTAAATGAAAACCAAAAGCGAATACTTATACATACATTTGCTTTAAAATCACGAAATCGAAATTAAATAAATCTAAGTTTATATAACAATGGATAAGTTCTATGCTGATTTAATAGATAAATAGACCTTGTCACGGAGAAAAAAGAAGAAAATTAAACAAATTTCTGCTAAATAGCGTTTCATTAATTAAAGTATAAAACTAAATAATCTACAAATATCCTTTTATTTATCCTCATTCGCTGCGGAAGTGTAAGTGCTGTTGCGTTATGGGAAACTAAATTAGAGATAACGTGATCCTTTTTGATTGCTGGCAGTCGACTCAGATAAATATGTTTTTATATATGTATGTACGATTACACGTTTTATGTTAATTTCATATTCAAAACTAGATTTCGACTGACTTAAGGGTACAAGTCTACAGCAAAAGCTGCAATTGGCTGTAAAACTATTTCTTGTCCCCAATGGAAGTGTCCAGAATAAAGTATATAATGACTATTTCGTTGGCTTTGGAAAAAGAATTGTACGAATTCAAAACTTTATCCAAAGTGTATCATGTTTATTGCTGCCCAAATAATCTATTTTTTTAATACGATATCGACTGACCGATCGAGTAGTGATACTCATCTCAAATTACGATGCACTTGATTCGCTATCGAGCACAATGAAACGACATCAAACCATGTTAAGAAAGTAGAGTACATCATGGAATACCTTGGTAGGAAAATAAGGGTAAACACACATATTTGAAAAATTACGGTCGTTCCTGCTGTTATACGCTCAAGATAAGCACTTTAAATGCATGTTATACCATCGTTCTCAATACCTTGCTTTGCACTCTCCGTAAAGTCTTCTAATACTTCATGAATTGAGACTCGAAAACTTCTTTGCGTGAACAAAAATATTAAAATTTTCAGAATCGGTATGTCGATGTGGCTTGACTCTTATTATTTTGGTTTTAGTCGGATTAATAGTGAGTTTATTTAATCTCGCGTACTAAAAACTTAATGCTGAATCTCTCTCCATATATGCCTTTAGGAGTGTTTATTTTTAAAAAGATAAAACAAGGAAATGTCGTCCGCATACATAAAGACTTTCCCCGAAAGCTCAACATTTTTAATATAATTAACATAAATTGTGAATAGGAGAGGACCTAACAAAGTACCTGGCGGAACAACGTGCTCCACATTTGCGAGAGAACTTTTGCTATTATTTAGCTCTACATATCGTGTCCTACTTCCCGAAAATATTTAATTCTCTTCCCAATATTCCGTAGTATTGTAGTTTCTCAAACATAATTTCATGATCTACAAGGTAAAAATCTTTGAACAGGTCTTGAAAGATACCAGCCACCACAAATTTACTGCACTTACAACACCGTTTTTGGTATTACCAGCCATTCTGAAACTATCCTGACCATCATAAATTAGTCAAAATTTGTTTGTGATCTTCTCAATAACTTCTTTTTGTTTAACTTATAGTTTTTTTGCAACAAGCAACTTTAACAAGTTATAACCAGCAGAGATCTTTATATCTGTGTAAGGAAATTTCGGATATAAAACCTTTATGCGGCCATATTTTATTTAAATTTGCACTTATATATCCATTAGGGCCGGGTAACACCTTTCTCTAAATTCTTTAAAGAAAACCCCTTTTTGGTTGTTTCGAAAAAAAATAAAAGCTTCTTACTTTATTAAAATCATCGTATGAAGGGCCTGTTCCGAAATCCATCGCTGACCAGCATCTGTGATTAGTTTGCGATGCTGATGCCGACGCGCAGACGAAAAAAATCGTATGTTTACATGTATGATTGCAGACAGAGGGCAGATTTTGTTCCTGTCTAAAGATAATTTTTCCTCCATGTCCCAGCGCAACTGCACCGAGAGTTTTGGAGAGTTTCTCACTTCCTATTCTAAAGAACATAAAAAATAGATTAAATTAACAAGATGAAATAAATTTGCAAGTAATTTATTGCCTACTCTTTAACTGCATCAGCCATTTTTGTGATGCTTGTGTGATGTTTCTTGGTGCATCACTTGTTTCATGGTTGCATTTTAGAACGCATGACATTTGCAGTGATGCTAACTTTTGCTTTTTAGAATCAGATGCAGCGGAATGATGCATTCCCGAACGGGCCCCAACTGAACTTATTAACCAGTAAAAACAGGGATTCAGGCCTGTTTAAATATTGTATAACCAAGAAAAACATCCACTGCTTTACAGTGAATTCGAGGTAATCAATTAAAATTGTAAGCAAAATAAAAAATACAATATTTCTGTGTGTACTCGTATGTAAAGCCAACTGCTGAACTCGGATCAACAACAACATTCGATAATATTAACTTCGTCGCCAAGAAAACGGCAACAATTTGGCAAACAAAATATGCAAGTAAATCCGCGCATACAATCATATCTACATGCGTAGATAGGATTATACAATATATATGCCCCATAATCTTTATAATTAATATAAGTTTTGTTACAAATAAGTTTATAAATATTTCTTGTCTTTAGAATTACGATTCTGATAAAGTTTTCGTACATACATAATTATTTTTGTCATGTGTCTTTATTACTTCATTGCGCTGCTGATGGTAAAAGCAGAACTTTTGCAAAATATGATCGAGTATTTCGTATTTTGAAAGGGCTGTTCGACAAACAAATCTATTTTACAAGTATTTTCTATATTTTACAAGTTTGTCTTCGCAAAAAGAATTTTATAATTTGTCGAGTACAAGCTTGGAGGATCCCATGTAGTTTGAACTTGTAATTGTTAAGTAGTTATGAGCCATTTTGTTAACGCAATATCTAGTAACTATTAAAACTTGAATACAATATAACTTCATTCCTTCGTACATATCGAAAATTTGAGGTGCTAGTATTTTTGATATGTGGATTATCTCACGTCATTCAAAGTTTTGTAATTTTATATGGGATGTGATCCATTCAAAACATAATATCACGTTCGATTTGTTGTCACCCAAAATAAGTGTCCTCAATTGAAAGGCAGAAAATAAAGCAAAATTTTTAACTATTTCCTCAGTGTTGGATATACACATTAAGCAAAAGTGTTTGTTACAGGCATAGTGATCCCAACAATGATTTTAGAGGTTTCCTGCCCAGTTTTAGGGCAGTTTAGTATTTGGTTGCTTTTTTTTGCTTCATTTATAATCCAAAAGATTATTAAGGCGTTGACCCCTAAATATGCAGTGAATTTCTCCAAGATTAGATCATGGAGAGGGGGAAAGCGAAATTATTGCGAATAGAGGATGTCAGAATTTAACTGATGCTGTTCCAACTGTTCAGTGCCCCTTGTGCATATCTTCCACACTGCACAAGTCAAACATCAGTTAATTAACCCATTATCCCCAACATTGCACTTTTTTGTTCTATGTTGTATTGTATTTATATGCATTTGTTTGTTGGGTTATTGAGTGTTTGTATTTATCTGCGTATAAGTATAGTTGTGATTGCTTAGTTCAACATTACATTTTTTTTTGTTATTGCTTAGATGGTAGCACCATGTGCAGCTATTCTTTTGGTTTTTTTTACCAGTCTTTGGTGGGAATCGAACCTACCAACTCATCCATCCAGGCACTCAACTGCCACTTACAAAGTTTCCAGTTGGTGACTTGAGTGTTTGGGATCTTTATAATGGTTAAATAAGCTGTCATGTGGAAGTCCCTTCAATCAATTTTGATAAATGGGCCGACCTCATCACGAAAAGCGCACCCGGAAATTCCTATCATACATTCAATGATTTAATTTTAAATATCTCGCTTCTTAACTGTTTGTAACTGATATACAGGAAAATTTCATCATTCGACGATCTGGCCGCACTGCAGTATCCAATGCGAAGTAAATATTTGAAACAAAATTGGAAGTCTTCTACTTAAAAAGTTATCATACTTTTCGCTTTTGTCCGCTGCTTTTCCCGCTTTTGACCTTCAATATCGAATTTTAAGCATCTTATTAAATCGTTTTCTCACAAATGAAAGAATATGTAACCCAAAGAAAAGATAAACACGTTACCATTATTTTGATTGAGATTCGGTATGAGATTATATGTCACATAGTTGCATTCTTTGTGCTCGCAGCATGTATTTTAAAATATTGGCAATAAAAATCCCATTATACGGGATTCAATTCAAGTGCGATTTGAAAGTCACACATGTGATTTTTTTGCCTTTTTCGGCGACACTTTAGCTTATCGAAATCACACATGACGAATTTCTTCATACATATCATAACTGATACTATCGGTATCGGTATCGGATCAATATAAAAATATTTGTACTTCTTTGTGTTCTTATGATTTGAAATTTGAAAATGTCGAATATTCTTTTTGGCATCATAAAAATTTATAAAAAACACATAAAAATTTTAACAGTGGTAAATTAATTTTTTTTAAATGTACAAAAATAAAGTTATCAAATTCTTATAAACTAGTAACACAAGTAAGGGCTTAAGGTCAAATTAGATCAAGGCGCAGAACAAGTTTTTTGAGACTTAAAATCATGCCTGGTATAATTGAAGGATGCATCGGGAAAGGAATAAACACGATCAATGTAATCTAAAAACTTGGTTTATTGTCAATTATTCATGAGAGTGTAAATATTAAAAAGACTTATACTATTTTTATTACGTCATATTTAATATTACATGAGTTCACGATATCAAAGTTAAACGTGTTTAAGCAACTTTTTGTAGAAAGTCGAACAAGTTTGTTGGGGCTGCAATTATTGTGTCTTGCTCTGACATATTGCCATTATTTTTGACATATGTTGCTTTTGTTTGCTTTTACTTTATGGCAAGACGTCAAAATCACACATTCTTTTATGAGCTTTTGAGAAAGTTTCAACCTTAAACACGTTCCTTTTGTTTTTTTAAAAGAACTTGATAATGGGCAAACTCAAAAGAGCTTTTCTCCAAATCCCTTTAACGTCGCTTAAAGACGATAACGTGAATATAACAATAGACTTTACAAAATAGTGGCTACAAACTATGACTTCGACTTTTTCTGACTGACTCTCAACACTTACAATATAATACAATACAATGCAATATAATATCATATCGATATAGGTTGTTCAAGTCTCCGCAAAGTCTAAATCAGTAATATTGCTGTTTCATAATATTATCACTTGTATACACTACAGACACAACAAAGAATTAATACATTAATGACGAAAAAGTAAGAAAAATCTTGCACATTAAAAAATGTTGTGATCTAGTCGTCCTTCTCCAACGAACATTGAACTTGTTCGGCCGGTTGCCCGGAACCACTGACAGCACAAATGAGTACTTTGTAATTATTATAATCCTCCAGGCACTGCAACAGCCCCTTTCCGACCACGGGTGAACCTGCTTAACGTGTGCGTCAGATGGTTGCGTTTACACGCTATAGTTTACAACACTGGTACACACTAATCAGTCATATTGCGTTGATCAAGAGTAAGAGTTCAGGTTTGAATTTTCATGGAAATAGCGATGGGAAAAGAAACACAATTTCTGTAACTGAAAAAATAAAAGTTTTAGAAGAGTGCGAAAAGGGGCGTTTAAGTAGATACGATGAAGACAATTGGAAGAAGAACTGTTTGCAAGGGGAAAGCTTAACAATGACTCGTAGTTTGAGGCGAAGAAAATGCGGAAATTGTGAGTTCGTTGCTAAATAACGAAACAACAATTAAACATCTTTAAGTTATAAAAGAAAGTTTGCTTATCGCCGCGAAACATTCGTCTAGGGAACACTTTTCATGTCAAAATTGTTTTTATTTGCATTTTCTTTTATATAAAATTAAATGTTCAAAATTTGTTTAGCCATTTAAAAAGAATTTTGTTGAAAGTCAAAGAAACTGAATTAAATTACATACATATTTATGTACATACAGTAAATTACCGAATAAAACCAAATTGTATAATAATCGGAATAAACCGGAATAAGCCGAATAGTTTGTGGAATGCACACAGCTTTTCAATTGTGCTATTGTCAACCTACATATGTATATGTGTATATAGTCAGGCAATGCTTCAGTTTCATACCCCTACCTAGAACTGGATAAAATACTCGAAATAACAGGGTTATAGTGCATTGCGACAAAAACGAGGATACGTTCATTACCTGACGAGCCTGACCGAGGATCCGTCCACTAAATGACTTCAAGTGATATATGATGTATGTACAGAACCTTTGGCATCGCGTTTATGTACACATACACACATACACATACATTCATATGTATGTATTTTATTTTTCTCTTTTGGCATTTTAAGTGAATCAATTATTACGGCGATGATTGGTTAATGTTATAAGCCTTGAATAAGAAATATACAAAAACCACTAAGAATGCACTCGTATGTAACTGAAACTGAATGAAGTAGAATTAAACAGAAGAAGGAAACAAGAAATTATCTTGTCTTTTGTACGGAAGTGGCAAAAGTTAAATAAAAGAGTTTATGGCTACATACACATACATACATATGCATGTACTTTAATTGTCAAAATTGATAATTTATTTGTGTAAAGCCTTGTTTTATAGTTTAAATGACCGCAAAGCGATACATGCAAACGTCGAACTGCGCTCCACAACAGCTGTGTGTCAAATACTGGAAGCAAAGACACACACACATACTCGTATGTTTGCAGTCGAACACACGTTGGCTGGTAGTAAAATTCGGAGCCACACACTCGTACACACATGCATATCGACTTGTATTGTGTACTTGTAGTAGGGGCGTCTCGTGGTCAAGTGTTCTGGTGAATATATGAGATTATACTAAAAGTGAATAGAATTTCGAGATAGAAGGCTGCGAATTTCCCATCTATTTAAAGTTACATATGCCGGGGACAACAGACCGCAGAAAACTTTTCATTCGAAAACTTGATTTACATACTTACGTTCATATGTAATCGTGTGTCTGAAAGCTAATCTTTCTGAAAAACTCATTCATAAAATCAATCTATAGCATGCAAAACTGATTAAAGAAAGTCTTGTCTTTAGAAAATAACTAAAAACTGAAGTTATTGTCCTCAAAATGCAGAAGTTTTTCGACTACAAAAGCGGCTTTTTTATTGAGCGTAAATATTCGAACAATCACACAAATTTTTTCGAAATTTCTGGGAATAAAATATTTGCTGATACAAAGAACGGTGTTTTGTGTCTATATGAAACCAAAGCGCAGAATTATGCTTTATTCGAACAAATATTTTGCTGATTCATCGAAATATTTGACTGAAATATTTTCGTTGTTTCAGCAAACAATTTTTGTTACATATGTTACTGAAGTTTTTCGTAGTAAAGGTTGTTTAAGGCATAACATAAATAAGTCCACAAAAACAGTTGCAATTTGCTGTGTTTTAATAGAATTTTGTACTGAAAATATATTCGCACTTAAAAAAATGGATTAAAAGTATATTTCCAATATTTTCTACGTGTTTTTAGGGTTTTCACACGATTTGATTTAAGACTTGGTTCAATTTCAGCACTGTTTTGTTAAATAGTTCTGCCTGGTACACTTTCGGAATGGTATTGCGTAACTTTCGTAATTTGCTAACAATAGTATTTCCTCAATCCAGTCAATTAGGGGTTGCTGCACCTCTTTCGTTTAGAATTACTAATTTAAATTGATCTATGATTTCACTCACTGTCGCGTGTATATATTGTATCATGTATCTATATAAATATCATTACATATGTAGTTGAAATATAGTTTAATCCGCATATACGCCCTTATTGTCGAGGTTTGCTTTGTGTTTGAAAAGTGCATATCAGAGCTTCGTTACAAATATAACACGTTCCGCAGCCATTTATCATGAAAGCTCCCATTTATGAGCAAAACAAATACACAAATACACAAGTACAAGCACTTATGTCTTCAAAATTGATTGGTAACTCCGATTCAGGCGGCTAATTTTAAGCTTTTATTTCTTCTGATTAAATATAAACCATTAATACCAGCAAACGTGCGTTGTATTTATTATACGCGTGCAATTAGAATGAGAGACTATTAAGTTTCTGTGCAAATACTCGTACAAATTGTTGCTGGGTAACGTACTCACCTTTCTTTGTTGTGGCTCACATATGTAGTATGTATGTATGTGCATGCACACTGGTAGCCTAAGAACCAGAAGCACAACTACGTGACTTTTCCAGAAGCTTGTGTGCATGGATGTTGCGCTCGCTCCGAAAGTACGTATTAAGAGATATGTATGTAGCTCATGGCGGTCAACATAATTTATCGCAGGCACAACCACATTTTAGGTATTATTTAATCTCAACTTTCTTAACAATATTAAAGTTTACTGAGTCATATCTTGAGGTGTTACGGCAGGAATAATAGTCGAAAGTTTTACCAACGGGTAAAACAACTATGCAATGGATATAAGCTTCGGACAGAAGCCTGTCGTGACGAAGAGGGACAAATCGTAGTAGAGCCGTAATCGATGCTGAGAATCTGGAAGGATCACTTCTGCAGACAGTTTAACGGCGAACAAAACACCGATTCCATCGCCAGGCAGAATATTCCACTACAGATAACGGACGATGATGGTAGAGAATTCCGTCCTCCCAACCTGAATGAAGTCAAGATAGCAATATCGAGATTGAAATCAAACAAAGCTGCAGGAGCGGACGCACTGTCCGCGGAACTATTTAAGGCAGCCGGAGATGACCTGGTTGGGCGCATGCACCAGCTCATCTGTAAGATATGGTCGGAGGAAAGCATGCCCGACGAGTGGAATCTCAGCATCGTTTGCCCGATCCACAAAAAAGGAGACCCCTTCAACTGCGCCAACTACCGAGGAATAAGTCTCCTGAACATCGCCTACAAGATCTTCTCTGCCGTTTTGTGTGAGCGCCTGAAACCATTCGTGAACAGTCTGATAGGTCCTTATCAGTGTGGTTTCAGGCCGGGGAAGTCCACCATCGACCAAATTTTCACACTACGGCAGATCCTGGAAAAGACCCAAGAGATGCAAATCGACACCCACCACCTATTCGTCGATTTTAAGGCCGCATATGACAGTGTGTATAGGGACGAGCTATACGAAGCCATGTCTAGTTTTGACATTCCTACTAAACTCGTCAGGCTGTGTAGGATGACGATGGAGAACTCTTGCTGCTCCATCAAGGTCGGTAACGAATTCACCGAGACCTTCAATGTCAGAAGGGGATTTAGACAAGGCGACGCACTGTCATGTGACTTTTTTAACATAATTCTTGAGAAGATCGTGCAAAACTCACACGCCAACAATAGAGGCACGATCTTCCAAAAGTCCGTGCAACTGCTAGCATACGCTGACGACATTGACGTGATTGGTCGAACACAGCGAGCCGTCACTGAAGCGTTTGCTGGTATTTCAACGGAGGCGGCCAGAATGGGTCTAGCGGTGAACGAGGGCAAAACGAAGTATATGCTGTCATCAAAAAAGGACGCGCTACACCGACGACTGGGCCAGAACATCACCATAGGCAGCTATAACTTCGAGGTAGTGAAGGACTTCGTCTACCTTGGCTCCCAAGTCAACAGTATGAACAACATCAGTACCGAGATCAAACGCAGAATAACTCTTGCCAATCGCTGTTTCTTTGGGCTCAAGAGGCAATTGAGTAGTAAGGCCCTTTCTCGAAAAACCAAGTTGACACTATATACCACTTTGATAATCCCGGTACTTCTTTATGGCGCAGAAGCATGGACGGTGTCGAAGGCGGATGAGGAAGTCCTTGGTATTTTCGAGAGAAAAGTTCTGCGTTCAATCTTCGGCCCTGTTTGCGTTGATGGTTTCTGGAGAAGAAGATTCAATCATGAACTGTACGGGTTGTACACCGACATGAGCCTAACCAGGCGCCTACGGATCCAACGGCTAAGATGGTTGGGCCATGTAGAGCGCATGGAGAATACTGCTCCGACCCGTAGAATCTTCGATTCCGAACCTGTGGGACAACGCAGTAGAGGACGCCCACGGAACCGATGGCGCACACAAGTGGAGAGGGACCTCAACCAACTTGGTGTGCAAAATTGGAGAACGCTGGCTAAAGACCGTGCCAGCTGGAAAACTTTGTTGGTTGAGGCCCAGGTTCACCACGGACTGTAGCGCCAAAAGAAGAAGAAGAAGGAGTCATATCTTTGCCACAGTCTATGACTTTGTTTTGTTAGCTGATCTGTCAACAAAGTTACTGAAAATGAAATATTTATAGCGGTTGGTCGATAGCGCTATTGAGTCAGTTAAATTGCAAAGAATTGCCGTGTCTGGAGTTACTCGCACCGAACGACAAGTTGTTAAATCAGAATTCCACTCTTATGCGAATTCCGTAAATTTGACACTGGCCCTACTCGTTATCGGAATAAAGTCTCAAGTTTCACAAATTGACAAAGATGCCAATTTTTGTGTCATGTGTCTAATGAGAAAAAATGTCATATATGTATGTACAGACATATTTATGCAAGTTCACAGTGCGCAGTGCTTTATTTAATTCCGCTTAATCAAGCATAATAACTGAGCAAAAAATACTGGAAGTTTGCCACGCACAAATCTGTTCCTACCATGAGAAGTAACAATAGTGCTCCAGCAGATTCTGTTGGAACTTACAACGCAGCCTGAAAGAACGCTGATTTAAAAACCTTAATAAATTTTATTTCACCAAAAGTACTATATATGTATGTACATATAAATGTATAATGATATTAAGTACTTTTTAAATAGCTTAGCTTTTTCCACAAACAGAAATCCACATCTGAAATAAGAAACAGAAATATGTACTCGTATATGTTAGTGGTTGTGGTTTACAATGGAAGAAGAAAGTTAAATTCCACCAAATAAGAAGACTCTGCTTGAGTTAACACCTGCATAGAAGGAAGACGAGGTGCTGAGCTCTAAGTTACGTTACCCGTCGTACACAAAATGCAAAGTCAGATCTTGAGATAAGTAAAGTAAGTACCTGAATCAAGGTCGAGGCAATCAAATCTTGTTGCTGTTCAGTTCGTTTTTTTCTTGATTTATAAAATTGCACATCTATATATATGTATGTACTCGTTATAAACGCCGAAATTTAGCTAATCGGTTTCAAATCTTTCTCAACATGCTTTTCTATTGAATTTTTGGATATTGTACATACATATGTATGTATTTTAGTAACAAAAACAGCCAAATGTCACCCGTTAAGATGATAGCCTGTTGTCAGTTTCCTAAAAACCAATACTACGACTTGCTCTTGCCATTATTCTTATTACGAACTGCTATTCCCAAATATGGAAAATTTCGAGAATCATTCCAGCACAGAAGTCAAACACTGAATACAGGCCGATAGCAATCCTACCGTTCCTTTCGAAAGTGTTTGAAAGTCTCGTCACCTTGAGAATAATAACATTCTTACTAGCTGTCAATTTGCATTGCGTAAAGGATACAGCTGTATACCGTTTCTAGTGGATGTTTCAGAGGATATTAGGCAGCAAGTTGATGGTGGCAATGTTACGTTTTTAGTACTTCTTGATCATTCGAAGGCGTTCGACACTGTTGACAATAACATTTAATGTAATAAATTTAAATATTTTCTTAAGTTTTCATCCATATTTTCCTATCTTCGAATGGGCTATGGGGGGCCTGCGTATAAATCGCAACAAATCCAAATGCTTATATATTGAAATTTGATTATAACGCCACATTAATCCTAAATAATAAGACCATTAAGATTGTAACTGCTGCCAAAAATCTAGACATTTACTTTAACAGCACCCCCCCTGGGTCAAACCATATTAATTTCTCCGGTGGTCGTGTGTTTTTTATGTTAAGAAATCTTTGGCAAGGTCATCATTGCACTCCTCTTAATATTCTTGTACTTCTCGCTAAAACATATTGAATGCCGACTTTGATATAGGGGTGTCAACTCTTGGTTGGTTGCGATAGAATCATCAAAAGGAAACTTAATGTGACTTTTCATAATATAGTTCTTTACGTATGTATGTGGTTTGAGAAGATATGATCATGTTTCTTTGTATGTAAGAAAAACTTTATGGTACACCTTAACGCCTATTTGAACCTAAGGTCAACCGTATCATCTTGGCTTTGTTTCAGATATCTAGTTACCAATTCTTTATACACACAACCAGTCTCAGGAACGATGTTCCTCGCAGTTCCCAAGTCATTAGTAACGGAAAAATATTATCTCTAGATTTTAGAGTTAATCTTGTTTTGATATTGACACATGTTTTTATTATTTGACCACTTTCCTAAACGTTCATTCTATATTTATTTTGTGTTTGTAAGTAATTTTAAAACTTTTTGTTAAAGGATATATACAGTATATACAGTGTAACCTCGGTTAAAGCAACCGATAGAAACCAAAGGCTGTTGTGAAATCTGAGTTGTTGCGAAAACCTATTTTTCGATTAAAAATTTTATTTTAAATCAAGTGAAGTTTAACCTATAAAATAAAAGCATTTATTGTAATTAAAATAACGAACAGGATATTCAGGATGAATAAAAAATACAAAATTTAATGTGTAAATTTGTACTAATAGTTGCTGTTAGTTGTAAGATTCATGTATTAATGGAAATAGTGTGAAATTTTTTTTTTACATACAATATTTTTTTTTTGAACTGGAGTTTCTGCGATATTTTGCAAAACCATTGTATCCTGCCCTGCTCGTGGTAGACAAACATTGCCGTTTTCTATAGCGTTCTGAGGATTAATTTTGATTGTATTGAATCTAACACAGCATTTCCGTTCTCGTCCTCAGTTTCACTTTGTCCTAATATAGTTTCTTGTTCAATTTGATGTTTGGATCGTTTTCATATATGCAAGAATTTACTTCTTCGTTTGTAATTTTGGAAGAAATTCATTTTTATTTTTTAAGATTCAGATTATATGCAAAAGGTTTGTAGCTTTAAGACTAGAAGACATCTGAATGTTGAGCTGCTTTTGTTTTGGGGAATTTGATAATCGAACAGAATAAGTTTCGAAATCGGTATGAAATTAACAAATCCCATAATAACTTGAAATACTATTGTATTAACTTCTAATCTATCTTCCCTCTTTCATAAAATTTTATACTGCCTGTAAGCAAAACGCAAAGAAAAATAAGTAAAAGGTGGTCCGAACATAATGCACCATCTTAATTGTGAGTCGCACATTAACGTGAGGTTTTTTTTTGCCCATTTTGACATTTCCTTGTTTCAATGTTTGACAAATTCAACCATGGAGAGGAACTTAATTGAGGAGCGCGTCAAGATTGTTGAAGCCTTTTACGAAAAAATCAAATCAAAATGCATTTCGTGCACTTCGTTATTTATTTGGCCAGCGTAATCGACCAAATGTGTCCACAATCGGGGGAAGTGGTGTGCACATTTCAGCAAGCCGGGCTTGTAAGAAATGTGAAAACACCTGTGCCTGCTCGCCCAGTTCGTTTCGTGCGGTTTATGGCTGGTGGCGTCATCGGGGCGTACTTCTTCGAAAAGGCAGTCAAGCTGTTAAAAGAATAATTTTTTTTTGTAAAAGTTGTGTTAACAGAGTCATCAATGTTAACAATTTGGGTGTAACGAATATGAATAGTTGCGCTTATCGAGGGCTGCCTTAACTGAGGTTATACTGTATATACTATATATATATATATATATATATATAATATGAGACTTAAAGTCGTGTGTATGGGACGTCCAAAATAATAATAAATAAATAAAAACAACTCATTAAAATTTAGGAGAAAAAAATCATAATTCCAAATTGTGCATAATGCCCGACTATAAGGGAAAACATAGAACATTCAGAGCGTAAAATATACAATTCGAAATAATTAATTTAGAAACAAAATAGTTTTGCAACACGGTTTTTTTGTTTCTTGTGTTGGTTGATTGAAACGTGAGTGTTTCGTGTGTCTCGTGGTGTCTCGTAGCATAATTTGGAAAAAGCCATAGTTGCATTGATGAGCACAACTGGATTAAGAGTAGATTTTCTCAAAATCTAGTAGAGACAATTAGATTCTACGAATGCTTGTTAGTACTAATCTGTCTGTTTGTGCACGTAATTTTTCAGCAACAAAGAGGTAAGTTGTACACATATACATGGACACGTAAACCCATAAATACACCTGTATGCTGCATACATATATATACATACATCCATACATATACATAAATACATACATACATGCATAAATGTATGCATCTTTTTATATTTGTCAAAAAGCGCGATATTTTTGTTTGCCGCCGCTTGTTTGGATGTGAGAAACGTTCATTATCATTTTTGAAAAACCCTTCTGAGGTATTTTTGAAAATTACATGTATGTACGAATTTATGTGTGTATGTATTTATATATATATATAAATATATATATTTATAATTTAATCATGAAATTGTTTTCGTTTTGAAAACAAAACTGAAATAGACTAAATTTTGAGTAAAAAAATTACATACATTCCCACTAAAACTGTCTCCATCCTCAAGTAATATTCTATTTCCTATGCTAATTTTATGGTCAGACCTGTAGAGAAAACGTCTAAAACAGGTCAAGAGTAATATTATGGAAAGGCAGACTCAATACTTGACCGATCCACTGATCGTAAGTGGTAGCGAATATTTCCGGTCGTGTTATAGGAGCACTCATGTAAGCAAATGATATCGGAATAAATTTCCATTGTCTGGCCCTGGGTCCCCACTTGTGTAATGTTGTTCGCTGACATTCTGGTCTCTGGGCTAAATATGTGAATAAGATCTTCAGAAACCGACATTGTAATTTTTTGCTTTTGCGATTTCAGTTGACGCGTGGATAAGTTTTTTTTAAATTTGTTTTTGCTGGCAAACATTTATAAAGTAATTATAGAATAAATAATGACCACAAACGTTGCTCTTAATCTTCTTCTTCAAGTGATTCCAGTTGGATTCTTTTATCTGAAGCGTGTATATCCAATCCACTTTGTTATTGCTTATTCTACTCGTACCTTATCAGAAAATTTGTTTAATCTCAAAACTTTTGTTTTACTTGAAGGTTCTCTACGACCACCTGGCTTAATTGGTGGCTCCAAGCCAAAAGTAGCAACACCAACCGTTGTTTCTAAAATTGAACAGTATAAACGCGAAAATCCAACAATATTTGCCTGGGAAATTCGTGAAAGATTGATATCAGAAGGTAAGTTTCCTCAAATTATAAGCACACATACACCCGTATACATGCAAACATGTATGTGGCAAGTATAAACAGCGAATATGTAGATTTCTTTATAAAAAATGCAGAGGAACAGCTCAAAGATCGCAGTGGTTGTTCCCACACTCCAAGCATATGCTCAGTTTGTACACACACATCTCTTAGTTATCGGAGTCTTTAATCAGTTATTTGTTCATTTTGTATTGTGATTGATCGCGGTTGATTAGTTGGCATCAACTGCTCACATACACAAACAAACATTGCGCACATTGAGCAATTGTACCGATGCCTTCAATTATTTGCGGTTTGATTCCATTGATGGGATTTTTTAATGGTCGGCTTAACGTTTTATAAACTTTTGAAAAGGAATTAATTTTTTGTTGTGTTTTGTTATTTACGATTTCTGATATCGTTTTACTTCACGTATTACAGGTGTTTGTACAAATGCCACAGCACCATCAGTGTCCTCTATTAATCGCATACTGAGAAACCGCGCAGCTGAGAGAGTTGCAAGTGAGTTTGCCCGCACAGCAGCCTATGGCTTGTATCCACCTCATCCATATGCTGGCTTTACGTGGCATCCAGCAGCGGCAGCAGCTGCCGCTGCCTCTTCAACCACAGCTCCACCTCATTTTTGGTCGCCACCAATGGGTGGTACAACATTAACGACAATGCCTCCTTCAAGCCATTCTTCACCGTCTCTTAATGCTACTAATTCAATTACAAGTCGAGCAGTTTCGCCCAGCTCTGGCAGTCACGATACTTTAGACTCTCCTGATGATACAAATCCTATTGATTCGGACTATCTCGATGATGATGATGAGCCAAAGTTTCGCCGCAACCGTACAACTTTTACGCCTGAGCAATTGGAAGAACTGGAGAAAGAATTCGATAAAAGTCATTATCCTTGCGTGAGCACAAGAGAGCGTTTGTCCAGCCGGACTTCTCTAAGCGAAGCTAGAGTGCAGGTGAGGCGAATTTTGTTTTGTTCCTTCAAAAATAAAACTATAATTCAACTCATGTTATAATAAAACAAGGCTCAAATATCCCCAAAATATAAGTAAGCAGCAATACAGGTACTGCCGACTTTTTGTTAGTGACTATTATTGTTCTACACCAGAGACAGTTGACTGAAACTTTATGAGAAATATACATACATATGTATGTAGAAGGGGCCTTCAAAACAAATCCAGTTGATAGCGCCTGATTACCCACAATATTGCATTTTAGGTGCAGGTCATTCAACACGAGCGAGCGAAAAGCTTAATAAATTTTGTAGAAAAACCTCAATATTTTTGTTGGGCGGTTTCAAATTTGAAATTCCAAGAAGATTTAACAAAAGAAGTGTCTACGTAATTGGTGTTTCACCGAGTTTTGTTGATGTACTAGAGTTATTAGTTCGTCTTGTATCTAAATATCAAGACGAAGTCGACGAATATTCTTTAAATGACAAGAAACAAAATTTTGCTCCTAAACTCTTGACAACCCATGAAGACTAATTAAAGTTTTGAAGGCATTCTTTAAACATACATTTAATATATATGTATATTAAAAGCAGTTCTGAGCTTTTTCTGTAGCGACATGTTTACCTTGTTTTATTACATCATGAGTTAACCCAAGGCGCAGGTTACAAGGATGCGGCATGGACGATTTAATTCTAATATTTGAAATTGATCTGACCTCTTTTTTTTTAACAATTAACATAAATATGTACATAAAATGGTTTATTAACGCAACCTCGAAACAACATTTTCTATAATGGGTTTACCTTGAAGCTAAAAGTGTTGAAAGCAGGTTCCAAGTCTTAACTTTGAGTAGACTTTTAGTAAGACTTGTCTGAAAAGCTGAAAAGCGACAACCTCGTCCGCTGTTGTTTTGCACGATGTGCCAGGGGTCGACCAAGAATACCAAACAATGTTAAAAACTTACCCAAGCCATTAAGCACAATAAAAATATTTCTATCGGATATGGTGCATAAAATAGGGGGACCTTCGATTTACTTTTCCTTGAAAGTTCACTCACTTATGCCTTGATTTATTTATTTCGCGTTTCTGAAATGGGCAAATGGAAATGTTTCCTCATACTTTTCTTTTTAAATTGACCAAAAAAACATTCTTTGACACAAACTACTTTTAACTCAGTGTTAAACACTTCACGTAATTTAGGGATGCCAAAAAACTATTTTTTCTTTCGTAAGACTTTTTTTTAATTGGTCCATATTTGTGGTTGTAATCCAAACTAACTGGCTCGCTTATATCATGTTGCTATTGGCAAAAACCACAGAAGAACTTTTGCCGAAAGTTCGCGAGTGGTTCTCTGCCCTCGGCTGTAATTTTTGCAGACTTCCGAAATCTGCACTTCATAATCTTCTGATGTGTCAGATGTTAATAGTTCTGTTTTATTTATTTTCTCCTTGTTGTGGAGTCAGCACTTCCTAATTGTGTTTTCGTCATAATTACACACACTACATACATACATATTTTTTAGCCAAACTAAGTTTTAGTTACTTTTAAAAAGGTTTGGTGTCCCGTAGATAAACGATGTTTTGACGCCGAAGTTTTTAAGGTGCTTAAAAATTTCAGTTTTGACCAGTTAGTCACAGTTCCACCTTAATTATTAAATTAATGTTCATATTGTATGTAAAACAATGGAGTGAAAGTTTTCACTTAATTTTGATGAACAGGTTGTAAAGTTCAGTGATTGCAAAATACTATATAAATTTGTGTATTAGACGCAAAAATGTGTTAGATTTTGTTTTTCGATCCTGCGTTAATAAAGAATTACCAACAAATCAGAAGTAGATTAAAACTCGTTTGACTGGATTAATTGCAACGCGGTAATTTTAGTCGGAAACGGTTTTACTAATAGGAGTACTTTTATAAATTTTGACAAAATATTTTTCTTACCTGCGGACGCTGTAACCTGTTATATGAGCCTTAATTAAACAAATATTTTTGCATTAATTTTAAATTTTAAAACAATAGGTTTGGTTTTCAAATAGGAGAGCTAAATGGCGTCGACATCAGCGTATGAATCTTTTGAAAAGACGGTCCAGCCCAACAAATAACTCATCTGGTGTGCACTTTTCACAACAATCCATAGAAACGTGCAGCAATCCTACCTCCTCGTCTCCGACGCCAAGTACCAATAGCAATGCATCGACATGCCCTAATGATCCTTCTGCAACAAATGCACATCAATCGCCGCATTCAGCACCTCAGCCACCCTCTGACGTTGTATTGCAATCTGGTCATCACGTCGGAATATCAGCACCCACAAACTCTTTGCCTGCTCACATGACAAGCATTCATCCACACCATCCAGATCCTCAATCGGCAGCCGCTGCTTTAATTCTTAATCATTACCATCAACACCAACAGCTCAGTAAAAATCATGGCCCCTCACCAGCGTCAACGTTACCGATGTCTACGCCGTCTTTTGCTGTATTAGGAAATGAACCTCATCAACAATTGGCAGCTGCTATGGCTACAACTTCTCCCGGGCTTTCAATGGGCGGGGAACACAGTGCATTTCGTTCGCTGGTCAATACTCCGTCAGCGGCAGCATTTGCCTTAGGCCTAGCGCGCCAGTATGCTGTAGCGGCCTCCTTGTCAGCAGCTGATCATGATAAGCAGTCTCGATTGCCACAAACAAGCGACAACTCAAAGCCTGTTTCTGTAAATGGCTCTGATTCCGAAGAAGAAATTAATGTGCACGATGATTCAAATGATGCTGACGCCAGCTTTTACTCATCTGCTTCCGGATCTGAGGCAAACCAACGCGAAAGAACACCCATTCAACTCGTCAAACACGATCGATAATGGACCTATTGCATCTGCAACTCATAAAGGTGCTTCTTTACCATTTACACGCAATTGTTCATGTGCAATCATACGCTTAAATATTATTACCAAAGTTTTGTTAAGACTTGACAAGAGAATTGCGCAATTTCAAGTTGCATGTGCTTCTAGCTTTGAAATTCCCGTTTCTTTCTTCGATTCTGCAAGGTCTTAAAGACACTCTTCTCTTTTAAGGACCATATCTCAATTAAACTAAACTAACTACAAGAATCTCTTATTTAACACACTCCCTCCGACACATACATACATCAGAAGCCACGATAAGTTGAACGTGTTAAATCTTTCTTGTCAATGAAACCAATTTATGAAAATACTATTAATAGTAATTCAACACACAACTCCCTCTTCTTGTCAGTAAGATGGGCGCACTCATACACAAATTTCCTTTTAACTACAAATGTAATCACAGTTAAAGAAAATAATCAAATTAAATTATATTTTTTTCTTACTAATTAATAATCAACTTTCTTCAAAAATAAAATCTAAAATACGTTACGATTAAACACCGCAGTTTTATTTCACTATAGCAAAGGAAGTCCCCAAATTCGTCGACAACAAAACTATCTACATATCGACATTAAAGCGAAGAATACAAACAATTCACATACGCACGCACATATATATAATGAGAAGTTGAAGAAGGTAAGTTTTAGTCTTTTGATATCGTCAGGTTCTTTCCGAATCGGTCTTACTGCAATATCCTGATGTTTCCGCGGTAAAAGCAGTCGATTTGCCTGAACAACTTTTAAACAAATGATTGAAGTGAACATGAACACGAAAAGGAGAGAAAATAGAAAAAATATGTTCTTCATAGTTCTCAATCTTAGCGCAATAACAGGTGACAGCCGATTATTAGTTACTTACTTTTTGTCTGGCATAATACATGTGCAACATGTGCACGCAATAAAATAACCACATGGTGTGTGACCAGTCCTTAGAAAATCTTAAGGAACAGGTCTAAGGCGGTGCCCTCTATTATTTACTCATTTCCTCTTCTAGCACGTGCATACTCGTACCAATCAGTGCAAAAAGTTTAATCAATTAAACTTAAATTATACCCTCTAAATCAATTGTTACAGTGTATTTTTATTGAATTGAAATGCGTTGCTGCTAAATTAAAAAGCATAAAAACCACACCATTAAAAGCGGAATTTAAAAATCTCGCGCTGTACGTGCGATTTAATATAAAAAAAGCTGACAATGACGCGAAAAACGGTAAAGCTGGCAGCCCTAGTCGCTGCCAACATTTGACTCGAAACGACTGCAGGGAAACGCAGTCTTGTTTAAAGGGGTTTTGGACGGTAATACAAGTCGTACGTAAAACCAAAGAGAAAATCATATGAAATTATCTCCGTATTTTAGAAATGAGAACAAAAATCTTACGACAGATTTTTTTTACGTTTACGCTATCGGTAAAAGACCAAAATAAAGTAAAATGATTACATAAAAATACACTCCTGATCTAATGATGTGTGAAGGAATTTGAAAAATTTTGAAAAACGGGGAGAGCCGTACGACTGTAAGATTTCCATCCGTATTTTCCTTCTATGTCGTATGGTTTCATTACATATTAAGTTTAGACGATACCATCCCTGGCTTTCTCCTCAAAAATTTGAGTTATCGTATGACTTGTGTTATGGTCTAGGCCCCCTTTTACAAATAGTTCTATTTTTGTGGAATGGCTGTGCTGCACAACTCAATCTGATTGAAATCGAATGAAAAGCACTCGAGCGACTTATAGAGTAAATAGTTTACAAATGTAAATTCACTATATTTTTGAAACATGTTGGCAAAAAAATTAAGTCTGGAAAAGCCGAAGTATTAAGAAATAAAAGGCTGAAGTAGAATTTTTTTAACTTCATCATTCCATTTTTCTTTAAAATTATAATGAAAGCCATAAAATAACAGCGGTTTTATAACAAATTTTTCGGAAAATTTTAATATTTCAAAAACTTTGTCCTACTTTTTTGTTACAACAAAAGTTTGGAATTTGGATATCACAGTTGTTACGCTAACATCACGTTCAATCCGATCCATTATGACTTTCACACAATCAAGAATACGATAAAAAAAATTACGTTTGTACTCGTGTAGACAACGAGCGCATTAAAATGCATGTTTGAAGCGCACGGTAGCCCAAACAAACGTTTTTCGTATATGAACAGAAGCAATCGGATCAAAATATCAGAGTAATGATTTTGCACATACGCAAATTTGGCACCATTCTGGGCATAAACATTTTTAACACATTATCGTTTGTAAGTTATCGATAACTGAGTAAGTATTCAGTAATGGACAAATGTTATCGCTACATACTCACATCAGCCACCTACTGCAAACATACATATTTGATACAAACCACTGTGCCAACTTTCTTCATGGCCTGAACAAAGTAAGAAACTGTCAGAAAATCCCAACACAACATATTCTACATATACATATATTGTATGTATGTATGTATACATACGTACATACATATGTATGTATGGATGTATGATGTGTTCGTATTGTATTATAAATACTTGTAATTTGTTTTTTATTTATCGTGTCTAGGACAACAAGATGAACGAACCCTCTATCTAATGAATGACACCGCTAGTGATCGGGCAGATAGATTCATATGCATTTTAATTGACAAATATATTAATAATTTAGAAAATTTGATTTAATTTATAATAAAAAGTAGTGACAAAAAACACTTACATTTATAAATACCAAAATAATCGAAAAAGCCTAAGCCTAAAAAATACAAAATTACAAATTTGGTCACATGAATAGTTAAAGATAATAATTTTATTCATTTAATTTATTAATATTTAGTGTAAATATATTTATGTAAATAATATTATAAGATCATTAGTGGGAAGTAAGAGTTAGTGATTTAAATATTTAAACAACTCACTTTTAAATAAATTTTGCGTTTCCTATTCGTTGGGCAGTTGGGCAAGGATTTCCAAAGACTGGTCGAATAGACGAAAAATTGTCGCTGGGAAAGAAGACTTATATTTTTGCTGAATTATGTTCTCACCACGCTGAGACTTGGCGAAAAGAATTTTGCTGTATAGTTTGTGGTGGTTGTTTGGATGTAACTATTTTATGCAAGAAAATAAGATTTTCAAAAGTCATATTTAATATCCTGAAGGAATATTCCGAGGCTTGGTGCCTACGACCGTATACAAGTGGTGGTATGATATATGGTTTTGCTGGGGCCATACGTTTGTTAAGAGGGGTAGAATCCTTTACTGCCCATAAGGTACGCAGGTTACTATAAACTCTGCCAGCAACAGTATCAATATGATTGGTGCATGTGAGTCTGTTATTAAGAACGACACCCAAGTTTAATGCCGAATTTACGAAGTCGATCTCATTGTCATTGATTATTACTTGAAAATTATTGACAATTCTTTCAAATTTTGAGCGGAAGACACATTTCGACTTTGACGGGTTAATATGCAGATCATTTGCCACAGTCCAACAGTTGATCTTGCCTAAGCCGTCGTTGATTGTACTTGTGCACAGAGCAATTTCATTTATGTGGCTAAAATTGTAAATTTGTTCGTCCTCTGCATTCTACTATTAATAGAAATATGTGGTAAGTCCTTAATGTAGAGGCTGAAGAGCAAGGGCCCAAGTATTGAACCTTGTGGTACCCCTTCCTTATTAACTTTTAGTGGGTCAGATAAACACTTATTTAACTTTACTATTTGTGAAACGGTTCGCCAGGTAAGATGAAATTAATTTGCAAGCAGAGCTTGAAAAATAAGGGAATTTTTGAAGCTTTTTTGTCAAGATGGAATGATTTATAGTATCAAATGTTTTATTGTGATCCAAAAGTATCAGAAATGCCACCATATTAATGTCATGTTTGGATCTTATGTTTTCAACTACATCGGCTAACGGTTTTATAAAACATCTGTTTTATCAAAAAATAAGAGCAAAACATAAAAAATGTCGTTTGAAAAACGCTACGATTTTAATCGATAACTGAAAATGTTGCTTGCAAACATCTACATATTTTTGAATTAAAAAAAAATTTTAATATATGAACTCATTCAAGCTACCGAACCTCAAAGGGCATCTGGGCACGACGACAATTGTTGCACGTTGAGCTATTTGCGCCGATAGTGGGTTCCTGTCTTCACTTCTCGACATAAATATACATACAAGACTTTAAAAATGTCTTTCGTTGTTATGTTGCTGGATACAACAAGTGGTGACCCTCATAAAACCACCCGACTTCGAGCCAAAATACGCGAATATTAAAAACATTTTTTTGCACTTTTTATATGTAGTTGTAGTTTTATAGCTTGTGCGAACTTAATGATTTACTTTTTGGACCAGCAACTAAGAAAAAAGAGACAGATCTGCTTCAGTTGGATGCATTACAATTGCCGTTACCAAAAGTCACGTAAAGTTTTTTCAACCAAATGCTTATTCTATTGCATGTCGTTTGGAAACTTCTGACGGTTCAATATTTGCTGGGTCTGTTGCGTCAAATGCCTGATCAATTCGTCCCCAACTTTTTAATTTTGTTTTCTTCCACCGCTTTTAAGAGACGCCCTCGTAACTACAATACGTGTACGCGCACTACAGTTTAGCGCAATTATAGTTGCGTACGCAGAGTAGACGTATAGTGGCAAACCATGAACACTTGTGTGTATATGTGTGCGTATATATATTTTGAGAACAAGAGAGTTTACAGCTCTTGGAGTTATAAACACCCCAAAGGCCGTATTGTGTCATGCTTTAGTATTTGAGTGCCATCGGCTTAAATACGTGACACCGGTTAACAGCTTCGCAAGTTAACCAAGTTTTGTGCGCTCGATATGTTGCAAACATGTACGAGTACATAGAAATAGTTTCTTAAAAAGTTGTTAAGCAGCTCTGGGCGGTCAGATTTGTTGTTGTTGTTTGGCTTTGGAGAGTTTTGCGCCGCACTCGCACTGGTTGACTGATTTGCACTGAAGTATCAATTAGTCTTTCGGCAGACTAAAAGAAATAACACATCTTATTTGGCTCGTAAGCATATAAATGCCTCTTTATTGATTTTTACTTGGCTTAAATACTAATGGCCCAACTTAATTTTCTGCTTAATAATAAAAACTTTGCTTATTCGGATTTTGCTTACTAATCGTAAGTGTGTTTGGTTTTCGTTCTAGTATTTAGGAACAAAACAAATATATGTATAAAACATACGTATATATGTATGTATGTACATCAATTCTGAAATAAAAATTCCCTACAAAATTTGCAATAGCATTTTTGCAATGCAAATTATTAAAATAAAATAAATGAAATTTGTCTGCAATTGTTAACAAAAAGTTAAGAGTGCATTTAGTAAAAAGTGAAATGAACTAGATTAAAGTTCAAATGTATGTACATATGTATGTACTTACTTTGGTTCGCGTTAAGGGAATAACGGCAGACATTACAATATTTTGCGCTCTTGTTGCGGCTCATTTGTGGAAGTTCATGGTGGCCACGCTGCTATTTTCTATGCAAAGGCACGGGTCGTATGAAGTTAGACGCAGAGACGAATGCACAAGTCTGTCAACACCATCATGGCCTCTAGGGCTTCGTTAGTCCGCCCGTGCGGTTATAAATTGTAATTTTACTTTGCCAGCTTCAAAACCATAATTAAAATACGTACATACATGTTTATAGAGGTTCCTTCAGGAAAGTTTTATTAAAAATATTGGTTAAACGCGTTCTCGAAGCGAAGGCGAACTTATTTGAACTTTTATCCAAAAATGGTTAGCAAGTAAAATTATATTGTAAACATGGCCCATGGTGGAACAGTATGATAATTTTTATTAATAAATCATCCTTAGGAAAAGCCATGAAGACATACAGATCAAAGAGACTCAACAACTGAAAGTCTAAAAAATAAGAAATTCCTTTCGAAACAAAACCCTAAATTTTTATAAGGATTCATAAATATACAATTCATTTACTAGTTCAATATATAGCGAGCCGAATAACTGAAAGCTCCTAAACTGATATTGACAATTTCTTAAGTTCTAGCAAAGAAATGTGTAACAAAATTTTCATTATTTATGTTCAATTTATTGATACTCGTATATTTATAAATTATAAAAAATAATAGTGGTTCAACTATACAACAAGACAGGATGTTGAAACTTCTCCAAACTTTTGTACAGCAGAAGCGCAGCTACATCCTGAAAAGAATACATGTTATTTAAATTTTACATGCTAATACGCTATATAATCCTATTTGAGTCGAAGGACTTCATTTAACCGGTCTGGTATCGTGTAATCTGTAGATATTTACTAACAAACCTGATGCCAAAAAACCATGACAATTTGAGCACGATTAAGCACTACGCCGAAATGAAAAAAACTTTACTATCAACGCGCGTTATAGCAAACGTATTTGGGAGAGGATACCATTTAGGGCAGAGAAAGATCTTTAGGGTTGAGTTGACTTTCTGGACGAATGGCTGTATTAACAAGCAATATCGTCATACATAAAAGGACGCCAATCCACACGAAGTTCGCCCAGTGGCAATGGACTCACAAAAAGTTAATTATAAAAGTTTACTTTAAAGTAAAATTTACAAATATAATTTGGCCCAAGTTGAGCGATATGAAAGACGTGAGGTCCCAGAGGAATGGCGCTAGGTGCCACACACATAATGCATAAGCCGTAAGAGGCAGATGTTTTTAAAGTCAATATAATTGAAGCCAATGCTTAAACTCATTTGTGTGGCAGGACTTTCACCATTGTTATTGCAAAGGGTGTTTTCTAAAGAGGTATAACATCTCAAGTTGGCAACACGTTTTAACTGGTGGCCATTTTACCAGCTGTCATGTGATTTATGTTAAGTTCGGTTTGGCATTTTCAACATGAATAGGCTGACGCCTGAAAAACGCTTCCAAATTGTGCAAATTTATTAAGAAAATCGTGGTTGGTTCTGTTCGAAATACGCATCGTGCAGCAATTGATTAATTGAAGGAAACGTTTGGTAACCGGATAGTGTCACGTTTCGTACCCGTGAATCGCCCTCCAAGATCGTGCGACTTAACGCCGCTAGATTATTGTGTGTGGCGATATGTGACGTCGCTAGTCTACGCCGATAAGCCCGACACGATTGACCACTGGAGGACAACAATCACCACGTTATTGCCGATATACGGCCAAAATGTTGGAACAAAAATACGTCCGTGCCGGCCGCGGCGGTCGTAAGCCACAAGTCATATATAAATTATAATGCCATCTTTGCTTTATATGTATATCTTATCCCATATCCACATCTACCCGCCCTTATTGGAAGTCACTTTAACAAATAAAGAGCGCTGTAAAAAAACAACCTGCTTCAAATTTGCATTGATGAGATCATGAATGCTTAGGCTGATTCTTAGCAAAGTTTTGGACAAGAATAAAGAAGTAGGCAAATGCTTAATGTTGCCGAATTTAATAGGCCAAATCAGGCTACATAAATCGCTTGTTCGTTCAATAGTTCGATTAATTTGCGGGAGAAGATTTTGACCAAAAAACGTTCTTTTAATTTCGATTATATGTTTGTAAAATTAAAAATAAAGTTTATAGCTGTCGCTATACTATATACACATGCTATACACACATATATGTATGTGTGTATGTATGTATAAACGGCAAACTCTTTCGGATCAGCTGAGCTCAAGTTATCAGTATTCCCGTATTTCCGTATTTTAAGAATAAATTTATTCAAAAGTTACTGCCCTGTTGAATAATAATGAATGTAATGTCAGAGCATGGCTTAATGGTATTACATAAGAGCCTGAAACTAATGGATCTAGAAAAATGTGTTCGGTTTCGTAGAATTCGCCTATTTATACGCCGCTAGATTGTAGTGCTTTCTATGAGCTGTAGTTTAAATAAAAAATATACATTATTTTCTTGGTTTTATTTTAAACATGTGGACCCGAAAACATTTTATCTCTAATTTTAAGCATGTTCAACCGTCACGCTTGGCAAAATTAAGAGAAAAACATAAACAAAATTTTAAATGTACAGGAACTACATTGACGTTAGTTGTCCGCTGTAAGTTGTCGCAGACGTACATAAAATTATGCTGTAGGGTGGGTCCTTTGTCATGTTTTTTTGATAATAATTACCAAAAAGTCTACAAAAGGAGGCTTTGCTTCCCCCCTTCAAATCACATAAAAATAAATACATGTACATAAAGACGAAGATTTTCAGTGTGAATAAAAATAGAACCATCGGTTTCCGATACCTGAAAAATAAGTCTTGAAGGCCAGGTACAATATACTTGTACGTTTCTCCTTGTTTACCGTAGTAATAATGATAATGGCTAAGCAACGCTTAACGTATGGATGTTTTTCCGCGCCTTAATGAATTAATGCCCACAGTTGGTCTTTATTGAACGGATTTTTGCCGTGAAGTCTTGATTTCACTATTTTCCAAAGGCTTTTTATTGGATTTAAGTCCGGCAACTGTGCAGGCCAGCTGAAAACTTAGTTTCATTATTTTGAAACCACTCTTTTACCTGCTTCGATGTGTGTTTCGGGTTTAGAAGCGGCATCTCCCATTCAGCGTTTGGCAACCCGGTGCTACATAAAATATTTGTGTAACAGATGACGTCCATTCTACCTTCAATACGAAATAAAGGTCCCTTTCCCTTATATTTCCTCCACCATGTTTGATGGTTTTTATTGTGCATTCGGGACGGAATTCGGTGCTTGGAGGTCTTCTTACTCAAAGGCTGCTTCTGTCAGAATTAAACAAATTTCCTCTGCTTTCGCTTCACCATAATATACTACATATTTCTCCATTTGCTTGTCGACCATTTCAGATGCTCTTCGCAAATTCCAATCTTTTTGTACGATGCTTTTTAGTCAGATGTGGAAATTTTCGGGCGCTACTAGCTTTCAAATTGTTCTCAATTCTATTTTAATGTTAGAAAATGTAACAAATGGATCCCGTCTTACGTGACGCAGGATTTTTCGCTCTGAGTGAGGAGTGATTTTGTTGTTTTTCTCTGTGTTTGGCCTTAAATTTATGTTTTGCCGCATTTTTCACCATTTTCTTAGAACATTCAGTTATATTTGCTATTTGCTGTAACTCCTACCTTCATTATGTAGTTTTTAACAATCGCCGTATTTACCTCTGTCCATATTGTGTTCTAAATTACAGCTTCTTATCTTGATTATTTACAAGCCTTTTCTTTCAAGACCTACAATAAAATCAATTTTTTTTTCAATGAGTGCAACATGATTTCTTACATTTAAGTTTTAATTTAAGAGTTCTGATATACACACAACATATGGCGAAAGGAGTGTGGCTCTATATTATCGAACATAACTGTATATGTACCCACAAATACCTTTATGACTAGACTTAACTCTTAAGTTTTCAATAAAGTGCCTTAATTTATTCAATTCTCTGAAAAAGTTACGGAAAAAACAGCTTTAATGATGTGTTGAACTAAAATCCTTGATGTAGGGATCTTAATTCAAATTAGAAGAGCTTCGACCGAGTTGTCATTATCTCTTTCCAGCGTCCACACCTGAGACAATATCTAACACTAAATCGCAGAAAGAGTTTTGTCCGTGCGGGCTTCAAATTAATGTTGTTGTAGTGTTATAATGCACGAAGAAATTTGCTCATGATGCCAACGTTCTCGAAAATATTTCCAGAAGAAATTCAAGTGCTTAGAAAACAACCCAAAAAGGCTTGTATTAATTTAAATATTGCTTTCACAACTGCTAGATGAATACCGCCATTAGACGTGGATACCACATATTCGAATCATATTAAAAACTGGAGCGATAGAAAATATTTTTCAAATTGTGGGCACAGAAAATCGATAATAATGGTGAATAGTTTAGTCTTCTTTAGACAGTCATTCACGCGATCCATGACTTTTTCACTTTTTCAGTTGTATTCTGAAATAATTATTTTGTTTTTTCTTTGAAATCGGTATAAACTTGCAGGAAGTTGCACAACTATTTCATATTATTTAGAACTAATTAGTTCGTTTCGTCATTGAAAAAATACGTACGTTCAGCATTGGCAACTTCATAGTTTATTTGGGTGCGGTAGGATATGAACCCCCTTTTTTCTACCTCCTATTCTACGAGTGTTTTTATGTCCCGTTAGTTTACACTTTTTATGTTACTGTCCGTTATTCATAATTTGTAGATTTAATATTTCGGACTGAACTTATTGACATTGATTTATACATTTTTCTAATTTCGAAAAAAATTAGAAAAATTGACTATCATTTAATGCCATTAATCCGACAATACACTAAAACCCTTTCATTTCTTACAATTTTTACAATCGTAAATTACTTCACTTATGAGTAATTTGCTTAACAATGGCAATTTATTTTGTGTAGAAACATAATATAACGCTCACGTATTCTTAAAAAAATAGGGTTCAGTTGCAGCAACCCTCCGAAGGAAGTGAACTGGCGGGTTTTTTTTGGTTTTACCAGATCTGTCATGTGCGTAAATTTTGGTAAACAATATTTGAGGCGCATGGATAAAAAAAAGGTACTGGCAACATTGTTTACGGACCCTGTTGTCTGCAATTCGTCTTGGCTCGCAAATGCATGTACATACATCATACTAAATGATGTGATGCCCCATAAACAAGAAGCCCCCGTTTGATTTAGCAACTGCTGAACATCAAGCAGCAAGTAAAAATTCCAAACACTAATTCAACATTGTTGCGATTCTGGCATAAAAATCGCAACAGAAATATGCAAACAGCTCCTTTAACAAAGAGAGCAACAAACAAAACAAGTCGTTAAAATGGACATGGTCACTGTGACGCTGGCGTCAATTAGTCCCACTCAATAAAAATAAACAAAAAACTTCCTGGAATCAGAAACACTTTATTTTTTAATGTCTGTACAGAGTACTGCCCAAAGCTTGTGATACGCTCTGCAAGCGCCTTCGGATCGAATTGCTGCTACGCAGTATAAACGTAAAAATGTTCTGTAAAATAGAAAGAAACAAACGCATGTGTGTGTTGACAAGAATTTATTTAACACAAATGCTTTAAGTCGGTTTTATACTCAGCGTTGTCAGCTTTGATATTTCGAAACGCACCAAAATGGAGAAAAAAACGCGCCCTTAAAAGACGTACCAGGTTTAGAGTTTGTTGTGCTTATTGAAGAAATTTTGCGCAGCCACCAGGGAATTATTTGCACAAAGAATTTTAAAACGCACAGAGCTGGCAACGTTGATAATGCTTATTATTTTTCTCCCTCACAATTGCATCCACACACGTGGGTATGAAAGTCTAAAAGATTTATCTTAAAAAAGGTGAGCAAACTATCGAAATTTTTGGCGTTCTTACAGTTCCAATTGCTTTTTGAACTTCTTAAGTTTTTTAAGGCAAGCGCAATAACTCGAGAGAAAGTTTTGTAAACTGTTTTGCAGAGTAGAGTTTGTTAACCCATCGGCTTTTTCCTTATTTTCTTCCTTCGCCACACAGAGCGAAAAGTAATTTGTTAAACAGCAAAAATGGTAGTTTCAATCACTTTTTCCATTCTTTCTCCATGTACCTTAAGCTCGAATGTTACTGACAAAACGGAGGAAATTACTTTGGATTCAGGCTTCGATTAGGAGGGGCAAGAATTTCAAATTTGCAAACAGACCAAAGTTCTGATATTGTATAATAACTCTTAGTTGAGAGTTCATCCTTAAATTTACTCTAGTAAACAAGCGCAAATATGTGAAGCCACCATGGGCGCCAATAGCACAACATGCCACGATTTTTATTGTGCCATATCGCACACATTGTGGGTGGTCCTATTTTTCAACCGCGACAATAATCGGTATAATGGGATTGAATACCAAGTTCTTCGCCTGACTACTGCATTTATGTTTCTTCAAAATTTTAAATTATCTACAAAAATATTATATTAAATTTTTTTTAACAGTTTGTATATTTAGATCGTTATGTATGGCGTCGTTGGAAATATAGTTTGAATATAGTTTCCTGTGTCCGAACTGAGGGATATAGATGATAAGGCCTTCTTGCGGTTGTGCCACACTCGGAAAAATTATTCACGAGCCTCGTTATAGTCCATCTGCTAGGAGGAGTGCCGCCAAACTTGCGCCTATATTCTCTTTGGGCGGAAATGACAGACTCTAAAGCGTGAAAGCGGCGCAACATCCAAATTCTTGCTTCTTTGTCCCAATTCTCCATTTTCGCAAAATCTAAAGATCAATCTATAAAATAAAATAAAAATGGAACAGGTTGGTTACACAGAAAAAAAGTTATTACGTTTTTTTTTGGCAGCAGCTTTCATCAGGAACCCTGCACTTAGGAATATTTCGATATTCCTATTGTTCATAAATTTTTTTATTATTTTTGTTTTAAATTTTAAAGAAAAAACAGATGGTTTTGTGTGCTTTTTTGTTATTATAATTTTTTCAGTTTTAAAATTAAAAGAAAAATGTTTTTTTAGAAGAACAGTGATATTTTAAATTTAAAATAATTTTTTTTACTATAATTTACAACAACAAAAAATCAGAACTTTGACAAATATTAAAAAAGGTCGCACTGTGGAGGGATGGGACATCTGCTCTTTAGAATACCGCTTTAATTGAAAATTGCATATTTTTAACCGCCTTAATCCTTATTTTTGACGTCACGAAAACCACGCTACACTTACCCACCCATTTCGCAACGAAGAACGAAGGTGAGTCCTACTGTTTATTGTAATCGAACATTACGTTTTAATTGGCCGAGAGCGCAACACGACACTTTTGTGCTGAGCCTAAATAGTGCTTATATAAGCGATAATGTAATGTGTGTGAGTATATTTTTGGAGATGGGCTGTTATCAGCAATACCCCGACCCTGTTGAAATCCAACAATTACTGAATAGAATTTTTGCTGCACTCACGTATTAATAACGTTCATCTACTTCATATAAAAAAAAAATCGGTTCAAAGTATTTCAGAAGATTCTTAACCAGATATAGTTATTTTTTCTTTTGACAGAGACCATTAAATACAATATCAGGGTGATATATAGACGTAAACGAAATATTTAGGTAAATTTACTTTTGTTGCAGGGTGGTACGGACCTTCATCAGTACCTTTAATGGGTATAAAATGTTTGACAGCGACCTTTAAATTTTTATTTCGGAAATTAGGTCGCACTCATTTGATATAACGTTTAATCTGAAAGAGAGTAGAGGTAAGATGCCGCTATGGGCGCAAATAGCACATTGTGGAACGATTTTTTTTTTAAAACTTAAGGTAGGATCGCACGATTGTCCCAAAGAACAAATTATTGGTATATTTTATATGCCAATCGCGTGATTTCGCAATTTATTGCTCCATAATCGTGAACAAAATTGTGCTGATACGCCACAATCAAATACAACTCTGCTGTGGCAATCGTGTGAGCGCTTGATAGTTAACCAACCAGAAGTCAATAAAAATGTAAAAAATACGCCAATATTTATTGTGTTCTCGTGCGTCAATCAAAGAAGACAATTCACGCCAATGGTAAGTTTTTTTATAATCAATTTTTGTTTGCTTTTTTGCTATTATATTTTTGTTTATCGGATATTTAAGTACCTATAATCCGCACAAAAACATAAATGTGAATTCGTACGAAACAAGAACTTGGTCCAAATATTGATCTCAGTACGTTTTATGGCGGAGCTTTTATATAGCAACTTTTCCTTTTTACACATTCATGTTTTTGTGAGGATCTGACTCCTTTTTAGTTTAGTTCATTTTTTTTTTAAGTTATCTTTCATAAAAACTGTTTTAAAATTAAAGTTTCTAGTCTGCGTCCTTTAAAAACTAAAACTTGTAGCTTTCCATAAGTGCAACTCGTATGAAATTTTTCCATAAAATCGTTTGAGTGAAAGTGAATTTTTTGATATGAAATTAAAAGCTTAAATTTTATTTTATATATTTCATTATTTATATATATTTATATTGCCAGGGCCATTCTCCAGTTCGAGACATAAGATACTTTCTTCACGAGCAGCCTTTGCTTCACTAATTATGTATATAAGAAGCTGGAGCATTTTCTGTTCGATTCACAGCAGTCAGTGGCAAGTCATATCTCCATGTGACCGGAATAAAAGCACCGTCGTCATCATAGCAATCACGTTGTATAATTAAAATTTTTTAACAAAAAATTGTACAGTGTAGAGGTTGTCTTTTCTGCTTTCAAGTTGGAATGACATGAAAATATATGGAAACGCTTCGCCATAATACCAAATGCATTTTCTACGATACGTCGTGCTCTGGATAGCCTGTAATTAAATATTCTCCATTCTGCAGCTGTTTCGCAGAGTTGCCGTACAGTAGAACAATCGTGTGACTGGAGTGCTACAATTATTGCCACTTAATTGTTTTGCGCCAATTGGCGACAATCAAATTTATGTAAAATGAGGCAATCATGTGGCCGCCGAGAATTTGATTGGGACAATTTATTTATTTTGAAAAATTTAAGCGCAATAAAAATTGTGTAAAATTGATGCTTTGCGACAATCGTGTGATCCCACCTTTAGGACGATTTATGTTCGAGCATTCAGTTTACCGATGCATGTTGTGGTACTATTTTTCGGTTCATATCGGGCAGATCGAAGCTTTTGAAATATCGGTCCACGATGAAGTGAAATGTGGCTTTTTTCTCTTCGTTTGGAGTCATTTCTTTGCTTTGAAACAGCGTTGCCAAATATGCAGATTTATCTGCATTTTTCAATTTTTCGAAGCATTGAGAAGGTTTTGAAGTTTTTTTATTTTAAAAATCAGTTTTACGAAAGCTTTGCACTTTTTTAAAAACTATTTTTTAAATAAATTCTTTACTTTAATTTTTTTATTTCTGAAGTCTTTTTTTTCCAGAAGAACAGAAAGTACTGGAAAAAGCACCGCTAATTGAGTCCCGTTTAATTGCGTGACCTCTTTAATTGACTCTTAAAATTAAACACAAAAGTGGCGCTTCAGTACATATATGGCAACTTTCATAATTATATGTTATCATATATTTTGTAAAATTTGTTCGTTTTACTGATTGCGCTGCTTAATTAAGGGAGTTTTTTTAATTGTGCCAATGAATCAATTAAAAGAGCATATGGTAAATGATTTTCAGCTGAATAACTCCAAACACCATCCAATTTTAGAAACTCAATTTGTGAAACAGTGCAAAGTATTTCTTTACATCCTTCTTTGCAACACTGATTAAATGCAGAGTTGTGTTTTTCTACATTGAGTCTAATTTTATGGATTAAAATATAAATCATAAAATACTTTACTTTTAAGCCACCATGCAGCTGTTTTTTGCTGCGTTTACTTATAAACATACATATGTACATATTTGGATGTACAAAACAAAATTTAGCTTTAATCGGGCTTTATTTATGTGCAGTTTTTTCACTTGAAAAGCAAATTTTCTATTCCTAAG
Source organism: Epicampocera succincta (assembly GCA_932526305.1). Lineage (NCBI taxonomy): Eukaryota > Metazoa > Arthropoda > Insecta > Diptera > Tachinidae > Epicampocera > Epicampocera succincta. The sequence continues at coordinate 21,337,453 of OW052035.1, forward strand.
TTGCAGATTTTGTAAAAAAAAATCATGGTAACGCTGCTTTGAAGCAAGCAATTGTGTGAGCATATCGGCACTAATCGATAACTTTGATTAACGTTTTAGTTGCCGGCAAAAATCAACACATTTTTTCAAACGTTTATTGTTGCATTATCAGCGCTTCCGAAATCATTTGAATCGGTGAAAGACAGCACGATGTCTGCGCTGTCAGTACCCGAGTGTTGCAGAAAATCGGTGCATTCTGCCAAGAGTGCGATTTTAGCTTAAGAAATTCTGTATACCAATGAGAAAATTCTCTAAAATGCCTCAAACCACAAGTGTAAAGGCGACGCTTTTAATGCCTAACTCGTTTAGAGGAGCTTCGATAAATATGGGCATGTTAAGCCCACTAACGGAGACAAATAAATCATTGTGCTTGCAACTACGTATTGTAAATTGAACAGCTTTAGCACATTCGATGTAAGCACTTTAATAATTATAATAAGGGGCAAGATATCCGTTCTCTTAAGAATCTGCACGGCAGAATCTTGCTTCCGAATGTGCATAAGTAAAGTTTTCGAAATGTATGTATATTACAATAACAATTGTTCTATGAGACTGTAATAAATTATGGTCTGTTTGAATTTATACACAAACATTTAACTTTTCACATAATTTATTCACTTTATTTTAATTATTTCACTTTTATTCAACTAATTCATTCATGGAGCCTCCAAAGGAAAATGAGTCAACAATGTTGAGGACATGATCATCCATCATGCTGAAAATAAGATTGAGAAACACAATAATAATATGCTAAATAGTGTAAAAATATGCTGGGAATCGGCAAATGAAAATTAACTGCATTCCCCTTTCCAAAATGCAATGTAATTGAGAAAGAGTTAAAGCTTCTTCAACTCGAGCAAATGATTCCCAATTGCACAATTCATATCATAACTTCAAACGTAAATTTTTCGGAAAATGATTTAATTATTTGCATGAGTGTAATTTACAAATTATATAGACGGGCAAACCATAAAGCTTTCAAAGCTATGAGGTGACGGCACAGGCTTTTTTCGGGCACAAAAATATCCTCCCAGAGTTAAACAGTAATAAGTTTGGTCTTACTTTTTACTCGTCGGAGACCAGACCGCTGGGCCGAACTTGCTGAAATTTTCCCAACACTTAACTCGGACTCTCGAATGAATTATAGGCATTTTTTCCCAACCACGCCTACTCTTATGCCCATTTTTTTAAATTATGTTACTCCTTCCACTCAGTTTTTAATGTTCAGATTTTTTAATGTAAACGAGTATATTATTACATATGGAAGAGGACCACTAAAAGTTTTTTGTAAAATAAGGAGGGGACAAAATTCGCCTCCAAAATATGGATTATAAGGTCCACTAATTTTTTGTTTTGTTTGGCAATAGGGAAAGATGGGAGGGTATCCCAAATTGCCCCCACCACTTATTTATTAACCCATAAATTCGTCAATTGTATCTTTTATTCTAAAAATTCGTTTTGCATATGAAAGAGTTTGGCCAAATTTTTGTTAAAAGGTAGGGCGATGGGTCTAGCGATGCACACCTGGTTAGTCTGGTTTTGTAGGAAAATTAAAGGTAAAAATATAAATCTTACTTAATTCTGGCTGTAAAGTAATATAAAAATTCTATCTCAGAGTTCAATATAGTATCAGTAATTCAGGCTTTAGTAAAATTTACTATATGTGGCCCTGCATAAGAAACCACACCTAGTTTGGATTTGTATGTAAAAATACTTTAATTTGCATATGACACTGTTCGCAAGTATCAAAAACATCGGGAACTTATGTAAAAATTCAATTGTATAAAACAGTAAAAGCCCACTTAGTGTGTTTCAACAGTGAAATGAGAACCCGCACAGTATGAAAATGCAACGCAGATGGTGAATATGAAAACTCTCAACACAAAGCGCAGCGAGTTTGGTACGAACGAGGGATGGAAAATTGGCACAGCTGTCCTATTTTTGGTCAAATTGTTCAAGTACAATGATACACTAATGGCATATTTAGCACAATTAAGATTCCAGTTTTATTCAGGTCTTGATAATATAAATTCGCAATTTAGAGCTCTTGCTGATGTTGAAATATTAAAATCTTGCAAAGATTCAACTTCCAAAATGAAATGAATTCTTGTTTCAAGAACTTTAAAAATTTTTCCGAGGAATGTTATCAGTTCCACATTCATCAGTAAATGAAAATCTTGTCCTACCGAAATATAATTAGGACCAACTACAAACTGCAACTCCTTGCGACTTAACCCAAACAAAAGATTTACTGAACTCACAAAATTGCAATTGTGACCTAGAAAACGATATAAAAGCCAGTGCGTACCTTTATTTTCTTTATAATTGAATAGTTTATATGCGCATGTTCAAGACTGAATTGTTTTTGCTATTGTAAAGGGTGGTTAAATTGTATGGGCCGGTGTTGAATGTGAACCACACCTAAACGCCAAGTTTTTTTCCGAATTTTATTTGACATTTCTCTATTTCAGACTTACTCAATTTGAACCATGGAGAGATACACAATCCAACAACGTGTTAAAGTTATCCAGACTTATTATGAAAATGGGAGTTCAAATCAAAATGCATATCGTGCACTTCGTAATTTTTTTGGTCAATTTCATCGTCCAAATGTGCGTACAATCGCAAAAATCGTGGAAAAATTCGAGCAAACCGGGTCTGTAGAAGATGTGAGAACACCAGTGCATGCTCGTACAGCTCGTACTGCAGAAAATATTGCTGCTGTTCGCGATAGTGTGGCTGAAGAGCCGTCCACCTCAACTCGTCGTCGTTCCCAACAATTGCACCTCTCACGCTCGTCGTTGATGAACATTATGCATAAAGACTTGCATTTACACGCTTACAAGGTGCAATTGGCTCAAGAACTAAAGCCTCTTGATCATTCCAAACGTCGTGAATGGGCAGAATGGTGGCAAGAAATGGCAACAGTGGATGATCAATTTTCGAAGAAAATCGTCTTCAGTGATGAGGCACATTTTCACCTCAGTGGATTCGTCAATAAACAGAATTGCCGCATTTGGGCGAATGAGAATCCAAGAGTGATTGTCGAAAAACCAATGCACCCAGAAAGAGTGACTGTTTGGTGCGGTTTATGGGCTGGCGGCATCATCGGGCCGTATTTTTTCCAAAATGAGGCCGGTCAGGCAGTTACTGTGAATGGTGTTCGCTATCGTGAGATGATAACGAACTTTTTATGGCCCGAATTGGAAGATATGGATGTGGACGATATGTGGTTTCAGCAGGACGGTGCCACTTGCCACACAGCTAACGAAACAATGGCTCTTTTGCGCAACAAATTCAATGGCCGTGTTATCTCACGTAATGGCGATGTCAATTGGCCGCCAAGATCATGTGATTTAACACCGTTGGACTTTTTTCTTTGGGGTTATTTGAAAGAAAAGGTGTAAGTCGATAAGCCAGCAACAATTCAAGACCTAAAGGATCAGATAATTCGGCACATTAACGGCATAGAACCTCCATTATGCCTCAGCGTCATCGAAAATTTCGACCATCGGATGGAGGTGTGCCGCCGAGGTCGCGGCGCCCATTTGGCCGATATTTTGTTCCATACATAATTGAGTAATACCAATACATCATAATAAAATAAAATTACCATAATTTCCTAAATAGTTTGTGTTTTATTCAAAATCAACATCGGCCCTTGAATTTTAACCACCCACACCACAATTTATATTGCAGTACAAATGAAATTTAATTTACCTTTTTTATACAAATCTGTGCGATAAAAATAATATAACACGAGAATGTGTGTTAGTACAATTAAGGCCAGAAAAGTACAATTTTTCAAAATATTTGGTAGAATGTAAAAATTTGCATTGCCATCCCTGGTACGTGTTTAAGCGTCGTTCATTTTGATAAGCAAAAGAAATATTATCTACAACGCCATAACTAGAGATCTTTGTACTTGTATTTCCTAACAGAAAACCGGATCAAGAATAATGCTGACATAACGATTAGGAGCGATAACTTTAAAAGACGTTGTCGAGAGCTACATAACGTTGCATAAAAGTTTTGAATTTTTGGCTAGACGGGATATAAATAGTTTTCAGGAGAAATGCCGTCCAAGAATTTTGCACTATTTAACGATTGCTGAAGCAGACTGCAACTGAAGATTCAGAAAATTTTTATCGGAAAAATTATATTTGAATAATAGTTTTCAATATTAAGTGATGGGACTTGTAGACTTGATACAATTATTGATGCCATGCAAAATTGGCAACAAACTTTGCATAAAAACCAAAGCGAATTTGGGGATAGTTTTCTTTTTTTCACTATCAAGGAAAAAAAATCCTCAAATTTTATACCGTAAAAGGACAACATAAAGAAGCTAAGAAATCAGTTCTAATGAATCTAAGCTCGACTTATGTAATATACAGTAGAATAGAAGAGTAATTCTTCAGGCCGAATGCTCGACAAGCCATCGTAAAAGAAGTCTGTTGACAGGAAAGTTTTTATTCTGCGGTATATCGACATCGGGCTTTACTAACGAGATTGTTTGATTGATTGGGCAGTATAAATTTTTGTTTTGTTTTGACAATGAGCTGGAAATTAAATTGTAAGGTTTTCTTACAATCATCTGAGTAGACATTTTACGAGTACCTTCTTGTGATGACATTTCGTTGTCAGTGTATTCAAAAAATAAGGTGAGTTTTAAATTTTCTAAAAAAATTGTTATTTCTATTCCGACCCCTTCAAATTAACCCACTCAGGTACAATACACTTGTTCCAGCGATGTTTCCAATCCTCGATGCAGTTGTGAAGTGTACATTGGGGTACATGCTTGAGCTTTCTCCATGATTCGGTTTATATCTCCTCGATCATCGCAAATCTAGTGAATGCGGTGTTGTTTTTGACTAAAACATTACGGGTTTCTTGGTCGAAATTCACCAATTTTGGAATAAATTTCGCTGCCACATGCTTCGTTCCCGAAATTTCCGAAAAAAATTTAATGGCATTAGTCGATATCCTCATAAACTTCTCTAATAGTGATTCGGCGCTTCTCCATAACACCGAAAAGAGTGTAATAACATACCAAAAATGATAATTGAATGCCCTCGGAAAAAATTCAGCTTCTTTTTCGAACTGAACTTGTTCCTTGCCAGCATATTAGCAGATCTTACAACCTTGTAAGATCTGACAACCGCCTACATACTTATAAAGCTGAAGTTTCGTTTTAAAGCGAATTTTAAAAGTTTCAAGCTTCGATAAAAAATTCGGTTGTTTGTGAATTCTGTAAGAGGACATCTGTTAACGAGCGGTTTCTTGCTTAATAAAAAACGGGGTGTTTCACTAAAATGGGTGCAAATATCAACAAGAAATGTAATTTCACTTGAGTTCGAGTCAACGCGGATGGAGTACTGTTGTGGTCAAATAAGCAAAATTGCCATGCAGTCCTTGAGTAATATTGGCTGCTTACAATTCCTGCTTGGCTTGTAGGCGTGAGTTAGAAAAACGATTGTCATGACTTAAAAGTTGAGAAATTTTATATATATGAAAGTATGTACAACTTCAAAATATGTACATATGTATGTATTAGAACGCTCGTTATCGATAAGTATGGGCTGACAGCTGCAAATGTCGAACAGTGTTGACATTTATGGTCAGTAAGATTTGGCAAGTCATGACCAATCGTTTAAGCCAGAAAAACGCTGCCAAATTCTTAAAATTTTATTTTCAAAATGATGTTCTGTTCACCAATTCAATTGAATTTCTGTTCAAAGTTTGTTCTCCGATTAAGCCCATTTTTGGTTAAATAGGAACGTAAGTTAACAGAATTATCGCATTTGGAGATAGACTTTGTCAAATGGCCATTAATGCACAGAAAATGACTGTTTGGAGCGCTTTATGGGTTGAGAGAGTCGTTGGCCCTTATGCCTTCAAAAGCGATGATGTTCAGAATGTTACTGTTCAGGGTGAACGTTAAATATTGCAGTTAAGGTTACATGAAATCATATTGTATTTAAACATTATTGTCAGTCTAGTAAATAAAGCCCGCTCCATTAATATAAAAATATATTTCTCTATTTTATGATTCTATTACTCAAAAAACAATTTCTATTTTTGTGCGGATGCCGGCACGTGTTAATAGTTCTACGGCTTTTGAATGGCGTCCAAGTTTTATATGGTTTTTTTTTTATCAAAAATGTGATAAAATTACTTCTTCAATTTTATACCAAACACAACTCATCATTGCACTATGGTTAAAAAGCCCACATGTTGCGGCCAAAACTAAAGTAAAGCAGAGAGAGTGTTGGCTACCCATAAAAGAATCTTGGCGAATGAAATGAGCCGAACACGATTACTGCCCCGCCCACTCCTCATATAAGTCAGCTAAATCCAATATGTTACTGGTAGGGTTTTTCTACTTTAATTACAAATTCACAAGAAATCGTTATTAAAATAGTCCTTTGAAAAAGTTGACTATACTCGTAGTTAAGAGGAGCAAATATGAGCAGGCGATTTGAATACCGAACAATACTCCAACACATAAACATGCACCGAATGGACTCGGATAGACCAACACGCAACATGTGGGGATTTTAAACAATAGTTCATAATTATTTAAGCAATTCTTTTCCATTTTCAAAAACTTATTGGAGTTTAAATAAAGTTTTGGCTAATTAAAGATACAAGTGATTACATTGAATTTTTTGTTAATATTTTCCAAAATAAATTCATATAGTAAAAAAATAAATTCATATAGTAAAATGGAAGAATAGTTAGATATATGTAAAACTTTAAGTTGGCAACACGTTTTTAACGTAACGTGAACGAAAATTGGACCTCCAGATTAGACTACGTCCGAGCCAAATATGACAGAATTCATATTTAAATTATAATGCCAAAAGATTATCTTTCGAATGAAGTAATTTCATGTTCATTTCAAAGTTCGATACCTCTATAAAAAACACCTTTTATATATAGATGATAGGAGCTTGCACCAATTGCACCTAATTAAAGTATTTAGTCATGTACCAGTGATTTTAGAATTTAATCTTTTCCGTTTTAGGAAAATAAGGGAGAGTTTAAACACATACAAAAAAGTTTTACTAAGAAGGATCTAATAATAATACTGTCATCTGATGTCAAAATATCTTTGACAAAATAAAAACAACACAAATTTTACAAATAATTTTATACGATGTCCACATGTATTTATATAGATGAGTATTTGAAGTAGAATAAAGATAGTGATTGTTTGTACTATTTCGAAATTAGACTAATTTTGCATTGAAGGCAGGCAAATTGTTTGAAAATGAGTCGTTTTTCCCGGTTTTCATAAAATTTTGCCATTTAAAAAAAATATTTGGAAACGGCCAAAAATATTTAAAAATTATATCCAAACTTCTGTGCAAAACTCATATGAATTGCTAATATTTATCCCATGAGTCACACAGTCAAATATTCGTCGTTTCTCCGAGTATGAGAATATATGTTTGAAAAACAAGTGCATTTTTTTAAGAAAATGCCAAGATCTATATGATTTTTACATGAACTAATTTTTCTGCGAGCTTGAGGTAATTTTGTTATTTTATTTACAGCTTCGTGCAACGTCATCACGGTTTATGGCTACAAAATATTTTTTATTATCAAGTCAGACACGATAGATATAGTTTTTGTTGGGACAACTGGCTGCTGAATTATTGAGCTTTTTTCTTATACTAGTATTTAACAATAAAACATGTTTGTCAGCTGTAATCCATGACGAAGTTACACGAATCTATAAGTGAATATTGGCAACAAGTAACCAATTTCACACATAACCTCAAACACGAAGAAAAATAGATTTTGGATTTGTAATTTTGAGCAAAGAGGTAGATTTCATTAAGCTTAAACCTCTCCTCTATGCTCTCATTGGCATTCAACCCAAAATAATTTGGGTTATGTTCATTGGTTGATTCCCAATCAAAATCGATCAGTTGAAGCTTAGCAATCATGTGTGCCTCCACGCAGTCTTGTCAAAAGCATAAGGCTCGTTTTTTCAAAAAATGTTTTCTTTAAGGACTAAAATGAATGCAAACGTATTTTTCTTGTTCTAACCTTTCCGTAAAAATGCGACCGCCACATGTCATTAAAACAGTTGAAAAGCTGAGCCAATCAAACCAAAACTTGTACATGCTTTAGAACATATGTACAAATGTATGTATGTATATAGATATGTATTTATATACATATGTATGTTTTTATAACCAAACTTGTGTGTTGAGTAAATAGGTATCTATTTGGCTTGCTAACTCAGCTCTTATTCTTAACAATGAGAAAAAAAAACCAGAATGATCGAAAAGCAAAAAATGAAGAAAAGAAAAAATACAAAAACGAAGTTGTTTCTGTCCAAGGGTCTCAGTTTTATCCAAATGTCAAATATTAAATTATGCTTCAATTACAAGTACGAAAACAAACGGATATTTCAAAGGACGTCTGTATGTACGTGTGTACGTACGTGTGTGTTTGTGTAGATCTGTGTGCTGATGTTCGGCGATCCAATCCTACGCGTTCGAACGAAATAAATAACTTAACCATTTGGTTAAGTCGCTAAAAGTGTGAAAATCCAGATGTGCATTAATTATTGCAAGGCAAGCCTTGAGACCTTGTGTCGGTATTTATGAATGTATCTGTCCGTCTGGCTGTGTTGGTTCAGTTTTAGATGCAATGCGAGCGCTGTGTAAATGTCCAATAAGCCCATTCGAATAAACAAATAAAGGAAATACACATCTTTGCTGTGTAGTGTTATGTGTTCGATAACAGATAAATATAAAATTTATGCATTCATTTAGCGTAAAGCCTGAACAAAGTAAGCCATTGCGGTTTTAATTTAATCGATACATCGATAAAGCCGCTATCGCCAAAATCTGCGTGGCTATTTATTTCAGATACGTTTCAAAATAAAACTATTTCTTAGGCACTTTTTATATTTTAATCATCACGATCGTCGTCACAGCCACAGCAACAGGAACAGCGACAGCGAGCTGCAATGTCTCAAATGAAAGATGGAGTCACAAGTAACAGATCACAACTTTAGCTCGCTCTGCTCTTCGATAGAAGTGTTATACTTCCTCCTTAACAAAATACATATGTATGTACAATATGTAAGTATGTGGCTCAAAATATTTAAGACGAATATTTTCGACACCATAGTTTAAGGCATTTATTTAATTGGGGGTTTGTATAAATCGATTTATCGAACAAAGCACAAGCACTTCGGCATACATATATTCGTGACAACCTTAGCATTTAGAATGTATATAGTAATTGCTATTGACGCTGTAAAAATTGTTTGTAACATGGCTGAAGCCACTACGCACGAGGTCTGTTAAAAAACGATGAGTTTTTACAATTTCGTGGTTTTTCTATGTTGGTATACTCGTCCCCAAAATATGTTTGCAGTTTCGCCACATATTTAGCATCCTTAATTTTTTTGTGATAGGAATAGAAGTTAGAAGTGTTTTGTATGTTCGGCGATTTTCTGCTATCGAAAAAGTTTTGCATCAAACATTGTATAAGAGCTGGAGTTATATAAGTCACATAACTGTCTAAAAGTACATGAGATGTTATCAGTGTCATAAAAATCATACTCTCAAATTGGCCATAACTATTATTCTTAATGTTAAGCAGCTCTATTTATCACGAATCTTTACCTTAAGGATGCCTTCTGACAGATCCCATTAAAAGAAGGGTCAAAGGAGAAGACAGGTTATACCACACAAGTGCATCTCATACACCATTACTATGCCGGGTTGCTTGCGTAGTGCTCCCAAACCATGTCTAGAACTGGGGCATTTGTGTACATGGACGACTTACTTTTTGCTCTTTGTACAAGTAATCGAAATTAAACTATAAATATTGAGAACATTTGTCCTAAAACATGAAATCAAAATGGATTCTGAAAAAGTACAGGCTATTTAATATTTCTCTGAGCCAACGTTTTGCAAGTGTTACAAAGGAATCGAAGTTTCAGTTAGTCCAAAGAAGGAAAATCTTCTTCTCATGGGTTCCCTGTGCTTCGAACCCGCCCATACTTTTCTCGCCCGTTCCGATTCAGTGTGATACAAGCATTCAAAAGCCATAAATTTACGTTATGGCCGTCAAAAGGTTCAAATTGTAACTGATCAAGCATCACTGAGGTGGTGCGTGGATCAGACGAGTATGCATAGACTAGTTGCAAGATGGACTTTGAAGTTACCCCTATTGATTCTCTACCTCACTGTTGGATTAACCTGGCAACCAAGGAAATATATATTTCTAAAAACGTGTTCAAATGTTCAAACAAATTTAAAAAAATAAAATCACATTAAATTTCTTTATAAATAGTTTCTGGCAATAATTATTTCACAAAATATTTCCACTTATCTATTTTTAATAAAGAACGGCGAATAAAAACGTTCGAGTACCGGGTTTCTTTTCGTTTCATCCCTAATATATTTCGTTGGCTTTGTTTTATTTCTGTGTGTATTTTATTTATCAAAAGTATTTTCATAGTTAAAAATTGACTAAATTGGATGAATCCCAAAAAGATCAAGAATTTTTAAATAAAAAGGAAAATTGCAAAACCTGCGGAAAGGAAGAAGATGAAAAAGCTAAAAGAAAATTTGCTCAACAAAATCAAAAAGATCTGGATATATACAATTGAACTTCCTTTTAATCGTAATAACGTTCTCTATTTTATTATAAAGATCGATCGTGGGTTGCCGGAAAGAGCTACAGCTTCTGCACTTAGACCGCAGAGCAGAAAAGAATACGAAATTTAGATGTGGAATATGAACTACTTCAAACAGAATTAAATGTTTATACAAGAAAGCGATTTAGTAAGATCTTATTTATGTACACACATGCATACATATATGTATGTGTGCATTAACTAAGTCACGTATGTACATACTTATGTACATATTTACGAATTTCACACTTTTTGTCTTGCAGATGTTGGGGAAATTTAAGCAAAAATAGCGAAAACACAAAAGTGTGTGTGTATGTACATATTTTTACCTACGTACATACATACATACATTCATACTGAAATAATTTAATTTGTTTTCATCGCAATGATTGATCAATTGAACAATTGTTCTTTTTTGCTTTCTAAATAAATATATTGTTCATTTCTTTAATTGAAGTTGTTTGTAACGAGTATTAACAAAAACCAGTGTTGATATTAAATACAAATAAATAAATTAGTTTTATTATTTGTTTTTTTTTTTTTTTTGGTAGGAAATTCAAAAACTTTCGTAGAAGGCGGACGTGTTTTAATCAATAAAATAATAAAAAAAAAAAAAGAATATAAAAAAATAAAAATTTATAAAACATTTTCGTGTATATCAATATACATATGTACATACATACTCGTACATATATGTATGTATAAATATTTCTTACCTAAAAATAAAAGCAAATTTATTCTTGTGACAAAGAAAAAAACCAATATACATTTATTAGATTCCAAAATCAATTTAGTGCGGGAATGCACACAAAAAGTGCATTCTTAAGTACAATAACAATGGTAAACCTAAGTGATAATATGGATGATGATGATATAAATAAAACTAAAGAAAACACTAACAATAATGAACAAACTTGGCAATGTGTAACAACAAATAAACGCAAATGGATTGAGTCACCGAAAAAAGCTAAAAGAATAAATTCAGATGATATTCCAACTACATCATTCAATAGCAACAAGTTTGCTGTGCTTGATACTCATGACGATGAAGAAAATTGTGATCAAATTGCAACACCAAAACCTCCACCAATTTACATTCCCAATGTAGCAAGTATAAATCTTATGATAAGAAAATTAAGTGAAATTGTACCTAATACTGATTTTAATTATAAGTCTTTAAGGGAAGGCAAGTAAGATTGATGATAAAGTCCGTTGATTCGTACAGAAAAGTCGTTAAGTATTTAGAGAGTTCAAGCATCTTATTTCATACTTATCAGCTAAAACAAGAAAGAGCGTACAGAGTTGTTGTTAAAGGACTACATCCGTCAATCCCCGCTGAGGATATTAAAGCTGAACTTGTTAGTTTAGGTCACTCCGTTAGATCTGTTACAAATGTGAGAAGTCGTGTAACAAAAGACCCACTTTCAATGTTTTTTGTAGATTTGGAACCAGGACCCAGTAATAAAACTATTTATAATATTAAACACATAAATCATGCTGTCGTCAAAATTGAACCACCACTGAGAACCAACGAACTGGTACAATGTCATCGATGTCAACAGTTTGGACATACGAAAGCATACTGCAAAAAACCGTACAGATGTGTTAAGTGCGGGATGGACCACCCTACTTTAGAGTGTAAGAAAACTGCTGATACTCCACCTCGTTGTTTACATTGTATGCTAAATCATACTGCAAATTACAAAGGCTGTAGAGTTTATCAAAATTTAGTGTCTAGCAGAAGTAATAAGCAAAGCAGCCAAAAAAATCACGTCAATTCTTCGAGTCATATTGATTTCCCTCAGTTAAATAATTATACTGGCACCAATAGTGAAGCAAATAATGGATTGTCATATGCAGATGCTGTTAAAGGGTCTAATATAAATGAAAATAGTCGTTTGGAAAGACTTGAAAGAATGATGGAAAATTTGATGAATATGATGTCAATGTTTATGGCCAAAGTATGCAAATAAATTTAAGGATAGCAATATGGAATGCAAATGGAATATATAGTCACATAAATGAAGTAGAAATTTTCGTTAAAACTAATTATATTGATATATTTTTAATATCAGAAACTCATTTTACGAACAGAACATTTTTCAAAATAAAAGACTACGATTTGGTTATTGCTAACCACCCCGATAATAGAGCTCATGGCGGTGCTGCTATTTTGATAAAATCGAATATTAAATATGAAATGCTTTCTCCAGTTGAAGAAACTTTTTTGCAAGCTGCTGGTGTAAAAATTACATGCGATAATAATGAAATTAGTATATATTCTATTTATTTTCCCCCCAGACATAGCGTTACATGTATGGAATATGAAAACTTTTTTAAACAACTCGGTTCAAGGTTTATTGTTGGAGGCGATTTTAATGCGAAACATCCCTGGTGGGGATCTCGCTTGATAAATCCAAAAGGAAGGGAATTATATAAATGCATTTGCAGAAATAATTATTCTGCACTATCGGCAGGTGGTCCCACATACTGGCCCAGTGATCCACAGAAAATACCCGATCTTCTGGATTTCTTCGTTTTTAAAGGGATAGCAAGGACATCTATGGACATAACAGACTGTGCGGACCTAAGCTCTGATCACAGTCCTGTAGTTTTGACACTTAACTTAGCTATTCAAACCTTAACAAAGAATCGTAAAGTACTTACTTCAAGAACAGATATGCAACAGTTTACATCGTGGATAGAAGAGCATTTAAATCTAAATTTACAAATTAATGATGGGGATCAGTTGGAAGATATCGTTGAAACTTTCACCAATTTGATTCATGAAGCAGCTTTTATAGCTACTCCACAGCAGCAGCAAACAAACGGTTATAATGTTCGTCTATCGGCTGAAATAAGGGGGCTAATTGCAAATAGGAGGAGATTAAGGAGGATATATCAAAACACTAGAAGCATAGTTGATAAAACTAATTTTAACAGAGCATCTCAACAACTAAAAAAGCGTATAAAGGATTATAAAAACGATTTGTTAAGCAATTATTTGAAGAATTTGGATGCGGTAACTATTGATAATGATCATAAGCTGTGGAATGCAACTAAATATTTAAAGCGGCCAATAAAAAGAAACATACCAATAAAAAATTTAAACGGTGTCTGGTGTAGGTCACACGCCAGCAAAGCTAATGCTTTTAAGGAACACTTAGAGTCAACATTCAACCCATTTATTTTAAACAGTCCCATTGTAAGGGCTGATGTTGAGAACTTTTTAGATGTTCCTTGTCAAATGGATCGCCCCATTAAATCGATATCCCCAGGAGAAGTAGAAAAAGCCATTGATAAATTGAATAATACCAAAACTCCTGGCTACGATAATATTGATTCCAAGGTTTTAAAATCTTTGCCAAAAAAAGGAATTGTTTTTCTCACAACAATTTATAATTCTATTTTAAGGCTGAACCATTTTCCGTCGCAGTGGAAATATGCAAAAATAATAATGGTACTAAAACCAAATAAGCCCGAAAATAACGTTGCTTCCTATAGACCAATCAGTTTGTTGTCAAGTTTTTCAAAAATTTTTGAAAGGCTATTTTTAAAGAGATTAACGCCAATCTTAGAAGAGCAAAATATTATACCAGACTACCAATTCGGTTTTAGGCATAAGCATGGCACGCCAGAACAATGTCATAGGATTGTCAATAAGATCTCATACGCCTTAGAAAGAAAATTGTATTGTTCTGCAGTGTTTTTAGATGTGCAACAAGCTTTTGACAGAGTCTGGCACAATGGACTTTTATATAAATTGAAAACCCTTATCCCAGCGCCATTTTATTTTCTTCTTAAAGCATATATACAGGGAAGATCCTTTTTTGTGAGCATACATGAAAATTATTCAAGTTTCGGCTGCATTAAAGCAGGTATTCCACAAGGCAGTGTTCTGGGTCCAGTATTGTACACAATTTTTACAGCAGATATGCCTACAATTGAAAATATAACTACTGCTACATACGCAGATGATACTGCTTTATTAGCCGCCAATGAATCACCGGTAATAGCTTCCGAGTTGCTGCAAAATCAATTGAATCTTCTTCAAGATTGGCTTCAAAAATGGAACATTAAAGTTAATAATTCAAAGTCTGTCCATGTTACATTCACCCTCAGAAAAAATGATTGCTCGCCTGTTTACCTAAATGGTACAATTATACCAAGTTGCATAACTGTAAAATATTTAGGGCTTCATCTCGATCGAAGACTAACTTGGAAGGAGCATGTCAAAAAGAAACGTGAGCAACTTAATATAAAAACAAGAAAAATGTTTTGGTTATTGGGCCCAAGATCAAGCTTAAGCTTAGAAAACAAGATTCTGCTTTACAAAACAATACTTAAACCGATATGGACATATGGCATCCAGCTGTGGGGAACTACAAGTAATTCTAACGTTGAGATACTACAGAGGTACCAGTCAAAAACCCTAAGACTTTTAACAAATGCGCCTTGGTTTATGACCAACAAAAATATACACAAAGATCTTCGAATTTTATTGGTCAAAGACGAAATAAATAACTTCAGCGAGAGATACCTAAATAGACTAAGCAATCATTCCAACGTGTTAGCAATCAGTCTTTTAGATGATAGCAATGAAATCCAAAGACTTAAAAGACTTCATGTACTTGACCTTCCCTTCCGAAAATAGAAAAAGTTAGAATTCGTTACTCTGTATTTTAATTAAAAAGTAAATTCTTCTTGTATTTATTTTGTTTTTGGGTTTTAGGAAACTCAATATATGTTATGTTGTTATTTAAGAGTCATGAAATTTGCTTATTATTTTAATTGTAAAATAGATCGTAAATAAAACAATATTAAAAAAAAAAAATTATTTGTTTTTCAACTGAATTATTATTTGTTATTAAATTTTTCCATGTATGAGTACATATATTTTATTAAATGGTGTAAGAGCCAACAAATTTGTTTTTTTAATATTTCTCCACGGAATTTATTGAACTTTTAAAAATTCTTTTCAATAAAATTTTTCAAAGTTGTGTTTGCTGGTCCTTCAGGTATTGAGGAATAATCATTTTGCATCGTTTCTATTTGGATCTGAACATCATAATCAAAGTCATCTGGAACTATTTTTTTTGATATTCAAATTATTTAATAGAAACATGTACATACATGTGAACATATTTACGTACATATCGCACCCTAAATACAAAAGAGTCACAACTCAAAATTTTCCAAAACTGACTTTTTGCATAAATTAACTCAGAGTACAGATTTGTAAGTACTGCGAAAATTTCTTTCACATCACTATATTCTTTAACTGGAAAAATACAGTTATGTCTATTTTTATGTTAAGTGTGTTGCTTCTGCACGATGAACTTTTTGTCTCTCCTGAAAATTTTAGTATTGTGTTGTGACCCTTTTGTATTTAGGGTGCGATATTTATGTATGTGTATATATAAAATTATGATAAACCCGACTGTCTTATATGAGTACAACTTTAGTAAATTTTTCTCATAAACGGTTAAATGTGACAACCATCGACATTTCAGTTTTAATATAAGCAGAGAAAGTGCAAACATAAGATCAAAAGACCGCATAACAATCACCTAATTTATCTATTCCGTAGTAAAAGAAAATGAAAGCTTTTATTGGTGGAGAAAAAAATGAAAAGAAAATAAAACGTGACAGAGACTTAAAAAAATCTCAACTCCTGCAGATAAAACCCGTATAAGTGATCTTACCGGTTGCAAAATTAAACATACGATATACTGTTAAACGTCTGAGAACAACCCTAACATCAACTTTACTAGTCAAAACTAGCAATCGAACTTGCAATGCTCAAAATGTCTTCGATTACAACAAAATCCCTAATAGTCCTACAGCACTTTAAGAATATTTTTTCGAATCACATTCCCCCAGAGTAAAGAACCAGTATAGTTATTCCCATCAATGAACATTGTTCAGTTATAAAATCTTTCAGACCCATATGCCTCAACTGCATATCAAAGATCTGGGACAAGATTGTAGCCAATCGGTTTTGGTGCTTTGTAACCTACCAGATAAGACAGGCTTACATTTCGTTTTGGATCAATTTGTTGAATGGAAAGTAGGTCCTAAAACTATAAAGAACATAATACATAAATGTATGACCTTAGAGTAGGTTCTATATTATTGCAATGTCTGAGGAAAAAACTCCAGTATTGAATCTTAATAGCCTATTGAATGATATAAGCAAGTGGTAGTGG
The DNA here is from genome assembly GCA_932526305.1 of Epicampocera succincta. NCBI lineage: Eukaryota > Metazoa > Arthropoda > Insecta > Diptera > Tachinidae > Epicampocera > Epicampocera succincta. The sequence continues at coordinate 21,354,376 of OW052035.1, forward strand.
TTTTCCGGAATAATACTACCAGAAGAGAAATGTTAATACATATACACATGTGTATGTAGGAAAAAAGTCTTGCTGTTGCAGTCTGGAAACTGCAATACAACTATAGTGGATGAGTTAAGGACACTTACAGTGGTATTCATAAAAAATCCTTACTAAACATATCAAGCACAAACTAGTTACTAAACAGTTTCGGTTTATTAAGCGTTTAGTAAAAAAGCGTACTCATAAACAGTTTAGTAACTAATAAATACTTCATAGAGTTTTTAGACAAAAGAGTGGCAGCACCTAACTTTTAATTTGTTATTCAACTTTTAATGTTGTATTTATGCCGATGACCAATTTCTAAATTAACCATGTCTATCATATTACTTTATGTTATTTAGCTTGTATTAAGAAAAAATATATATTTAACAAACAGATAATACTAAATAAATATGTTTACTTCTTTTAGAATAGCACAAAAATGAATAATTATAAAATGCCATTCAAGCTTCAAACTTAAGTGTAATTCAATAGCTGTCGTTGGGTTTGTCAAAAAAATGCTGTTTTCCAAAATAAATTAGGCTTTACTGACGTTCGGCTGTTCAAAAAAATCCAACTTAGAGGAAATTTAAACAATAATGATTTCCGCTCTTTGAATTTCACCTATAAAAAATATTTTATTTCAATCCAAAGCGTTGCCACTTGAAGCCCAGAAAAATATTTTTACGGCTAAACTATTTAAAATCATTAAGCAAATAGTTGAAAAAATTTGTGAAAACAAAGTTCCCAAGATTCCCTTCACCATATACCGCACAATTCAGAAATGCCACTTATTAACCAACCTACCTGGAAGTGGAATAAGAATATTTGCCACACATGAACGACCAAATTCGCGCGAGTCTTTACCAATTCATTTCAATAACAGCCACTTTTCAGCGAAATAAAACACAAACTCAATACGCGCAATTTTCAAGTTTATTTTCACAGAAGGATCTAAAACCAACAACTCTGTAACTTATTATATAACCATTGAAAACAAAGTCGTAGAAATTTAGTTCGATATACTCCGCCCAAATAATTGCACGGACTCACTATTTTGAGTTATTCCACCATTGACGGGACGGCGGTAACGCCTGCCAGGAATTATTGGCAGCCGAATTCGCAGATCAAGGAACCAGAAATGTACTTATGCTTCTTTTCTATTAGCATCCTAACGCTGATTGTGAACACAAGTACTTTTGAGAATACTTTTTAACTGACCATGAGTCAAGCTTCTACCTTCGAAGGAGCGAAATTTTGGTACAGACTACCGATGTGCGTTGTCAGACTCAGTTAAATTCAGCCACATTACACTTGGTCATACAAAAATTTCCCGTACCTTGTCAAAATTTATTGTTCCTCTCCTAGTAATTGTAACTGCAAAGTATAACCCAGCAATCAGCTGTACATCCTTGACGATTGTCTTAAATTTAAGGAAGTGCATAACCAAATTTTTAAGAACTCTAATCCAAAATCCGTAGCTTCCATCCCATTCAAAGAAAATATTTATGAGTTTTCCAACTCCTAACGCATTGTAGCTGTTGTAATACCCGGATATTTTATTTCAGTTTCAACGCCCTCGTAAAAGTTGGTACAGCATTAAATAGTTGAGTGATTGTACTCACCACTCGTTTACCAGGTTTCTTGTATGCCGTTTAGGCCCCACAATCCGGCATTATTCTGGCCAATGTTCGCATTGCTGCTGTATCTCAACTGTTCTATGAATATTGTCTAAAATAGAGGTTGTATGAACCTGCATATGTATGTATGTATGTATGTATGTATGTATGTACAATGTACATACATATATAATTTGGCGGCCTTCAACAGTAGTTATCTTGTATTTGACTGTTGCAGTGGTGGTGTGCGCTTTAGTTTTTGCAATAACGTGGTTTGCTATTATAATATTATTTAAACTATTACCAAATGTGCGGTTATGTGGTATGACACATATACATATGTAAATACATAATTATAGACTGCGACCATATTATATAATTGGCTACAACAATAGATTAAGAGAACATATTTCACACATATTTGATGTTTGATAGAATAATAACACGGTTGCCTGATGATCAGTCATGTCTAAGTTTCGACACTAGCGTTGCCACCCTGTGTGCTAATGGTCTGGACAAATAATCTTTCTCTTTAGATGTACACATGCCATAAAAAACATGGAAGTATAAGATTGCAAATTATTATCATCATCTTACTGGAAGTCCAGTGGCAAACCATCTGTTTTGTGTTCTGATCAATGGCTGATATCAGGCCAGTTTGTTAAACTTAGCCAAAATTTCCGTTCGATTGGCCCTTCAATAAAACTGAGGTGGCATTAGCGCGAAAGGAACATCAATTCACAAGCTCGCATTAATGTCGTGTGTGTCAAAATAATAGAACCACATGAAAGTGTAGCTTTCGGTAAAAAGCAGAATTTCTTCTTAATATTAACAAAAGTTTTAATCGTTTATTGTATTAATTTTACTTCAAATGGCAGGCCGATACGGTGTCGAAAAAAGGGGCATTCCGCAAAATATAACACGAATTTTATTTAGGAGATGTATTGCAAAACCGCTGCTCTTCTTTCGCTTTATTCACACAGCAAATTTCAAGCAAATCTGCTCATTGTAACTTTTTTTCTTTTCAAGGGAAATATTTGTGAAGCTTATATTCGTTGTTGGATTAAAAAGTAAAAAAAAGTCGATTCCGAAATGGGGGTATTACGGTAAATGTGGATGGTAAAAATTTTTTTTGACGTAAAGAGGCCGTGTTAGAAAAATCCGCTGGAAGATAAATAAAAGAGTAGAGCAAAGGAGCAATACTTATACGAGTAAATATGTACAAAAAATGAGTTGAAATTAGATGTGTGGACTTTCTTGCAGTGAGGAGATTGTTTGTAGGTATATAATTTCACAGGAATCCGTTGTAAAGTAAGAACTTGCGTCGCGAATAATGGTCTACTCTGTGCGGAAATATACATATTGTTTTCGAAACTGTTAAGAAAACCCTTTTTTAATTACTGTTAATTTTGAACAATTATAAGTAAAGACGTTGATCGGGTGTCTCAATACAAGACACTTTATTTTATAATTTAGGTACATTTCTTTCATTGATAAATTTAGGCCCTATTAGCTAATGAAAACATCTAAATTTACATACAACAAAAAGATTTGCCTTTAATCAGCCAATTTTGTTCATAATCATAAACAGGTTTTTAAAATTATGTGATCAAAAATTTATCTTGAATAATAAAATTTAATTAATCGTTGTCAATCTAACAATAAAACTAAACAAAATTTGACAAAATTAATTGCCATAAATTTATTGATTAAATTAAAAAATCTTCATCAAAATGAAGCTTAATTGCTGCCATAGAGCTTTGAAAACGAGGATAAGTTTAGAAGCCCGTTTAAAATAGTTTTGGTACATTAAATGCTTAAAATGTTTGCTACATTTTACATACTACATACGAATTCTTGCACAACCATTTTCGTCTGAGAAGACGCAGACATCCCTGGCAAAAAATCAAACGAGAGATACAAAACTGGCTTTTGCTTTTAAGGAGATGAAGTCGTTGTCGCATTGACACTTTACTAATTTGTTCGTAAATTATGGCTGAACATTCAAGTAAATAAATAATAATGAATTTAACTTATTGGACGTTGTCTATTTAACAATTAAAACAAAAGATAGCAGCCAAAACGAATAGTGACAGCGCTACATTTCACTAAATTTTACTTCGGCAAGAGTGTAGTTATTTGATTTAATCTCTGAAGGCGTACATACTTATGTACGGATAAATATTTAGTGTATTAAATATCTTACACTCGAGGCAAAACAATTGGCTTAACGTTCAAACCTCCAAAGTAACTTTCACAAAATTTTAGGCCTTTACGAAAAACTTGTTCTATTTTATTGTAACCTGGAAAAAGTTACGCAAAATGTTAAGCGTATTACGGACTCTCGCCCCTTTACATCCAATACGAACACATATTCGCTCATATATGAGCGTTAGCTGAAATGCAGAAATACGTAACTAACAAAATATATATGTCCGAATCCGTATCCTCTTAAATTTTGACTCCCGCACTCATATAATGAAAATTATGTTTTATTTTCAGCATCACGATGTTAATTATATCAATTATCATATAAACCAATGACAAGAAGACGTTCATTCATTTTTTAATTTGAAAAGCGCTAAAAAGCAAGTGGACAAAGAGAAATAGAGAAGTTGTGTCCTTCAGTTAAGTTACCATTCTTGCGTTTGGAGGAGCCACACATCTCTAATAGGAAATTTATGCAAGATGTTACCTGCAAGTTTCTTGAATACTTTGAATGAAGGTTTCAAACCTAAAGCAAAAAACCAACTTAATCAATAAAAAATTAACAGTTTCGTATTTATTTTTTTAACAAAATTTATGCACGAAAACTAAGAAACAAAATACAGGCATTACAGTGTACCTGCGATCTTAATAAATATTTGGACTATTCGTTTTAGAAAAGTATTTTAACTTCAATGTTATTGTGATTTAAAATTAAATCTTATTTATTTTACACACTTTCACTCTTGATTCAAAAGTTTTGATCGAAACTAATGTTATTACTAAAAGCTTTTAATAAAATTTGAATTTAAACAAAACAGATAATTTTGTACCCAACCGATTGCCCTGAACTTGTTTTACTTGATGTTTTTTTATTGTTTTAAATTTTGATATCTTAAATTAAAAGTAGCCTTTTTCCCCTAATATTTATAATTATTTGAATCAAAATTTTTTTTTATTTAGAATCCACAAGTATTACAAGTGGAAATATATTAACGCCTTAAAGCTTGAAATTTTAAGATTTCATATTGACAGAAACTTATGCCGGAAGGAGTTAAATTTGCTCAAAAATGGAGAAACTGTGACTAAATTTGGACAAAAGCATTTCATTGAAAGAAAAAAAAATATAAAATTGTCTCAGAAGAGCTGGCCCAAAAGGAAGAACCTTTTTGTTTCGGTGGCCACAAATTTGTTTTCAATTTTAAATTGAATTTGTATTTTAATACGGTTTCAGTTTTTCAGTCATAAATAATTATTCTTCTTTAATGGCATTTATTATTTAATTTCCAAATACCAAATATTATATTGAAAATTTTTCACGCAGAAGAGTTTTTGAAGAAAAATGAGTGGCGGGCGGAGTGGTTGGCACGAGAGGTATGCGAAAATCATTTTTACATCCTATACGAAATATGAATCATCAAAAATACTTGGAGCGATAAATGCCATTATCCCCGAATTTGTGCTGGAGAGTGGGGTTGACACAGATATATCACATTCACATAAAGATATGAGTACTGTATTTAGTTTGACGGATATCTTTTAAGAACTATAGACCTCCAAATGGTACAAATTCTGAATTTGTGCAAAGGAATCAGTCTAAAATCAAGTGTTCGGCTTAGTTTTGTTAATTTATCCGTTTACTTTCGAATTATGCGAGTGTCGACCGAATTTTTAAAAGCAAAACCAATACCAAGCAAAATACCTGCTAAATATGATCATTTGCTCTTCAGTGAACAGATATTACAGATTTCGTTGCATTTTATGTGCCGATAGGCGGAAAGTTAGAAATGCTTAAATCCAAAAGTTGTGGACAATCAAATTGCACCGTGTTGAGACGGTACTGCGACCATGCGATTGTGAAACAGAAACTGGCACAAATGGCTTCTGAAATTTGACTATTGTAATTTCAGAATTATTACAGCAAACCTATTATTCATTCAAATGCGTACATTTAAAGTACATTGAAATATTAAAAATTACATTAGTAATATTGAACAAAGGGAAATAGGCTGTTTCGATTGTGCCAACCCTGGACTGAAAATATCTTGGAACTAAACAGCAATAATGTTCTTCATTGGCGGCTTTGCGTACTCACATCAGATTATTGGCAGTTTTTATAGGAAAGTTCTTAGAAATAATAAGATTTAATTAAGTTAATACCTGTTTCTTAATTTTAAATAGAAAACAAGGACCAAATAGTGAAACCTCTTTGTTAGTTTTCATAAAACTGTCTCGTGTTGTTAGACGCATTTTTCTCTTATGTAAACTTTTTATGAAAAGCTGCAACAAATTTTCGATCATCTTAAGGTTTTGTTTTTGCCTTCAATTGGCGCATATCTCAAAATAGCCGCCGATGCTTATCGAATTGCAAATAAACATCAACGAAATATAATTGCTTTAGTTTATGTTTACCACATAACTTTTAGAAATTGTTTGTTGCAATTTGTTTAAGTCGGATGTTGCAAAACTGTTGAAAGTTTTTCTGACAAGACCAAATTAAGATCATTCCTTAGGAGTCCAGTCCATTCAGCGATGTACAACATTGTTCATAGTGCCAGAGCCAGCGTCAAAAGTGTAACCAATGAAAGTGCTGCAAAAAAGGTTTCGAGGTTTTGGGGTTGCTTTTGCCGAGGTTGCACTGTACATAACATAAAAGCTTTGTTTGCTTGCTTCTTTTTATAACAAATTAATGATACGTCTTGTGGTTAATTAGGTGTATTGTAAGCTTAATTAATTTCCTAATTAAGTTAGCTTCTGTTCTGCACAAACATGTTTACATACAAAATTAATTTAAGCAAATGTTAGAAGAATTATTATTTAAAAAACAGCGGCGCTTTTTTCAAGTTGTACATGACAAATGAGTTATTTAAACAAATGTTTGTTATTAACGAGTAAAAAATTGAAATTAAAAGCAGAAGGAAGGAACGAGTGAAGCAACTGGCTATTTATTTGAGTTAGCGGCGTACACATAAAGATCCAATTAAATATTGTATTGACTATTTGTACGAACAAACAAATTGATATGCTTGAAGACTTATGTGCAAACACATACATTCAAACGCATGTGCAATATTAGGTTTGAAGCACACAAATATATGTATACTTACATTTGTACATATGTATGTATTTGTACATATGTACGAATCGTATGCCTGTATGTATGTATGTGTGTACGCGCATAGTGGCTTATTGATGCTTTTGTGTGCTGTAGGAGGTCTAAGACGACATGTCACAGCGCGCAGTGATCACCATAATACTTCTGAGAAAGCCGTATCTCAAATACAAATGTACATACATACATACATATGTTGACTATGTACTCATGTATATAGTAAATAAATTATTGAAAATACTGGTTAAAAATGACATATGCACGTTAGTTGGGAGTTACCGCCATGCTCTGGTAGTGGTGCTTAGTGTGCGACGTAAGAACGGATTAATTTTTGAACAAACTGTTTATTCAATTGCATATTTATTTACCAAGGTTATCGATTGATAGGGAATGAGAAACAAACGTTTCTTGAATTTCAGTTGACGCGCACACACACATACACATACATACATACATACATACATACATACTATGTACTTATGTATTTACTATATGTATTAAAATTAACTATTAATTCATTAAAATACTTTAAAAACTTTCAGTAACCGATGGAAATAATCGTACAACAGACACACTTATGTATTGTATGTACATATGTATGTATATGTAAATGTGTTGGAAGTTGGCAAAGGTGCTGCTAAGTTTAGAACTCATATATAACATGACGCGACTGATATATGTCATATGCTAAATCTATCAAGCGATAACACAAATGCAACGGATGCTCAATATGATTTGTGGGAAGAAGTCATTTATGTACATACATAAGTGTGTATGTATGTATGTATGCCTAAGTATATTTTTCTGTATATGCTTTTATTTAAATCACTGAAGCTTTGTGACTGATTGAGTTCTTAGCAGGTGTCGAGCCAGCGGGCCTATGTGACGTTGGAGCTTTGACTTGTACTTTCCTCGAACTTGGCTAATGATTCTAAGCATTTTAACTTGTGCTCTTTGAATACGATAAGTACTGATGCTATTTGCTGTTCCCCATAATTCTAAGCCGTGTGTCCAAATTGGTTTAATATTGTTTGTAGAGCAAAATTTTGCATTCAAAACTCCGTTTTGGCTCATTAGCCAGTGCGGTTTTAGTTTAGTTCAATTTTCATCTAAAGCCTTTTGGCTTCAGCACGTCGGCGCCACGTAAGACGTCTATCTAAATGGACTGCAAGGTAAGTAGCGTGATCTGATTGTGGAATGGTGATATTGTTAAGTAAGAACAGTGGTCAAAAAAAGTATTCGACATTGGAGTGGTTTTCTTCAATTTCAATGAAAACACAATGTTGTTGGTAGAAATATCGACATGATTGTTGTTTCTCGTATACAAGAGTTATTTTCTCATTTCTGTGAAAATTATGGCGCATATGGGACGCAAAGGGAATGAAACTTCTGTTGATGTTACAAAATTAATAAAAACGACATGTTGAATCGGTAAAAACGGAAAACACCACATCAGAAATCATCCAAAAGTCAAGAACAACCGTCCACTACATTATAAGAAAGTATAAATCTGAAAAACAGTGATAAACATACTAAGAACTGGGCGACCACTTAAGGAAAGATCCGAAAACGTGTCATGGTATGGCGATGAATGGCAGTGTCAGGAGTAGGGGCAGGCAAACCGATTTCAATTCAATTTTATCAAGATAACGATCACAAACATTTTACCCTTAATACAAAGCTTTGGCTTTTGTATAACTGTTCGAAAATAATAAACTCCGCCCCAGTCCCCAGACCTTAGCCCCATTGAGCGACTTTTGGGGTCACTGGGAAGAAAAATCAAAAATCGTGAGTTTACGAACAGAAACGAGATGCCACCGAATACTTTTATTGTTGTTCTTTTTGTTATTTACATATATTTTAAGTAATAATTTTTTCTAGTTTATGTTTCGAGACCTCATTTTTAACGTTGAATATATTTTTTTGTTTCTTGATAAAACGCTCTGTAAGTTCACTTTGTTAAATGAAAAATTCTGCAGTCTGATATCGATGTATATATGTAGTTAGTCGTTAAGTAAGTAAGTATGTATGTATATAAGTATGTAATTGCAGCCCTGAAAAACTCTGGCAAGTGGTCGAACAATGCTGTTGACGACTGAGAAATGATGAAAATGGTTTCGGAAAAGAAATTTAAGTCTTATTACTGTAGTATCTATCTATGAAGTAAAGGTGACAAATAATGTCGTTTCTTTAGTGATAAGTCATTGTTTGTGTAAGAAATATAGATCTGGTACAAATGATTACGCAGTCTGTGATTCTCATCTAGAACGCTTTGGTCGCTGGCACAAAGTCTTTCAAATGCAAAAGTTGGTTCAGCATTAATTTAAGTCGTAAGTATAATAAAAAATCATATAGTGTTTTTATTACTAAATGTTAAGGACATTTCCCTACATTTAAGTCAAAGCGCTGGTTTCGCCAATGGTGTTTTGTATTCTGGATAAAGATGTTGCCACATACATAAATATATAAAGTGTTTCATATACTTTCTTTTCAATGGAACAGAATAATGTGTTGATTATGAAAATACCTACTAATATATGTAGGTAAAGAAACTAATAAAGTATAAAATAATAAATAAATACCAGCTTGTAATGGCTCAGGTTGATACCCTCAACCTATAATTAAAAATAAAGTTGGAATTAATCTTCCTTCAAAAAATAAATGAAATATAAATAATCTTATTCTTATAAATGTTAACATTAATAAAATTAATAAAAATAAAAAAAAATTAATTAATAAAAAAAAATAAAAATTTAACTGAAATAAATTAATAAAATTTGTATACTTAAAAATTGATTCACTTGCCATTATCATTAAAGAAACAATTCACATTACACGCCTGTAAAAATGGGTATTACGAGTATCTCGCACTGAAATATAATTGGGGGTAACATTTCTCAAAGAACATGAAAACTTTTCGCATTCGTGCATGTATTTTCAGAATAGAACACCAACCTGCTCGTATGGCAGCATAAATGCAACATTTGTCAGAAAAGAAAGCACCATAAGACTTCTTATCGTTACATTCTGATTTTAAAAAAATAAGAAAAGACTTCATCACTATTTTATGTTAAATTTACATGATTCCTACAAAATACTAAAATAAGGACATCAAAGCTGAATGGATGTCTTGATGCATGAGTTTGTAGAATATTCGACCAGCTGTCCAGAAGTCGTAGGTTCGATCCCTACCAGTTCTTGTATGGCAGCTTATTATATATTATTATTTATTGTAGGAAAAAATGTATTATATGTGTTAACGCAAAAAAAGTTAAATGACCTAAATGACCTGACACATTTGCAGACAGGTAAATGAACTCTAATTAATTGCAAAATAATAACTACGCGTGCCATTTCGATTACAAAGCAAATTCTTTATTATCTTAAAGTTATTGTAAGAATAAAATGAGATTTATAAAATCAGTTGTAATATGGGAAGTGAAGTATAAAGAATAAATATTTTTTTATTAAACTTAACGTAAAAACTCTTAATTTATAGGACATCAAAATGAGCAGCTTTACTAAAACTCTGTTAAATTATTGGAAGCAATTTTTTCAAAATATGCGTTCGGTAGCGTGACTAAACATTTGCAGAATCGTTCAGAATCCTGTCTCCTGGAAGGACAAACATCAAAACTTATTAATGGAACCATCGTATTTATAAAATGCTAAAGGACATTTATCAAAGAAAATACACATACAAAATAAAGTTGCAAATAATTAAATTCCGCACAAGCTTTCCAGAATTCGCTGAAGAATATGGGGATCCTGGTACTTTCACGGGGAAATCCAAAATGAAAAACTGTATTGCGTTTGCTGTATAATATATAAAATCCTCCGACTTTCGAGCATAAAAACATTTTCCATTAATTTAAATCGGGGAACAACTTCAAGCTACAAGAAATATTTACACTTTTGCGTTTTCTGTATGATAAGCACATGACACAAAAATTCCTACCAACTTGAGCATTCGGGTAGCAAAATTATAAAGCAAAGCTAAGGAATTAATAAATATATTGTTAAGTAAAACAAAATCAACAAAAATAGTGCTGTCACACGAGTAAAGAACAAAGTGGTGATTCCGATTTTGCTTTTTTTCCTGCTTTAGGGCTGACATTTTTTCGCGATTCGTACTATATATTTACATATATACAAGTCTAGATAATAACTAATAACTGTGATTACTCCCTGCATTTTTCTTCACGTGTAACTCGTACAACAAAAGTTTATGATTAAACTGTCAGGAATAGGAATGAAAATGGGTTTGGAACATCAATCAATCAATATTGCATTCCTTAAATTTTATCAAAAATGTTGTGGGTTGATTAAAAGTCTGAGTCTAAGCTAAGTGCTATATGCACAATTTTTCTATAATATTTAGAAACCGACGTACTATTTCTTAACTACTTCGTTGTGTGCTAATCATTTTGTATGGTTGAGAGCTTAAAAACAAAAAGTTATTGCCACTCTACTAGAATTACAAAGTTACGAATATTGTTATCCTTGATCATATAGATGTAAACATTTAGCACTCATGTTGCTAAAATTACCATAATAATTATTTTAATTTTAAAGAATGTTCCACATCGAATGAAAATGTTATAAATATTGTCCTCAATCTCATTTTTGGACATTGAAGACGACTCTAAATATTGAGCGAAAATAAAAGAAATACTTTTAGTTTCTGTTTCTAACGCACATATTCTTATTTTTGATTTAAGTGGCAGATTGTAAAAAAAACAATAAAGTGATATATATGTATGTCATTACAATTGATTAAATGGCTTTTTACTAAAAGGCCATAACAAGAGTATTGCAAATAACAATAATTGCTGTCTTACACTGCGAAAATATGTATGTATGTAGTAGATACACTTGAGGTTGAAAATACTAATGGTTACGATAAGCAGATCATAGTTGTGAGTTGTGCATAAGTGTTATTAGTAGATCCAACCATATTGCAGCACTAGTAGGAGGCAGCAGAAGAATTATTAGTATGTAGACCATGGCAAACTAATCGTGCTTAAAAGATACGTACTCACGAATATATTAAGACTGATAATACACTGTTTGCCTTACCAATACCCACTGTTACAGAAAACTAAATATTGTTCTCACAACAATGTTTTAAGCAGCCGGCGTGCAGTTGTTAAATACTGCTAAGTGGAGTGGAGTGGAGTGGTTGATATTCAAATGTAGAAATTTTACCGAGTGGACGGAAATTCTCTGTACATTGGCACCTGATTCTTAATATATTTTTGATCTGCTCAAACTTGATGAGTTTTCGGATAAGATAATAGAACTCAATTATCTTCCTTGAAAAAATGCGTCCATAAATCATACCAGAAGTTCCACAAAATTTCTTCCGTAATTTAGGAAAGGGATAAAGCAAACGTGAAACCTTTCAACCCGGCATAAGCACACATTTTTACTCAAGTAAAAGCTACATGAATCAATAAAATTCGGCAATAATAATAAATAATGCAAATATTGTTGTTGTCCACACGAGTTTATTGTCAAACAAATGTTATAAATCTGATTATTGAGCTGAAATAGTTTTCATATTTCTGCGGGGCTAAGAACGGCAGGCAAAAGAGTTATTTTTTATACAGAAACACACAGCCACTTACGTACGTAAGTTATTCTGTCTGACCAAGCTTCCTCTGAATTAATTGGTTGCGTAAAAATAAGTTGAGTAATTTTCTTACTGAGAGGGCAGCGTCCGAAAAGACCTTTTTTTGTAAATTAACTACAGATTGTGATGCCACTACCAAATAAAACCATGAAATATATTTAGCCATTCACCTTATTTTTGCGAACACTTTTTCGCTAGCCCTAATATGTTAGTAGACACAATAAAGCTGAAGTTAGATTTTGGTTTGCATAGGGCGCTTGGTCTTTATGCCCGTATACGTACAACAACAACAAAATTTCATGTTCATAGGGAACGAATTGTGTTAAAATGCTCCTGTTCATTTTGATGGAAACGAGCTCTAAGAATTATTAATAATTCACATATTTATATTGTATTATTGTTCACTTGAAATATGTACATACATATGAGTAGTATTTTTTTATACGTTTATAAAGCTGCCAGCACCTAAAATATTCGTAATGCAACTCCACCATAGTCCAAAGGATTACAACATATACAGTAAAAAATTATTTATTATTATTATTAAAAAATGTACATATACATATATGTTTAATAATTATATTTATTTATAATATTTAAACTATTTCTTTAATTACTTGAATGCAGCCTTCAAGGAATCGGCTTAAAAACTAAAAAAAAGTGTTGAAACTCGTCCTCCAGTTATCTTCCTTTGGAAATTGCAATTCTTCCATATCATAGTACGCTATATGACCCCATGCCCTCAGACTGCCCTGTGGTGGTGGTTCAGAATCAGCTTTCTTTTGTTGTCAGATCAACGAAGCGGTATTAAAAACTCCAGCTCTCCAATCATTAAGGCACCTCCTTTCTTGTGCACGTTACTCCATTTGCTCCCTCTCAAATTGCAATCTACGATTGTTTTGTTTGCGTGTGGGTGGTTTCTAATCCCGGTATGTGGATTCGTCGTTGCCATTATTTCTTAACAACTTATTCTCACCAAATAGTTTCTATTATCTATTTCATACATATGTATGTATCTATGTCTAGAAGATTGTTTCCTAGTCGCTACACAGCTTGCCATTACCCAATAGCATTTGAGCTCGTGATCATTAAACCAGACCGACCTATCAAGAATAGCGACTCATTAAATTGAGTGAGGAAATACAAATCATGCCTCAACACATGCAAACTGAAAACTTATTGTAATTCTTCGGTTGAAGGCAAATCCATATGAGAAATAAAAGTGTAATTTAATCGGCATTCGTTTCCCCATGTGGTCAAATTTATTGGCTTGAAAGAAGCTTATCCGCAGTTACCAATGTCCGGGACTTCGTTAAATAGAAGCGCTAACTCAAATGTAAGAAATATTGAATCAAAACAACAACAGCAAAAGTAATGAAACGACGGAAAAAGAGTAAACGGCAAACTACTGCGGCAATTATGTATGAATTAATGTGTTCCAAAGGGCACCACTCCACTCATTCCTAGATATTCTTGTGATTTATTTATTCATTAAATCTTTAAATAAAATAAAACTACGGGGCAGTTTAAAACACAATTTATGTTCTAAAAATGTAAAATCAAAGTTTTTCAAGGTTTTTCTTATATATATTGTATATATATATGTGTGTATGCATATATATACTATAACCTGATGTATGTATTTCGAAATACATAATATTATTGGTATATAAAAGTTGGGGCGCATGATATCCCGTTAGATGATGTAGCTTAACCCCTGCAAGGGTTGCCTATTCTACGAATTTCCAAATCTTCTATTTGTATGACTAAAACTAACACTCCAAATTGAGAAAATTTTACTTTCGGAAGATGAATATGAATGTCATGATCTGTGTTGTGTTCAATTTGAAGCAACTTTTTATGTAGATATAATGGACGGAATGAACTTAGAACCGATCAGCAATATATTGAGATCTCGAATTTTTTTCAGCAGACATAAAACTGATAAATTATTTACGAAGCGCAGAGATTTTTTGTCGGACTCGTTTTGCTTAGCAGCTTCAAGGTAAAAATGCAAACATCTTCCTTTGCATGTAATAAGTGCAGACGAAATGCATGTCATGCGAGGGGACTATCGAATACGGTTTGTATGGTCATATGTAAGAAAAAAAATTTTAAAATAGGTAAAAAATTAGCATAGACAAGGTTTTTGCTAAAATAACGTTATCGCGAAAAGTTGCCTTTAAAACGGTATTATGAAAAGTTGTTGGATAGCTAACTTTTGTTTTTTTATTATGTACCTGTATATAAAACTGTATTAAAACCTACTTATATGCACAACATATAATCGTTTGGAAGCACTATTTTTCCTGTGTTCTAATCCAAAGGTTTTCGTGAATGCACTTTCAAATTTCTCTGCTATAAAAAGAATTAAAAAAGTCTGAGAATTCCATATATTCTATATTAGTATTCTATATTAATTCCCTCAAAAGTTTATATGCAACCTGAGATTTGGCAGCCCTGCAGTAAAATTCTCTTTGACAGTTCTCAAAAATGGTGTGTAAAAAATTAATTATTATTATTAAGAAACCGTGTGTGAAGCGCAAATGCATGCAAAACGTTGAGAAAAATCGAGTGAGAAATTGTGTTAAAAGCTAATTTTGTGTAGAGGTCAAGAACTGTTTGTGGGTACATTTTAAGATCATTTCGATGTCGTAAGCAAAATAAGTTTGGAAATATTTTTACATTGTTTTTGGCTTAACTTTGAGTCAATGCCCTCTTGTTGATCGACATATCAGTAAATTTTAGAAAATTCACAAATGTTATAAATTTGGTTTTTATTTTGTAACTTCTCTGAATATTTGATTATTTTCATAACGTTATTAATACAATAAATAAAAAACAAAATAAAAAATATTTTCCCTTAAAATTATTTCAGGGAAAAAATAAGAAATTGTCCCACTGTTGCGTTTACATAACTTTTAAATGTCAGACTATTTAGTGACGTCATTTGACCAACAAGTCAAGTTGTGTGTTCGGGATGGCGCAATCTGTATTTCCAACATTCTTGACGTATTTTCGTTATTAATTGCTTGCAATTAATTATCTCTTTAGTTTAAAAATTAGGTCTTTTAATGTCTAGGTTTAGCATTATTTCTGGCGCATAAAATTGTATGAATAAAACGATATAAATAAAATTACATTGCAAATAAAATCCTAATAAACTAAATTATTAATAAATTGAAATATTAAAAGAGAAGTTAAAAGTTTTTTTTTAACAAAAAGGAAAAGTTAATTTATACACATATGTACATACATATAACACGTGCATTTATTTATATACATACATTTCAGTATTTTATCAAACTCTGCTATCATTTGCATTCATTTAGCCGAAATTTATTAATTTCTTTGCCTTTGAGTTTTACCAAACCACAAAGACTGAGTTAATTGAAAATGCTACTTATTTTAATTGTTAAAACAACGTACTGTTGTGTACAGGGACTCTTATGACTACACCCATACATACATACATGCATATACACACATGTATGTATGTACACATCTACATACATACATACATACATCAGTTCTCGTGCATAAACTATGGTTGATTAAGTGATAATAAAAACGTTTCGTTTATAGCGAAACATACTCTCATACGTACACATGGATGTAGGAATGGACGTTCGTACTTACATACATACAGGAACATTTGTGGCATAGTTGCACAAATAAGTTAATATTGTATTCAGCATTTTAATTGTGTTTAAGAAGCATAAATATTTGTAGAAACGGTAGCGGTAGCTTTAGGAAAAATACGTAAACGACGACAAAAGCAGAAGAAAAACAATTATCAGAGAAATGTATAAACTTTTGATAGTGATCTCTGTTGACATGTCATGTTGACAATTCATTTTATTTGTTTCAACAATACTTTTATCGAATGAAATTCATGTGAACATCAATAAAACGAACAAAACTAGTGCACGCTATCGTCCAGCGTAACGTAACGTTACGAAATAAAATGAAGGCGAATGAAGGTGCACATGTACGTACTCACATACATATGTATATAATTTCATGCATGTGTAGGTATGTGTTTAACATTTGTTCATACAAATGTTTTCATACAATAGTATGTACATACATACATACATACATACATGTGTATGGATATGTATGAGTACATGCAAGAATTATAAATGCGAGTAAGTCAATTTCGTTTCTTGTTTGCTCATTTATCTGACCCTCATCGTTATTTTGGATATCCATTCGTCCTGCAAGGGGAAGCTTAGCACAGGTGGTGGTCTTGCATTGCATTGGCTCCTAACAATGTCATTCACCAGTGGTAACTTATCAGTGAACAACGGGGAGAATAAAACGGAACCGAACAATTTATGCAAAACGAATTCAATTAACACCTAGTTTTTAAGACAGTTTGATAGTTTGCAAATGACACGTACATTCATTTAACTAAATGCATATTTATGGTCATACTTATTTGTACACATATGCATGCGAAAACTTTTGTTTAAATTTATGTATTTATGTGCACATACCCATACATACATACGAACATACATACATACATATGTACATGTGTGTCTACTACGTTTACGTTTGCAAACATAAAGAATGAACGAATTTATGGCTTCGCCGCTGTTCTTTTACAAAGAAGATTTGTAAGTCCTTACAGAGCTCAGGTCTAAAAAAGGGTTACTAATGCCCAAATATACATAAATACATACTAGGGATTGCAAAAATTGAT
Source organism: Epicampocera succincta (assembly GCA_932526305.1). NCBI lineage: Eukaryota > Metazoa > Arthropoda > Insecta > Diptera > Tachinidae > Epicampocera > Epicampocera succincta. Next base: position 21,371,679 of record OW052035.1, read on the forward strand.
TTGCTAAAAATATTTCTTGATCGATTGAGAATAAAATCGATTTCACTTCAAGAAAAAAAAACTGGCATTACATTCAAAATTTCTAATAATTATTCAGCCTTTATATAAAATTCCCACTATTAAAACGGGTCAAAGACTTTTCGATAATATATACACTGTACAAACTGGTCCATAGACTGCAAAGGCTGGATTAACTTTTGCTGAAAAATCTTACGGAAAACGATTGGTTTGACAAGTGAGACTAATTTTTTAATTTATGGTAGAAAAGGTCTGAAAAATGTAAGCCCTTAATATTTAAAAAAAAATCTATTCGCGACCTGAAATTAAATAATTTTTTAATAATAATTTTTTAAATTGATCACTCGAAGTCAAAAGAAGTTATACCTTCGCATGCGACTGAAAATCTTCGGATTTTTTCATAAAATTTGGATAGATTTTAATTCGATTAATCGCGTTCAAAAATCGAAAGCGTTTATCGAAAATCGATTTTTTAACCCTTTAGCCAATCTCTAATACATATCTATTCACATACGAGTGCTTCTATAATATATCTGTTATAGAAAACCAACCGCTTCAAAGGAAACGAAATAAAAGATGGTATTAATCTATATACTACAAAAATAGGTGAAACAGTGCGATCAGTTTGAAAATTTGCAAAGATTGTTGCAAAGATTGAAGTTTTTTTCAATAACTGTTTTACAAAATTGTTGCATGAATCCGGGAATTCCCTTTCAAATCTGAATTTAAAGTTGTTTTAGATAATTTGGCAATTCCTTTATTGAATATGAAAAGAAAAAGTTTATGCAATTCACAAAAAATAATGAAATCTGAAGAACGTATTACAACGTTTTTCTTAAAAATTTCATTGTCTGTTAAAGCCAATTAAGTATAAAGTTTAAAATTATTTTCAAAGGTTTTTAGATGCTATTTATTTGACCGTTCAGTAACAAAACACATTCAAGGAATAACTACTAAGAATGCGACTGATGATCTCTACTTTGAATTGAATTATAACCTGGATTCTTTCCAAGCATGACTTAGCACTTAGCGGCTTACGAGGTCTTAGTTGTAGTTTATAATCAAGTTTATTGCTTGTTTAAACATGTATAACACACGCTATACTTCGTCGGCGTGTGTCCTTTATATAGAGATTTAAGCAATAAAAACTTTATTAAATTTATACTGAACTCATATTCAGGGCCTTCGAAAAAACTTGAAGTTTCTTTAAAATCATTAGACAGATAACAAATGATTTCAATCGAACTGAAGAACAGATGTTAATAGTTATTTAAATAAAAATACTCATGTAAATATGTATGTATTTGATTGGGTTACGTCTGCTATTACTCTGTACTCTTTCGATGTGCACTGACTCCTACTAATTGCATCTTAATTCCATTCCACAGTGAACATGTTCCTGTACAGCCATGCAAACATTCATACATTCATATTTACATATTATACTATTTCATAAATGAAAATTAAAACGTACTTTAGTACTCCAACCATTGGCGAAATGTGTTTTTCAGTTGTTTCAGTTCGCTGAAAAATCTTCCGTAAAATATGTATGTATGTACGTATGTACATTTGCATAGTTTGAGCTCGACACGGAGCTTAAGTATGTGAAGGAGGCAGTTTCGACGTGAAAACACATCAAGCTGAGGTTTTCTGATTAAGTCATCGCTCTAAAAAAGTATAATATATAGTAACTATAAAAGATGTGGTACAGTGCGTAAGAAAATTGGCCAAATAAAAAGATTTGTGCTACATTATAAACACGAGATCGAGAAAACTTAACATCTACTTACATATATTGCTTCGCAATTCAAGGAAAGTTAAAAAATAAATTTGGTACGAAAAAGCTCAATAGCAAAAAATAAAAAAATATCACATTAAAAAAGTTCTTATTTAACCCATTTATGGCCACCGTGCCAATTTGGGCACACTTAGTTTTCGACGGTGTATTTGTATTTATTAAAAAATGTATGCATTAATAACTACTAAGAAGACCTATGGCTATAAAAAAGGTGGAACGAATTAATCCTATTTATTTTCAATGCCATAATAAGCCAATTAATTTGGTCAATAATATAGTAGATGTGGAGGTAGGTTTTGGTTAACAATAATAAAATTTTCTGTGTATAGTTTAAAATCATAAATTCTTTTATTTTATAAAATTGAATATATGTATAATAAATCACACTAAATGATTTTTAGTTTATATAAAATATAACGCATTCGATAGCGCTGTACCAATTTGGGTAGAACGCCCACAAGTATAATGTTCTAATATACGCAAGCACACGAATGAGTAAAAGACTCGAAAACGTCAGTTGATGTGTTTTTTGCTGACTATGTACTCTTCGTTGTAGAAACGTTAGCATCACCTTATAGTGCAATATAAACAGGGAAATCCCCTAAGATGAGCCGACATTTTACCTCTAGCAATCGAAGCTCCGAATTATTTGAAGATTTATGGGGAAACTAGCGAGCGGTTACTAAGTGAAAGCCGTATGAAAGACGCAGTAAAGGAATTGACACTATTTGTCCCCTGACAAATGCAAAGGAGATGATGAAAAAACCAAGAGTAGAATTTGATTATAGGTTTGATAAAAACAACGAGATATTAAAATACCTCAACAGTATTTTAGCGACGCCATTCAAAATGTTTTCAGCGGCTACAAGGCATTTTTTGAAGGAGTGTCTTGGATGTTTATATACATAGAAAAAACAAGGAACTTAAATTGAAATTTATTTTGTTAACTATTAAAAGCACCGCTAGCAATTCAAATATTGAAATTCTACAAAGATATCAATCCAAAACTCTTCGCTTAATTACTAATGCTCCCTGGTTCATCAGAAACAACAATATTCACAAAGATCTTAGCATCGCAATGGTCAAGGAAGAAATTAATCGTTTCAGCGACAGATATCTAAACCGACTTAGCCATCATTCCAATGTCCTAGCCATCAATTTATTAGACGATAGCAACGAAGTGCGTAGGTTAAAAAGGGTACATGTACTTGACCTACCTTTTAGAAAATAATATTTAAGATGGATATATTTATGTAAATAGTATAGCAGTTGACAACTGTTGTTTACTGAGCTGTTATTTTAGTTATTTTATGTTTTTAATTGTTATTAAATTTGCTTATTATTTTAAATTTTGTAAAATAGATTGCAAATAAAACAGATTACAAAAAAAAAAAAAAAAAAAAAACTATTAAAATCACAGGCATGAAATTAAAATGTCAAATACACACATACACTCACTACATACATAATTATGTATGTATGTATATTCTTAAGATCAAATATGGTAAGTCCAAATTATAATTACGTATGAAGTTTTACAATTATATTTTGACATTTTGTAGGCTGAAAGTTATGTAAAGAATAGAAATACTGTCGCAAACACAGTAGACGTTCGGAAACTGGAACCACTTTGTACATGGTTGGTTATAATTCACGAGAAGTTCTAATTTTCAAAGGTTTGTTTTTTCTTAATAAAAATAATAGCTAATTGATAATAGGCACGGACAATAAAAATTATATATGTATATAAATAACATGAAATTCTTCTAGGGTTAAAAACAGACGAAAAATAAAAACACCCAGAAATTAGAGCCGAGTTTCTTTGTGTTTCTTGTCAAGTAAAGTCGTCTGGCATTGAAAATAATTTTTTTTTTTCAAATAAAATTTTTTTTCAATTTTTAAATAATAATTCCATACATACGTACATCATTATTGATAAGTTTTTCGTTTCTATTTCACTTTTTGCTGTTGTGTTTATATTCAAATCCAATTTGCAAGTAAGGAAAACAAATTCGCAAGAATGGCTACCATTGCTGCCGGCGTCGGTACTAGCGAAATTGGTAGTCAAAAGGACGGTGAAATTGGTTGGCAAACAGTTCCACATTCAAGAAAACGTACCAACTCCCCATTGTTATTTGACAACAAAAGAAGACAAATCGGTAAGATTCAAGATTCTCCAAATTCAAGTAATAGATTTGTTGTTCTTTCTGATGATGAATGCGATAATAATAATTCAAATACAGCTCCATCAACTTCCCAATCAAATCCGTCTGACCCTAAACCGCCTCCGTTATATATCCCGGATGTAACTAATATTAAGGATATGACACAATACTTCTCAAGTATTATCTCTTCAGAGCAGTTTTCTTATAAGTCTCTTAAAGATGGCCAAGTCAGAGTCATGATTAAGTCCATAAGCGCGTACCGAACTTTTGTTTCCAATCTTAAGCTTAAAAAGATAAGCTTTTACACTTTTCAAACAAAACAAGAAAGAGCATACAGAGTTGTTGTTAAAAATTTGCATTACTCAACCAATATTGATGATATTAAATCATTTGTCGAAAATTGTGGCCACAAAGTGCGAAATATTTCCAATATTAGAAGTAACATTAGCAAGCAACCCCTTTGTATGTTTTTCCTTGATCTTGAACCAGGCGACAACAATAAGGAAATTTACAATCTAAAGCATATCAATAACGCTATCATCACTATTGAGCCTCCCCGGAAAACTAGAGACATTCCACAATGCCATCGATGCCAACAATATGGTCATACTCGTTCCTATTGCAATAAGCCATACAAATGTGTCAAGTGTGGAGAAAATCACTTATCAGCTGAATGTAACAAAAGTAAGAGTGTTCCTGCCAAATGCGCTAATTGTAATGAATCCCATCCTGCTAGTTATAGGGGATGCATTGTTCATCAGGAGTTCAAAAAGAAACTGCAACATAAGATATTGAATTTTCAACAATACCGACAACTTGCTCCTCCTTTACATCAACCCTCTTCTCGAAATAATAGTTTTGAACATAATTCGAATGTAACATTCGCAGATGCTGTAAAAGGAACATACAATTCAAACAATGATTGCACGAGCCTTCAAAAAATTGAGACTTTATTAACAAAGCAAATGGAACTAACAAACTCTCTTCTAAATATGATATCAGTCTTATGCAGTAAATTATGTCCGTAGATCTTCGTATAGCAACATGGAATGCCAATGGACTCTCAAACCATTTAAGGGAGGTAGAAGTATTTTTGCAGTCAAACAACATCGACGTATTTCTTGTTTCTGAATCTCATTTCACAAGTAAGTCGTTTTTTTAAATTAAAGGCTACGATCTGATAAGTGCCAATCATCCTAATGAAAGGGCTCATGGTGGTTCTGCAATTTTAATCAAATCGTCTATAAAATATCATCAAGAAGACCATCTTATTAAGGAAAGTGTCCAAGCTTCATGTATTAAAATTATTTGCCGTATGTATTCTGTTGCGTTATGTGCAGTTTATTTTCCTCCTCGTCATAATATTAATTGCGATGACTTTGCAAATTTCTTTCAAAAACTTGGTCCTCGTTTTATAGTTGGAGGAGATTTTAATGCGAAACATCCTTGGTGGGGTTCACGTCTTATTAACCCTAAAGGCAGAGAGCTCTATAAGTGTCTGCTTTCTAAAAATTATTCGGCTCTTTCAACTGGAAAACCTACATATTGGCCTTCTGATCCATTCAAAATTCCTGACTTAATTGATTTTTTTGTATATTCTGGAATACCTTCTTATCAACTTGGTATTTTAGATAATTATGACCTCAGCTCAGACCACTCCCCAATTTTACTAACGTATAACTCCTCGCCTCAGTTTATCAAAAAACTCAATAAGCTTGTAACAGTTAAAACTGATCTGGAGTCGTTCTCATATTGGATAGATATAAACATTAATTTAAACTCTGCAATATCTAATGATTTTGAGCTGGATGAAGCCGTTGAAAATTTTACAAAAATAATTCATGAGGCTGCTTTTTTATCGAATCCGGCTGAAAGTTTTACTATTCCGCAAAGTGCTCCTCAAATCTCTTCACGGACACGGGAGCTTATTTTAATTAAAAGGAGATTAAGAAAAGCATGGCAGATAAGCAGAAGTTCTTATAACAAGTGGCGTTTTAATCAAGCAGCAAGAAACCTTAAACATCATTTAACTGGCCTAAAAAACAAATCATTCGGTGAATTTTTTGACAATATTAATAACTCAAACAATAATGATCACAATTTGTGGAGGGCAACAAAATACCTGAAGCATCCGTCAAAAAGACATCCTCCTTTTAAGGATAGTGATGGTTCATGGTGCCGATCTAACATTGAAAAGGCAGAAGCATTTGCGAGCCACCTCTATAACACATTTTCTGTTCACCAATTTGATAACTCTGTAGAAGACGTAGAAATTTCGGGATTTTTGGATGCGCCCTATCAAATGAGCTAACCCATAAAACACATTTCTCCATATGAAGTTGCAACTCAAATCAAAAATCTAAATACCAAAAAGTCTCCTGGATATGATAATATCGACGCTGGCGTTGTACAGAGTTTGTCAAAGAAAGCTGTTTTATAAAGGGTGGTTAAATTTCAAGGGCCGATGTTGATTTTGAATAAAACAGAAACTATTTAGGAAATTATTGTAATTTTATTTTATTATGATGTATTGGTATTACTCAATTATGTATGGAACAAAATATCGGCCAAATGGGCGCCGCGACCTCGGCGGCACACCTCCATCCGATGGTCCAAATTTTCGATGACGCTGAGGCATAATGGAGGTTCTATGCCGTTAATGTGCCGTATTATCTGATCCTTTAGGTCTTGAATTGTTGCTGGCTTATCGACGTACACCTTTTCTTTCAAATAACCCCAAAGAAAAAAGTCCAACGGTGTCAAATCACATGATCTTGGCGGCCAATTGACATCGCCATTACGTGAGATAACACGGCCATTGAATTTGTTGCGCAAAAGAGCCATTGTTTCGTTAGCTGTGTGGCAAGTGGCACCGTCCTGCTGAAACCACATATCGTCCACATCCATATCTTCCAATTCGGGCCATAAAAAGTTCGTTATCATCTCACGATAGCGAACACCATTCACAGTAACTGCCTGACCGGCCTCATTTTGGAAAAAATACGGCCCGATGATGCCGCCAGCCCATAAACCGCGCCAAACAGTCACTCTTTGTGGGTGCATTGGTTTTTCGACAATCACTATTGGATTCTCATTCGCCCAAATGCGGCAATTCTGTTTATTGACGAATCCACTGAGGTGAAAATGTGCCTCATCACTGAAGATGATTTTCTTCGAAAATTGATCATCCACTGTTGCCATTTCTTGCCACCATTCTGCCCATTCACGACGTTTGGAATGGTCAAGAGGCTTTAGTTCTTGAGCCAATTGCACCTTGTAAGCGTGTAAATGCAAGTCTTTATGCATAATGTTCATCAACGACGAGCGTGAGAGGTGCAATTGTTGGGAATGACGACGAGTTGAGGTGGACGGCTCTTCAGCCACACTATCGCGAACAGCAGTAATATTTTCTGCAGTACGAGCTGTACGAGCATGCACTGGTGTTCTCACATCTTCTACAGACCCGGTTTGCTCGAATTTTTCCACGATTTTTGCGATTGTACGCACATTTGGACGATGAAATTGACCAAAAAAATTACGAAGTGCACGATATGCATTTTGATTTGAACTCCCATTTTCATAATAAGTCTGGATAACTTTAACACGGGGGAATGGGCCAGTGCACTCAGGGCAAAGTTGTTGATTGCTCTCAACCTGGCGAGAAGCCAGCAGCGATCCCTGAAAATGGACTGGTCAAGCTGACATACTGCCTCCCCGTGGCGCCCCTGGATAGCCCCTACAGCACCCGCTTAGAGGTGAACCAAAGTGTGCAGCGAATCCCCTCTGTCCAGGGGTCTAAACCAGGACCCGGTCCTCCAGGTTTCGGGGGTTGTGCGTGGGGGTAACTTCCCTACCGTGTAAAAACACACTAGTTACGACACAACAACAAAGAATAACTTTGTTGGTTGAGGCCCAGGTTCACCACGGACTGTAGCGCCAAAAGAAGAAGAAGAAGAACTTTAACACGTTGCTGGATTGTGTATCTCTCCATGGTTCAAATTGAGTAAGTCTGAAATAGAGAAAATAAAATTCGGAAAAAAACTTGGCGTTTAGGTGTGGTTCACATTCAACATCGGCCCATACAATTTAACCACCCTTTACTTAACGAAAATTTTTAATTCAATTCTTCGTTTAAATCATTTTCCTTCTCAGTGGAAATGCGCTGAGATCATTATGATCAAGAAGCCCAGCAAACCTGAAAATGAACTAACTTCTTATAATAGGTCTATAAGAGAGATAAGTCTACTAAGTGTTTTTTCGAAGATGTTTGAAAATTTTTTTTTGAGCCGCTTGTCCCCTCTTCTTGAGAGTTTTAAAATTATTCCCGAGTATCAATTTGGATTTAGGCAAAATCATGGCACTCCTGAGCAATGCCATAGAGTAATTGACATTATTCGAAAATCATTTGAGGAAAAGAAATATTGCTCCGCTGTATTCCTGGATATTCAGCAGGCATTTGACAGAGTTTGGCACACTGGTCTTTTATACAAATTAAAGAAACTTCTCCCGTCTACATTTTATGCATTCTTCAAGTCATACCTAAGCAGCAGATTATTTTACGTAAGATTCGTAGATGAAAGATCTCATGTATTTATGATTAGAGCAGGAGTACCTCAGGGTAGTGTATTAAGCCCTGTATTGTATACAATATTTACGGCTGATATGCCTGTTTTGGACCTTGTGAATATTTACACGTATGCGGATGACACTGCTATTTTAGCTTCAAACAATTGCCCAGTTGCTGCTAGCTCTTTTGTTCAAAACGAATTAAATCTAATAGAGTCATGGTTAAGTAAATGTAGATCTAAAGTAAATGCTGAAAAGTCTGTACACATAACATTCTCTCTTAGAAAAGGTGATTGCCCTGACGTTTCCATAAATAACATCCGAATTCCAAAAAAGGATTATGTTAGATAGCTCGGCTTATATATGGATCGTCGACTAACATGGAAAGAACACATAAAAATAAAACGGCAACAATTAAATATTACAAATAGGAAACTTAGCTGGTTAATTGGTCCAAAATCTCAACTAAGTCTGGAAAAGAAACTGAAACTTTATAAAGCTATTTTAATGTCTATATGGACTTATGGAGTTCAACTTTGGGGAACAGCAGGTGCCTCAAATATAGAAATATTGCAAAGATACCAGTCAAAAACTATAAGGCTTATTGTTCAATCTCCTTGGTATATTTCCAACGATGCCATACATAACGATCTAAATATACAAACTGTTAAAGAGGTAATAAATTCATTCAGCGAAAAATATTTAAAAAGACTAAGCAATCATGTAAATCATCTGGCTATTGTGTTATTAGACGATACTGATGAAATTCGAAGACTTAAAAGATACCATGTGTTAGATCTACCTTTCAGAAGTTAATTTTTTTTTTATCTAATTCATCTTTTTCTTATTATTATCTTTTGTTTTTTTTTATTGTTTTCTTTTAACTTAATGCTAAAACTTTAAATTTAATAATTAGTAAAACTTAAGTTGCTGTTATTGTAAATATAAGATGGACTAAATCTGTATTTTTTCTGTTAAATTTGGAATATTTCTATAGTTTTATACGTTTTTGTATATGTAACGCTAAATGTCAACATAAATGTGATTAATTTTGCTTATTATCTCAATATAAGATAGATTGCAAAATAAATAAAATACAAACAAAAAAAAAAAAAAAAAGAAATTAGAGCCGTTCGTTCAAACTACAGAGCAGGCACTGTACTAAAAACTTCTGTTCCAAGTTCCGAAAGATTCGAGCTTCACGACTCTCCGAGCGTCGACTGCACCACATTATGTCATTTCTACAAGATGTTTTTAACTGTAATAAAGAATTACATATGAATGTAGATGGAATAGAAAATTGTCTTATTACCTTCCGTTTTTATAAATGGAAAAATATTGATAAAACTGTATCATTTTGGATTAAGTTTCATACTTTTGAAAATCCTGTCTATGTCTATTTTTAAATGCAGAAGAAAGATCAGTCACTAATAAATTATTTTATAACAAAAATAAGAGCTTTTGATATTCCCATGTGTGGGAAAAACAATTCGAACGATTACATACGATCGGTATCGCGGCAAAAAGATGATGGCTTAAATGATTAAATTCCTTACTTTTACAAGTTAGTTTTTTAATAAAAAATTCCTTATTGACTTTTTTTTAATTTATATTTAAAATGTATTAAATTAAAAAAAGACCGCTAATTTTTTAGGATATCGCGTTAAATTTTATAGAATGTTTAGAACCAAGAGAATATTTTAATATTCCTTTAATTTTTTTTTGTATCTGAATGAAATTTAAAAATGAATATGTAGATAATATTTAAAACCGCTTTCAATAAATGCTGAATTTTTTCTAATATATGCACCAACTTTTATTAAAATCTAATTTATCGCGCTTTGACGTGGGGAAGGAGTACCGGGTTTTGGTTATAAAAAGTGGACAACGCTTAAGTAAACATTTAATAAACTAAAATGAATAGAACATAAACTATATTATGTAATAAAACGAAGTGAAGTCAAAAAAGGAGGATATTGTTTCAGTTGTGTTTATTCTCTTTTAAGCGGAACATCCAGTTCATTTCTGGAACCGACTTTTAAAATATATTTTCTTTCGTTACAAACAAATTGCGGAAACCAGAAGGACAACATGTGCCCAATGCCTGCTGTACGTTTTTTTCTAATCCCGGTTATAAAGTTTTTTCCATCTAAATAGATACGTAAGTACTTATGACAATTTGTAAGAACGTAAACTTGTAGATATGACTTTTGCGTTCATGACGCGAATAAAATTAGTGATGGTTACAGTTGCCAAATGCCTAAAAGAACAACAAACAACACACCTGAGCTGTTATTGGCTGTTTTGTAATTATGGCTTTAAATTGTTACTACCTACAAGACACACAGATGTGCAGCCAAAGTGCAAAGCTGTATTTGAATGTTATACAGCTCTGGCCTGATTAAAATACAACACTTTCTAAAATGGCTGAAAAACTAAAACTATCGTTCGCTTTTCAACCCTATTGCTCTCCCACTGATTAAGTTTTTCTTCCACTAGGTATGATTTTATTTATGCAAGAGATTTTTACACATCCGAGTACATGTACATATGTATGTATTGACCTTGATAAATGTTGATTTTAACTTAATAAATTTCTAAATATATTTAAAATTGGACTTTCGAATGATTAATACACGATAATTCCTCAAATGATATGAGTAAGCGAATGATGGTTTGCGGCTAGTTTGTTGAATGAGAGGCCGCAGGAGTGATGGGTTTTATGCACCTAATAATGTTTACTACAAGTACAGTCGGAAGGCACCTTTGGGCTGACGAAGAGATCGCAAATCATCGCAATTATTTCTTCAGGCCGTCCCTCACTCTCCCTGACTAAATGATTTGCCTCACAATTTGCCACATTGCTTTGCGGTTATTCTACTGCTACTTGCTCTGGCAACACCATTTAGAGCATGTGATTCTCGTTGACCCATCTATTTTATAACGTTATGACGGTACAAGCAATGCGATTATCATTAAAGCTAAGTGCAAGCAGATTGAAGGAAGATGTACCCCGGACTTACAGTAATACTCAAAACAATAATACAGTTACGAGTGACCGAAGCCAAACATGCATTAAGATTTTCTTTCAATATCTCATATTTTTACCATTTAACATTTTTTATTAGTTTAGAACTTTTTCCTTTTCTACTTAAATTTATAGGAACAATATCTTATAAAAATTCGTTTATTTGTACACCTTTTATGTTTCTTATTATTTTTTATATGTTGAAATTCGGCAGTAGGTCATATAACTAAAAGTGCAATGATTTTTCTTAGTTTTAATTATTTTCCAATCTTCCGGTCTGTCTCGTTGACCATCTTCGGGAACACAAAATGACACAAGTTACCATAAGTACGGAATTTAACATGTCATGAGCTCCAACAGAAAAAATTTGACCGAGAGCCGAACTTAAAAATTTAAAAAATGCGATAATAAGCACCAATATTTTGTAATTAATAAAAGAATACTTGAATTAAGAGGATTTACGTTCGCGTCAGACGATTATATTGATATGGTTAAACTCTGACATCTGTTATTGAAATTCTTAGTTAGCACATGGATATGGAGTCTTTTTTATATAAGGTTGAGTAGAATAATAAGTTGACATATGTACATATATGTATGTATGTATATTTTAACAGATTCATTTTGGCTATTTGCAATTTCTTGATATGATTAAGCGCAGCAATAGGCCATAAGGGGTCAGCCGGCTCAAAGTACGTTTGAATGAAATACTGATTTAAATAAAAGAGTTTTAGTTCCAAGTCTGAGTAATTAATAAAAACCGTAGCTTTATTAATTTTGTCTTCTAATTTGATTTTAGGATATAAAACCACACCTAAATATTTGGCTTTTGAAGTCCAGCTCATGGCTTCTGGAAAACTAGACTGCTAAGTGTTTGTCGTTTTGACTATATTATAATAATATATAAGATTAGTGAGGATATCAGCCACTGGGGCTCCTGAACACGGTATCATAAGTAAATGTTGAAATCTGCCGTGAATATGTGTGTTACAAAATATAGTAGATATACACGAACCCTGTGGGCATCCCGCACTTATTACTGTCCGAGTGGAATATTCATATCCAATGTGAAGTTGAAGAACGTGATTTTAAAGAATAAGTTTTTCTTTAATAGTTGTTCAAGTATTTAGTTTAATGCCGATGGAATTTTAAATTCCAGATGAAAAGTCTCTCTTTATATCTACTATAGATGTGGAGTGGTACAAAAGTATGTGCAGAAGGATCTTTGTTTTTATACATGTGTTCCTGTATAATTCTAGATGCAAGATAACATTTCCATAAATTGATTTTAGATTTGGTTCAGAGGAAAATTCAACTAGAATTCATCACCTTACTTCAACAAAAGTAGTTTCATGTGTGAAAACGTTTTAAATGAAAACTCCTATTTTTATGGATTACTTTAGACAAGGAGCAAATTTAAAGTACGGAAGCCCACGATAACGTTTTCGTGCATCATCTCACAAACGATTATTACTGGCACTACGAGTATTTTGGAAAACCCCACCTTAACTTCTTCATTTAGGTTTCTCCAGCAGGTTTGGCCGAGGCGGATAACATTCGCAAATATTTATAAAATATTTGCTCACTTTTGTGTATTTGCAAGGAATAATACCTTGTGAGGAGGAGAGTAAATCTAATGGAATTTGAAAAGATGATCTAAAGTATTCCGTATGTCAGTCGTAAAGCAGCTCTGGGCTGAAGAAGAACACTAAGACTAACACGTTTCCACAATGCTGAATTTCAAGAAAAATTGAGCTAAATAGAAAATACCTTCTATATGTTGTATCATGACAAGTGTTTCCTTCATTAAAACTATTAGTTCGCTAAGTGGACAACAGAAAAATTCCCCTGGACATGAAAAAATTAGAAATAAATTTAAAGTTAAACTTCTTTTTTTTACAAAATTTAAAACATAACATAAAAATCAATCGTTTTTATATATATGTATGTACGAGGATAGATAATATAATATCCAGTATAAATTATTTACAATTCCTTTCGAAAAGAGCATTGCAGAGTAGTATGGAAAATAAGCAAATGAGACTAATTTATATATAAATTTAGAACTTGAAGACTCAATTAATTTTATAAGAAACATTGTGATATACGAACGTCAATTCAGCCCTTGAGACTAGTGTTTCATGTTGGAATTTTGCTCGAGTAACAAACAATTATTGATATTGATCGCTGTGCGATCATTTTTGTGAAAATTCCACTCTTCATTGTCCCTTGGTTTTAATGGACTTGTTTAACTAAAGACTTCCTTCATATTTAACGGATATTTCATCTTTCTTTTTTATCCGTTTAGACTACTTTGGATATGCGATTCAGCTGTCGCAAAAGTTTCTGAATGGTCCACAATTTTCGTTACGTTCCATGTTTATGTACAAATATATTTACAATTCAAGAATTCATTCTATAAAAACAAAGAACATTAAACATTTTTCATTGTTTTATTGAAACTAAGCAATTCTCGACATTTATTGCCAAAAAATGTCGAGTGTTGGCATTTAGTTCAATTTTTATAAATTGTCAGTACAAAAATAAAAGCACTATTCAGTGTTGGGAAAATATACACAAAACTACATTTACAATTTTTTTCTGTACAAAATATTAAACAGCAATAAACCTTTTTTAAGTGGACAAACCGTTTTGCACCTGTGAATAGACAAGAATAAAAACAACTGGACAATTCAGGGCTAAATTGAATAAAATTACTTTTAACAGCAAAAATACAATAGATTTACAAATTAATTTTGTTTATTTTTCTTGACAAAAGTTAATTTTATATGAAAAAGTAAATGTTTCGAATGATGTGATATATCAGAGTGATTCAGTCACGACAGAATAAAAATCAATAATCTATGGGTTTCAAATTCGAATTAACTAGATGGAAAAATGAAATAGGTGAAATCTGTACATACGTATTTAGGCGATTCATACTTCACAATTCATAAAATTTTATGATGCCAAAAATAACAGCGAAAACTGTTCAGCGCCGCTAAAATACCGAACAGTTCCGTCTTATGAAGACGATTATTTCTTAGCGACTTAGAATAATGATGTCACTACTATTTAGAAGAGACTTTGAAGGCGTAACTTTATTTATTAAATTTATAATGAATAGGACGTGCGCGGCCTTCAAATCTTGCGCGCAGATGCAATTCTATTCTTGTACTATGAAAGCCTTCCACCTGAACTTTAAGCCAGACCTCTCAGACAGGTGGGTGTTTCAAAACTAGCGAATTAAATAATTTTTCTATAAACTACAAGGGCTTCATTTCCCAAACTCAATGATGTGACAATGGGAGTTCTTTTAGAAATGTGGATCAAAATTGATTAATGAGAAATTAGTCTTATATTTGAGGAAAGAATTTACAGAGTATTTTTAAGAGCCGTTAAAATGAACGTTTTCAACTGCAAAAATTTAAACAATTTACAATCCAAAACCACATGTGAAAACTTAAAGCAAAAACGATGCTGAATAATTTATTTTCCAGTTTTAGACATCACATTTTGGTAAGTTATAAATTGCTCCTCATCTTGAATACAGCTAAAGCCCACATTTGTCGAAGTTCCCTATTAGAATCCATATCGGAGGAAAACTTACTTTCCACATAACAAACAAAGCATTTCACACAGGTATTCCTGGTGTTCGGAACTAAATAAATATATTGTAAGTGGCGCTTCTCTGTATTCCAGCAACGTTTTTAATGCGAAAGTTTCTGTTGGTGTAATCAGCTGTTGTGTTAATAAATACTAGTAAATGTAGTAAAAATTGTTTTACCAAATGTACAATGTGAAATTGAAATTTCAAAGGAATTTATGCACATACATACATATGGATGTATGTAACATATCGTGGAACAAGGAAAGTAGAATATGAATCGTGTTCTTGGGCTACCAAAAAGTAGAAAGAAAACCCCCACCATTATACACAAGGTATCGACATGCAGCTGTACGAATCACATTAAGTCCGTTGACCACCTCATTGTTGACAGATGCTGAAAATATTTCGAAGATTGAAATTAGTGCGTGATTTAGAAATTTAAAATTCCAGCAACTGGCTCTTGAAATTTTGCTTTGTAGATCTTGTTATTTTTATACAAAAATACATTTTTAAAATGTGTGTACATATTTATAAATGTTTCGACAAAAGCTTGAACATTCTCCTCACTCCAAATGCGACAATTCTGCTTATTATTTACGTACCTATTCAACCAAAAATAGACTTCAACGGAAAATAAAATTTAGAATGGAAATAAGTTTGATGACGAATAGAACAATTATTTTGATTAAAAATTTCAACAATTTGCACGCGTTGCTCTGGTGTATGTCGATTCATAATGAAATTTCAAAGCAAACCAAACAAAAAGCAACTATCAGCTGTTAAATGGATGCTCAAATAAAGCAGTGATGCCAACTCAAAGCTGGGACACTCTAAACGAAACACGCTTTATTAAAACATCAAATAGGACATTTGTACTATTGAACAAGGGAAAACCAGTCGTTTTAACAGCAGATTATGGTTGTACCCATTTGCCATTCTGCTTGAAAACATCTGCTTTCTAACAACAATAACAATTATAAAATGTTTAACTTTTTTAAACATTGATGCTACAATATGAGTCCGTACGGGCAGAGCAGTATTTTCTATTTCAGAGGAATGCATTGCGAGAGTAAAAATCTGTCTGCCGTCAAACAAATGAACAGAACAAATTTGTGACGGTAGTGTGACCGCATTTTACCAATTGTTGTTGATTGAGTTGCGGCCGATACGAACACACAGAAAATTGAAATTTGGTATTCAATTATGATAAAAGTATGGTAACACTATCAAATGGCAAAAAAATATGAGCAACTTCTTCATTTAACAGCTGCTGACTATTTAATTAACTTTAACTTTATTAAAATATTTTGTTTTAACAATTTTGTGGTTTCGAAATGTTTGACTGAATTTGCTATTAAATTCTCGCTCCACATCCTTCCACACATTCACCTTTTGTTCTGCACCAACTCGGTCAGTCTTTTTGCACTCGATTATGCTGCTGTTTTTGATCAAATAATGAAAAAACTTCAGTGCGCAATTTTCATTATTTGCAGAACTGTCAAAATCATGTGGTAGTATAAACAACTTAAGTTGTATTTAAATGGACGTGGTCAGTGATTCAAGTTGTATTTAAATATGATCTATAAAAATAAATTCGGTATTTAAACAGAACTTAAGTTTAAAACCCGTTTAATTTTTAAGTTAAAAACTGGCCCTGAGAATCAATGAGTAAAAAAAATATTCGTGTTGCTGCTGTTAATATTTCTTTTTTTCGATCGAAATTTTACTACTTCCTTCATAACGCCATGAAATGTTCTTGCATGTTAAGTCATATAAATATGGGCCATTCCATTTTGCATCTGCTAAATTGAATTCAAGGAATAGTCTTTGCTTAAGAGCAACTTCTTAATTCTATAATTTTAACAAAAAATTGTAAATTAATTTAAACTTGTTAAAAATAATCTTTTCGTTATTCCCTTCTAGTTTTAAATGGGAATTCTGCGTCTTGGTTTTTCATTCGATAGTATTTATTGTTTTGAAATACAAGTTGATATTAAATGACAAATCGTTGTTTCTGTCTTATAATATTTTGGCATTTACATATATCATTTTAGAAGAATCCTCTTCTGGGATCAAAAGTTTCAGTTTAATTCCAAATTATTAAGGAAGTTAGAGTTTAATTTAACTATTATGCAGATTTACGGACTGCCAAAATATTCTAAATACTTGGGGAGACTCGAAATTGCTTTTAAGAGTAGTTAATAGATATAGTGTTCCTACCAGTCTACATATGTTATGGTATCTTAAGTTGCACAAGTGTAGAAGTGTTTAATTTTGTACACATTTTCTTAATATCTTAAGATATATCGTGCCCTAATCCACAACTATCGTGACATCTTGTGCAAAGCTGAGTTTTTGATGCAAATTATTACAAAAATAACAAGATAATCTAAATATTGAAAGAAATACAAAATAACGTGAGTTACAAAAAAAAACAGATATGTAGTTAGTGCTTAAAATCTTATGGCGAGATACGCATAAGTACAAGGTATCTTCTTATTTTAGATCACAAAAAGACAGTTCGAGAGCTGGGCTTATATTGCGATAGTGGCGGGCGGCAAAATCGCATCATTAGCATCATTTTCATTAGCACATCTTCCCACGTTAAAACTATTAAAATTTCTTACTTATTACCTGGGCGAGATATGGGGCCAGTGGATTCTATTTATTCATTCCTAACCGCATAGTATGGCCTACCAGTGAGGGGCCAGAAGAAACCCTGATGGGTACGAATGTTGCAACATTGAGATTTTTTAAATTGAAGAACATTTATCAAATTCTATTTTCCGAAGAGAGCTACAAATTTCGTCTCTTAAATTTAAAGATGGGGAATGGGCCAGTGCACTCAGGGCAAAGTTGTTGATTGCTCTCAACCTGGCGAGAAGCCAGCAGCGATCCCTGAAAATGGACTGGTCAAGCTGACATACTGCCTCCTCGTGGCGCCCCTGGATAGCCCCTACAGCACCCGCTTAGAGGGGAACCAAAGTGTGCAGCGAATCCTCTCTGTCCAGGGGTCTAAACCAGGACCCGGTCCTCCAGGTTTCGGGGGTTGTGCGTGGGGTAACTTCCCTACCGTGTAAAAACACACTAGTTTCGACACAACAACAAAGAATCAAAACTTTGTTGGTTGAGGCCCAGGTTCACCACGGACTGTAGCGCCAAAAGAAGAAGAAGAAGAAGAAATTTAAAGATGTTAAAAGAATGTGCGGCAAAACCAGTATTCCTCCAACTTTTGATGATTTATACCTTCAGCTTAAAAATTGTAGTGCTATAAAAGATGTATTAAATGTTACAAATGATAATTATATATGTACATATATTATATTTTAAGGTTGCAGCACTAGGGACCACAAAAATAACGGACATAAGTGGCAAAGAATGTTTGCACGTGGGTAAAAATATTTTTGTAAATGGAAAATTACTCCTAATGTCAGTACTAATGTATGTTCAGCTTAAAATCATTTACAGACTATAATCGAAATTTCTTAAAAGAAAAATGTCAAGTGGATAAGAAATAGCGTTATTTTGGTAGTTGGCCACGATATTGCAAGTGTGGAATGCAAAAATATGTTCACCACAATGCACCAATTGCTGAGTTCTTCTCAGAAGTACATACCCTTTTAGCATTTGGAAGATTGTTTCATCAAAAATCACCTAACTAAGTCTTCCTCGAGTACTTTCGACGATTAAAAACTGATTAATCACTTGCGCGCTTGAAAAAAGATTCGAAATTGAGCCGTGCTTATGCTTAAAAACTAATTTATTGAAAATACAATAACAAAACATACAGCGATGGGAAATGGATCATACAGGTGTTTGAAATATGACTGTTTTGTAGTTATTTATGAATAATATTTTGCTCATCTAAATGATAAAAAACTGATTTAATTCTGTTGTTTTTATTTGTAACGGGATATTTTTTTGCAGCGTAAAATATTAAAATATTGTAAAGTGGTGGTGGTGTAAAGTTGAAATATTAAGTTATAATTTTTAAAAGTTTATATTGAATTAAATATATTATATTAAAATTTAAATTTCTAAAAGTATATAAAAATAAATACAATTTTGTGAAAAGTTATATTTAAAAAAAAAAAATTGTCAGCCAAACAAATAAAAAGTTTGGCAAAAAAGGAAGCAGAAAAATTAATATCGCCAAAAGACCAGAAAACTAATTCTCAGGACAATCAAACAAACAATGAAAGTTATTTAAATGATGACATTTTAAATAATACTGATAGTGGAAGTGAAGAGAATTCTTTTTATTATTCTGATATTGAAAGTGAAGAAAATTACAGTGACGACGATGAATTGCATTTATTATATAATTTCATTTATTATATAATTTAATAATAATTTAATTTATATAATTTTAATAAACTGAAGTAATTAATAATATAAATCGAAAAATATTTTTTTTTGTAATCGATTACAAATATGACTGAAAAAATAGTCAAAAAAGACTCCTAAACAATCAGAAATACGACTAAAAATGACTCGAAAAATACTCGCAAGTCATTAAAATATATGAGTCACAAATGAGTCAAAACTGATCAGAAAATCGGGTAATAAAAGACTCCTCAAGAGTAGGGTACCGTTACCGAGAAAACAATCATTTATGATCAGAAAATAAGCTCATATATGTCTATTTTAATTGCGCAGAGGAGTCATAAATGACTCGAATATGATACATTTTTCCATAAAATGTTTGCAGGGTACATACGTACATATTAAGATTATGTTAAGCTTTTACATAGATATTAACTTCAACGTGAGCTAGAGCAATATAAGTATATGTATGCATGTGTGTATGTACATACTATGCACATATAGCTTCAGATATCAGATATGTTGTTTTTTTGAAGATAGTCTGGTATATTTACTCGTCTAATAAGTATAGTCCTATTTTTCCTTGTTACCCTTTACGATGAACTGCTACCGTTTCCAATTTTTTTTGTCTTTGGCCTTTGTCCACACTCAAGCTCATGATTGCTGTATATTTGTACCTTTTAATTTAAAGTTTTTTTGCTTCGGGCAGTTTTTTGTATTCATCATCGGTGTCGACAGGTGAAACATGAAATGTGTTCGTTCGAATGAAATGAAATGAACTACTTCAATAAAACACAAAACGTATTTTAAAGAGCTGACTGAATGGCAATGACACTATATTGGATGGTTGGCGTACAAAACTTTCTTCAAGGCAGTTGTACATCCAGTCCTGTCTTTACGCAGATTTTTAATTTAAACGTTGTTAATACAACACGGTTGACAAGATTGCAAGTAACCTGCTCTAAAACATATCGTATTCTATGATGAAATGCGGCTTATTTGAGGTGCGCCACTGACTTGCTTATTTGCGAATATGTATGAAAAAGATGAAAGAAACAACGCGGTATAGGGAGAACTTTTAATTTCTTTGTCCCTCAATGTTGTTGGATCAACCTCATATTTCCCAAATAAGTTTTTGCCCTTATGCACGACTTTTTCGACACGGTGTTCCGGCGAAAGTATGTTCGGCCACCAGCCAAAGGCTTCAGTGTACTTTGCATAGAATTTTTCACATGCACATTGCTCTGCGCACACACACACTGATCGATCTCTTCACGTTCACAGTTATTTATGTGACAAAATTTTGCAAATAATTGGATTGACTGATCACTGATAGCACGCATGGCTAAGCAGTGCTATTGCTTAAACGGCGGAAGGCTTCACAAAAACAATACAAAACAACAACAAAGGATATACATAAAAACATTAATGAAACATCGCAAAGGGTGGAGGTGACCCTTTTAAATTCTAGCTCTCATAATTTAATTCAATTAAACGTGAATTGCAATTTAATTTACAAATCGATTGATGTTCTCTTATTTCCTTTCGGTATTGTGAGGAACGCAAAGTAAGTATAACAATAACAATTCTGCTCCACGGTTCTGTCTCTAACTAACTAACTGACTACACCTTGTGACAACGTTTTGATATCTTCATAACCAGCCGTGATCGTTAAAAACGATATTGAAAATTTATGATTATTGTCTTACTTTGAATTGTTCAGTTTGGGTACGTACAACACGTACATACATACATACACATGTATGTACACATGTATGTACATCTGTACGAAAGTTTGTAGGAATGCATGTTTTTGTCCATCTGTAGAAATTATGTTGTGAAATCGATGACATTGTTGGCAAAGTTGTAATTCATATACGCGAAAAAACATTTTGGAATATTGTTGTGGGGACATTAGTATGAACTCCAAATAGGATGTATTATTACCGCATATGTATGTATGTGTGTATGTACATACACACATTTAGTGTGTTATAGTTTTATTAACGTATAAACGTCAAGTGTTTTTCAACATGTTGGGATAAAACAATATTTACTCGCATAAACATTTTTTTGAATACAACAACAGCCTCGGTAAGACACGACAATAAACAATTCATTTCGAACATGCAGCTACTTTTGGGATGTTGAACGCATCATCTGCAACAATTTTATGTTTGCTGCCCAAAAGCTGCTGTATTTGTGGAAGCCGTTGGCACCAAATTAGCTCTCAGTTTTATTATTTTCTTTTGGAATATTCAATTTTGTGGATTTTATTCAAAATATTTTTGAATATGAAATGAAACGGTCGATATTATTTTCATATATTTTTACGTATATGAATCGATTTGGATGCGCAACTTAAGCGGAGACAATTGAACTTGTCGATTGGCAGGTTTTATGTTTCAGGCGTAAACAATTCCACAAATTAAACGCTACCTTAAAACATAATAATATTGAAGCTTTCCCAAAGTTGAACTTGCTGCAGATGATATCAAACGTGTGTGTTTTTATGAGAAATTTATCTCAAGGTTATCAGTTATTAGTGAAATTCATATGTAGATATTAATGTGGCCCTAAGAACAAGTCATTTATATGACACAAAACATTTATATGAATTATAACTCTGCCAACGATGTCTTAGGACAAGTTCCGTAAGAGCAATTTTGGCGCGCTTGCAACAAAAGGACGCTCTTGAACGCGTCTTGTATTTTTTACAAGTGATCAGATGACAATAAGAAGGAATAAATTAAATAAATGTGTGAATATATGTATGTGCATATGTATATCTGGGGATAACAATTTATCGAAGAGGTTAAACAACAAACATACAGTATTGTATAAAGAAATTAATTAATTTTTTAATCTATAAATAAATAAGTAACCAGCTGACAGAGCGCGGCTTCAGCGGCTTGGCATTTTCGACACTTGTCGACAAACTGACACCCTTTAAATACATACTTACATACATATGTATGTACTTCTGTCTCATTAGTTGCAGCTGTATCAAATTTCGACAAAGCATATATATGTACGTTTGAATTTGGCAACGCGGCGTAATTTTGGTACTTTTAAAAAAGAAGATTTACTGGACCGCAGTATTTTACGCCACGTCCGCGAGCCAGTTAGTGTGTCTCGACAATGAAGTGAGAAGGCGCACTTACTTACTTACTAACTTTTGTTGCCCACAATATAGTTTAATATGATATTTTTGCATTTATATGTGTAAATGTGTGTACATACATAAATGTATACATACGGACGTATGTATGTATGTATATAAATGCATCTAAACAGTCACAGATTCTAGAAGGGAAGTAAATTAACATTCCAAAGATTTTCGAATTGCTTCACATGAAGCAAATTCAGGAAGCCTAGAAAGAATATGTCTGTTCCCATTAATTTTTTATTAACTCTTAAGGAGCAATTCCTCAAAATTTTGCTGGTAACTGCACATCCATACATATGTATGTATGTACATTCTTCAAATATACGTATATGTGTGTATATGCATACATATACGTACATTATGAATTCATCTCTCTTGGCTCCAAAAAGGGAAGACGATCTCAGCCGCGACACAATTTTTATTGCTTTTACCTTTTCTTTATTCAAAATAAAACTCCCATCAAATCGAGTGTAAAATATTGTTTTGAAATCTATTTAAATTGGATTAAAGTTATTGACTGCCCCGTTTCATCGACACACAATTCAACGCAGAGTTTTTTTTCAATTGAGAATCATTGTTTATTTTATCATAAATGACAGAAAATACTAGCCGAGTGAGGGATTCACTGTCATTTCGGCCAATCGTTCAAACTTGTATTTACATTGAATTTGAGAAAAAAAGGAGTCTAATGGGAATAAATATCTATGGGAAAGATAAAAGCAAAACTGATGTTCACATAAAGCCTTGTTTATGCCCGATTATTTTTTGAAAACTTTATGTATTGGGTCGTTAAGTTTCCGTTCAGGTAGATTAATGCCTCCAAAAGCGCCCTTTTGAGCAACCGCGCAATCTTTCATTTGAAATTTGATCAGATGGTTAATAAATTTATATTTGTCTTAAAAAAAGTAAAAATACGGATTGCAAAAATGAACATAAAACAACTAAGTTTTGCAGGTCCATCGCTTTGTCAACAATATTTCCGATACTTATAAAAAAAGAGTAATTAATTGTTATCGGATGCATTTTAACGTAGATTTTGCATGTCGACTTTATTTATAATAGGAGGAATTGCTTCTTTAAAAGCCAACATTAAAGTCCTCAGGCAATAGGTACACTCGTAGTATATCAATTGAAGAGTGTTCTATTTTGATATGTAAAATATTTGAGATCAGAGTTAGTGGGACTGCACTTGGCTTGAAAAAATCAGCTGTGGTTGTTTTTCATCGGCTGAACGAAACACTTTACAATTATTTTCAAATAATAACACTAACAATATTTAAGAAAAAGTCTTTAAATTGCTTAACACCTTCAAAGTAGAATAATAAAAAGCTTTTAAAACCTGGAAGCCATTTTGTTCTGAGCTGCTTCGATATTCATGTTGTCAAAGAGAAGTCCAATGAATACATTATGACTATAAATTTCGAAATTCAAAATGGTATTCGAGGGATCTCAAAGACATATATGTAAGTCTATTTATATGGTCAGCGCACGGAACAAGCTGTTAACTGTTCAATCAATGGATCGAATCAAAATACCTTCCCACCAACTTATTTTAAAAGTTGTTGAACCAATTATTCTTGGTAGTTTGTAGTCCATTTTTCAAGAAGCGCTAAGAACACAGTTGCTAGATCAAGTGCTGAATACTTTTCAGCGAACACTATATCTATCCTCTAACATCGAGATAGCGAAT
Source organism: Epicampocera succincta (assembly GCA_932526305.1). Lineage (NCBI taxonomy): Eukaryota > Metazoa > Arthropoda > Insecta > Diptera > Tachinidae > Epicampocera > Epicampocera succincta. The sequence continues at coordinate 21,396,049 of OW052035.1, forward strand.
CACCTTCGACGGGATATCCATTACGTATGTATTTATGTTCAATACAAATCTGTGCCTCACAGAGTTCAAAGATGAGGCGTTCGAAGAAGGCTATATTTCATTGGAACTTTAAAACTTAAGCAATCTGTGGGCAAAGCCGATCGGAAAATATCGGACATTGTTTACGGATTTTCTGTTTTTATTTTTCAGCAAAACAACAAAGTGTTTAAAATTGGGACAAACATCCCCTCAACAACTTCTGATACAGCGAACTACCATCCGACTATTTCATCTCGCCATCGACTTTTGTGCATTCGCCGTTATTAGCGTCTACTTCTGTATATGAAAGAAAAAGGGTTGGCTTTTAGCAACCTCACGAAAGGAAAAAACTTTGAATTGAAGTCGATGAGAGGAGACATGATTTAATTTAAAATAGCTTCGAAAACAAACAGCTTTCATGAAAAAAACTCTATAAAAATATGACTGTACAATTTTTTTTTTTATTTAATAACATTTCTTCTAGTGTAGAATATTTTTTCTCAAGTAAATTGAAGGAATACTCTTTTTCATACTCACAAAAACAATGTTTGGTTGCATTAGAAGAGACAGGATCAATCTTTATGTCGCGGTACAGGATTTCATTTTAGACCCATTGAAAAGTTTTCTTGGAATCTAGACGATTTTTACTAGACGATTTTTGCCAGACACGCACTAATGCCCTAATCTTCAAACTATTGAAGTTCTTTTTCGTAGTTGAATAATAATAAAATTTTGTCTGATAAATAATTTCAACAGAGAATTCAACATTTTAGAAGGTCGAATAAATAAAAAAGTAGTTTAAATATTTTTTGTAGAGCTGCAAGAATTTTAAGCCGATAAAACTTGCTTTTACTCTTTATTTGTTGCTCTAATAAATGGACAGACCCTGCATAAGAAACGTGTCAATATTCTTGAATGCACTTCTTTTGGACTTGCATGTAAAAATCTTTCAATTCTCATATAAAGCCGTTCGCAAGTCTCAAAAACATCCGAAATTTACGTAAAAATGCAAATATATAAAAAATAATAAAGAATGAAATGAGAACGCCACAGTATGAAAATGCAACACAAATGCGTTTTACCCAAAAACTTGTTGCGACACAATTGGTGGGTTTTCGAAGGCAGCCTCACATATGTAAAAATTTTGTAATACTATGACGGTATTCGATAATTCTTTTCTTGAATAATATGGTTGGTTTTAGCAAACACTGTGACTGGGCATACAAAAAAATGGTTCATTATAAAAATAGTATTGTAAATTTTTCAAACAAGGAATGCGATTAAGGTCGTATATTGGCCTCCTCAAACATTAATTTAACGAATAGTAAAAAGAAAATGATTGCAAAAATAGCATGGGACAAGCTTTGAAACCGTGTAATTGTAGCTTGGGAAAATACTGAAATGAAGTTTCCTTTACCTCATTTAGATATAATAATATTCCTATGAATTTAACAAAAGTATATATCTACAACAAAAGTAATATCTACTACAAAAGTATATATATATAAGTGTATTTTTTTTAAAACGAAAGTTTATGGTTGCACTCCAAATTCATAGGAATTTGAAAACTCTTAACTGAATGCAATACATTTGTACATACTTAGATACAGTTTACGACAAGCATGAGATATTTTTTGTTGTATTGTCATACATTTTCTCTGGTGCTGCCACTTGGTGGACGTAAATACGGCTTGACATAACTTTTTCGAAAAACGTTTTTTGGACTTGCCAGTGCCCGTTCTTAAAACATATTGTTATTGCGAACGTTAAATTGCTTTTAATCTGTATTATGTAGGTTTTTGGGCGCAAAAGTAAGAGTTACATGTCACGCTTTGTTACGCAATGTTACGAACTTGTCATATTCTTACTTAGTGGCTTTGGATGTCTACTTCTTGGATTTGCTCATGCTTTCTGCTCTGTCACGAACAGAATCTCCGCATTCAAATGCGTTTTTAAAATGTTCAAGTTTGTAAATTTTCAATTGAACTGGTCATGACAGCGGTTAGTGTTTCTTGACACAATCATTGGATACAGATGTTAAAGGGCATTCTACTGTCACTGGAGTGGCGCAAGTACACCAAGTAAATGCCAATGTGCTTTCTTATGCTTTCATTTATCTTGACACCTGTGTTATTTTAACGTTTCAATAACTGCATTAAAATCTCTTTGTTTAAATACCGCCTGTTCGCATAAAGTGATCTGCAGCCATGGATATGTATGTACATACACTGACAGCAGTAGTACACAGTCAAATCTTTCAAACAATGCGAAGCGCTTTACAATAAAGCAGCAGCGGCTCAATAAGTCTTTAAACGGAATTGTGCTTGAAAAAGAAAACGGACAAACTAAAGGTACATCTTACAGCGATTGTTTGATCAATTGAAAATATTTATTAACGTACACATTTATGCAAAACATTTACATATATCACGTGTTATGGAAAAAACTTAAAATCTAGAGAAAATCAAGCGCTTTGAAAGCGAAGCAAAGATAAGAAATAAGGTTTTTCTGAATGAATTTTTAACAAATAGATTTGTTCTATTTTGATAACAGATGCTTAAATCGATTAAATCCTATTGGGATAATTGATACTCGTAAAGTGTGAAGTATTGTTGGTACCAATGTTTCACATATGTATTGGTGTATTGTTGTTGCTTCTTCGAAGAGCGTCTAAAAGAAATGACCAAAGCACAATACAGCGATGCAGGGTCAAATGTTCTGTTTATATTATCAGGCAACAACCCTAAACTAAATATGTATGTACGTCACTTAGTATGCGAAGCCGCTAGAAAGACTTAGAATGGCATCCCAACTTGGAATTATTGCAGACTTTCTAAGAAATAACGATAAACTTTTAAGTGCAGCTGAAATAATGTGGGCAAAAGAAGTATGAAAACTACAAAAAAATTAATGCCAATAAAGCAGGTGCATTGAAATTCCCACAACGCGAATACATGTACATACACTGCGCGTCATCAGGTTAGCAAACCACCCATCAGCTTAATATTAAACTTGTGTTTATCTGAAAAAGCAACGCGGCGCCGCTCATTTTCTTTCGAGCAATTTGAAGTGGTGGTTTCCTTGAGGAAGACTCGTAAAAGTTCGATGCTGCTAACAAAGTTGCTCTCTTTCAGCATCTGAAATCACTGCATTATTTCTGCCTCTATTATTTTGGTCATATTTGGACTTATTGCTCGGGAATGTGGACTTAGCTTTACGACTTCGGTTGATTTTTTCAATATTTCACTTATTGACAACCCTGAATCCTTGTAAGTTTCAATGTTTGGAAAGCGATTTTGCTCTACCCACATCAATGCTAACAGACTACTTGATTGTAATCCACGTTCAACAGTTGGAGGATAAAATAAAAGGAATTTACATATGCTGTCCTCATGATGCAAAGATACAGAACACTTTCTCATAAAAATTATAGAAAATAGCAAAACCGAGATAGCGGCATCTTTACGACAGAAGCTTTCTTCGCCATTGATTGACGGATTTTTCAACAATTCGCCAATCGTGTGCAGCTTCTTTTCTTCCGTTGTTGTCTGCCTGTCCAAAAATTCCCCTGTCGAATCCAATTTCGGTTTCTGCAACATTGCAAACTGGGAGGGAAAAAAGTCTTTGATTTTTGTTGTTGAACGCCGGATGATTTGCTAAAAGATGCCTCTACATTTTAGACGATTTCATCGCATCGTTTGAAAAAGCTTTATGGCATATGAGGCACTGGGGCTGGGAGGCTTTCACGGGTTTTATTTAAAAATGTAATCCAAATTGATTGTAGATGCTCGCATATGTAAATATATATGGATATATATGTATGTATGTACATGTGTACATACATACATATTATTATGTATAAAATACAAAATAATGGAAATAGAACATAAAACGAAGAACATGTACATACATATGTATTTAGAATGGCAATTAAAAGTTATATTATTTTGAAACAAACAAATACGGTACAAATACCGTCGTATCCTCATTTGGGAACCGTTAACTGGGAATAAAGTAGTTAGCGAACAGCTGGACGATAGCGCAGATAAAATGAAGGTGTTTTGATAGTGTTTCCCCATCACACAATCAATCAAGCTTTTCAATAAAACCACGGCAGTGATATACTTTTGTAAGTTGGGTAGTATAGCTGCTTCTTTAAAAGCTGATCGTTCTAATATGCATTCAACTCAGTCAAAACACTGGAAACCGCCGGCATCTAATTTTAAAAATATATTTCCAGAAGAGAACAACACAAAAAATAACATATATTTTATACAACACAATAAATAAAAAGAAGCATGCCGAAAAAAATCAAAAGTGACTCAAAAGCTAACAAATTTTCTATGTTAAGTGCTGTGCAGTTTTTACACGCAATCCCCTACGAATGAGTCAGCAGTACTCACTCGCTCTGCATAAGTTGCAGCCAACCACTTACTAGTTCATTTTGAGTTAGTTTATGGCACATACAATTCGAGTGCATTATGAGCTGAATAGCTATTTTGCCAGGTTCGTTATGAGCTGACTTGTGGCTCATTTAATATGAGTCTACTTTTGGTTAATTTAATAATAATATGTAGACATAAATACAGTCGAACTTCCCTATAGTGAATCTCCACCTGGACAGACAATTATTTCACTATATAGAAACTTCATTATGCAGAAATATTTGTTGTTTGTTTTTTATTTTTTTAAAATAATCAGCTATTTTTGTTTTTGTTTTTCCATTTTTCTTTATCAATAAAAGCTTCAATTACATTAAGACATTTATATATATTTGTCGGAACGTTGCTCTCCATCTCCAAAAAAAGTGCGTAGTACATCAAGTGAAGAGGAAACGTGTTCTAATGCAGGTGACGTTTTATCACTATTTGCCATTACTTCACCCCCCAGTTCCTCTTCATCGTCATCTAATATAATCTGCTGTAATCCACGACTTTCTAAAATACTGCTTAGAATATCTTCATCGGACGGAATGCCCATGGTTTGCACATCAATATCTACACTGACATGGTCTTCAAATGGTGCATCAAATGAAGCCTGTAGCACAGCTAAATCTGATAGTGGAAAAAAATCTTCTTCATCCCAATTACTAGTTTGAATCTGCATGTCATCTTTTGAAAATCCTTACTTTTGGAAGCAGTTTGCAATAGTCTCTCGTTTAACATAGATATTCCACACTGTCCTTAAATTTCGAATAGCTTGAAGCAAATCTATGGCTATTACAGGTTTGTTTTCTTCCATTTGTGACAATATGTTCATCAAAATTCGTTTTCGGTAAAGTGGTTTTATATTGTAGATTATGCCTTGGTCCATTGGTTGAAGAAGAGAAGTCATATTGGGAGGAAAGTAGACAAGTTCAATATTTTGTGGTTTATCTTTTACGTTACGTTGGATGCGCAGTGCAGTTGTCAACAAAAAGCAGACCTTTCGTTTTTGCGAAGAAAATTTTTTGCCCAGCCCTAAAATCCATTTGGAAAAAATTTCTCCACGCTTTTTTGTTGAAATCATAATCATCATAGAGATTTTATTCCCTTTTAGCTTTTCCTATAACGAGCAGTTTCAGTTTCCAGTCATATTGCTTCCTACTAGGACAGTTATTCTTTCTTTTCTCTGTTTTCCACCAAAGCATTTTTCATTTTTTGAATGTTAGTGTTTTGTTTGGTAAGCACTTGAAAAACAAACCGGTCTCGTCGGCATTGAAGATGTCATTTGCATCATATTTTTTAATTAATCTTGGCAACACGTTCCTTATCCATTCATCACGTTCTCCTAAATTAGCGTCAGCGCTTTGCCCACACAAGGTTTTTCCAACAATATTATGTCGTTTTTTAAATTTATCTAACCATCCAGTACTTGCTTCGAACTCTTCGTGTCCCAAAGAATCAGCGAATTCTTTGGCTTTTTGCTTCAATAATACTCCAGATACGGGAAGATTCTTAGAAGGAGTCGCCGTAGCCCATTTGAGCATTGCTTCGTCAATGTCTTCAAAAAGACAAGTTCGAAGTCTCTTACGCTTAATGCTTAAATGATCGTCTTCTACATTCTTTTAAAATGTTTGATAAAGGACTGGGAAGAACTCCAAACTCTATAGTTATATACATATATCTTTTTTCTTTGATGCCCCTTCTTCAACTTTATAAATTACTAATAACTTTTTTTCATGAGAAATACTACTCAGGTGCATCATTTTCGTTCACTGAACTCGGCAACTGATGTTAAAAGCCAAATCGTTAACTTTTTTGTTTTCATTTTCATATTTTGGGAATCCCAAAAATATTACTTATTTTCTTTATAAATAGTGTTGGTAACAAGTGTAAAATAAAGCTGCTAAAAATAGTTCACTATATGGAGACAAACACACGTAAAATGTATTTTTGTTTCCAAAATTTTGTTCATTGTAAAGAAAAATTCAGTGTATGGAAATTCATTATACGGAGATCAAAATACATTGAAAGTGGAACGAAAAAGCTGTGTTCTTGATTTTAGTTCATAATAAGGAGAAGTTCGACTGTATAATATAAATATATTTTATTTGAAAAACTATTATTTTTATATACTGAATACTCACAAGCATCTACCCCAAAATGTACATTCTGTAACACACAACTAAACGATTTACATATTCTGGATGAGTGTCCAAAGTATAGCTATAGACAACAAATATGCACATCAAATCGACCTACTGATCTCCTAAAAAATGTCTGTGATAGAAATAAAGAATTAATTTATTATCAAAGAACAATTTCCAACACCTGATTATAATTATAATTTTACTTATAAAAGTAATAATAATAAATTAAAATAAATAAATGTCTAACAAAGATCTCTTATTCAGGGTCTAAGAAGAAGCATCAATCAACTAGAAGCAAGACAAGATAATTATTTTTCAATAAAGGAGTGCGTAAATACTTTCATTTTGAATTTCCAGATCGCGCTGCAGTTATAATATACATACATATGTAAGTATATATGTATGTATGTATGTACATATGTGAAAATTTTAATCGCCATCACCACTGCCATCCGTAATTTCCTCACCACAGCCATCCGTGATTTCATCGCCACATCCATTCCTGGTTTCATCACCACTGCCGTCGCCAGTTTCTGCTTTACCGCCATTAGCCGATAATCGTTACCAAGCCATAGACACACCAACCATTACACAAGAAGGGAAAAATTGTTCGGGGAAAAGAAGACGGCAGGAAGCATTAGAAGACGTCGGTCTTCCAGAAGCTGTCGGCGCTTTTAAAAAGTTATGTGAAGCCAGGGAAGAAAAAATTAGAGATGATGATACGGATCCACTTCAAGGAGTTGGGCAAATGACAGTGGCGACCATAAGAAGTATAGAACCGGCAAAGTAAATAAAACCTAAGTTACAGCAGTGGTCATGCAAATGAAACTGGAACAGGAATAGCCAATTTTGGAAATTGAATTTGTAATTTTATGAACAGAACAAATTCATAATTAGAAATTATTTCATCCATTGAAGAACAAAACATGATCGTGGATATTATTTTAACTTTTGTTTTTTTAATTTATTTTTTATACATACATATATTTTGTGTTTAATTAGAAATGTTTTTTTTTTGAAAAGAAGCCCTGAATTTGATTAATTTGCTAAAATTAAAATTAAATATTATTTATGACTTTTTATTATCTTTAGGTAAATATGTACGTACGTACATATGTATGTAAAATGGAATGTGTGTTTGTTTGTACTTTATAGGAGGACAGGCAAAAGTAAAAATTTCATGTGCAACGCCCCTTTGATGCCTTATCACTCCTTGCTTCATATATTTAGTTTTAAACAGATTCTTTTGAATAGCGTTGATGTTTAATAATTCTTATAAAATATGACCTACTAAATCATCATGCTGGAATGGGATTGCTCTTTCATTTAAAAAATATTCCGCCAACCTGATCCTTAAACCTATTACATTTTGAGAGTAGAACGGTGTTGATCTGATTCTATTATTTCTGAGCAGCTTTCGCCAGTACCCTTCACTTATAGTGCCATGTTCAGATTCACGGTCAACATAGTTTGATGGACAATATTGGGGTTTTAGTCGTTTAACATAATGAAATTATGTGTGGTGACATTTCGATTGTTGTTGCTAATATTCTTCAGCGGGCACATACATATAACACCAAAACAGTTTTCTATAACTCTCCGAATACGTATAAGTATCTCTTAATGTATCAAGATTTGAGCCTGGATAAAGGCGCATTAGCTGCGTCGCAATGGAAATGCTGCATAACTTCTGAAGTTATGGGGAAAGGGATGTCTATATGCTGAACGTAGAGGCTTATTTTGGTGGAACTGGTATATTTCCTTCCATAACTGCATGTCCGAATCATGACAAACGAAATATGCCTATAAAAAAACAACGACTCAAACATTTTGGATATGAAAACGTTGAAGTATACTTATGTATTAGGGAGCAATACCTGTATGGCTTTGGCTGCTATAGCTTCCCACACATACGGATGCAAAAGTATAATGCTCTTCACTTATTCCCAGTATTACCAAGTTAAAATAATTTTTATAGTTGTAATACATTGAGCCTGAAGTCGAGGGACACTTTACAGCAACATGTTTCCCATCTATGGCAGCCACACAATTGGGAGCATTCCATTTAGACCTAAAGGCTTTTTCCATATCCTTATATTGCGACGTTGTTGGCTCGCACTTTGTTTCCAATACTATAACTCGTACCGTGGCTTTTCCAATCTTGTGGATGATGGTCTGACTTTTTCATATTTTTGAAAACTTTTTTATTGTAGCCCGCGACAATATAATATCTGTTAATGGGCCGAACACTCCACCTTATAAAACGCTGTCCACGTTTCGATCTCCTTTTCTTTTTTATATTGACTAAATTTAACAAACTCAAATCAAGAAATAAATCGTCGAAATCCATTGCAAATATGTTTTTGGGCTTCCGAAATTAAGATCACGAAAAAATTAAATTGAACAGGAAACAAACGTAAACATATTATAGCCGTCTTCACCATCGAAAGCTCTATCAGGATCTTGTAGAGTAGGGCAATCCTCTGACAACCCTTTGGTTCGACATACACAACGTTGTGTACAATAAGGCACAATTGTTATTTATACTGATTTAGATTCTTAATTTTTGAATTGGTCCTTTGATGTTTTGTATTTAGTATTTAAGTTTTAGTTTGTGCTTAGTTTTTAAGTAATAATTTAAATTGTTTCCCTTTTTTATTCCTTTTTTTTTTTGGTGATTTTAACACTTTCAATAGATGTTCAGTTAATGTACATACATATTTAATCCTAAGCCAGCATTCCTTGGAAAGTACTTAACACGTAAGGAATTTAATTCAATTAATTTTTCGGTTGTACCATTTATAAGGATTTGGAAAATTAAATTGAAGGTTTTCAAGTCGTCTAATGAAACGGAAAAGAGAAAAAGGTTATACTTCTGGATGAGACCTAACGGAACAAATCTTAAAGACGTCACAAAAGGGTGTATATATATATATGTATATGTATATTTGTATTTGTATGTGTGAATGTGTGTTTTCTAACGAAATATACAAAAAAAGCAGAAAAGATTTTACATATTTCTGAGAATTTTTTACTTTGCAGTCGTTTTAATTTGGATTGCCGAAGTTAAGCTGGATGTAACGCAGTTTTTCATGCAAAACTATTAAATTGAAACAGGCAAAACTAAATCATTAATTAAAATTATTACCACTGTGACTGTGATTTCATTTAGTCGCGCAATTCATGTTGATTTAACATGGTTTTAACTGGAAGCAGGTGTGTATTGGTCGTTAATACGATTATAAAAATGGGAACAATTTCAAAATAAATATTCTCTAAACTTATTTTACTTTTATAACTATTTATTTACATAAGTATTTCAAACCACGGCAAACCTTCTCTCCGTTTCTTATTTGACGCTTTTCTCTGAAAGCGCATAAAGACTAAAACAAGCAACAATAATTAATACACATGGATGTATATGAAGACCTAAAAGAAAACAAAAGCAACGGTATTTTTATTTTCGTCAAATTGTTTACCTGTTTGTACAAACTTTAAACGAGCCTCCTTTTTTCAAATACATACTTTCATTACTGGCATAATTTAATTAATTTGTTTAATTTGAAGCTTAACATGGAGAAATTATATATTAATGTGAATTAAAAATTAAAATAAGTTTTAGAGCTGTTGAAATTTTTGTTAAGTGATACTTTCGTAGTTCATTAAAACAGATTCTCTTTAAAGGATTTAAGTTTGCTGTGGCTGGACCGTACACACACGTACATACATACATCAGTACATAAATGAATGCGTCCATATGTATTTGCATTTCACAAATAAACATACATACATACTTATGCAAATGTGCACGTTGTTTTAGTTTTGTTTTTTCCAAGTGATGGGTTTGTATAAGAGAGTTTGAAAAATGTTTTCACACCATTATCCAATAACATTTTTCTTTTCGTTTTATTTCATTAATTTGTGGCTAATTTAAATAATATGTTTTAAGTTGAAATGACTTGCCAGAAACACTCAATACGCAGAAGAGCTAAGGCACAAAACGACAAAAGAAAAAAACAAAAGAAAAATTGAAAAGAACAAGACATCATTGGTGTTGTCGTTCCCATTAATAACTAAAGAGGTTTTAGGTTATCGCGCTTTCAAGTCTTTCATGACGGCAAATGAGATTGAATTAGCGCTGTTGACGACAAAATTGTGGATGCAAAAATGGGACAAAAATTTAAATAAAAAGGCACAAAAAAGTTTATATGATATTATAGTGTTTTTAGAACAATTTAATTCACTTTGTTCGATGAGCATTATCAGGCGATAGCAGATAAATAAGTGGATACCTTCACGCTCTTAATGGTGCACAGATAATATTCCTATGGGCATCTTAAATGAAAACAACATCAGAGAATTTTAAAATTTGACATCATCATTATATCGTTGTCACCAAGTTGTTGACTTTTTAATACTGGAGCGGTCGGCTCGATCGATCTAGTTTCTTTCAAACTGCAAGATAAAAAGAAGAAACTATAAGCGCTTATATTCGAAATGTATTTTGTATATTTTGAAGCAAGAACGATAAAAACACGTTCAGAACAAACCTTTCACCACTCATCTTTACACTCTTCAAATGCGTGGAACACAACGAACCTTACTCCATTAGGAAGTAAGAGCTTGCCTGGAATTCTGAAAACTGACGTTAACCAAAATTTTCTGCAATTAGATAAAGTGCTTAATTTTTATGTAATTGCTCTTTATTCCTCCAGGATTTACTTTGAGCCAAGTTTTCGATTCATATGAACAAATTTATGATTCGGTTTTCTCTTATTCACCCCTATTCTGCGTTTCGATTAAGTTTCCGCATTCAGTTCCGTTGCAATCGAAAATTGGTATTCTGCAGAAAAACGGAATCGAAAGAAAAAGAAGAAGAACAGGGTATGTTTAAATTAGCTTCTTTGCTGTGAAACGTGTGAAATAGAAACAGTAAAAATAAACAATTTTGTAAACATTTTAATAAAAAGCCAAATTCAGTCCACTAAAAAGTAATAAATAAAATTAATAAACAAATAAAAACGCTAATTCCGCTGGTATTTGTTACCAGACCCGTCAACTGAATAACTTTTTCCTCAAGTGGGCTAATACGCTGTAAGCGGCATGAAACTCCTTCGGTGCTCATCATTTCTTTTTTGTTTGTTGACAGCTTCCGTTTGATGTAGCTTTTCCAGTCAATCCAAACCTATAAATTTATATTAATTTCTGCAATAATTATACGCAAACCATACCTACTTTTTTCCATGCACTGGCATTTTTTGTTGGAGGACTTAGTGCATTGATGATTCCTGCCACTTCCTCCCGGAACGCTACTACTTCTTCCTTTGAAAGTTGATGGTAGCCAATTTTTCATACTGCTCTGGTGTTGTTGTTTTTGACCTGTAATACATAAGAAAAACATCAGATTCAGGTACAAAAATTAGAAAAACAAAAAAATTAATTTAATTAAATAAATTAATTAAAAATAATTTTAAGTGTTTTCTAATCGTTTCTGAACATTTTATCTCATTTTCTACTTACATTTTTTCAATTTTAAACTTTTTAACTAAAAAACACAAATAAAGAAAACCCCTCCGTTAACAAAAAAACAACTGAGAAAAACGGAGCTCCGTTCGTAATGCATAATACATACAATCGAAAGAAACTGAGCGGAATCGAAACGCAGAATACCAAAGCTGCCAAACGGAGAAATTTACGATCCGAGTCGAAACGCAGAATAGCCCCCATTATATCAAAAATTGTTTCATTTCTCTCACAAAAGAATTTTCTTGCAAAACTTTATCCGCAAAATAAACGAAAATAACGAAATCATTGTTTGTGGGTAATGGAATCGAGTTGTTTGAATGGGCTCCCCACCCAAAACATCTAAGGCGTTCCAAAATCTATGAATCTATGAATCGTGAGGGTGGGCTCTTATAGCTTGCGAAAGTATAAGTTGGAAAATCTTACTATATGTCTGATTGAAACCGTAGACAATTCCGTCCACACCAAGTATTAATATCAAAGTATGGCAGCCTTCAAACAAGTGTTTGCAGCGAATGTATTTTTCAGAGTTAAGTAAATTTCCGAATTTGTTTGTTGTTTTGGTTATAATAGATTGATGTCCTTTCAGGTATACATATGTTTTGAATGGGTCAATAACAATTTCTAATGTGAACAGCGAACAATTTTCATACAAAGAGGAAAATGGATTTTTACATTTTTTGAATTTTGATGCGTTCTTGGAAATAGAAGCATTTGCTCAGATCAATACTTAACAACTTGGTTTTTGACGATAATTCCAAACAGGTCGCAAAACTATTGCTTCAAATTTATTCAGATTGGTACCCATTCGTTAAGACGCGGTGTGTTTTTTTCTATAATATAGAAAAATTGTGCATTAATTTTTCAAGTCTTTCATTAGAGTGATAAATTATAACAGCGTCAGGGACTCTGATAATATGTGTTTTCCATTTTGCTTAGAAGTGAGTAGGCCATTAACAGCGAGGAATTTTTTCGAACTATTTTTCTAATACAGACTAAAGTCCATTACTTAGTAATAGCATTAAATAAATTAACGCAGGAATGCCGATATTATCAAAGTCTTTTTCCAAGTCAATTAAATAAGCGCGAGTAGGTTGTGTGTGTTGATCTTCCGATGTGTTTTGTTTGAAATTAGAGGAGGCATCGTGTGAATTGTAGAGTGTTTAAGTTCGAACCCGATGTTTGTCAGCAGGCTAATAACCCTTAAATTTTGTTTACCACTTTCGCTTCTTTCCACACATGTGGAAAGTATGAGTTATTGAGCAAATTAACGGCATTTAATTTGCTTTTCTGTTACTTACGCTCTTGTAAACGTAATAGAGTGAAAACATGTCAAACCGTCATGGCGTTCGGATACAACACCTCTGGTTTCAATGCAATTCACCACAACTGTCGTATGTTATTGGACTTTAACAAAACATAAATTTTCAGATTCCTTCGGCTTCCGAAATATGACGTCATAAAAAATGTGAAAAATGTTAAAATGTTTTGAACTATGCAAAATAATTTAGTTTTTTTGGTATCGTTTTAAAGGTGAAAGTGCACCCTTTAAATTATATGCATATTGTGTTTTTTTTTTTTTAAGAAAACGTCAAAGGTCATTTTTTGGGGAAAAAGTATATTTTTTAAAATTCTTAAAAAAATATATGTCAAGTATTATTATATTTATGTACATATATTTTCTCTTCAAGTTTTTAAATTTAACAAATGTCTGTATGTGTATGTATGTATATGGGATTGACCGTGGAAAAGCAATAGGAAAAATATTCTTGTACGCACGGAAATAAAATCGATCTAAGAAAATAAATAAATTTTTCTACACGGATAATCGACGCAGCTTAGACAAACCACGGATAATCGTGGTCTCACTGTACATATAATATGATGTGGCTGTTCTACTTTGTCCGAAAAAGTAAAATAATTGTTCCAAGCAAAACTATTTCCCTTCGTGTCCCTCACGCCAAGAGAAACATCAAACCACTCACAAAACAAAATTTCTTCGAAAAAAAATTTTGCTCGGAACAATTGGATGAGTCTAGACTTACTCCATGTGGGGCTTGTATCATGCTGTATTTTAAAGACCAGTTCGGTATCTTACATTGCTTCTTCCGAATTTCTTATATATTCACCTTTAATTGAACCTTTTCAAAAGATCTTCCATAATTTTGCCGTAAGTTTCCTTTTTCATGTCTGTATAATATATATTCAGCGCTGCATTCAATATGCTTTAATGTTCAACCCTCTATTACAATATGATCAATTTTGAAGTAAGAGTGCCTCGATGGAGAAGTTGGTGGAGTACTCGATCAACAGTCAAGAGGTTCGATTCCAGCCAAAGACTCTGATGAAGAAAGCAATAGCGAAAATTGTTTACATTGAACTAAACAAAAACGTCTTGTAAAAAAGCACTGTGCACAATGCTTCATGCATAAATACAAGCTTCAATAACAATACAAAACAAATCCATATTAATGCAACATAACACACAAAACGCAACATTGGATGTTTGAGGGCTCCCCATAAACCCAGTTCTGATACAGTGCACTGCATATGTAGCGGCCGACTTCTGAGTGTTCATAATATGAAAAAAGTTAACAACTTGACTTAAACATTTTCATTAATTTCATGGCACAAACTATTTTCGATCCGTAAGCCCGTCTAAATTATCCGCCATGCAAGTGCGGATCCAATTTTAGTACTTTGAGCTTTAATTCGAAAAGAACGCTATAGTGTTCTTTAGTACTAAAGCAATTTTGCAAGGTATGTTTGGCATCTGGATTACTTTATCGCGGAAATTTAATACCACTTTTAAAAATTCCATCAAAATTTTAGATAAATATTTTTCGAAAGTCTGCAAATAAATATATCAGCGAAGAAAAAAAAACAATAATTGGGATATTTATTAAAATTTATAATTTGTAACGATGTGCAACGAAATACATATTTCGAAGGTCCATTGCATTTCAAAACTACAACCCTGTTATATCCATTTAATTTCGTTGAATTTGGCAAATATGAAGATTGGTTTTTTATTTCATACGTTATTGTGCTCAGCCTTCATTTACGCATTTTGAAAATTGAAAACGAGTACTTCATAAATCAGATTTATGAAAATTATTGGTGGGAATTATATTGGCTTTAATGCTTAAAAATGATACTTAAAATTTTCTAAAAATTACACACCAATAATCCAGCTTTAAGATAATGAGAATAAGGAGCGCTGGCCACAGTTCAACTGGCCGACTGTGAGAATCAGCTAAATAAGATCCTGAAAACATAGGACTCTTTCCTTCCTTTTATCTTTGCTTATTTAAATTGTGTTTGTAAGTCCTCAGACAGTGGAGGAGATATAAACACTGCACGCAAACCCAATGTATACCGTCCTGTACATACTTTTGTCAATAGGTCGATACCACGGAGCGGAAAGAAAGTATCGCTGCATGTAGATTCAAGTATCCCCTAGCGTACATATGGTTAGCAGTTTACACTAGATTTTTTATGTAGCAGAAGTGGAAAGAGTGGAACCTATCTGCCCTCTAGAAGCAAATGCTTACTATCAAGTTCCTGGGACGCTTTTAAAGAGAACATTTTAGTTTAGCGCATTTTTTTAGTTTTTACATTTCTGACACTATACGACAGTGTTGCTGGCAACAGGATACCTTGTGTCCTCCAAAAAAGGAATTAGTCCGCCAAAAAAAAACATCTCAAAGTTGAAAATATGCACCTAATTTTGTCCCATATTATTCTTATTAGTTTTTTTTTCACAAAAACCAAAATGTTTCGATATTTGCACATCCTATTACGTGTGACTAATGTTGTTTTCTTTTCTGATAGCAAATGCTGCCTATTGGATGCTTAGCATTTTCCCCCCATGAGGAAGTCGTTCAATAATAATGTACACTCTGCTTGCATAAACATTTATGGAACAGAGATGTAAAATAGGGCAGTATCTCCACCTGCTATATGTTGCATTTCCAACCAGTTTTATTTGCAACATATTAAGAAATGGAATGTGATACCCTACAAAAGAGTATCAAATTTTTTAGAAAAGAACATGATAAACCACGAAATCTAGCATAAGTGTATCATTTTCGTTGGAAAAGAAAACACCAACATTTAATTGTATCCAACAAAGCGGCTTCATTGGGTATCGACAGTTAAAGAGCGAAAGTGTTATTTTTGATAAAAATTTTAATAAAAGCAAAATACATACATAAGTACGTACATATATTATTATATTGCTTAGTTTTGTTATGGTACTATTTCAAAAAGGTCCAGCTGCTACGAATTCAGCTTGCATACATATAGGCCCACATACATATATCCATATTATTACATTCATTAAATTGTCTGACTGCCAGTTGTCCCAGAAAATATTTAAGTGCAGGAAAATGTTTTGAAAACAAAATTATTTAAAATGTGATCTAGTGTCTACGTAAGATAAATTCACTAATCGATATTAAAAACTTAAAAATGTTAACCAGAATCATATGAAAATAGAGTTCATAGGGCAAGATATGGCAGTTCGAAACGCTATGAATTTCTGCAATTAAAAGTTTAAATCTCCAATTTGAGGTGCAGTTCCCTCATCCGTCGTACGATATTTACTTTTATGGAAAAGAGTCAAATAACCTGGTTTGTGAGAACGAAAGATCGTGAGCACAAGTTCCCCCTTTGCATATCGAGTATATGTCGTTTGTCATTTGCTTGTTTTTAAAGCTCTTACCTGAAAGAAAATCGATAGACCGATTGGTATTCCGTTCGCTTAAGTAGTATCACAATAAATTAGGGGACGAAATCTTCACTAAATAAAGCTATAAATTACACTTCTAGTGGGAAAGAAGACAAACATTTTGAAAAGGCTAAGCATCTCAGCATAGAAAAATTTAGTAGCAAGTTATTCACTTAATTCAGTCATTCTGACCTGCGGTGAGTTCGTCGTTCGATCTGTTAACACGCACAGTGCTAAATGATGTTGAATGATGCGCAGCAGTAACCCTTCTTTTTATGTGGTTAATCGAACTGATGGAAACGTTAATGCTGTTGGAATCAAACAGCACGGAAAACGGGCAGACATCAGGACGATACAAATGAGCTCAACTTAAGAAACAATCAGAACAGAACAAAGTCCAAAAAGACTAACATAACGATAAACCAACAAAAAATCAAAAGAAAAAAAATTAAAAAATAACAAAAACAAAAACAAACAATCAAAACGAATTGTATTTTATGGGGTGATAAGAATCAATGAAGCCACTGAAATCCAATTGAGACATATTGTTTGGGCCTTCTTTACGTACAAACGTGAGATATGTATGTACGTATGGATGTATGTATGCATGCAGATGCATGCACATCCATATGTACACACGTATGTACATACATAGTATGTCCGTGCATATGCTGGCGTATGTGTTTGAAAGGTCTAAAAACATAACCGTCATCTGATGAAAATATTTAAATTTAAATTCTTACCATTTTATGTTTGAGTGAGTTCGAACGTAAAGGTCTGACACCCAATCCATGCCAACAAAATTTTATACATGTATTAAAAAACACTGTTAATATTGTATCACACAACGTTTTTCACCATTCTGAAGTCTATGGATGTATGTATGTATTAATGAATGTTTGTGTATGCCTGTGTGTGCTTGGACGTATGTGTGTACACACATAAATAGTTTTATTTTTTGTGGATCGATTAAGGTTTTGATTCGTTTCACGCTTTCATCACATCCCAAATGGTACGTGGCTGTAGCAGGTTGTTTAAATTTTGTTTTTTCAATTGAAAATTCAGGCCTTTTAAGTTAATTTGTTTGTTTCTGGCTGCTTATTCAAATCACTGTTAGTTTGTCGGTCAGTCGCTATGGTTGCTTATATGATAAAAGTTATACATATGCATATGTATGTATGTACATATGTATGTGCACATACTTACTTACTTACATGTTGTGGATGTAACGAATCTTTAAATGGATCTGCTAGGCAACACTGTTGTTGTTGTTTTCTTTCATGGGATGTCAACTCTCTTTAAAGACACCATTAATTTCTATTAATCTATTATAGATATTTTAGTTTTAAACAATTGTTAATAGATTTGTTAAAAATTGCCTCTAATCAAAGCAAATAAAGCGAAAACAATGACTGTCGGCTGTCGAAACTCTGTGTCTAACTGCCTTTTAGACATGTCATAAATCTTTCTTTTCCCAATTGGGGAATTAAGTGTCTCTTAAATTCGAAATTGTTGATTTTGGAAAACTTTAAGTAGTAATTAACCGTCAAACAAGCAAGCAAACAAAATTAATCGGCTGATGAAATCATTCTTATGCATAAACAGTTCAATGAGCTCGTCTCTGGAGATCTGATCCCTTTTGAGCGCTATTTGTATGGCTGCATAAGAAATACATACATATTATGTATGTATGTACATTATACAATAGAATATTGTTCAAATGCAATCTCTGTGGGAGTAAAGTGAAATATACATATGTACATATTTTTATACGAATTAGAAAAGTGAATTATTTTTAAGCGAAATTGCTGGAGTAATCAGTAAAAATTCATACATTTGCCACTCTTCATATTTTTTTTTTTTTTTTTTTTTTTTTGTGGAGTATTTTTCTTATACTCCCAAAAATAATAGGCCATACAAGGTTGTTCTATCTGGGTTGGACAAAACCGACCCAATCCAACTAAAATCCATTCCATTGAACTTAGGGTTGCAGTGTACTGATTTTAAGCTAGTTTATAGAAAACCAGAAAATAATAAGGAAATAACATTGTAGATTGTCTACTTTAAAAAAGGTGTTATAACGCTTAGAGAATTGCGTGAGAAGTACAAAAGTATAAATTATGTCAGGGTTAAATGGAGCTATCAAGCTAGGAAACCACATAAGATTACACAATGTTACAACTGCCAAATGTTTGGCCACGGTTCGGATAATTGCAACATAACTACCTTTTGCTCTAATTGTGCTGGCCCCCACAAAACAATGGAGTGCAAGACCGATATAGTAAAATGCGCAAACTGTCACGGGGATCATAAGTCGACTGATAATACCTGTCCAAGCAGATCAGCTTATATTGGATTGAAGCAGCGTTTTGCAAATCGACAAAGCAGAAATAATCAACAGATTTCCCATACTGGAACGCCAAATGGTAATGCTCAACAAAATGTTAATTTTGCGCAACAAAATTATGTAAACAGAAGCTGGGCAAATGTTGTATCCTCTGGTAATAGTAATAATAATGATTTGTTTTCTATAGAACAACTAAAATCTTTAACCTTTGAACTGATAAATAATTTAAAAAATTGTAAAAATAAGTTAGAGCAGTTTGATGTTATAACTTCTTTAGCATTTAAATTCTTGTCGTAAAAATGGATAACAATGTAAAAATAATTACTTGGAACGCTAGAGGTATTCGTAATAAATATAACGAGTTTTTTGATTATCTAATTAGAGAAAACATAGATATTGCATTAGTTTGTGAAACATGGCTAAATGATAAAATAATTATGAAACATCCAAATTATTTCTGTTACCGAGAGGATAGATCCAACCCAAAAAGGGGTGGTGGTGTTGCAATTGTAATTCGAAAAAACTTAAAGCATGATCCAATTTTCACTTTGCAAACAAAACTAATAGAAAATATTGGTATCAAATTATATACTTTTGATAATATATCCATTAATATCTACAGCTGTTATTTTCCTGGAGGGACCGCAGGCCCTAACGATTTGAAGAAAAATTTATTTAAAACTGATTTAAAAATGTTTTCAAGAATAAACGGAAATTTTATAATCGGTGGGGATTTTAATAGCCGTCATCATAGCTGGGGTTGTTTAAGACTAAACTGTTGGGGATCAATAGTCCACGAATTAATAACAACCAATACTTTTAGCATGCTGTTCCCCCCTGATCCAACTTTAGTCCCTACAAGTAGTAGATCTCAGGGATCAGTTCTTGATTTTTTCTTAACAAATATTCCTGAAAAAGTATCTGCAGCACAAACTTTCCACAGTTTGAATTCTGATCACATGCCAGTACACATTTCTATCAAATTTTCATGTAATCGCCAAATTCCTGAAAAATATAATTTCAAAGATGCAAACTGGAATACATTTGCAAACTATATAAATAATAATGTCAATTCGCTTTTGCAAATGGATATTAATTCTGAAAATGATATTGACTACTCGATTGAACAATTTACAAATATTATAAAAGACGCTATAGATGCTGGTGTACCAAAATTTTCAACACCAAATATTTACGTGAAAAGATTGCCAGAAGCGATTCTGAATATTATTAAACTAAGAAACTGTGCACGCATATATAATAATAACTTCCTGACTAATCTACCCAAAGGTTCTTCAAAGTTTTGGACGATATCTAAAGCTCTTAAGAAGAAAGTAAATAGTATCCCTACACTTAAGCAAAATAATAGGTGGTATGCAACCAATAACGAAAAAGCCGAAATACTGGCTCAAAATTTCTGTTTGAATCATAATATTTCGTCTAATTTAAGTGACTTGGATACAGAAAGAGTAGTTAGCAGTACTTTAAGTACGATTGACGACGATCAAAACTTAAGTTATATGATGATCAGAATCGATACTCTTAAGAATATTA
Source organism: Epicampocera succincta (assembly GCA_932526305.1). Lineage (NCBI taxonomy): Eukaryota > Metazoa > Arthropoda > Insecta > Diptera > Tachinidae > Epicampocera > Epicampocera succincta. Next base: position 21,416,794 of record OW052035.1, read on the forward strand.
TTAAAAATTTAAGAAACAGAAAAGCACCAGGGAATGATGACATCTGAAATTTTTGTTTGAAGAAAGTTCCATCTAAAGGCTTAAAAGTTCTATGTCGTATTTACAACTCATGCTTAAATTTTTGTTACTTCCCATTAATTTGGAAAGAGTCAAAAACCATAGCAATTCACAAACCTGGAAAAGACAGCAGCGATCCAAATTGCTATCGTCCAATAAGCTTACTAACCACAATGTCTAAAATACTTGAAAAAATTATTAAAGAAAAACTAGTTTGTTTCATGGAAGAAACTAACATTTTACCACCACAACAATTTGGGTTCCGTTCGGAACACAACACAATTCAACCTCTTGTTAGAATAAGAAATATTGTCAAAACTTCCTTAAATGAAAGTAAATCTACAGGAATGGTTCTAATGGACATAAAAGCGGCCTTCGATTCTGTTTGGCATAATGCCCTAATTCACAAACTATATACAATTGGACTGGAACCAGCACTTGTCAAAATAATTACAAGTTTTTTTATCAGACAGAACATTCAAAGTGCATATTGGAAATATTTGTTCACTAAATTATGATATTCCTGCCGGATGTCCACAAGGGTCATGTCTATCTCCAATTTTATACAATTTAGTTACGCATGACTTTCCTGCTTTACATGGATGTAATTCATTAATTTTTGCCGATGACACAGCAATACTTAGTTCAGAAATATTACCGGAAGATATCGTACACAACTTGGAAGAATCAACTAAAATAGTCACTGACTACTTTAAAAAATGGAAAATAATGATCAACCCCTCAAAAACTCAGTCTATTTTCTTTACAAGAAGAAGAAAAAATTTATTTCTACCACAAACCAATGTTATTGTTGGTACCGAATCTATCCCCTGGGATGACAAGGTTAAATATCTTGGTGTAATGCTGGATAAAAAGTTATTATTTAATGAGCATATAAAACACATAGTTCACAAAATTAATACAACAATGAAAATAATGTATCCGTTAATAAACAGAAAGTCTGAACTAAATATCCACAACAAACTTCTTATATTAAAAACAATTTTCCACTCAATAATGTTCTATGCGGCGCCTGCTTGGTATGTCACCTCCGATTGTCATGTTAAAAAACTACAAATCTGTCAGAATAAATTACTTAAAATGATTTATAATTTGCCAACACATTTTTCAACACGAACGTTGCACTCTATGTCTAAAATAAAATTAGTTAAAGATAAACTTAATATATTGTCTCTCAACGTTAAACACCGTTGTAGATACTCTAGCTATCCACACATCAATGCATTAGTTTGATAACGTTTATCCTGTGTTTTTACCATATAACTTTACTGCTCTACTTATGGGTTTTTTTTATATCTTTTCCCAAACCGAAAAAATGATATGTAAAATGAAATAAGTCTATAAAAACTGCTGTAGATGATTAAGAAGAAAAATTGTTTATGAGTTGATCTCTTAAAGTTAAGAATTAAATTATTGTAAAAATGTAAATATTACTGTAACAATAAAATGGGGGAAAAAAGAAAAAAGAAACAGAAAACTTTGAAAGCGCCTATTGCAATGCTACAACAACAACTTCTTTATTTTGGCCCCGCATATTCCCAAATTCTTTGTACCAAAGGTAGCATGAAAATATGGGAAACTGTAGTAAAGATAAAAATCTTTAAATAGTCCTGTCTATAAGTGTTAGATTAAACGACTTAGTTCTGAAATGGGGAGAACTTTTATGCACATTCATACATATGTATGTACGCAAGGAAGAGCTAATTTTGATCGGAACTCACTCCAACTCCACTTGTGCAAAAAAGTCTTTTCCTTTTGGTTTTGACAACTACTTTTCATACTATTTTTTACAAGCTCCTATTTGTCTGCTCAATGGAAGAGTTTTTCATCCCATTCGGTGCGGTGAAACCTTCACATATGTATGTATGTATGTATGTATTTATGTACATATGTATGTTACAATGTAAATTATGAAAAAAAAATATGAAAATGAAGAAAAAAAGTGGATCGAAGAATTTGCATCAAATTTAGTTAAAAAATTAAGTTAAACTCTTAGTCAGCAAAATGTTTACAAGTGACTCAAGCTTTTTCTAGAAGGTCGAACTGAACGCCCCGGTTGCGAAGAATAGTCGAATCAATATTAAAGAAGCTGTTGAAGATGTCGCCATATCTGTCGGATCATGCTTTGCCATTTTTTCGAACATTTTAGGCATCAAGTGTGTGGCAGTGAACTTTGTTCGTATTTTTTTTTTTTTTGGCAAAAAACAACAACACCATCTTTGAAGACACGCTGGCGCAAGGAACTACTTTGAAAGGAACAAAATAGAAATTGATGATTAAACCTACAAATATTTTTTAAACATATTATTCAATTGTTTAAAGAAATTTTCTCCGAGGGATGACAATCGAGGAATAATTCTTGGGATTACATACATCGATTTCCGAGGGCACTCGAAGCAAAAAGCAATTCATTTAATATACATTTTGTTCCACAACACCTACTCCTCTTTAAAATTTAAATGGAACGATTTACTATGCAAATTATATGATATAATTTCAATAACAATTCAAAATCACTTATAGAAATAGCTTGTTATTTTCCCATAGAAGAGGAAAAGCAATTCTTCCAGATATGGAGCTTCCGGTTGCTGTCCTTTTTTTGCTTTCTTCGCCGCGCATCGTATCTTAAGCCGCTTTATTCGAGATTAACTATTTTGCTCCAGATTTAAAAGGTGCTGTACAATCGAAATTTGCTGAAACCGCTTCTTTGTTTTTGGATGGCGCTGTGGCACTGTACTTTGTAAGAGGATTCTTTTACCAAATATTCATTTTGATTTTCATTGGTGCGCTTTCCTCTTCTGTTTTGTCATTTCACATAAAGAAAATATGTTACTGGCACATACTGCCGGGTTTTACGTTTCGGATAACAGAAAGAATATGGAAGTAAAAAGTTCTGGGCATGAAATGGTGACTGGTGCTTCAGTATTTTCGCATTTTTCCATGACAATTTTGTAAACTTTAAAAAGTATACCCAATTGATTCTTATTTCTAAGGCATAACTTAACGATAAATTTAAATTTATGACTAACAAATAAAGCAAATGTGATTTCAACAATATTAAGTCCAATAATCCTAAAGAAATATGAAGGCGAAAAAAGAAATTTTTAACTCATTGAAATTTGCCAAGGACTGCTGTAGCATCTTCTATAAGTTTTTCGAAATTTTTTGGGTTTTATCGAACTTGTCTACATCTGTATACACTTACAATCCATTTTTTTAAATTAAATGTAAAAATTCATCGCGCTAATCTGTAGTCACATATATGTATGTATAAATATAAAAAAATGCCTTCAGTAGTTATTTTTTCCAAGGCTTCACTTAAAGATGAGGCTGGAGAGAAATTGGATAAGATTAATTATAATTCTTACACATATTGTATATTGATACCTTAATATGGAAAGGCCCATATTAACGTTTTCCTAACTTTTCAAGAGAGAGAGAAAAAACGTAATAAAAATTAAAGTTTTGTAGTCGTAACATTTTTTTCAACTGTTTATATTTTTGTTATTTTTAGTCGGAACACGTAAATTTTTTACCAATGATGATTCTTTCGAAACTTACAAAAAAATCGATTTGAGAAGAAAACGAGTTACTGACTTTCTATATTAAGGTAACGATATGTATTTATCTGCACCTCGTTTCTGCAATGTTCGTGAGAGGTTTTTACTATCGAAAACTGTGAAAGAAAAATTCACAGGCAACACTAGTTACGCATTTGTTGGAATATTTCCACTAAGCTTCTGTGCAAAAACCATGAAGAAACAAATAGTATTTTCTGACAAAAGCTTTAAAGAAAAATAAGCAGTTGTAAAAACGATACCTTTTGCTTCAATTCACAAATGATTTCTTTTAGTTTCCTTGATTTTCCGATGCGGGAATTACAATAGTGAGCCACTGTTCAATATGAACATATGTATATCGGAGAAAACCAGAACTTTTTTGTTGTTGATTTTAGCTACTAAGAATTTAAAAAAAGTGAATTTATCGCATAATTTTGTATGAAATAACTTCAAGTCTAAAAGTTGCTTTCTGTGGGCTAGTGCAACCTTTTTCCAATACATTTTAGAATTTCTTTTTGTAATAACTTTTTGCTTTAATAAACTTGTACCGAACGTCTTCAACTACAAACTGCGATTTAAATAAAATCTGCAAAATTAGTAGTCGACATAAGAAGAACTAGTAAAAGAACTTATTATGTTTTCCGTTTCCGCGGGAACTATATGCGAAAATTCCCCGGATTATAATTCTATTTCTGCAAAAAGTTAGTATAGTTTACAAAAAAAATATTTATGTATGTGATGAAACTAAGCCAACAAAGACTAAAAATTTACTCTTCAGCCACAAGATAAAATCATTTAATCTGCATTAGGAACGAAATTTATATTAATCAAAATAATTAACAGAGAATTATCGGGACTCTTGTAGCCAAAGGAAAAGTTAAAATTTTTACATAAGTTTTTTTTTAATTAAAAAATAATAATAGAAATAAATTAAGTTGACAAAATCGATTTTCAGTTACTTTTTCGGTTGTTTTTCTGGCGATTTCTAAATTTTTAAATTCAATTAATTTTGTTACAATTTCTGATAAAAGTATTCAAACTAAAAACTTATAGTTTTTGAAAATTAAGAAGTCGGAAATAATGTCGAAGGTAAGTGCTCGTATTTCAATACTATACAGTAGAATGTTGGTGAACTCATCTATTAGATCTATTAAATTGGATGAGTTCAAGTGACTTTTGACGCAGTAATTATGTAATTATGAATTGAAATTTTATTTAGGCTTATAAAAAAATTAAAGCACATGATAGACATAGTAGTTCCGTAATAGTTCTCTGGGACAATAAATTATTTCCTAAATTTAATATATTTCCAAAGCAAATATCTGAAAGTTTAAAAATCACATTTTTGCAGAACTATTCAGCAATGAATGTTAAAGATTTTCTGAAATCACAGGCAAAGAACTTTTTTATAACTTAAAAGTAATTTTAATCAATTAGTTGATTAAGCCAACTTCCTTCAGATTGAGTACAGGCGCCAGGGGAAATCAAATCTTCCGAAAGAAATGATCGAAGAGGAGCAAATGTTTGTGTGAAAATTGTGAAACAGGCGAAGAAAATTCCGAAAGCGAAGATGAAGAAATGGGGAGTAGTATCATTTTGAAACCATGTTAATTAAATAAAGGTGGAAAATTGGAACTCCAAAATCCAATTTTTTAATTAAATCAATTTTAAAATATTTTTTCGTTTGTTACATCTTAAAGTTGGTAAAACGAGTTTTTACTTTTATCTTTGAAAAAAATCCGATACCTAAAAAATCATTTATGAGAGAACCTATAATCCGTCAACCCCTTTCGGAAAGATGTGAAACTTCCTATATTACGTATGGGGCAAAACTTTATGAACTAGTGAATAATGTTCAGGACAACGATGACATTGAAAATGAGAACACATTCCAGAAAACATTGAAAGTTGCTACTAAATAATTATTATTATCGCAAACACTGACCGCTCAATAGAAAGAACAGCTTAAACTATTTAAAGCCAGCGGAAAGTGGACCAAAACAGTTTATAGATAATTTGAGGAACGCTCTTTTAACTGTTGGACCAACCTCTGTCGAGAGCGAAAGAGTTTTTCTCAACAGGAGGCAAAAAAAATTTAAAAAACAAAAATATATTTTTTAAATAAATTTTTACTAATAAGATTGAATACATAATAGTTTTAAGATCCATATCAATGAAGTTGTTCTTCTATAATATTCATGAAGAAGCAGCAACAGGAGTTCACGTTCGTAATAAAAGAACGAAATAATCTCAACTCTTAAATGAAGTAGTGAGTGAAAGAGTTACATATCTCAGAAAGAGAAAACTAGTCAAAGCCGTGCACTTTATCTCTTACAGGGTTTTAAATATCATCTAAACAGTATATAGCACTGGCGTCCACTGAAAACGTATAATAATGATCCGTTGTTTCTTTCTAAGTTAAGACCATCAATCTATGAGGCCATTTGTCTGGGTAAATTTAATTAACTTTAACTTTAATAAAAAATATTATATTTGCGATCGATAGCGAAAGAAAATAATCGATAGTCCGTTAAAAATTGAACTATACTGCCCAAGACCCGCTTTCATTTCGCAATTAGGTTGGCCTATTTTTGTACTGCCGACTGGTTTAGTATTTAGTACTTTGATATACTATGAAGCTTGACTAGTTGCTGCCTTTTCTAATGAGGGAACATTTTGTAATGGGTACTTTCGCAGGAACACATGGCATGGAACGTGTAACACTTTCGAAAACAGGGCAACCTCTTGGTTATATGATTTACACCGCAATTGCTGCACTTTTTGCTCTGGAGTACTTCTTAGGATTATCACAATTGGACGTACATACATACATATATCTCCACACGCAACACGAACAGTCTGCAGTTTGCAATAAATTTCGATGTACCCATATTCCTGCCAGTTCAATCATTGTACTGACCAACGAAGTCGAAAGTTTTTTCACTGAAGTATTTGGAAAACAAAGTTTGCATTGATGAGAGCCACACAGGAATGCAATACAAATAAGCACAAGGCGAGCAAAAACTAAGGGTGCAAGTATGAAGCCTAATTTTACTGTAGAACCATAGTTTCTAAGGGTTTGGAACAATTTAACTTAATTTTATGTTTTACTTAAAAGCGTCTGAATGTGGACAGTGTTCTTAGCTATAAAGAAAATCGGTGAAGCCTTTGAAAGGCGTTTTAAAACTACAGATGTATGTACATGCGTGTGAACATACATGTGTACATATATTAAATCGATTTTATTGCGCATTTGAAGGAATAAATAAAATAAACTGTCTATAATTAGAAGTTACCTACAAAAATCATAATGTTGTAAAAACTAAAACTTATATTTTTTTTTACAATTTATTAAGTTAATATAATAATAAAATCTTTCCAAAATCTAAGAAAAATAAAACTTTAAGTAAAATTGCAAAGAAAATCATTTGATACTTTCTACTTTTTTATATGAATACAGAAAGTTCTTTAAACATTATATTTGCTATTCACAAAAAAGTTAATGGGCCTTATATTTACTCGTAATTTCTTCTGAAGCAATGCAGCTATACATATAGTACATATATGTATTTGTGGGAAAAAAATTCAAGAAAGGGTTTCCCTATTTCTTATAAGTTGCTCTAAAAAACCTTATAAGCAAACAATAAGAGCGAATGCGCTTAACTTCTATTTTTTATATAATGATTTCAAACTATTACTTATAGTCAAGGAAACCCCTAATCTGTGGTTTGCATGAATAGCGGTGGAAGTCCAAAAATCAGGTTTTGTGGCACAGCAAAAATATTTAGTTTTGAAGCTGCGCTATTACTAAAATCTACCAATCGCTAAAATTTGGCCCAATTTTTACACACGACTATGCCAATATGCACTACGTCCGCTTGTTAATGTTTGGTGCGAGTTTTGCGCCGGCGCTGTCATTTGGTGCTGGTAATTTATTTACTTTAGCGGAAAAAAGGGTTTGAGGGTATGGTTATTTCTCGCCGATGTGACGTGAATTGGCCATCAAGATCGTGCGGTTTAAACCCATCACTTTCCTGAAGTGGCAGATCGCGTATCTGGGCGGCAAACCATTTAGAGAATAACTTAAAGAACTAAATTGTTAAAAAATTTACTCAAACATGTATTAGTTTTAACAAAACGACTTTGTTTAGTACTGAAGGGGTTCAAGTGTTTTTCCCAATGTGTTTTCTAAACAAAAAACTCCAAAACACAAACAGCTTTTATTGTTATGTAAATTTAAGACATTTTTACAGCATTTACGAAGGTAATAAATAAAAATGAAATGTTTCAAACACTTGAAGGCGCACATATGTATGTACTTAAATAGGCATTAATTTTGTTGAACTCCATAATCAGTGTGATTATCTTTCACATTTTATACTTTGATAAATCGAACCGCATCTCAAAATTCGTTTCGGTTTATTTTGAGATAAAAACAAAAAATTTTTGTTTTAACGGAGACTTTTTGTTTTTGATGTATTTAAACATGACTTGAAGCTCTGACTTTCCAGTTATTAACCTGTGTATTTGTTCAATTAGCAGAATATACCGATTTTCCGGTCAAACAAAGTCGACATTGACCATAATGTTCCTATATGTATCGAAATACAGAGACGGACAAAATTATTCACACATGTGTTTGATTTTTCAATTTCTAACTATTTTCTCTAATGAGTAAATAAATGTCCAAGAATAGTTTATGCTAAAGATTTATTTAATTGTGGGAAAGTAAAAAACAACAAAAAATTATTCATAAATTAATAAAAAAAAAAATTCAATAAAAATCAAAAAGAGCACACATTTTTGTAAGAACAAAATTATTCACACATGTGGGGTTATCTGAGAATTACTAGAAGCTAATACCTGCTAAGCCTTTTCTTTTTAAAACTTCTTGTAACATATTCGGCATTGATTCGGCTAACTTTTTTGTCACCTCGGTTCCAATATTTTCCCATTCTTCTTGAAGGATTTCTTTCAGCTGTCTTTTACTTGTCATATTGTGTTTCTCCAGTCTTCTACCAAGTTCATCCTATAGATGCTCAATGGGATTCATGTCCGGATATTGTGGGGGAGTCGGGAGAATATGCGGTACATGGTGAACGATTCATCTTATGACGTCATGGGTTGTATGTTTCACCGTGGTGATTGTGTTCTGTTTTTCTACTTCGCAATTTCGTTTTCTCTGTACATGTATCCTTCCATCAGATTGCAAGATATTGAATTTGCATTCATAGGAGATTAGTACAGAATTCCAAAACTCTGCAGGTTTATTTATGTACGATTTTGCAAACCCAATCCGCTTTTTCCGGTTAACTTTACTTATAAGAGGTTTCTTAGGTGGTACACGAGAACTATATCCGGCACGCTGCAGTGTTTTACGAACAGTTTTTGGGTGAATCTCAACTCCATTTTCTTCTAGCATCTCTGCTGTAACCTGAATAGAACTTATTTTTGGATAGGTTTTTATTTTTCTTACAACTTTTCTTTCTTTCTTGGCAGTAAGTTTACGAAATCTATTAGTACGAGTAGGGCTTTTTAAGGTCTGTAGCATATTTGAATCGTTTTATTATACTAAAAATGATAAAACGGCTTCTCTTAACAATCTTTCCAACCTCTACACATGATTTTTCTTGTTTCGACAGCTCTAAAATGATTTTTATTTTTTCCTAAGTAGTTTCCTTCTGCTTACGGCCTATTTTAACAATATATCTAATTTTTGCACAAAAATTTTTTGAAAAAAACTGATAAAATGAAATTAAAAGACGCCGCGAATTAAAATTATAACTGTTAATTTTTTTTTGTCCAAAGTGAGTCCATATTGTTCAGAAGTTTGAACTTTGTAATGCTGCAATTTATGTTGTGTGAATAATTTTGTCCCCCTAAATATTGGGTTAAGTTGTAATTTGCATTCATTGTTTTGTGAGATTTCAACAAATGCTAAATTTGTTTCTAGTTTTGTTACCTCTATTCTTAGACAAATTGTTGTTGTTAACAACATAATCTTATAAACTTATTTTATAAAAAATATATCGCTATTAAATAATAAAAAGGTAGTGTGTAAATAATTTTGTCCGTCTCTGTAAGTCTGTAGAATTTTTTGTTTAACAAAAGGAACTTACAGAGCGAAACAATGAGGTCTCGAAACATAAACTAAAAAACCAAAAAGAGGATTCGGCATTAGAAATGTTTTTAGAGATATACAAATTATTTCTACTTCACTAGAAAGTAGCTTTTCCTTGACGACGTATAACTTCTTTTATGCGGTGTGGCATACATTTTGCTGAGGTTTTGGAGGCTTCTGTGTCAATATGGTCCCATTCCTCCTGCAGGGCGGCTTCCATCTGATTTTTGTTGGTGAACTCACCAGGTTTCGATGTGGTTAAGGTCCGGAGTTTTTATTATTTTCCCACAGTTATACAAAAGCCAAAGCTTTGTATTAAGGGCACAATGTTTGTGATCATTGCCTTGATAAAATTGAATTGAAATCGGTTTGCTTACCCCTACTCATCCCCATACCATGACACTACTTGCCTATTTTTCTCGTAAATGTGTTGCTTCTTCCTGGCTGATTGTGAATGGGAATCACGTTTTTTAAAGATATTTCTTATTGTGTGAGAAGTGACTGATTTTCCTAGGTTTTCCTCAGTGCTCTTAGCTAAAGTGCTCGCACTCGTTTTCGGATCTTTCCTTACGTCGCCCAGTTCTTAGCTTGTTTATCACAGTTGGACGGTTGTTCTTGATCTTTGGACGATTCCTGATGTGGTGTTTTCCATTTTTCCCGATTCAAAATTACGTATTATCAAACTTCTAACATTCACAGAAGTTTCTTTTACTTTACGTCGCATATTCGCTATCATTTACTCAAATAATGGCACATCCGTCATACATACACAGAATCCGTCATACGCCGTACTTTGCCTTTTTCAACTGACGTTAACGCAACAATGGATTAGATTGGCACATTAATTATTATTTTGCTTTACAAAGCTCGGGAGTGTCTGGATACAATAAATAGAGGTAGACAATTTTGGGTCAGGCCACTATATCTACAACGCAACATTAATGGTTTTTTTGCCGTAAACTGTGAAAGGATGTATGACGGTGATCCTGAAAAATTTCAAAAGACTGTAAGGATGGGTAAAGCAACATTTGATTTGCTTTTTAATTCGGTTACGGAAGATCGTTTTAAGAATTCCAAAAGACCATTTATACCTGCAAAGTGTAGACTTTCTCCCACGCTTGGGTAAGGAACATTTTTTGAATTTTTATTTTTGCCATTACGAATTGTATGTATGTAGATATTTTTTATAAATTCTTGAAAGTACTTACAAAGCTCATGGTGGCAGTAATCAATTGTTTTCGCCAGTGTTTAAGATGGGTTGTACGACCGTTTTTTTTTAGAAACATGTGATGTACTGTGGAACACGTTCGGCTGTGCGTATTTATCGGTACCTCAAGAAGATGAATGCATTGAACGCATTGCGTATGACTGCAACGCTATGCAGAATTTTCCAAATTGCATTGGAGCCATTGATGGCAAACACATACTTTAACATGTCCGCCAAATTCTGGCATCTACTCCATAATACTTTTAGCAGCTTCTGATGCCAATTGTACTTTCACAACCATAGATATTGGTGCATACGGCTCTCAAAGCGGTGGAAGTGCTTGGGCAGAAGCTTGTCAACGGATAATTAGATTTTCCTGAAGACCCCGCTTTATCCGGAACAAATTTAAAATGTCCATATTTTATTGTTGGAGATGCTGCATTTCCTTTGAAAAATGTTGAATGCGACCATATCCAGGTTTGTAAGCAGACTTAGCTTTTAGTACTTCTTTTAATACTTTTTGCATGTATGTATGTACAGTGGTTCACAGCTTATTTCAACCAGCCTCATTAAACAAGTTAAAGTCTACATATATAACTTTTGAATGAAGCAAAATATTGAAAAAAATGTTATATAGAATTTAGTAGAAAACTTTCTAATCTGCATAAAAAATTGTTATTTTATTTTAAAATTTACATATTTATAAATTTACAAACAATAACACATACATACATATCACAGCTTATTTCAATCAGCCTATTGTGAGGTCTGTTTCATTGACATCACTTATCGTGTAACGGTAAATTTCCAATAAATATTGTTTTTAGATATGATTTCAATTATTTGCGTAAGCTTTTAATGTGATTTCTACAGTAACTTCATTCGGAGATACATTTTTAAATAATGGAACGACGCACTACAACCGAGCAAAGAGAATTGGTAATTCACCATTACAAAAATGGACTTTCCGGACGAAAAATTGCTCAAATTGTTTTTCTTAGTGATTCGACAATGTAGAGTATAATTTGTAGATTCAGACACGAAAATCGACCGAGGCAGAACAGCTCCAAAGAAAATTTTTCACGAAGCAGTGGGGCGCTATATAGTTAGAAAAATTAAGAAAATCCCGAAGCTATATGCTCCAAATTAGCTGCCGAGGTTAAAAATGATTTAAATAAAACTTGCGGTGTAGGAGCTATACGCCGTGTCTTACGAAACCATGAGTTTAGTGGTAGAGTAGCCCGAAAAAAAACCCATCATAACTAAAAAAAAGTCAAGCTGCACGATTAAAATTTGCCAAGGATAACTTTACCAAAGATTTAAGTTTTTGGGACCATGTGATTTTTGCAGACAAGTCCAAATTTAACATTTTCGGCTCTGATAGTCAAACTTACGTCTGGCCTAATCGAAATACTGAGCTAAAAGACCGAAACTTGAAGGCAACAGTACATACATATGTACATACTTATGTAGTAGGTGCAAAGCACCTCTTCAAATTTCAATATTTTACTGATTGTACCAAAACAAAAGAAAAAAAATTCTTTGATTATAAATAAAATTGTTTTAATTGGAACTTCAGTTGGAACAAAAAAGAAAATAAAAGCTAACACATGACTAGAAAATAATTCATGAAAGTTTATAGTTTGAAATAAAATTAAATAAAAACTAAATATGTAGATAAAAAATAATGGAAAGAAAACACATTAAGAAAATTTAAATAATTTTTTTTCATTTTTCAGTCCGGTTTTAGGTCAAACAATTAAGGAAATGCAGGGTTTATCGAGTTATTTATATGTCAAAAATGAAACTCGTCTACTTTTATTAAAAATTCCTCCCGTAGTCTTCATTCCTACTTTTTTGGCAACTTCTTTTTTGTATGCAATGAGTGACTGCACTGTACCACGTAGCAAGTCAAATTTCTCGGTTGCATTTTCTTGCACTTTTTCTTGCACTGCTCGAAGGTGTTTCTTCCCCAGTCGAAACATTTGCGCATTCTTCAGCGTAACAAGCGGAAGTCATGGTGGAGCTAGCCGGCAAACAATTACTCCACGCATCCAAAAACACAATTTCATCGAATGTATGTAAATTATTTATTTAATTCAAATATTTAATACTTATTAAAATTGATTCTCGCTATACGAGCTTGAGTCTAAAACTAACCTTATTTATTTTTTCTTAACTAAAAAAGTCCCACAACCTCGTGCAAAGTGCCAATTATCCTTATCCGCATAAAGGGTCAAATTTCATTGGAATAATCAAAAAATGCAAGGTGGCATCCGTTGCAGTATTTTATTCCATGGGAACGGAATGCCAAATAAAATGCAAGGTGGCATCTGTTGCAGTATTTAAATTTTAATATTTTTTGTTGCGCGTGCAGCGCTAATTTTGTGATGATCTTGTGGTCGCGCTTCCGTACCTTAACTGTTCCCCCCTTTAAGCATCGGACGTCCGCGTCTGATCAAAGCTTTTAATGGTATTGGCAATTTTTATTTTACGTTGCCTTTTAACAAGAACGTACGCAATACAAATTATTAGGATTAGGAACCTTCAAGTGTAGGTAAGAAATATGGTCCAAATTTTTAATATTTAGGTCATGAAGGTACTATAGTGACAATATAGTGGTATGATCCGTAATGTTTACAGTATGGGCCATTGGTGTCTCAGGACTTTTAAAAGCGATTTTTCGGAGATTTTTAAACTCCGTTGAATTAATGGTCAAAGTACTGTCGAAAGTTATAAGGTATGCACCTCTTGGAAGATGTTTTTCCAAATCTTCGGAAACGACTTTGGAGGGCTGGTTGTTTATGATGACGACTCCATCATCAATTTCCATAAAGGGTTGAATATTGTGCGCTGAATTTGCACCGCAAGCGGCCGTGTTATTCTTCAATAGATTGCTGAGGCACGAACGAAGTTGAGGATCTCTTTTTACAATTCTTTAACATAATATATTTGTAGCTACATCTTGCTACATCATTAGTTTCAAATGATAATGTAATGTTTTTGTGAACAACAGGAAGTATTAATTTCTTATTGCAAAGTTCTACAATTTTAGGAAATTTTATTAAGAATGTGATAATGTTCTCATTCTGTAGAATTTTTAATTTTGAATTTACAATTACTTCCTGTTGTTCCCAATTATTTATTTTTTTTATAATTCTTTTTTCCGCTTACACTGATATCGGAAGTTACTTCGGATTTTAAAATGAAATTTACTTCGGAGCTGTCGAGCAAAATGGGTTTAATCACTTGCATCTTTTCCAAAGCATTGGACAGGGCTATATTATCTAGTTCCCTAAGCACCTCCCTATTTGTTTCATTTAGCAAACTGTATAGGTCTCCTGTATTTATTTCTGAGGTTTTTACCTCTTTTACAAGTGCTAGTTTTTCTAGTTAGGTTATTTATTCTAGATTGCATTTCAGTGTTTATAACTGTTTGCGCGTTACTTGCTGCAATTAATTCATTTTGTCTGTCATACACCTCAACGATATCATCGTGATCCGGCGTGCCAGCTATGTATTTCAAAGCAGTCCCAATAATATTTATGCTGCGTGCGTGTCTGTGGTGCAAGCGTAGGGATTCTATTGCTTTTTGCATTTGGTCAACGTCTGATTCCAACAATTTACGCATGTGTGATTCTGGTAGTATATTTGTTAGGTTTCTAGTCTCTCCTACTATGGTTGCGAAATTTGATAGGTCCGTCACATGGGCCAGAGCTCTGTAAGCGTTGAAAATTGCTACGTTTCCGTCTGCTATCGGGATATAGTGTGAGGCAGAATAGTCCAGGATGACAGCACAGTTGGTGGACATAATTGCTATAAATATTAGGGGGCTGTAATAAGAAAACGAATGTTATCCTTGTGTACTATTCTATTATAAATCTTTACGGTTGTCCCTAAGTCTTGCTGTACTACTTTCTCGACAAACACTTTGCTAAATTTATTTCCCAGACGTTTATTCACCTTAACATAAACCTTTTCTCCAGGGCGGTATGATTTAACCACAGTATTTCTATTATGATAGCCTAGGTCAGCCTTCTGCTTTGCCAGTATCTTGCGTTGAATTTTTTCTCTTAAATCATTTGGTATGGATTGAATTATATCAATTGGTCTAAGTTCGGTGGTGGAATGAATTGACCTATTGTATCTTGCGGTGGCCATTAGGACTAAATCTATTGTGTCCTCAAAGGCACATTCTAATTTAAGGCACCTAGCCATTTCAGTTAGTGTTCCGTGGAACCTTTCAACTTGGCCGTTGGAAGAGCTGTGCATTGGTGGGGTTGTGTAAACCTCGATACCGAAGTGATTTTTGACTAATGATTTTATAGTTTGTGAATTGAGAGATCTTTCATTGTCGCAAATTATTGTTTTTGTTCCTTTAAAAAAATTCAAAATCTCTATAAGTGCTGGTTTGACATCAATTATGGCTCTCGAGGCTATGGGCTTTACAGTGGCAAATTTTGAAAATTTATCCAAGCAAGTTAAGAAAAATTTTCTGTCTGTGTTATAAATATCCATGTGAAGTATTTCACCCGGAAAAGAAGGTATGGGAGTTTCGCCCACTACATGTTTTTGAGGATGTCTTTGATACTTTGCCACATGGCAAATTTTGCATTTTTTTGTAATTTCTTTAAGTTTCTTCTTGATATTAGGCATATAGTATTCTTGAAGTACTTGTTTTGCGTTTTCTGACACTGAACGATGTGCCCTATTGTGCTCGTTTGTTAGAATTTCGATTTGGTCATCGGGATTGAATATGTCAGTGACGAATTTATTGGTGTGCTTGAACTTCACAGATGGGTAGCCCGTTATAAGGAGATGCTGAATTTGACCTAACGTATGCAAATCGCAATGAATTACATTAACTACCTGTGGATTTATACAATCTTTTACTGTGGCTAAAAGATTCTCAATTTTGTCGAATGTCACATGGTGTCGAATACGGTCTTTGAAAATAATGTTTGTTCCTTTCTTACATTCAGCACCTTCGGTAAGAACAATTTGGTTTCTAAAGCAGTTGATCGGATTCTCGACAGTGGGAATAATTTCAGTGAGCGAAATTTCGCTCCCGCATACTTGGAGTGAAATTGTAGATCCAGAATCCTCTGTAATATGGATAAACTGCCTGGAAAGGGCATCAGCGACTACATTGTCTTTGCCAGGTTTATAAAAAAAGGTTGGAGAATACTCCTCAATGAAGGCTCTCCATCGCTTCAGTTTTGAATTTGGATTTTTGTCGGAAATTGAGAAAGTAAGGGGCTGGTGATCAGTAAATATGTTGAGGTTATTAACCCCATAGAGATAGTGTCGAAGGCTTTTTAAAGCCCACACAATCGCGAGAAGTTCACGCTCATTCGTGGCATAGTTTTCCTCGGTAGTGGACAAGGTTCGCGATATCATTGTGATAGGACGCCCGTTCTGTGAAAGGACCGCTCCAATGGCATGGGACGATGCGTCCGTTGTGAGATCGAAGGGTTTCTCAAAGTTTGGATACAAGAGAATGACATCTTCAGAGGATAGGATTTTCTTTAACTTTTCGAAAGAATCTATTGCGCCTTTGTCTAAGTCCACTTTGATGTGTTTTGAATGCTTAGTACCGACATGTCCATTTTCGCCTCGCAAAAATCTAGTAAGGGGCTTTGCGATGGCTGCATAATCCTTTACAAATCTTCTATAATACCCCGCTAAACCCAAAAAAGACCTCAGGTTTCTTAGCGTTTTAGGGACCTCGTAATTTACGATAGCTTCGACCTTCTTTGGGCAGGTCCTTATTCCATCAGTTGAAACAATGAACCCCAAGTACTCCACAGAGGTTTTAAAAAAACTTGACTTTTCTAGTGACACCCGCATGTTAGCGTGGTGGAGCTTTTTTAGTATTCTATCTATATCATCAATATGCCTCTGCTCAGAGTCAGAAAATATTATGATATCGTCGATGTAGACGTGGCAGGATTTCCCTATGTCTTCACGTAGGACATCGTCAATAGCCCTCTGGAAAATACTCGGTGCGTTTTTAAGCCCGAATGGCAAACGGCAAAATTCGTATTTTCCATTGTTCACGCTAAACGCGGTTTTTTCACGATCGCGTTCCACCAAATTGATTTGGTGAAATCCACTTTTTAAATCTAAAGTTGTAAAAAACTTTGATCTTCCAAGATTTGATAGGATAACAGACGGGTCAGGTATAGGGTACTTGTCCGGAATGGTTTTAGAGTTAAGTTTAGTAAAGTCAAATACTAGACGTCTATTGGGTTTTCCACATTCGTCCAAACCTTTTTTAGCAACAACCCAAACTGGGCTGTTGTAGGGTGATCGAGACGGTCTTATTATATCGTTTTTTAAAAGTTCTTTCACTTCCTTATTTACAAACTCTATCATCGAGATGGGATAGGACTGATACCTGGAATATATTGGCTCCTCATCCATGGTTCTAATCGTAGCCGAAATTTTAGTATTGTATGGCAGAGCTTCATTTGGATTTGCAAACACGCTAGAGTTTTCACTGATTTTTTCGAAGAAAACCCGTTCAACGCTTTTCGGAATGCCGACTTCATTTATTAAAGCATTAATTGTGTCCAACTTGAGGTATCTTAGTTTTTCTTGACCACCATCAAAGTAGATAATGTCGTGTTCGGTATCAATAACCCCCTTTATACTTTTTATGAAACTGAATCCAATGATGCCGTCAAAAAGCGATAAATTTGGAAGAATAAAAAAGGTTTCGGTCTTATTAAAGACGTTAACAAATGTTTTCTCCTTGACTATGTCAGCTCCATGAATGGATTTTACTAAGAATGCGGTTTCTAAGTTTTTTATGTTCTTAAGTCCGTTAATGTTTGTAATATAGCTTTTCGATGCGCCAGTGTCAATTAAGAGTTTTATATTTTTGCCACCTATCATTCTGCCGATGTAGGGGAGTACTGATCCGCCTCTAAAAAATTGATCTCATCTTCAAAGGTAGGATCTACATGATCTTGGTTTTCTGGCAAAGCCTGATAAGATTGGATATTAGAGTCTCCTGGGTAAACTTCTTCAGAAAATTCACTCTGCGGTACCTCATGACCAAGATTGTTGATTCTCTGGATTTTTCTAGGAGTTTGTTTGTCAGATGTTATGTCCCTTTTCTGTACTTGAAATCTTTGAAAGTTGTTACTCGGTACTGTTCGCATGCTTACATCAGTATCAACTGGCTGGGAAGTTAGGATAGGGTTGAAACCCTGTTGATTTGTGTCTTGGGCTGAATTTTGTAAGAGAGTGCGAACACTTGGATGGAATTTGAAATTAGAATTTGCGGTATTATAACGTTGTGACTGATTGAACGGTTGCTCAGACCGATTTGGAAAATTTGGCAAGTTCGGTTGCACAAAGTACCCTGGAATGGCTTGTGGGCGGGTCAGTTGTTGGTTGAAAAGGTTCTGCGTAGTATTTTGTTGATTTTGTCCTAGCGATAGTTGGGGCAGAGGATTTTTGCAGATTCCTGTTTAGGCCATGATTATAAACAGCTGCGAAGTGGTATCGGTTTTGATTAGTTTCCAACTCTTGGGATAGAGCCAATGCAGTCGGTAAATCTGAAGGCTTACAGGAGAACAGTGTATCGCACAGTGGCTTCCTAAGCCCGGAGACAAAAACTCGCAATGCGTCGTTCCGATATTTCTGGTTAAGCGACCTGATTAATGCACCATCGCCTTCATAAGACATTATGACTTTATTAACAATGGCAGTCAACTTGCGCTCTACTTCATCGTAGAATTGAATGATTGACTTCCGATCTTGCCTGAGCGTGGAGAGTTCTTGCTCTAATGTAAATATGGACTTTTTGTCCATGTAAGTGAAGTCTAGTCTGGCTATGATAGCCTTGAAATTAAGAACCGTATTGTAGGCGCTTAGTGCAGCGTCTGCGCTTCCTGTAACTTTATTTCTCAGGATTCCCACCGCCTGATAATATTTAGAACTACCCTGATAAGGTTCAAACAGCTTGTGCGCCGTGATGGCAGCCTGGCGCCAAGAAACATATCTTTGTGATTCCCCCTTGAACTCGGGTACCAACTTGACTATGTCTAGAGTTTCATCACACTGTACATTAGGTAGGATTTCTATCTCCTTATATTCCTCGACAACGGACGGTGGTTGCAAACTATTCACTCTAGCAGTCAAATCATTGATAGTGGTTTGGAGTTCTTCCTTAGTCCTTTGTACAGCCTGATTAATGGCAGTATCCAAAAGCACTTTCAAATTTTCCGCGTCCATACTATTACTGCTTCCTAACGCGCTTACCACCTGCCTATCAGAAATTGTCAATGCTCTTATCCTAGCTGAGAGCTCTTCCGTTTTCCTGAAAACTTCCCTACTGTCCATAAACTTTTGAGAAATTGGCAAGGACCGCAAAAGAAAAATTCCCCAAATTCCGAAACTTTACAAAACTCAAATTCGATTTTTCAAAAGTTAGTTATAAATAAAAGCTTCCAAATGAGTTTATTCACTTTAAAATCCGAAAGTAAACAAAATTAAACTCTAAAAAAATTTTTAATTTAAACAAAATGGTAGAGAATAACAATAAAATAACACGAGTTCTTAATTTTAACGCTTACAAATAATTCATCATGTTGTTCCTCAGCTGCGGCAGTGTGGCTTGTAGGATAATAGTTGCTTAGGCACTTTCCCTTGGCAGTTAGGATTTATCTCGCTTTTAAATTGCTCGAACTTTTGGTTTCTTTTCACAGTATTGTGACTCTCTTTGATAAATTTTTACTTGAGTTTTTTTCTTCTTTTTTAAATTTTTGAGAGTAATTTTGGGAAATTTCTTCTTACTCTCTCGTTATTAACTTTTACAAGTACAGTAATTGAACAGACCTACCGTGTTGTGTCTTTTGTCTATTTTTTTACTTTTTCCCTCTTAGTTTTGTATTAATTTAAATTCAGTTTTTCTGTTTTCCTACTATGTAGGCTTTTAAATATTTTTGATTTTTGTATTGTTTTCAATTGTTTGGCTCGTTTTATGTTTTATATTTTATTCAAAACTTCCTTTTCATTTTAATTTAAGCTCTATTTTTAGGCGTAATTTTGCTCTTTACTTTTGAATTTTGTGCTATTCTGAGTAGTCTTCTGGTTTCGATAATTTTTTATCAATTTTTGATCTTTTAGTCTTTTTCTAGCACTTTTTATTATTCACTTTTTTATTATTCACTATATGGTGACTTGTGTTCGTTGGTGTTGGGCGCCAATTATTTATTTAATTCAAATATTTAATACTTATTAAAATTGATTCTCGCTATACGAGCTTGAGTCTAAAACTAACCTTATTTATTTTTTCTTAACTAAAAAAGTCCCACAACCTCGTGCAAAGTGCCAATTATCCTTATCCGCATAAAGGGTCAAATTTCATTGGAATAATCAAAAAATGCAAGGTGGCATCCGTTGCAGTATTTTATTCCATGGGAACGGAATGCCAAATAAAATGCAAGGTGGCATCTGTTGCAGTATTTAAATTTTAATATTTTTTGTTGCGCGTGCAGCGCTAATTTTGTGATGATCTTGTGGTCGCGCTTCCGTACCTTAACTTGTACATACATATGTATGTACATATGTACATACATACATAAGTATGTATCTACATTCAAATACAATAAAAACTAACCTTCGAGGTGTAACGTGTTTTTGCAAACAAGACACTGCATCCAAATAGCACCACTTCCGCTATTCGTCCACAGCAGGTCCAAATTTCGGGTTAGCCACTAGCGTTTCCTTCACGTTTCTGTCGCGAAGAGATCTCCACCGACTTTGGCATTGCAGCACTAAAAATTTCGGAAATTTTATTCTGTAGTTTACACATACATATGTATGTATGTACATACATACATACATAATACATATGTAAAGGCTTATTATTATCAGCTTATTTGGATAATTTTGCTTTCTTTTATCGAACAAACATGGATACATTTGCACCGCCTCAATTAATTTACTCTACATTTAAGTTTTTAAACTCTTGTAAATTATAACCAAGAATCATAGCAGTATTTGGCCAACAACAACATAAAGTAATACGAAATATGTACATACATACATATGTATGCATGTAGTACATAATAACGGTAAAGCAGAAACAATGCTTGTCGAATACTTTTCTTGCCTTAAATGTCTGTGCTTTTATTCAATCGGATGAGCATTAAAATACTTATGTACATATGTATGTATGTACATATGTATGTATGTAATATCTGTTGTTTGTATACCTGTAAATTCTTAAATACTTACCACGTCATTTAACAATTTTACATAAAACTATCAAAACCTATTACGTGTTTTCATTGAAATTTAAAAAAACAACTCCAATGTCGAATACTTTTTTTGACGGCTTAAGTTTTCGAAATTCTAACCCTTCTGATTACGATCTATCGAATTGAATCGTCTTCCGCCAGCAGTGGAAATACATACATACATCCACTTAATCTGCGCAGACCAGAAGCAAAAATTGCTATCAAGCATTTGGAAGAAGAAGAACAATACACATTGGATCGTTTCTTTTATTTGAAACCGTTAGTAGTAGAAGCTCGCTGTGCAAGTGGGGATGTTTGTGTGCACTTATGTACATAAATAGCCTATACCTAGAAGGTAGCAACGCTGGCCATGCTTACAAAATACAACAGACTCTATATCTATTATGATTGTGAAATGCTTTTCATTTTTGCGGAAATGCTCGTAGGCGTAAAGTAGTCGAAAAAGATGGAAATTTATAGAATAAAAATAGTTTATTTGCAAATCCAAGTTGAAATCGAGGGCAGCTGAGTGTGTTGTTCATTTTGCGTATATATTCATAAATGATCCTTTCTTATAATAAAGTTTTTAATACTTATAAGAGACGATTACATGCTTGACTGAAGTATGTAGACCCTGTTCCACAGGAACTTCATCATCCTTTTTAAAAGAGGGAATCAATTCAAATATATTTGTCTTTGCTTCAAATGTGCAATTTTTATTTACCATATTACTAAATGGGTTGCTTTCTAATATAAATAGATTAGAGATACTAACAGTATCAATAGTCTTGAACTGGCTGTTTAAAAGCTTTAGTCGGTTTTAATAAAAAGGTCAATTTAACCCTTAATTAACGAAGATCGTCTACAGACGGTCATCAGAAAAAAATGTTTTAAGCAAACCCAGCAAACTTTTCTTTCTTGCGACTCAAACAATTTAAGTGTGTACAAACTTCTTAGAATAACGGTACCTTTTCCAATGTGATGAGTAAAGTAGCAGTAGTAGTCGAAAAAATATCATTGTAGTCAGAGCTTTCACGCTAAGTGGCAGACAAATTTTATTTTATTTTATTTAATTTATTTAATTTATTTATTTATGTAAAAAACAATACAACAAGACTAAGTCTTATATTACAGCATTGCTTAGAGACTTGGCACACATATTTTGGCACTACATTAATATACATATAAATTATTAAAGGAGAAAAAAAAATTAAAAATATAGTTTAAAATAGAAATCAAATATAGTCAGAAATAGAAAATAAATAAAGTTTAAAATATAAATAAAATATAGTCAGAAATAGAAATAGAAAGATAAATAAAGTTTAAAATAAAATTCAAATATTGCCAGAAATACTCTAATAGAATAAACTTAACTATATGGGGATAATATTGAAGTTAAAAATGTTATTAAAACTGTTTATAGAATTCAGAAATTGCAGATTTAAGTTGACTTGCATTACTAATTAAATGTATAGAAGGGGGAAGTTGGCTCCAAAGACGTATGGAATGTATAAAAAAATGTTGCTCAGAAGCGGTCTTGTTGTGCTTGATGCTGTTAATTTTTTTGCCTCTGCTAGATATTGAGAAGGAGAGTCTTTGATACAGATAATTAGGCTGTTTGGTGTCTTGCAATACTATTATATGTTATATTAAGTCTGCGTTTGCTCACACTATCACAACTAGCAAATAGTTCGCAGCCATACATCAGGCTCGGCAGTATGTAGGTCTTAGCTGGCAACATTCGAATATGTGGTGGAGTATAGTGTTGCGACATCCATAGGCTTCTTAACATCCACAATTACTTTTGATATGGTCAGACCAATCCAGTTGTTTATTAAAAATTATGCCTAGTTTTTCGCGGAGCGATTTTTCAAGTTCTGTTGTTAAAATTCGCTGAGTTTTAATATGGGCTTTTAACGATACAATTTCGGCTTGTGTATTTTTAAAATTAGCCGCGACTGTTTCTAAAGTTGATACTCTTTTTGATGTTAATTAGGTCGCTCTTTGTTAAATTGAATCTTTTATCTAAATTGTCTAAGAGATCATTTTTACATTCTGTAAGTTTCTGTATCATTACAATCTCGATTTGCTCTGTAAGCCGTTCGAAACGCTCATCCATGATATTAATCATTTTAAAAGGTGAGTCTGTATGTGTATAGTCGCACTAAGTACTTTGGAGACTTTCTCTTACACGATTTTGAGCGGGAGTTCCAAGAGATTTAGTTGCTGTATAGTTTAATGGTGTGTTTTTGTCAATGTTTGATAAATTTTGCAATTGTTGTTTGTATTATTGCCGCTCTTATTATGTTTTTTAGTAAGTTTAGACTTTATTTTCGTTTTCTTTCTTAAATTATACATCGATTTAAATACGAGTATAAATACATATATATATAGTTGTTAAAGATGGCAGTATTTTAAAGAAAGTTTAGTCTATTTAATTAATTAATGTTTTGGTTGTTAGTTTATATTCTGTTTTGTTTATTTTAGATCAATATTTATTTTGTTTTAATATACACTATATATTTATATTTATACATTTGTGTAATATGGTATGGTGAAGAAGAATTACAAAAGTTCACGGAGCAAATAAAAAAACGACCGTTCTCTCCAACGTTCACAATCAATTTATTACTTGTGATTTTTGTGAAAATTTAAATTTAAAAATAGTACTACATTTCAGTGACTAAATTGAAACTGGATTTTTTTGGTAAGTAGTGGAAATATATTTCATAATTTATACATCCATACATATCTATGTAGCTATAACAACAACTCAAACAACGATTTTGTTTCTATGGAGATTTTTGTGAAGACAGTCTGTAGACGGTCTTAGTGACTTACACGAACAAAATTTGTTGTAACGATTTTACCTAAATAAGAAGTAATCGAACAAAATTCAACTCTGGCCAGTAAAAGTTATAAATGTTCTTTTGCAGATAATGTTCTTCAAATATTTTTGACATTCCAAAATTAAATAAAAATCGTCACATATGGCAATGCTGGTTATCAATCAAAATTATATGAAAAATGTTTCGCTTAGATTTTTAATCCAAATCCCTTCCGTTTCTTATGAATTGAATAATATAATCTGGAAATGGCAGCTTTACTACAACATTTTTAATATGTTTCGTTTTATTCAAATTAATGGAAAAAATGGATATTAATTTGTTTATATCTGTGAAAGCAAATTTAATATGCTTTAGAGCTAAAAATACTTCATATACATACAAACATACATACATTTGTATGTAAAATGAAAATCGAACAAACTCGAAGAATTTTATATCGTTTCTGGCAAGGAATGTAATATCGTAAGCAGCTCATCAATAATATATGTATTTGAAAAAGTTTTCGGCAAACATCTCTAAAACGGTCCGCTGAGCAAATTGAATTTCTGAGTTCAACGACCGCATATTAGTCAAAAACAAAAGAATACTGAAATAATAGTAGACAGTAGGGACTGAAGGGTTGAATGTATTTTCGTTAAAGTAAAAAACAAAAAACAATCTCTTTATTCATTTGTTTGTTCTGTATCAAAAAATAACCCAAAATTAAGTAAATTAATAGTTTGGATTTTGGGGACATACTCAAGTGACTTTCGACTTTCAAAAAATTTGGAAGCGAAATGTGTAGGTCTGTACTCGTCTGTATGTATGTGCATATATACATACATACATATGTACAATATGTATGTATAAATAAGTGTGCAAAAGGGTTTATAAGAAATCATATGGACACGCATGCAGGCATACGAACGATCGCTTATTACATACATGCGTACGTACATATATCTGATCAAATATAATATTTTCTAAAGTTAAAATACATACACATACAGTTTAAATATATATGTACATAAACTATATACTTACTTGTACTTTTGTCTATAATTATACAAATCTTAATGCTAGAGAAATATATTTCTTAAGCCCAGCCCATAATAAACAATAAGTTACTCTCATGTACTCGGATGGTAGCTTCACGCTACCTCCATGTAGCTTCACGGAGAGTGAATGTAACATGGACACATTTTTGCTCCCTAACCTTGATTTTCCAAAGTCTTATCCATTTACCCATTCTTTAAATGTGCTCCTGCTTATTATGTAAGTTAAGAACCTTCCCTTTGGAAGGTCTACAAAAACTTATTTTACTTTGTTTTTTTTAAGATTTGGTCAACGACCGACTTTATAAAAATTGCATTATGATCTAACTTAAAAGTTACAATTTATAATTTAATTACTTGTCCTAAATATAAATAAGTGGCGTGATACTATTTTTGAGAATCAAGGGTTCTTTGCCTTTATTGATTATTGTTATCAATTAATGTTGTCGTTAACTTGTACACGATGGCAATTGATCATGAACACTGGGGAAACTGCACCATTAACAGCTGTGTCATTAGCAATTTTCAAAACAGCTTTGAAATTGTTTATTGAGCTGTATTGTTCTAATTTGGTGGGATGCTTCTCAAATTCGGCATCATAATAATCAATGTCACTTTCTAATCTGCAGGGTATTGTATTTCTCATGACGGAAAGAGCTGTACAGTAACTCCACAGATATAGGACGTAAAAAACAAATTCTACTGTATTGTAAGATCTGTTTGTGGAAAAAACGTTTTTCAAGTGGTTAAGAAATAAAATACCCTTTTTCCAATCGTTTTTCTAGTAACTCCACAGATATAGGACGTAAAAAACAAATTCTACTGTATTGTAAGATCTGTTTGTGGAAAAAACGTTTTTCAAGTGGTTAAGAAATAAAATACCCTTTTTCCAGTCGTTTTTCTAGCCCGAACAGCATTCTCATGGGCGGGTTACCTTCAACTCATCTTTTTAAGACTGTAGTCGCCCGCCACAAGAAATAATCGAACTGAGGAGTGCCATCCAGACTTTCAAGATGTGGCTTAAGCTAATCCGTGCTTCGGATTCTAGCAGATTTTAATCCATTTAAAAATTCAATTCAATATACATACCATGGGGGAATGGGCCAGTGCACTCAGGGCAAAGTTGTTGATTGCTCTCAACCTGGCGAGAAGCCAGCAGCGATCCCTGAAAATGGACTGGTCAAGCTGACATACTGCCTCCCCGTGGCGCCCCTACAGCACCCGCTTAGAGGTGAACCAAAGTGTGCAGCGAATCCCCTCTGTCCAGGGGTCTAAACCAGGACCCGGTCCTCCAGGTTTCGGGGGTTGTGCGTGGGGGTAACTTCCCTACCGTGTAAAAACACACTAGTTACGACACAACAACAAAGAATAACTTTGTTGGTTGAGGCCCAGGTTCACCACGGACTGTAGCGCCAAGAGAAGAAGAAGAAGATACATACATACATATTTGCAATTATTAATTTTAATTGAATTTTGATGTAAGAATTATGTAAATCTAAATGTCAACTGGAGCTCAAAAGGGATTGAGAAAAACAGGCAGAAAAATATCAAACATAAGGAATAAAAGTTATGTGTGTCGTTGCCGGAAAAATAAATATAGTTGTTGCCAGCCTTGAAATACAATATGTATTAACTTTTCTCTCCTTATATGTAAATCCAGACCTTGTGGCGCTCTCCTTACTGTTTCTGACCTTCTTTACTCACGTTACCCCTCTGGTGTCACAGGTAATTCGTTGAGAACGGTCCAACTTCGTAAGGGAAATAAAATTGTATATTGAGATTCTGTTCTCGAAAGTCGATGTGGCGAATAAATGAATGAAATATTTGTTGCACAGACATAATCATTTCATAATATATCCTCCAGTGAATAGTATTTAACTTTGGTTTTAATCAAAACTACCAATCCCTCAGAAACTATTTCACGCGTATCTTTAATACCTCATTTTTATATTGGCCGATGCCGTTCCCGTTGTAGAAATATATATATTATATATATAAATAAGTCAGAGGAATATAATTGCTGGAAATTACGTACAACTGTTGGGGCAGCTTAGAAGGAACTAATGGCTTTATAATCAGTTGTATAGCTGATACTTTTATTTTAGTGCTATTGAGACTTATTGCATTGAGATTTAGTGTGGCCGAATTCTTGTCAGTGTAGACACTAAACGAATCTTTACGATGCAAATAGTACTTGAGGCTATAGATTGAATGAATTTCATTCTTCATCTTAGGGCGCTAATTCCAACGTAAAAATGAGCTGAGGAATCTGTTCCCAATTTTGGGCGTTCAACACTTTCTTAACTTTAAACTCTTTTCCTTTTTTCCAGTTTTAACGTCATTTGAATATACAGAAGGATCAATAGCAACTGGAAGACTCTTAGCGCTTTTAAACTTTTTTCCATCTCAGTACGCAGTGCTGTATTGTAGTCAATATCAATCAATCGTACTACATCATTTATAATCTGAAGATTTTGTTCGTTGATGTTGCCGCGCTTAATTGGGCTGATGTTAAAAACCTTTTCTCCAGTCACAGAAACAATTCTTCTTGTCAATTCATTGGACGAACATTTTCTTAAATATGTTGGTGATGGTGCAAACAATTTTTTATGCGTTCTTGGCTCATCCTCTTAAAGAATAACAAATCTCTTTTAATCACTAAACTTGCCAGTGTTTTAATCATTAGATGTTTTGGGCTTCGATGAAATCTCTGCAGGTTTACGGTTTCTCTGATAGTTTATTACAGTTATGTTAGATGAGCAGGTATCTACATATATCTTGCAAAAATAAAGTTATCTACGGATTTTTTTAAAAGATTCTTCCCTTGAAATGCATAGGCTTTGCCCGACGGAGTTAGCTGTTTTTCAGAATTACTTACTTATACACTTTCTAATATATAATGAATATGTATAAGGATCACAAAAGTTGTACAAAGTTTGTTTATATAAAACAATGCACACAATGTTTTACTAACGCGCTCACACTTTCCTCATTATAGCCCGCCCAACTTACAAGCAAATTTATTTGTAATTGAATTTTCAACACTTTCAACAACAACAACAAAATGGCAAATTAAAAAACAGTGCTACCGAAATTTTTTTAAATCAGCAACATATTATCACATATATATTTCATGCTTTTTTGCACATATTTTCTTCGGACAAACCAACAAAACTGGATTCGAACTATTTTTTTGTATTGTAAATATTTTCTATCAAATATGTTTAATCGAATTGGGAAAAATTAAAAATTACGAAATTATGACATTAATATCACTTTACGAAAAAAACACCTAAAACAAATACCTTTTTTGGACGCTAGTATCGCTGTTGAAAAGTCTTGTGATAATTCAGAAAAGGTTAGTTGCAAATACATTTATACCCACCCACACATGTAAGTACATATATACATTAGACTGGCCGTACGATGTATGGCTTGTTTTTGTTTTTGGAAAATAAAATTTTATTTTTTCTTAAAATGTTTGTTTTGATATAAAAACAAACTCCAGAAATTTTCAGCCAAATCCGATGATGCCTAGTGGTGCCTAGTTGACCTTGAAGTTTACTACGCCAAAAAGTTTTTTTTTCATATGCGTTGCACAAAGTTTGTTCTACTTTGACTAAAATAAAAATGTGCAACAGATTTAATTTTATTATATTATTACTATTAAATTTGTTATATACATATAATTCATTCAAGGAATAGCTTTTTTCTATTCTCTTTACATTACTCTCTCTTTCGCTTCAAAAAAAATAATACATAATTGTTAAAAAAAAATTATTTGCTTAAAAACTTATTTGATACAATTGCTACATGCTACAGAAGAGCAAATCTAACGGGACATTAAAGCAAGTTGAGATGATGAGAAACATGCTGCAAAAAAGAAATACAAAGTCTAAAAGAACTGATTACCGTTATTTAGATGATCTTAACAAGCATGTAAGCTTTGCGTTTCATTACTAAGTAGAGTCTGTTAAGTGACAGTGAATATATGTAAGTGAAAATTAAAAAAAATAGTAAAGAATAAAAAAAATAACAAATAATGGCATTAAAAAAACAATTGAGATCTGGAGATGATTTAGTATTGTTCATAGGAAAATGTAAAAATGAAATTTTGGGTGCAAAATTACCGTCAGTGAAGCAGGTTCTTCAATTTTTTTTTTATAAAATACGTATGGAAAACTATTCTTTAAAAAGCAGTGCAAAATTGACAATTGCAGTTGTTTCTGATTTTTGGAAAAGAGCCAACATTCCGATAATGTCAGAACAAAACTCTATTAAAGCCTTGGAGAGAATATATGAGAAATGGAGAAATTTGCAGAAGAATGCCAAGTCCAAGTATGAGAAGCACCGGAAAAACGAAGAGGAATTTGTGGATCGCATTGAAAATTATATATTTGACATTGCAACGTCAGATGCACTTGCGGTAATGAAGATCCAACAGGATAAAGACTTTCTTGTTCTTCAAAGGCAAAGAGGTCGACCAGGAAGTATGTCTGGTGTAGATGTAAAAATGGTGGAAAAACAGAAACGAAAAGAAAAGCGTTCTGATATATTAAAAATGCGCGTTGAAACGTATCGCGAGAAAAATGTTTATTTAGGTAATTGAGATTTTTATTGAATTATCATGCAAATTAGTTTATTTATTTTTTCTTGAAATATCAGAGCAAATATCTGCTATGGATATTTCAGGTAGTACTGAAAGTAGCGAAATGGCGTATTCTGTGGTTGATCAAAATGTATCAATTGATATAGCAGACGATGAACCGACCGTCGTAACACAAGGTCAACAATCGCGTGGAAATATCCATTTTATTGATGATAGAATGCTGGCAAGTATGGACAAATGCAAAATTAGTACGAGAGATGCCATGCATTTAATTACTGCAACAGCAGCTGCACTACTACGAAAAATTGAGGGAGTCAATCCAACTTCCACAGCAATAAAATTGGACGCTTTAGTCCTCAATCGAACCACTATTCAGGCGATGAGGAGGGATTATCGCCGCAAACAAGCTCAGCAGATTCTGGAAAGTTTCAATGTAAATACTAAAAAATCTATTTTTGTGACTAGTTGTATAAAAATAATATTTTTTTTTAATTTTTCTGATTCAAGATACCTGAAGTATTTGTCCTTCATTGGGATGGCAAACTACTTCCAGAAGTAAAAGGCAAAGAAAAATCAGAGCGACTAGCTCTAGTTGTGACTGGCAAAAATGTGGAGAAACTGCTTGGAATTCCAAAAATGCAAGACTCCTCTGGTGAAAGTATAGCTGATACAACCTTTAACTTCTTGATAAAATGGAAAATGGACAATTTAGTCGAAATAATATATTTTGACACAACAGCAAGTAACACTGGCATTAATAAGGGTGCAGCCTACTTATTAGAAAAGAAATTAAAAAGGGACTTGCTGTTTCTTCCATGTCGTCATCACATTAGTGAATTGTTGATAAGAGCTGTCTTCGAACTAAATTTTGGTAAAACTGCTGCACCAGAAGTTCTTATTTTTAATCGCTTCTCCAAGTTTTGGCCAAATATTAACCAAATTAATTTTAAGAGTGGAATATCGGATGAGGATGTAGAAAAACTTTTTACGGTGGGTGAATTAGAATACCACAAAATATTTTGCCTTGAGGCATTGAAATCTCAATACGTTCGGGCAGATTATAAAGAAGTATTGCAACTTTCATTGCTTTTTATTGGTGAAAAAGCACCAGGCTTTTCGGGATTCCGTGCACCTGGTGCAACAACGCATGCTCGATTTATGTCGAAAAATATATACTGCTTTAAAGTGTTTCTGTTTCGTGAGCAATTTAAACTAACGACAGCGGAATTAAATAGCTTTCGTAACATTTGTGTATTTTTGACGCGAATTTACGTTCCGTATTGGTTTGGATGTGTCAAATCTGTGAATGCACCAAGATTAGATTTGCAACTTATAAATGATGTAACTGCATATTATGATACAAATATTTCCATCATTTTGTTAAAAAAAATTATCAATCATATATGGTATTTGAGTGAAGAAGCTGTTGCTCTGTCTTTCTTTGATGACCAAATCCCTTACGATATAAAACTAAAAATGGTTAATGCCCTTGGTAACATTGCAGAATTATATGAAGAAGATATTTCGAAAAAAATTAAAACTACAATAGAAGATGTCAGAGCGTATACTGAAAAAAATTTGAGCGATTTCGTGTCTGCAAAAACAAAAAGATTCTTCACTCGATTGCAAATTGATTGGAGTTTCTTGCATTCGGATCCGGTAACGTGGAAAGATAGAGATGATTTTTGCGCTGGAAAAATTATTTGCGAAAATTTGGCCGTTGTCAACGATGCAGCCGAAAGGGGAGTTAAATTGATAACAGATTTTAATCGAGCGCTAACGTATGACGAGGAAGACAAGCAATATCTGTTGCAAGTGGTGGAACATTATAGGAAAATATATCCGTCTCACACGAAAAGCTCCCTTGTAAACCAGGTATTTTAATATACATAACTCAAATAAATACATATTTCTAAAATCTACCGTTTATTGGTGAAAACGTTATTTCTTTATGTAGGTTTCCCTATAATGCACATATTGTAAACTTCAAGGTCAACTAGGCACTACTAGGCATCATCGGATTTGGCTGAAAATTTCTGGAGTTTGTTTTTATATCAAAACAAACATTTTAAGAAAAAATAAAATTTAAATTTCTAAAAAAAAAAAATTACGGCCAGTCTAATATACATACTATGCATTAGAAGTGTTTTCTGCTTACTTTTCACAGTAGTGAAATTTGTGAAAACTCCCAAAACCGTAAATACTGGAGTCAACTTCTCAAAAAAAAGGCAAACAAACTTTATTTAAACATATTGATAAAAGCGAGTGACAACGAAAAATGGCACAATTTGGAAATTTATCAGTTGAAAATACTGCCTGATCGCAGATTATACCTGGAGTATATTCTTCTACGCCATCCATTGCTAATTCGCGGCAGAACTTATCTCTACACCACTGAGAAGCTGAACTATATGCAGTGCCTCCACCCTATTCCGATGTCTTAAGTTCTGCAATTTCCAATGCAGAAATAGAATTTTTTTAAATAAGTACATACACATGTTGCTCTAAAAATGCATTTGTGCATCAATATCATAGTTGATATTGAGCAAAAAAATTTATTATTATCACTCCAAGTTGACATTGGAAAAAACAAATTGAAATCAAGGTTTTTTCGACTCAATCTGTCTTCCCCTAATATCAATTTGAAATTCTCAATACAATTGGTTTTTCCTCCATATTATTTAATTTTTTCTTACTTATAGTATTTTCTCAATATTAATTTGGATTTCTAAAAACTATTTCGTATATTTTGTTTCAATCAATTTGTTTTTCTCAATATTTATTAGCTTTTAGTATATTTTTTTAAAATGAAATAACAATTTTATTTTTTAAATTTAAGTACACGAGTTTACATTTATTTTTGATTTTGTCATTATAATACATATTGTACATTATAGCACATACAATAATAAGACATTAAACAGGTGGAATGCAAATGTGTTTTACTGGAAATCAACATTTCCGTCTGTTATCAAATTTTCTGAAATTTCATCTCTTTTGTAAGTTTTAGGTTCTTAGTGATAGTGATCGGCATAGTCGATAATTGAATATTTTCTGTGAAACATTTACATACTTTTAAATTTATGAAGAGAAGCTGCATCGTCATCAATGAAAAATAGGACATTTTATTGCCTTTTACAGGAAAAAGCTCTTTATTTCTCTAAATATTTTGGTTTCCATTCTCTAAGCTACTGCAGAGTTACGAATTTTGATTAATCGCACTATCGGATCATCCCCTTTGCATCCGCTAATGTAGAGTTTAATGGAGCCTTGATTTTTATTGGTTTCCACTCAGTACTCCAAGAGTGTGTGGAAATTGTCTTGTATTTTGAAAATCCTTAGCAATGCAATCCTCGATTCACGATTTATCTCATTTTGGACGAATAGACATTTTAATGATCGGAAACTCGAACAGATTCTTAGAAGATGAGCAATCTTCTGACAACCCATCCGTTCAAGTTTTGGAGTGTGCAGACCTTTTATTCCATCATAGACGGATTCGGACTCCTGACATTCTCAATGTACTAAACATTCTCAATGTAATAAACAGCACAATTTCATTCTTTAATTTTTAATTGTTATGTCTATTTTTTTGTTATTTAATATAAAAGTTTTAGTTTGTAGTTGGTTTATAAGTGCTTAGATTTCAAGTATAATTTCATTTTCTCATTCATTTTTCGGGCAACAATGTACGTAAATATGTACATGGCCATAAGCAAAATTTTCTACAGGTTTATTTATAACTAATTAATAGCCATATAAATGTTTTATGAAGTTTCCATAAAATTTTAAATTTAATTGTTGGATTTACCGTTCATCAAACCAACAAATTGTGAAAAAAAACTGTTTTATTTTATAATAGGAATCAATAAATGGAATTTAATTAATAGTTAAGTGTAATCAATATCAAAGAAGAAAATAAATTAACAATTCCAAACACATATCTTATGTACATATGAATATACAGATACTTCAGTTCTGATCTCAAATACTCGGCAACCTAAAGTATACAAGGAAAGAGCTAATCCTCTTTCAATTCCAGATGACCAGTTCAAAATCGAATACCGATTTAAAAAATCTACCGCACATAAAATTGTAAATTTGGTAAGAGAAAGTATTTATTTGGATAGCAGAACCCCGCTGCCAATCTTCATCGTCTAACACATGCAACTGTGGATTCATCCATTTGAAATGTATGAAAACACAGAATGAAATAAGCAAACAAAACATAAAAGTTATGTAAATCAAATATTGACTAACCGGGTACTCGAACGGTTTTATTCGCCGTGCTTCACTAAAAATAGACAAGTGGAATTCTTTATTGTCTGTTATCTTTTTTGCGGACAATCCAAAAGAAAAATTAAGCTTCCCATCAAATTAATTTCGATGTCTGTATTTCAATTGCGTAAGTCGAGTGAACAAATCAATAATTCAAAACCTAGAGTAGAGCTTAAATTATGAATTTGCATAGATCTTCACAAATGATGAAAAAGAGACATTCAGAAAATGATATTTACATATAATATTTAAAAAGAGTAAAAGAGAATTGTTTTATACAGATCAGAATGCATGCATTTTACTTATGCTCGTATGTTAGTAATTTTGTACGCTTAACAGTTTAATTTTCAAGGCAATGAAATACAATTTAACGCATCTTTAAATACATATGTAGGTATGTATATTTAGATGTATGTGCACATAACTAATTTAAATAGTGCGGGGCGCTTTTGTGGTTAACAAACTTTTTATAAAAATATTTATGGTGATTTCTACTTTTTTAAGTATGTTCGAACATTTAAATGCATTTAAAAATTTACATATATTTTTTCTTGATTATAATCTTTAGACTCACAATAAGAATTTATTATGAATATGGCTGTTAATCTTCAATTTAACAACCCTTGGAAAGTACTCAGTACGTAAGGGATCTTCTCCGTAAAGGTAGTGTATAATATTTTGTTATGCGATTTGTGAAGAATTGGAAGAAATAAGTTGGAAAACTACTTCAAAGCCCCAAAAAACTGATTGGCATATACTTTTTTTTTAAAAAAAAGCACCCTTAAGAGCATCATAAATACATCTATAGCACGAATCACAATGTTTTGGGACCAGTGTTCAAGGATCAACCCCTAATTGTATATGCAGTGAGTTGTACCGCAACTGGCTTATGGGGACGAGGAAAGCAGAATAAGTGTTTCGCTATTTTTGTTTGTTATTCTATTTTGGTAAGGACGTCAGGGCTTACCTGATTATGTTCTGACTTTTCAGTGTGCATACCTTCGAAATTGCACAGTGAAACATCAACTAACCCGAAATCCCAACATTACGCTTTTATTTATGATCTTGTATTAAAGTAAATTTGTTTTTTGGGGTCATTTTGTGTTTGTCTTTGGTAGGAATCGAACATACGACCTCCGGATTGTTGATCGAATACTCTACCTACTCAAAATTTTCTAAAACTTGCAATACCTCTGACAGCACTGCAATTGGTAAGATCCTTGAGCACAAAAAAGCTAAACTGCTGCCAATTTCAATATACTTAAGATTGATCCGCCTTGTGCGCATTGCTACACTAGTCCGCGGATACCTAGAAGACAGAAATTCTATAAACACCCACTTAAACAGTCTAAAATTAGCTACAAATCTGCAAACAAACCGAACTAAATGATGTTCTTGTGCCAAATTTTGTATACATATGTACATTCTTACTTCCATTTCTAAATTTTTAGAAGACTCGCTTGACTTCTTTCCGCTTTTGAACAGTTGCAAGAAGCATTCGTCTTCATCAGACGGGTCATCGAACCATAGTTCGGTTGTCAGCAGAGCCTCCTGGACACAATTAACTGGTTCCCTCATTTCATCAAAACGTAAAACACATGCACTTTTTGAAAACGAACTTTGTGAACTTTTTAAAAATTGACTGATATGTCGATCAACAGGGGCATTAATTCAAAATTAACACAAAAACGATGTAAAGTATTTGCAAAATAAGTTTGCTCACTATATAAAAATATGTATCTTAAAATGTAATCACCGCTAGACAAAAATAGCTTTTAACACAATTTCTCAATATATTTTGTTCCATCGTTTTGCGTGTATTTGCCCACTGCGCACTTCATTTTTACAATTTGCTCAAAATTTTTAAGCAACTTCTTTTGCTCAAATTTTTTTAATTATAAACGAAGTTCAACAAATTGTTTTTAAAGAAGACTTATTCTCAAGTGCATTCACGAAACACAGAAATTTGTTGGAACCCAGCAAAAAATAGTGTTTCCAAAACTATTTATATATTTTGTACATATACAACGTTTAGTACAGTTTTGTATAAAAGTACATCATTAAAACAACAAAAACTATCGATCGAACCACTTTTTATAATACCACGATAACATTCTTTTAGTAAAAATTTATTGGTTCCCAATGCATTCTATCCATTACATCTACATACAAAGTTGCTTCAAATTCAACGCACTACTGATACAGACATACATATTCATTTGTCAATGTAATAATACTCTTATTTTGGGTTATTAATACTGATCATACAAATAAAAGTCTTCAATACAAACACATCCCTAAATGATTTGGAAATACTTATAATAGGCAACCCTTGCGTGGGTTGAACTACGTCATGTAACGAGAAATCAAGGGCGTCGCGCAATCTGTGTTTCTATCACTCTTGTCACAAAACATTATCTCTCTGGCTACAGCCTTTTCTTATTCGAAGTAAAAACAAGTGTTTAATAGAAATTAAATTATAAATTTTCATAACAAATTTATTAAAACTATCACCAAATCATTTGGAAAAGTGGTTTCGATTTCGGCTCTTCTTGTCGGGAACAAGAAGTTGTGTTCCCGCATCGTGCCAACTTTGCCAAGTGAGAGTAAACTATAATTCTCTCAGCAACAGACAAAAATGCACTTGTAAGTATCACCTACTTTGAGTAAATGATGAAGAGTAGGATATAAAAAATGGAGAAACGTTTGTTCATTACATACAAACAGACATTTACTAAAAGCCGATATCCTCAGTTGCTAGTGCTTTTATTTTATGGCTGGTTGCAATTTTAACAAATTTTAATTATACAAACAAATTAATAAAAATAAATACATATGTATACGCAGTACACATCTAAATACATGTGTTTACGATATTTACGAAAACTCGCATTAAATTTAGCAATTATGTTTTACTTAATTTCAAAATTCTTGTCATTTACCTCTTAACAAATATTTTTAATACTATTGCATAGTTGTACTTTTAAATGCATAGCAAAATGGGTTAAGCCTGTTTTCTTAAAATAAGTTTCGTAAGAAATATTACAGAACCGACGTATTGGCCTAGTGGCAATAGAGTTGTGAAAGTGCAAACAAAAACATATTGACTGTGAATAAATCTATATTTTAAATTGAAATGCATTGTTGGCCTTAAAAGTATTGCATCTACTAGAATATTGGAAAATGCTTTCTTTGCGTGTGTGGACAAAGAGTTGAGGTATTTGTGCACTTTTTAGAGGCTTCCGTGCAGTTTTTGAAAAGCGGAGCCTCCAGAATACTCTGGAAAAATTTAAACTAAAAATTAATTTGACTGGTTAACACTGCAAAGAAGAAAAATGTTAAAACTAGACATACATATGTATGTATGTTTATTTCTTATTAAAAATTATGTATGTATGTCGATGAATATTTCCTTGATTGATACACACATATGCACACATGTACATATGTACGTACGTACATATAAATGTGTCATATAAAACGCCATCCTTAAGTTTTTGGGAAGTATTATTATTGTTTTTCAAAAATTCAAGTTCAATTATGATTAATTAAAATTTAAACATTTTATATCCGCATTTTGAAAATAAAACTTGTTTAAAGCAAGAAAGAAATAATTGCAACGGGCGACTTAATCAGGAGAAAACATGAGAGCAAATTGAAGTTTGAGTAGAGTGTCTTATATCCTTTACCTACATACATACATACGTACATTCTTACGTGTCTTACAATCTAAATTTTTTGACTTTTCCTACTTATATAAAGTTGCTCCCATAAATTACGAAATTGTAAAACGAATGTTAGAAATGAAATAAATGTTTCAATGTTCTGGTCCCATCAATATTGTCTATCCACTCTAAATTAGATAGAAACAAGCGCAGAGATATAATTCGAAATGTGAAATACAATATCTTGAACACGGAAAATGGAATGTGTGTTCTCATAAGATATTTTCATTATTTGGCACTTGCAAAGCTGACAAATCGGGTATCTTTTCAGGAAAGAGAACATATAGCAATACCGTGTATACTTGTTACATATTTCGCGCCGGTTTGCCGTGTAATTTTTAGCTAAACTTTCTGATCGGACAGCTTGCCATTCTATCTATTATCTCAGACCAAATCTATCTATTTCGTCGGATGGTACCCACTAACAAAATTCTCTGAGTGCGAAATAGCGCTGGAAGTACTATAGCATAGAAAAGCCAAAGTATACATTAAAATTTGGTACTTAACGCAGTAGTTTCACTGCAAAGTTTCCAGAAGATTGAAGATCTGGTTCTTCTTGACCTGCAACTTCAGGGAATTTGCACGCATGTCTGAAATGTAGCATAAAACAAGTAACACGAAGCCCCACTTATTAGCTTTATTTGGCAAATATTGTTGGAAGCCATTTGTCCAATTTTTTTTTATGCCCACGAATAATATACGCATTTTGGGAATTCTTTCAAAAGCTTTCGAATCTTTAACTGTTCGTCATTAAACTGGAAATTTTCTTTTCTTCATACGACTCCACCAAGTTTAAAATTGATTTTAAAAGTTAAGGACGCAGTACGGTTTCAGTGGTGATTCACGAATATGGTGCCGAATCATAAATAATTTGACTTTCCGTCAATTCAATCACCCGTATTTGTGTCATCGTTAGTGATGTTAGGGAAGGAACTATAAATTGATTTCTTTATTAAAGCTTTTATGTTGCTGACAGGTGAAAGCAAGTTGGACGAAGTTCGGCCTACATCTCAGCATCAGGAACATATTTATGGTTGCATTTTTAAAGACGCAAGCGGCATTTAACCTGTTCAATATATCGACCGGAAATTATTGTATGTTGCACTTTTTTCGATATCAAAATTTTTTGTTCAAATAGGATCTCAGCGTAATTTGAAGTGTTACTCGCCTTGTGGCCAAAACTATTGCATGGCCCATGTACTATACAAAACTATTTGCTAAGGAGTGCAGCAATTGATGTAAAAGAAACAGTTATGTGTATGTGAAGGCTGGGGCAAAGAGAATCCATCATGCGTTGTACTTTGCCTTTTTCAATTGACGTTAGAGCAATCGCACGGCCTATATTAAATTATTTTCCAATTTTAGTTTTTTATTTCTTTCACGTTGCAACAGAAAAATAGAACATATTTTCCTTAGTATTACAAATCAAAACAAGGTAAAAATTTACTGAAAGTTGTCAGAGTACTCATCTTACAACACGTTGAAAGTTGCCCAACTTTGATACGTTGCGTTGAAGTCGACAACATAGAGTAATGTGACGAAGCTCATAACAGACCCTGTATTTTAACATTGTTGTCTCTTGAAAAAGGCAAAGTGTACAACACATGACGGATTCTAAGTGCCCTGGCCTTGATTATTTATGTGAAGTAGAGTACTGGCTCTTTTATTCTGCTCATCACGCTTTCATTGCGTTTACCGTTAGCTTCATGTGTACATATGTATATTCATATTGGTTCTTACTTCTTAGATGTTAATTATGGAGACTTGCAAGAAACCCCAAAAATATTGACGTTGGTTATTATTCTACATATGTAAATATGTTAGTTAAGCATTGCTGAGGATGCCATAATGCAGCCAGTTTCAGTCCGTATCTCAATCCAATAATTTAAAATAAATAAAAATTGTTATTTCTTGTATATGTCCGTACTCAAGCCCTAATGACAGTGCAATTTTTCTTTCATTAATTGGAACATTAATTGATAGAAAGAAACAATAAACCTTAAAAGAGAGCAAGCGATAACAAATGTGACATATATTTTGCTTATTTTATTATTATAAGAAACTGAAAAGAAACAATTTTTTTATCGATAACTTCAGTAAATTTTTGGCAGTTTGCTATTTTTATTAATATACCTGAATTCCTTAAAATTTTAACTTATTTGATAAAACGATTCAAACAAATTGCACTTGAGTGTAAATCGTTTTTCTTCACATACTTCAATAATGCAGGGAACACAACTACGACGAACGAATTTCGCCCATCGGGACGAATTAGTTTGTAAATATTCGCTGTATGTATAAGTTCGCCGTCTGAAACACAATAACGACATATATATGTACTAATAAGTTATGTATGTATGTATATATGTATGCACACATGTATACAATTATTTACATTTTGTGCAAAGAAACAAATTGAAAAAAGAATAAAAAATTGTGAAAATAATGGACACCATGTTTTCTATGCTAAAAGCTTTTTTGATTGTACGTAAAACTTTAGCATTAAGAGGGTGGGTGCAGCCCGTAAATATTAGTAGAATCGACCACGGATTCCAAAGAATTGGCTTTGCAAAACTGAAGTTCAAGGATGAAGAACACTGCTTTAAAGCAACAAGGATGTGAGCGGGAAAGTTTAATGGTCTGCTTACTTTCCTAAAAGAAAGATTGCAGAGATTTTCAAGAAGAAGGCCAATTGATGGCTATATTCAGTTGGCCCTTACTTCAGGGTGAAGAAGTTACATATAAAAAGAAAATATTTGTATTCAGAAACTTTTAGGTTTCTAGATCATGGTTGCAGTACACAATTCTTGGCTTTGGCGTACAAACTGGGTGAATCAATAATTAGTATTCACTTTATGTGAAAATAGGAATGCCGCATTGTCTTGGGACTATCGATCGAAAGCACGTCCAAATATTTTGCCCAAAAAAACAGTCGTTTACTTTTCTATGACTACAAAAACATTCGTATTGTTCTAACGGCAAAGTGTGATGCAGATTGCAGTTGTAGGTGTTTGTTGATGTAGGAGCGCTTGGCAGCCAAAGTGATGGCGGAGTTTTTGCTAAAAGTGCGTTTGGAAAGACTATTTTGAAAATAATAAGTTGACAACTTTAATGTATGTATGTATGTAGATAACAAGATTTTTATCATCCAAACTACGTTCAGATAAAAAATTAACATATTTCTTTGTGGGTGCTAACGCTTTCGCTTTAAAACAACATCTAATGCGACCATATCCTGGACGAAGCATTCCTACTATTAAACAAAATTTTAACAAAAAATTGTCTGCCGCACGTGTTTTTATTGAAAAAGCGGTGTTTCAACAAACAGATGGAGAATCCTACGTACCAATATTCAAGCCTCACTGAAACACGATAAAATTGTGTTGGCAACGGTTGTTCTTCGTAACTAAAACTTGTAAAAGTAAAAGCTGCGGATACTTCGATCAAAGTTTGGCAGATCACGAAGCAAATGAAGTTTACATTCCCGGAATGTAGAGACAGCCATCTAAATTTGAGACTTCTGCTCGCATTTTTCAATCCAATCGCTCATCAACAAATGTTTTTACTCTAATACATTTACGTACAGTGGCTCACATCTTATTTCGTGCAGGTGAAAAATATACTTTTTATCTTTATATAATTAAAACTAACGTTGATATTAAAAAAAGTGTGTTGTAGGACTTTAGCGATGTATTCTTGTAATAAAATTAGTAAAAAAAATATTGAAAAATTAAATGAAATTCTTTTAATAAAAATCAAAACCGAACATTTCTGAGAGTAAAAAATCCCTGTCTTTTTTCGCGCAGTGTGTTTTAGTTCTGTTTTCTGCTTTTTTTCTATTAATGAAAAATTTAATTTAAATTAAAACGCATCATGAAAAAGCAATACATGTTTTTTAAAGATGGGTCGGCGTAAAAGCTTAGGAAAGCGAGAATTAGTATTAAAGCATTTTGGAAAAGGAATTTTTGTCAGCGTAAAATAGCAGAAACGGTAGATTTGAGTGCCTGTACAGTGCAACATATTATACAGTCGTACGTTCACGCGAACCGAATAACAGATAAAGGCGGAACTGCGCCTAATAAAACTTTTACTGAAGCTCGCAAACAACCGTTCATTTCGAAGAAAAATATCCCATGCCGTCTTAAATTCCCTCAAGTCCACGTGACAAGGCCATTCATATTCTGAGAAGACGTTATTTTCGCCGACAAGTCAAAATTTAATATTTTTGGCTCAGATCGTATAAACTACATGTGGCGTAAAGCCAATACAGGCTCCAATATAAGTGTATTTAAAAGTATTAAAATACAATTTGCTACAAAGTGCCGATGCTTTTACTTTAAGAGATGATTTGTATATGTGTAACCACATATACATATGTGTAACCACATATACAAATCATACCAGTGAAAA
This sequence comes from Epicampocera succincta, assembly GCA_932526305.1. NCBI lineage: Eukaryota > Metazoa > Arthropoda > Insecta > Diptera > Tachinidae > Epicampocera > Epicampocera succincta. The sequence continues at coordinate 21,458,921 of OW052035.1, forward strand.
AGGAAATAGGACCTTCTGGTGGGAGTCCATCGAACTGGAAGTTTTACAATGCTGTGCACAGGATAATTGTGAGCAACCCGGCCAATAGTGCTGAAATTTTGGAAACGTTTTCATTTGTAAGAACTAACATTTTATATACATATTTATTTGACAATAATTTAATTTTAACAAAAAATTTTATTTAGTTAGGTAAATACACCAGATACAAGTTGCCAGCCATCGCCGGAGCCTCAGTCATTAACATCCCCGGTGATGATTTCGTCGCCTCTTTCACCACTGTCTCCTCTTGACACCACGTTCTCATCATCTGCCGCAGCTTCGTCGTCATCTGCAAAAAAGAGAAACCATTTAGTTGAAGTGGTTAAAATTATGAAGGAGCAAAACATTATGTTAAAAAGTGTGGTAGAAGACAGTTAGTCGTTATCAAACGAAATCGTTAATGCTATTCGGGAGCAAAATGAAACTGGCAAAGAGTTTATAACTTTAATGAAAACCTTAATAGATAAGATTTAAAAAATTTTATTCTATGCATAATAAAACTAATACTATATTTAGTTATAGTAAAATCATGCACTGCGTGAAGCATAATCACAGTGTTGGTACTTACTAAAACTCAAAGCTATTGCATTCCTAATAGGCGATGCTGTCACGTCATTTTCGCCAACTCTTGTTGAGTGGTTGGGCTGGCTTCGTGTAGTTAAATCTCCTGCAACATTTTCCATCCAGGAGGAAGAAACTTCATCGTTTTCCATTTTCAAAAAGTTGTGCAAAATACAGCACGTTTTTATGATATTGTTGACATTTCTTGGTGCTACTTGTAAGCCCCTACCAATTCTTCGAAATCTAGCTTTAAGTTGGCCAAATGCGTTTTCGATTACACGACGACATCTGGACAGTCGGTAATTGAAGGTTTTTTCTAAATCTGGATGATTTATTGAATATGGGAATGGCTTCATCATATACCGTGATAAGCGAAAAGCAGAATCGCCAATAAGCAGCGCTTTCATGAAATCTTTTTAAAGAACTTTTTTCAAATATGTACGAGTCATTGTTTTTCCCACTTGATCCAATGTTTATATATCTAATTTTGATCTGCGAAAGAATGAAAGCACAAATGTAAAAGTTTCAATAACCTTTCGGAAAAATTTACCTGTAATCACAACTTGCCAATAAAACCACTGAATTCCAGCCTTTATAATTGTGGTAGTCTACTGCATCCTTTTTTTTGGCTGAATTTCTATATGACATCCGTTTTCAGCTCCAAAGCATTGCGGAAACCCGAGGTGTTCGAACCCATCAACAATGTGTTTAATTTCTTGGGGATGTGGGGGATACGAATTAATATAGTGAGCTAGATTATTACATATCGCGTGGCAAAAATCAATAACTATTTCACCAACGGTACTGCGTCCCACACCGAATAAACTACCAACAGTTCCATATATTCCGCTACCGATCCCAATGCGAACAATGCTATGGCCACTCTCTTATTGGTGTCCAACTTCTCCATATTTTTAACTTTTTCACACACTTTTTGGAAAGCATTCCTGTTGAGGCGAAAGTTTTCTTTAAATCTGTTATCCTCCATCGTCAGCACGGTACACTCCCAAAAAGTGCTGTTGCGGTCCTTTAATAAATCCCATATGTGAATTATATCCTTTATGAAAAGATGCATATGTATATTAAACCTACAAATTTCCACAATTGCCTTTCCCTTATATCAGAGTATCCTATTGCGATCCCAACTTGTAGCAACACGTTCAGATTTATGGTTGCTAGTGCACGTACAATTTTTACATTATGGAGCAGTTTCAGCAAAAGTAATTTCAGCTTTCTTTCAAATAAACAGTGATTTTTTCCCAACAGCATAGCTGCTAGTCGTATTTTCATCCTTCTGTCCATTTGATCTCGATCTAAATGCAAAAAAAATTTGTATACAAACAAACAGATGCTTGATAAATGCAAAAACTGTCGTCTGTCAGGGTAAAATTTTAATTCACATTAGTAAGCTTTTAATGCAAATTAACGCTGTCGTCTGTCTACGCTATTAGCTTCGATTGCCGATACCACCGCTTGAGACAATTTGGATTCAACAATTTTTTTCTTGAGCTTTCAAAATGCAAAGAGGTTGAATTTCCCGGTGTTTCCATTCCACTTGGCGACGCCAGTTCTTTAACAGAATCATCACACTCTTCCATAACCTCTTTGAAAATGGAGGCAACTTCTGCATTCGTATCCTTTTTGTATTTTTGGCGCGGTTTGGTTAAGACCAGGGAGGCTTTCGTCTGTGTACCTAAATTCGTCAAAGGTGGTCGACGACGAGCAATCAAAAATATTATCTGCGTCGATTTCTTCCAATTCTTCTATTTAGATAAATATAAATACATACAGACTCCGTGTACTTCTATTTCTTTCATGGACTTAGTGCCCCACTGCCGCTTACACCTTTGGTAGGTATATTGCAGTCCGGCGTTTTTTCTATGCGTCGCCTGAATGTTGCAGTTACAATTAACAACACTTTAAAATATACATTAAAGGGCATTTAGTCAGTCTGCATTCTGTAAAAGTTTGAGTACTCATTCTTATCCCATAATAAGTCTTTAAGAAGGTGGGACTCCAGGCTATGAATCTCCCTTCTTTGAAGAAATGGGTGAATGCAATATCTTCTTTCTGACACCTCTTCCTCTTCCACAATGTCAACGACATTAATAACTTGTTTTAAGTTTTTATTTTGACCACTCGGTTCTAAAACAGCCCAAGAAACAAATTTAAGCTTCAAACAAATAATTTAGGCATGTATGTATGTATGTTCATATTTCGCACAGAACAAAAATATTGAAGTTTGGGACCGACGAACAAAAGCTGTCATTTTATGTTCTAAGATATTTACGTGTTCGCCACCTGCAAATTCTTCTTCTTCTTCTTTTGGCGCTACAGTCCGTGGTGAACCTGGGCCTCAACCAACAAAGTTTTCCAGCTGGCACGGTCTTTAGCCAGCGTTCTCCAATTTTGCACACCAAGTTGGTTGAGGTCCCTCTCCACTTGTGTGCGCCATCGGTTCCGTGGGCGTCCTCTACTGCGTTGTCCCACAGGTTCGGAATCGAAGATTCTACGGGTCGGAGCAGTATTCTCCATGCGCTCTACATGGCCCAACCATCTTAGCCGTTGGATCCGTAGGCGCCTGGTTAGGCTCATGTCGCTGTACAACCCGTACAGTTCATGATTGAATCTTCTTCTCCAGAAACCATCAACGCAAACAGGGCCGAAGATTGAACGCAGAACTTTTCTCTCGAAAATACCAAGGACTTCCTCATCCGCCTTCGACACCGTCCATGCTTCTGCGCCATAAAGAAGTACAGGGATTATCAAAGTGGTATATAGTGTCAACTTGGTTTTTCGAGAAAGGGCCTTACTACTCAATTGCCTCTTGAGCCCAAAGAAACAGCGATTGGCAAGAGTTATTCTGCGTTTGATCTCGGTACTGATGTTGTTCATCGCCACCTGCAAATACATACATATTTATTTGAAGATTACCAATTCTTCTGGCGTTATTATTTGTATCAAGACAGAGCGCTCAGAGCGTAAAAAAGGAAATGTTAATTTTTTAACACATTTAGCAATAATATTATTATTTAATATTAATTATAAGGGTTTAAGTTTACTAAAGCTTAATAAATATATTGTACGTTATGTAATATAATAAGCGATCCAATTTATTTATTATTATATGCTGGATTGTTTGTCCATGTTTCGAACAAACTCAAGCATCCGAATCAGCTGGAATAATTAAATTTTATTTCAATAACTGCAGCAACAAACTCAATATCGGGAACTTTAGTGTTAACAGCTTCAGACAAAAGCTCGTCATCGAAAGCACTGGCACCACTACCACCTCCCGAATCATAACTGTCGACAAATATTTCTGAACACGAATATTTTGATATGGCCCTCAACCAACAAGCTTTTTCAGCTGGCACGATTTTTAGACAGCAGCCTGCAATTTTGCACACCAAATTGGTTGAGGTCCCTCTCCACTTGTATGCGACATCGGTTCCGTGGGCGTCCTCTTTTGGGTTGTCCCGCTGGTTTGGAATCGAAGATTCTACGGGTTGGAGCAGTATTTTCCATGCGCTCTACGTGGCCTAACCACCTTAGCCGTTGAATCCATTGACGCCTGTCGCTGCCGCAAAACGTGAAACAAAATAAAAATATTTATAAAATATATAGAATATTGGATATCAATGAAAATGTAACAAATAAATATTTTTGTCGCAACAATAATATTTTGAATTCACTCGTTCATTGTGAAGATTGTTCACAAACATGTTAAATATTTGCCTGCAAACATACCTTTCAACCGTTCAGTCCATCAATAATATGTCCTTTATACACATATAATTGTCTCAACCACATATTTGTAAGGATATCTTTAAGGAGAAAGTTGAACTGTGTCGAAAAATTGCAGGCAAAGAATATAAAACAGTTTTTAATGAAACTTTGCTGTAACAATTGGTTAAATGCAATTGCAAAAATATATAGTAGAAAAATAAAGTTAAAAAGGCGAATGCAACCACTTAATTCGAAAAAAAAAACTCAATTCAAACAAGGCTTTAACAACTTTCTTTTATATCTTTGAAAGATGCACAACTGATTTAAGGGGTAAGCCAACAACAAAAATTAGTTTTTAAATACATACATACATATATTTTAATGCACACATACATACATACATACAAGTATTACAGGTACATTCGAATGTGTAAATTTATTTGTTCGTGCTCTTTTGCATCCACGTTATTTATTTTAAAGAAATGTTCAGTACAAATAAATGGGTTGTCTCATGTAAACACATATATATACACATATGGATTTGTAATATACAAATGTATGTACATATGCACACACAAAAACGTTTTGTGGAAATATTTTTAAATGTGATTATGTGCTAGACATCCACACGTATGCACACATATGTGTATGTACATACATACATACATATGTACATGCAAATGTACATACATACATATTACCGTGCCTGTATTCTTTGACTCAACTTGAAGAACCTCAAGCAACTGAAAAACCTTTTTTAATTTTTTCGTTGTAGAAAATGCAAATCAAACATGAAACGGGTATAATTATGGTTTGTACAAATAGCGTAAAAATATAATTTTAGGTTACAAACATTATATTAATTATAAAAATTGCTAAGCAGTATTTTTTGGCCAGTATTTAAGCATAAGGTAGACTTGCATTCATGGATATGAGTACGATCATTAGGGCGCCCTCAAAAAACCTGAAGTTCACCGGTTTTAATTCTTAACACCTAAAAGTAGTAAAGACCGATCGAGAACTGACAATCATACAAAAGGCATATCCAGAGATATTTTAGAAATCAAACATTCATTACCAGAATAATTACAGTTACTATTTTGGAATTTTTTTTTATTATTTCGACGAAAAGAGTGTTTAATTAAAACACAGTATTTTCCAAGAGAAGATTTTATAAGACTTTGGACTATGGCAAACGCGAGCACAGTCTTTGCTTCTTAGTTAAGCCTTCTCTTCGTAGTGGAGAATGGGACTGCTCCTCAACTAGTTACTTGTGCCGAGTATGAAAAATAAGGAAGATGCGTAAACTCGGTATTTAAATTCTTTCAAGTATAATTGGCACTTACAGCAAATTCTTCCAAATAGATTAGCGTGTCTGCCTGGCTAGCCTGCCCGTTCTCTTTCAGCGTTAAGGACATTAAAACTTAACCGGGTTTCAGTAATAAGGATCAAGCCTAAGCTTATTAGAGTTTGTTCCAGGAATGTTTTTATTTCATATGCATTTATGTATATCAGGCGAGTAAATGATTTACTTCGAATATTATTAACATACTAGTAATGCATGAGAAAAGGTAAATTTTTAAGTTTATATGATTGAAAGTGAAAGCCTAGGGCATAGGTATTGCTGTTACTGCGTAAGTGCGAGTACTTCGAAGATGTGAAGTCTGGCTTTCGTAATTGCAGAGAAATAAATTAGTTTGGATTATTTCATCATAGTCTTCCTGTTCAACACAAAAATTTGTATCTGTTATCGCATCTAAAAAAATTATTTCATGGGCACATCTACTGAGCGAATAGCGTCTTCATGCCCCGTTTTTGCGTCTTGATTCAATATAATCTAAAATCAAGTATTTTATTCCTCCCTCAAGTTCTTTATTCAAAAACTCGTATTTGTTTTTAAAATATCCTTTCACTTCTTTTTTGCGCTTCCAGACTTAATTTCAACAAAACTAAATACATACATATGTACGAACATACTATATGTTCATATGTACGTACATGTGATGTAATATACATTATATTTATAAAAAGATTTTAAATTTTAATGTAATGTAAATCGGTTCCGTGGGCGTCCTCTAATGCGTTGTCCTACAAGTTCGGAATCGTAGTTTAAATCAGATTTTTATTACAATTATTAAGTTCGACACCAAAACAGAACAATTAAAAAACTTCCGAAACGTAATCTGCTACCTTGGCCGCAAATTCAGGTTATCTCTCTGATAAGTGAAGATGCCCTCATACGTGCATAAGTATGTAGCTGCATATACATACACATTTACATACATACATTCTTTTCAAAGCGACCATTTGTTGCAGCCACGTTTTCCACTCAAGAGCAAGAGTAGTTTATTTCTTATTCCAGTAATCAATAATGTCTAATCTAATATTTTTTAAAACTGCCATAGCAGCCATATTGGTTCTCGGTCCGGATGTATATGCCCATCGGTCATTCTCATATTGCCTGCCTCAATGTTGCCATTTGATTATTGCATTGTCCTGAGCATTTCTGAAATTCTTTCATTTGTTCGGCCGAATAATACCGTTACAATTTAGATATTTGTACTATTCTCTTTCAGACTTTAATGTATTTATAGAAAATAAATCTGAACGCACCAAAGTCTGCATTTTAAAGATAATCGTTTTCTACTATCTTCTTAGAAGCATCTCTTGTACCACTTTCCTCTTCACTGTGTTAAATGCGGGTTCAGTATTCAGCGTTGCTGTTGCATAATATTTTCCTGATGTTTGGGCTTGCATCGCTTTTTGGCTAACTTCGTTAATTTTGTATTACAAAAGCTCTGCAGCTTACAAAATGGGCCTCTAAGATCATCTAGGTACACATATACTTATGTATATAGTACGTTCTTCTAAAAATTTCAATATTACATATTCTAAAAGTTTGCTTAGAATTCCAACCTGTCGAGTTGTCTGTATAAACAAAGTTTGTTTTTCGTACGCAAAATAAATGGTTCTTAGATCTCTTATTCTGCGGAAAATATTCCCGTATCTGGAATTGAATATCAGAATCAGTTTCTTTCTATAGTCGGCTCCAACGCCTTTTCCTACTTGATATGTGACAAAGTTATCTTATCGGTAATACTTCGCGTCCATATCTGATACAATGTTGTTGGACAAACGTCAAATTCTACGCTAATGCATTAAATTTCTGATTATTTTGTTATTCTGAATTTCATCTTAATCAAATTTGATCATGTTCAGACACTACGATGCAAGGAAATACTCGGAACGTGAGTATATAAATTTAATTTAATTTAATTTTTTTGTAATATTTTTATAAAGAAAAATAGAGCGAATAAAATATATGTACATACATATGTAGACAAATGAATACATACATACATTCAAAAATCTTTGTCCCGTTCATTATTGCATTAACAAAGTCTGTGTCATCGGTTAAATCATCCATATCTCTGGTCTATAAGACCTGGTTTTTGTTAATATCTCGAATCATGACTTCTTCACTTACCGTGTTATCGATAGCACTTTTAAGCTCTTTGGCTTCTTCTTGCTCCCGCATTTCACAAAGCTTGTCATTTCGTGCAGAGATGACAAATTGGTACAGTTAAGAAATTTCCACAGTTTCAGTAATTAAAAATGATGCAAAAATATTCATGTTTCAAGAACTTTCAAAAATTGTCATAGGAATACTATCACTTCCACATCCATTCGAGGAAAGAAATCCTTACCATAACCATGGAGAGAAACTGATAAATATTCAAGGAAGTTATAATCAAAAATGTAATTGTGATATCGAAAACGATGTAAAAGCCAGTGAGTGCCTCATTTTTCTTTATGTGCAAAAAATTTTTTAGTTATATAATAATAAAGTTGAAATTTCACGCACTCCTTTAATGCACACTTTCCTAATCAATCTATATAATAAAAATAATATACATACATATATAAATTAAAATAAATGTATCTTAGTACAATTAAAGTCAGAAAAGTACAATCTTTCAAGCTATTTAGTGTAATTTAAACAGTTTAAATGCCATCCCTGATGTCGTGTGTTCCAATCTTTGCGAGAGCACTGATATAAAGTTTTCTGGGAAAGTTGTGTATTTGTTATAAAATCGGAAAATGTTTCTATTAGGGTCTTCATTTTTCTGGAAGTTGCAGATTTATTATGTTCGATCACCAACATTTGCCGGTTTTATTTTATTGGTTATTTATGTCGCTGGGGAAAGAATGATGACCTAAAATTCGAAAGGACGTATAGATATTAATGAATTATGTTACAACGAATTGATGGATAGACAAAGAAATGATTCTAGAGCAAGATAACCAAAATTTATTAAGTTAATAATTTTCGATATATGAAGAAGCCACTCGCGCAGAAGTGAAACCTGTAATCATAAGAATTAAACAGCATCACATTTTGGGAGAGTGAAACCTTGTTTAATATAATATTATATTACTCGCAACGAGAGTATGATTTATGTATTTGAATATGAATCTAAACTGCGGACATCATGTGTTGAGTAAATTAAGTGCTTCCACGTTTTGGCGATAAATCGTATGTGTTGGCATTTTCTAGTACCTTAATCTTCAGTTGTCAAACTAATTGGATGAGACGAAAGTATTGGTTTTACTTTTGTGAAACTTTAATAGATTTTATTCTTTGGGCACTGGTAGCGGTACTAATACTATAACGTGACTCCATTACAAATAATCAGCAGGACCAGGAACTCTAACGTTAATGAAACAGAACTATACATATTCCAAAGCTATTGCTTTCTCCTATTTTTTCCCGTTGAAAAATTATGGAATGCAACAAAATGAATGAGTTGCTGACAGGCTTCCTAAATTTTTCAAAAAGAAAAACATACAACAAGTTAAAATTGCAAATACATACGTACGTACATACATACATGTTTATGTTTATAGGCTTAGCAAATGTACCTACATATGTATGTGCAATATGTACATTAAAATGGTTCTCAGACCCACATGCATTTACAGTTGCGTGTCACTTTACACCAGAAAGCATAAATTATATTCCCGTACTTTCGCCAGTATAATCTTATTGCATAAAGAAGTCCATATTAGCAAAGAGAACGCTTCGTAAGTTTGAACGTATGCAATGACTTCCTCTTTTTGTGATTTTTTTCAAAAAAAAGCACGTGCATATTAATATTCATACACCTTGATGTTAAAGAATTGAAAAAAGTCCAAAAGGAGCAGTAACAAGTGCTGTAACTTTCATGTGTATTTCCTACAAACAGTCAACAGACCGCCCAAGGAAGTACTCAAAATCAACACTTAAAGCAAATAATGCCTTCCAGTGAGAGCTTGTATGTACAGTACAACCTCTCTTATGCGAACACTTGCTTATGCGGATTATCCAGTAATCCGGACATTGCAATTTCTCCTCTACGGTCCGGACATGTGTTTCTCTTCTCAGTAAAATGTTTACATAATATTCAAACAAAAACAAATTCTTATTTTGCAAAATGAATATTCTTGGTCGCTTCTCTCTGTTTTCTGTAAATTAATTGACTACAAATGAGTTCTTCTGTGCACTTATTTTTCCCTTCATCTACACATACAAGTATATGCACTCTGTTTAAAACTTTGTTTCAACTGTAGTCTCGACGACCCACTGGTTCGGACAGTAGCTGAAAGTGTATCTGGTCGGATTAGGGAGGTTGTACTGTACTACATATTCATACACATGTATAAGAGTGGGCCAAAGGAGAGAATTTTTTATGCTAAGGACTCGGCATGTCATAAAGGTAGAAATATATACATACATATGTATCATGAAACGTTAAGCACGAACTTCTCGGTCTAGAGTCAATTTGAAAGTAATTCTCGAGTTACATCATTTCGAAATAAAACAAAAATTCGGAAGTATACCAAGGGTTTAATATAAAAAATAAATAGGGACACAAAGTAAAACAACAACTAGGTCCAATGATTGGTGTTGTGTAGCACTGCAATATAAACATGCACTGATTTCGTGTTATAGTAAAGCCCCTTAATATAATATAAAACAATCGTAATTACCCTAATCACTTGAGGTTTACTAAAATTTTCATAATGTATTTATTGGACAATTTTCAATTCTTTGAATTGAAATTTGTTTGATAAATATTAAAACTCATTAAGCATAATAAAGCTGTAAAATGCAAGCGATTATAATTCCTCGAATTTCATTTGGTCAATAAACTAATTTTTATTAAATTTTGTAATACATTTATTTTTTAATTCTTTGGCTTAAAATTCGGTTAATAAATATTAAAACTCATTTTATACGGATGTGCAAAGTAAGCAAGTACTTTCCCCATAATTCTAAAAATGCAATTAAACATTTTGTCAACTATAAGTATAACTGAAAAACATATTTTTAAGTTAGTCATAAGATTGATTCAAAAAAGAAATATGTAAGTGAATAAAAATAAATAAAAAGATTTGTTTTTTTATTTTCACGAAGAAGTGAAATTAAAAGTATTTCGCAGTGCTTAATCCGAGTTCGAGGAGCAAAATTTTCTTGTCTGCTTTAAATACAAAAAATATTGAAAATTACAGCAATAATTTATGAGAAGAATAAAAAGGGATAATCAGTTTTGATGTATCTCGGTTTTGAAAACCAATATTAGTTTCATTTGGTGTTTTGAAACCAAGTCGGTTTGGTATTCTTCGATTGCAAATAAAACCAATATTCCAATCAGCTGTTGTTTACATTTGTATAATTGTGTACAATTTTAGTTATAGTTTTTTGAACAAAATATAAAGTGTGTTTATTAAAAATATCAAACATTTCAGTGTTTTTAATAAAAAAAGAAAGAGAGATAATGATCAATACTGTTGTTGCATATTTGCTATTGGAGGACGAGCGTTCGGAAAAGTTCAGAAGAAAAACAATCCGCTTGAGCTGCCGGAGACAGCTTAAGTATATTTTGTATAAAGTTTATAATGCGTGTTCACATTTAAAGCTGCTTTGCAGGTTCATGGGATACTATCGACTACACAAAGATGCGTTTCGGATGGTGCTAGACGCAATAAAAGAGCCTCTTTCCCGTTCTAAGATTCCGCCAATGCTACAATTGCAGCTTCGTTGCGGTTTTTAGCTGAATGGACTTATCAAAGACCTGTTGGAAACGACTCTAGCATTTGTCTTGGTAGGAGTACAGTGTCAATCAGTTGTTCGCAAAAAGAGTCTACGGTTGTTTTACCTTAAGGCTGCGGCTTAAATAAAGACGAGACATACGCTAAGGCCCTACCGTTAAGGCCATTACTCGACGAAAATACCGAGATTAAAGTGTAAAACCCAAAAAGGCAATGGTCTGAGGTGGAAACGCCCCAGAAGCATCTGCAATTAAAAAAAGGTCTACCCCACTCGGGTAGCACACACTCAGATTATATTTGATGTCCACACATAGACGGCCGGACCACTGTATCATAAAGATACAAACCGCAGTGCGCACTTAGTAAAAGTCCTTTAAGAATGAGTTACCTCGGTGAAACAGAAACCTTGAAGAATTAAGAGGTAAAAATATTGGAAGAGGGCTTTACCGTATGGAACAGGAAGCTGAGGAATTCATGAATTGGGTGATCAAAAAAATAGTAGCATTCGAAAAGGTGTGATGTGTTGTTAATTCCTTCAGACCCGACACTCGACAGGGGTTGATGACAATTTTTTGGCTCCTTGTCAAAAGAAAACACTATCTCCTTCGAGCCATGATCAATGTCTTTAAACCAAGCGTAACATTTGGATATGTTGCAGTCATTTGCAGAAAGGTGAGGGATATATTATTAATATTTTAATCGAAATTCATGAAGAAAAATTTGTAAATTTTAAAAAAAAAGTTAGAATTCAATTCAAATACATATGTTCAAATTTAAAAACATGTAAGTGACATACACGAATCCGATCTTAATATTCCATAATTTTGTAAACTATAATTGTGCCCATTGAATCCAAGTAGAGTAAACAATACAAACGAAATCAACTTAAGTAAAATAAGTAAAAATAAACACAAATTTTATTTTTAAATCTTTTTATTCTTTCCGTTGCTGACTCAATGAGAATCAGCAAAGGAGTTTCATATTTCAATGATAAAAAATAAATTTATAAACAAACTGTTAAATTAGATTTAAGCAGAATAAGAAATTCTCAATAATAAAAGTTTAGATTTATCTTGAACTCCAAATTGAACAGAAGTTTCAATTCTGTTACTTGTATGTATGTATTCTGTTTCATTTAAATGTTTTAAAATTCCTAATGTTTAATTTCACTTCATATTATTTCAAATTGTTTGCTTAATTCTTTAGGTTTATATTAAATCTTCTTGTATGACGAATATACATATACGAACAGATCATCCTATACTCTAATAATATGACTCTATGTTTTGTTGTATAGGAATACCAATAAATAAATAAAATATAAAAATGGATTATCGTAAGATAATAAGCAGTATTGGATTTAACTTTGGATCGAACAGTTTTCCGCAATTTTTGTGGGTGCGTCACACTAAAATTAGAAATGACATCTGTGCTGAAAAATCGCAAAAATCGCAGCAAGTCATGTCACAAATCCCTAGTTTAAAACCCGTTCTTTTGCAAAACGTATGCGATTTCTTTAAACACTTTTTTGTTTATATTTTTATCATATTTTTTATTTATCAATACTGTGAATATCGTTGCGAGGTTGAAACCCGGTGTCATTTAAGTGACACTATTTTTCATACTTGGTGCCAAATAATTGCATAGTCATACACGATTGGCCATACTGACTTTTGTTGTTATTGTATTGATACAAGATATCATGTTTCAGTGACGATATGAATTTTCCGAACACATATGTAAAGTATATCCATTGGAAAACTGTAATTAAAATTAAACTATGGCAAGAGCAAGCAAAACATACGATGCGTCAAAGACGTAGAGTCAACGTGATGGTCTTTTTCCTTGTAAAGGGTGTTTTTTATAGAGCTGTAGAACAAAGATGAATTTTTTAAAATAACATAAAATTTACTTTATTCGAAACATAATCTTCTGTCATTATAATTTAAATATGACTTCTGCCATATGACAGCCACGGCTGGCTCGGTCGTAGTCTAATCTGGAGGTGCAGTTTTCGTTGCCTTTTTACAAAATTTGTGGCTGTATATCGGCAATAACGCGGCGAATATTGTCCTCTAAGTGGTCAATCGTTTGGAGATTATTGACGTAGACTAGCGACTTCACATATCCCCACAGAAATTAGTTGAGCGGCGTTAAATCGCACGATCTTGGCGGCGTTCCATAGTTAATCGAATTAATTGCTCTAATGGACGGAGATTATGTTGACCGTAAAGAGACGCGATACGTAATTCGAACAGCACCGTGATTTTCGTCGATTCATGTTGAAATGCCAAAACAAACTAAACATAAATCACTTGGCAGCTGACAAAATGGCCACCAGTTACCAACATGTTGCCAGCCTAAAGTTTTATACCTCTATAAAAAACACTTTTCATTTCGTAACTTCAACTAACAATAACACATACATTGTTCAGTTCTTAGTAAATACAAATAAACTATTTAATGAATGTATTTAAAACTCCAACCATATATTGTAGGACTTTTTAAACCGATTTCTATTTTAATCTAACAGACCTGAGGTTTACATACTATATCTTAAAATTAAAATTTCTACAACTGACTCAACGAATTTTTGCTCCACAGAAAGCTCGGCTAAAGTTGAGAAAGGAATTCTTTTCTCATTTCAACTGCATTTCGTCTTCGAGATTCCAGTAGAAAATTTAATTTTTGCTGCCTTTTCTTGCAAAAGACAGATAAGTGCGGCATAGTCTGACAAAATATTCTGTCGTAAAACTAACAAAACTTAGTTCAGTTGATAATTTTCAATTTCAAGTCTTCGCGCCATAGTTTTTGTTTGTGACGAAAATCGTAGTTATTATACCAGAGTTGTGCGACAGATTAAATAACTAATAATGTTAGAGATGACGAGAAAAAATCTTTGTAGACAAAGTTGAAAAGATATTTACACTTTGCATCTGTTTGCGCGACAGTGTATCACTTAAGAAGCCATTTTGATGCGATTTGTCAAAGGCGGACAGAATTCTATCAGATTTTCCTGTAAATGAATCCTACCAAGCCGTATGGTAGTGTAACATAGAGTTTAAGGACATGTTGCAGACAGTGTATAATATAAAGTAAAAGGCAAAAAGGTTGTAAGAAGTTCTTGTTGTTGGATGGGTGTCGCATTCGTACACTCCGATTCTGCGTATGCTTAAGCGTAAATAGTATAGTATAGTTTTTATTTTTTTCTTTCTTTTACTTCCAAGTTATTATCGATTTTAATCATTCTCTTCTTTTGAAATGAATCTCATTTTCTAGCAAAAGCGCTTGCCCATATTAAAATTCAATAATTTCTTATTTTAAATGATTTAATAATTACAATAAATATACATGTGTACATACAAGTAAAAGAGCCTACACAAATTAAATTTCAATGGCTTCCTACTTTATTTTAAATAACTCATTATGTCCGTTTCCGTTTAATTTCCAGGATAATTTATTACGCGTTAAAATTAATTTACAAATTCTCAATAATTTAGCCTCTTTAATAATTTAAACCTTATTCGGTTTAACTGATGCAGTTATTTGATCTAGGTGGCTTCTTTGATGGATCTGGTATTGTTGTTGTAACTGGTTTGAAATTGCTGTCTATATGTTTTCTTTAAATCAGCCCGACAATAAAATATGTCATGAAGGTGAAGAGAACGGGGCGCTGGAAATACAGTTTAGCAAAACGGAGATGTTTTCTTTTTATTACATGATTTTAAAACGGGTTTTAAATTAAGACTGAATAAGGAAAGTTTAGGCAAACTTGTTCTAGATCGTTGTAGGAAGAAAGTGATAAGTATACAAGGAGGAATTAAAATCTGGACATTTATTTCAAAAGATGTTAAAATGAAAAAAAAAAATTACATGTCAAAAGAATAAAAATCAGAAGTTGTCACAATAAAAATGATTCTTTTTATTTTGAAAGCGGAAAAAATATGGTCTTCGGAGAGAAATGCAAAATTTATGGCGGAAAGGGATAAGGAAGTACCTGTAATATACATTCATATGTATATAAAATTTACAATTAGTTTCATAAATTACATTAGAAAAAGGTGTGTGTGACGAAGATAATAAATTGATTGCTTTTTAGAGGTTCACAACTTTGAATTGGCAGCACTGCTTTATTCGCGAGCCCATTTAACGGCTTGATTAGATATTTCATTATCAATAGACTAACACCAGAGCAATGCTGGCAAATTGTTGAAATGTTTTATTAAAATTATCCTGTTTGCTACATCTACCCATTTTTGGCTTCCAATAATTGTCCTTCAGAGGGCTTTACGCGAATAAGTAATTTGTAAAAAAAATTCAATTTAAACAATAAATTTCCTTCAGCGTCTGCTAGGCATTATTGAGGATACGTTGTACAAATAGGGAATATATTTATTGTAAACAAGTGGACTTTGCGGAAGTGGAAAATGAAAAGTTTTTATAATGTATTTAAATATTTAAAAATTAAGTAAATTTTCATTGACGGATACGCCCCTCTATTAGCGCAAAAGCTAATTCGTTAAATTTAACGCCGCCCATGTATTCAACGTGCAGTTTTGAATTATCTAATCTCGATCACGGAACACGAATGTGGTGAGGTTCTACTGGGGCTGACATTGATGGCAGTCGCAACTCAAGTAATCAAAAATTGGTGGAATATTATACGTCAAAAAACTTCCTACTAGTAGTCAAGGAAGAGTCCGAAACCAGAACGTTATTAGCACGGCACCAGGCTTGACCCGTAACTCTTGTTCGAGAATTACAAAGAAATACATTTCTAGTTTTCAATTTTGTTCCCTCCGTCACAATGAATATTATTGTATTCTGAAAAAAACGTGTATTTTGACATTAATTGGACCGAAGTTGGCGATGCCAAAATTTTCACACACATGTACTTTTTTCTGGGGAAAATGAAAGCACGTAAGTTTGTGGTATTCTGAGAGAGGCTGACCAATTTTGAGAGCAATCATTCCAAGAGATTCAAATATCTTTTAAGAGCGATAAGATTTGGCAATAGGGAAACTCGCAACAAATGTGGGATGTAAAACAGTAGTTGAGCATTTAGTCACATTGAAAGGAAGATATCCGTTCCGACTTCCTAAGTATACTATTATACTATGCGTATTCTGTTGTTCAATATACATACATATGTGCAACCGTATGCAGTTATCCATTTGAAAGTTGTCATAAAAGTTCACAATGTGACTGTGGACAACTTTGTATCTTACCAATTGGAACAAATTTACCTTTTCTCAACTAAAGGCAGACTAGTATTTTCATAACTTTTCTGCTTCACCGAAAACACTACCCTTCTTTTATATATTCCGAAAGAAATAAGTCTGCGAATCTTCTCAGCACATTGCATCAGAGGGCAGAAATAAGCTATGGGCCAGGGCTAAAAACCCAGTTGATATTCTAGGTAAAGTTGTTGCATGTTACACTTGCAAAAGGAAGACTAATCGCTGGCTTAAAGTTGTATTTAGTAACATTCTAGATACATTTGTATGTAGCTATATCAGCTCACAATGCTTTTATGTTATTAATATCGGCTAATCATAGTATGAACGGGAAGTGTATTACCAAACGCCGGCATTTTTTGGAGAATTTTGGAACAGAAGAGGACATAGCGATGATTTTTTTTGCATAATTTATTGGAGCTTATCTTAATTTTGAAATTTGATAAAGAAACTATTATTTAATTTTTTCCAGGAATATAAAGCAGAAATATAATCTGGACGTTCAATTTTGGATGACCTTCTCCAACATTTGTGGCCGTATATCGGCAATAATGCGGCGAATATTGTCCTTCAAGTGGTCAATCGTTTCGGGATTATTGGCGTAGACTAGTGACTTCACATATCCCCACAGAAATAGTTAAGCTGCGTTAAATCGTACGATCTTGGAGGTGTTCCATAGTTAATCGAATTAGTTGCTCTGATGGACGATGATTATGTTGACCGTAAAGAGGCGCGATACGTACTTCGAACAGAACCATGATTTTCAAAATAAATTTGCACAGTTTGGAAGCGTTTTCAAGCGTCAGTCTACTCATGTTGAAATGCCAAAAGAAGCTAAACATAAATCACTTGACAGCTGACAAAATGGCCACCATTTAAAAACGCGTTCCCAACTTCAATCTTTATACCTCTATAAAAAAACACCCTCTATTAACCGCATCGTTGTTACACTTAAATAAATTGCATCCTTGTGCAAGAAAGAAAATCCAAAAACAGGTAAAAGTTAAATCATAGTTTTATTATTTTGTATTTTTTAAGATTAGAACCCCTTAAGAACGTTCTGGAAAGTTCATTTTTAAAATAAAAATTTTTTAAATAAGACGGTATATATTTTTAAAATCGAAAAATTGAACATTTTTATAGCTGAACACTTAATATTATTTCGATTCCATGTTTCAGAACACACAACTGTTGTCAATGCCTTAATAATTCTTCTTGCAACTACATACACATTTATGTGTGCCACAGTGCTTAAGAATCAACAAGAAGAACCTTAGAGAAGAAACACATTAAAAACGAAAACACACATGCATACATATTGTATGTAAATGCAATGTTCCACTGTATTCGTTGAAATGATACAGATTTGGCCGACCCTTTGCGATAATATTTGCACCTTCCATACCAGAGCTATTTTTTACAAACGTCATGGTTTTTGTCTTCTTTTATTTTATGCTACCGGTGCTGTAATATGCACATACGGTTTATAGTAATTTGCTGTATAATTTATGAATCCAAAATACGGTAATAAATAACCGAATAAACACTTGCGACCTGTCATAATTGGGAAGTGGCTTTGCTTCGATTGTTCAGTTTACCACCATGTATTCTTTAGGCAAAAACTTAAGTTGTGGTTGCACTAAATGAAATAAAGTCCGCACTCATATACACATGCAACCAATAATTTAATACGTACTTGTATTCATACACACACTTCGACGTATGTACGAACGCTTCGATCCAACCCAGCAAGCCAAGTAGCAATCAATACATGAAAAACGCAATGAGTGTTTGCTTGTTCCTTATAGGAGGTCAGACTTCTTTACCGATTTTCCTGACATTTTGACAACATTTAACTGGCAATCTGGAATGAATTATGGAGTCTTTTTTCAAACGCACATTTTTATTAGATTTTATGATATAACTTCGCCATTTGTAGACCAATTTTCAAAATTCTTTTTTTACTAAATCTTGGGTGGGGAGGGTGTCGCAAATTGTCCGCCACAATAATTGATTATCAAATAACTTCGTCATTTTTTGCGAAGAATATCGTTTTCTTTTTACTTACGCTGCTTATAAATGGGTTTCTGGCAGCGATTCTACTCCGAAATCCAAGTTTCCGCACATAATTTCGCACTGTTTGAGGTGCTGCAGTAATATTTAAGTGTTTGCGTAAGAGTCCTTTAGCACCACTTATTGTGTTATGCTTTTTTATCTGCCCCAAAGGAAAAGATTGTGCCATTCTGTCGCACAAAGATTTGTTTCCATTTCGGCGGTTTTTAACGATGTTACCAGTTTCTTTATAAGTTTTAATAATATATTGGATTGTAGAATGATTTCTTTTTAAAATTTTTCCAATACATCTTCAACTCTGAAGAGAGTTCGCTGGATTTCGACCCATTGAACTTATGGAATAAAAATTTATATAAAATTACTTTTAACCAATTGGCCAACAATTTGTTTTTTAGAAGACAGATTCAATTACTTCTGTAAATTTTGCAGAATTCCTGAAAGAAAAGTGCTGCTGCCTTGTACGAATACGAATTTTGCTAACGTTGAAAATCATTTTAGCCATATTTTTCTTTCTGGCAATTACGCACATCAAAATGTCTTTTATTTTGATAATAAACTTTTTATTATCCAAATGATTCATTCCTCAACATTTTTTAAGATATGAGGGATATAGTTATTCTGCTAAGGGTGTACGAATATGGCTTTTGCATACTGTAAATTGTTTGCGAGAACCAATAAGCGGATAAAACCGCGAACGAGTGTATTTTCCCTGTGTTAGTTTTCAGTATTTCGACCATATATATGCAAATACATATGTCGATATTAAATAGATATATGTAATATAATTATAATTTCTGATTAGTATGAAAAGTTGCGAATATAAAATATGTGTTATTGGAGGAATCACTCTGGAATGTTCTCAACAGAAAGCACAAAAAACACATGATACATAATTAAATGAACTGTTTTAGTAGGTTCAGCTTTTCCAACGGCGGATTCAAATGACGGACATGTTTATTAAGGGCATTCGTGATTGTATAAGTATATATTGTATATTGTAAGTAGACATGTAAGAGACATAAAACGATATTTCGTACTGGATCAAAAACCAAAGTCTCGAGCAATAGAGATGTACATATATAATTTGTGAAACTTGCTTGCCTGTAAAGTGTTGAGACCAATGAGGTTTTCTAAATTTAAGTTCTTATGTGCTTATTCTACACATTCTGGGGGAATCCCAAAGTTGGTCCATAACTGTTTCAATGGCGTCTTTTCAGTTGCGAGTATGTACATACATATATATATATATATGTATGTGGACATCACATATTCGCATTTCTTTTAAGGCTTTCTTCAGCCAATTGGTGCGTTGGGAAATGTGTTCATGCAGGACTTATACACATGTGGTCTTACATATAATATGTATGTATGTATAAACTCGTACACGCAGAAAAAACTAGTTGTTAATATGGAACAATTTACTTTTACAAGAGTAGGAGTCATGGTGAGTAAACATTGCAGTTGAACGTGTAAGATTTATTGTGAACTTTTTTCCACAAATGAACAGTCTAACTATCTCCCTTTTTTCTGTATGTATAACATTCACGTCAGTTGCTCAAAAGTCTACAGTAGATTCCAAGCCACAACAATAGACGTTAATTTTATTTCAAAAATGTTTAACTTTTGTTGGACTTATTGAAGTTTGCAGGTTGCAGAAATTTAATAAAAACGTTGATAATTTTACGAAAGGCGTGCAAATCTTGGGAATCTTCCACAAAAACATTATGTGTTTTGCAGGTAAGAAAAGTTTGAGACGCGCTGAAAAGATTTTTGATGTAAAGATAAAACTGTCGCAAAAAAAAACTACTACTTAAGTTAAAACAGCGAAATTAACTACTTCTTTGTTTTATAATTTCGTTATTATTCCACGACAATTATTTTTGTCAATACGCGGAGAGAAGAAACTGAGAAAGTTAAATCAAATGTTATGAGCAAATACAACTCGTGGCATGACACTTCCCTTAAATTCTCGCAAACTGGCGCAAAAGCGGCTTGAATACAAGAAGTTCACAAAATACCAGAGAGCTTTTGGTGCCTCTTTAGTATAGAATATTTTTCATTGGAATCGTCGTGCTTGCAGTTTTATTAAATGAGCTTAATATTAAAAATCAATATTTGCAATAATAAAGGCGAAGTCATAACAGGTAAACTTTGCCAGTACAATTACGCAACTCGACCTACATTCGCCACTTTCGTTAAATTATTGAAAAAAGCTAAACACAAACTTTTATTTCCGACATTAGGACAGTGTCGTCTGTTATGATTCACCGTGATGATTTTTTTGCGTGGGAAATAAACAGCGGTCAAGTTAAGGCACCTTGCATTGGCCCATGCCGGAAATTCTAAAGCACTCGCGATTGCAGGAAAGCTGGTATAAAATAAAAACATTTACGTTGCTGTTTCGCAGTGACGTGCAAATATCTGCTACTCTGAACGCATCAGTTCGTTTACAAGCCAAGCTTGTAGGTACATATTTAGCTTTAAAATGGCAAAATTCGTTTTGACGCAGTTATTCCCAGGTCGTTGGTCGTCTATTGTTCACGCTATTGGCCATGTTCTCTTTTTCACAACACAGCCATATTGATAAAGTATTTAAACCTACACGAACGCCAGATTTCAATCGCATCTAGTTCAGAAAAAAAAATTACGCTGGAATTTTGAGACTTTTGCTTTGTAAGTGTGAAGGTCCGTCCACATACATACATATGCATTCACTAGTATTAATTAAGGTAAAAGTTGAATATTTCTAACTGCCGAATATGCGCATAAAAAGCTGGTACATCCTTTGGTCTTAAATCAACACACAAAGTAAAGAAGAAAAAGAAGAAAGAATAAAAAAAACTGGCATCCTTTTAAGCCAAAGAAACGTTCATTCCCTCAGAATAACAAGAGAAAAAAATACAACTACATACATATTCGCTGCCGTCCAATGCTAGAAATTTTGAGGAAAACTGATTGTAAGTTGGTGTTCGTACATACATATGGATGTATGTGTGTATGTTACTGCCTTTTCTCCAAAAAAGTGTTTGTTTCCATTTAGCGTTGCGCAACAAATTAGGTGAAAACATTAACAGGATTATTAGTTCGACATAAAATTTTTCGTTTAGTCCATACATACAAACATATCGATACCTTAATATAGAAAGACCCTAAGTAACGTTTTCCTAACTTTTCAGGAGAGAGAAAAAACTTCATAAAAATTAAAGTTTTGTAGTCGCGAAACTGTTTTCAACTGCTTATATTTGATTTGAGAAAAAAAGCGAGTTAGGGCCTTTCTATATTATGGTCAGGATATGTATCTATCTACTTAAATCATATCGAAAAATCAAATAATTCTCATAAACACACAGAAGCAGATACTCCCGTTTTCTAATTGATTGTATGAAAGTACGAACGCCGTTCACAACAGTTATAGACATGCATACATAAGTTCTTGTTGTGCCTGTTCTCTATTTTTATCCAAGAATGGTGAACATTTTAGATTTCAGGGAGATATATGAATGTACACACACACGCATGCGGTTAACGACGGCCTTCCCTTGTAGATTCCTTGTCCAGAAGTTCAAATATAAATAAAATAAAGTCCTAATAAAGGAGGGAAAACCCAGATATTGCTTTGCTTTTGCCCGCCTTTTGCAAATAATTATGGTGTTCACCCAGTGTATTTACCCCATTTTTTGACGCAAAAATATTTCCTTTGCTGCTCTTAGTATTTTATGTTTTATTTAATTTAGTTATTTATTTCATTTTGAATTATCTATAGACGCGTATGTATGTATGTGTGTGTATGTTATTATTTTAATAAAATGGTTAATGCAATATGTGAAGTTGCTTTTACTTTGTTTTGAGGCAGTACTCAACCTCATAAATATACGGCTTCCCCCAAATGCAAACATATGTATGTATGTATGTATGTATGTATGTATGTATGTATGTAAGTATGTATGTGGAATGGCGCACTGTTTCAAAACTAGACACACACGTTTTAGGAATACGGTTGAATGTTAGTATGTGTAGTCGAATGTACACATGCACTCATATACACATATCCATACGTGTACATATGTATGTACATACTATACAAGTGTATGTATGTATGCGTGTATCAATGTATGTATATCTGTTTAAGTGCTGGAAACATATTATTGAAATGAAAGCCCCGCCTAAATTTCTCTTGTGTACACCCAAGCGAGACTATACTTGTCTGTAACTCACTTAATTGCTGAGAAAACAAGCTGGTCACGATCACTTGAAAATACTCGTAATATTCGACTAAATTATTAGCCGTAAGTGCTGTAATTCAATTACTTAAATATACAGTTTAAAATGATTGTGACCAGACTTAAGTGTTTAGGTTTGTTCCTTTTATGTCAAAGTCAATATGACATATGCCAGATGTCTGCAAAGTCTTTTGTTTCCATTTTTCTTTATGGAAAAGGCCCAGTGTTCGTGTCTTCGTTGCAGCAGCTCACGCACCGAACAATGCCCAACAAAAGCAACATTTGCATTATCGTACATTTTAAGTGACCAAACCGCAATAATTATGTATATCAAATAGTTGTAATTTGTATATGTCCATGTATGTACGTATGGAAATACATGTATTAATAATCGCCACTAATCGATCGATTGAATGAATAAACAAATGTTTAAAAAAACTTTAAAATATTCAGCAAACGTGTAAAAATATAAGTATTTGCATATGGATGTGCAGGTATAACCATTTGCAGGACCGTAGGAAAGCGAAGCACCAACAAAATAAATGTTCAATTTAGATATAAAAATTCATCTTAAGTCTTCCTACTAGAAACTCTTATATTATTATACTTACGTCTATATAATATGTGATCTATGTACCTTTTTCCTCAACTGACTGTTATCCTAGACACACGACTTTGTGAATACTCGTAAAAGTTTTGGGACATTAACGGACATATTTTCGGTCAAAACTAATATTTGAGTTTCGTATTATACTAAAAGTACAACAAAATATCGCGAAAGCCGACAAAAGTTACATACATATATTTGTATGTACGTATGTATGTACGTACCTAATTGTTCAAAAACAGAATTCGTGTCGTTACGTTTTCGAAAACCGAGTAAAAAGCTTTATAACTTTCTGACCTATTATTTTATACAGTATTAATAGAGCAAAAGTTGGAATAAATATGATTGTGACTTGAGGCAAAAGCTTATACAAATTTTATACATTCATTTGTATGTTTGTTGTTTGTAAAACAAAAACTTATTTGCTAAACAAAATTAAAGTACATACAAAAAATCTAAAAAAAATTTAATTCGATTTACATGAAAACTGAAATTAAAGTTGTATGAGTGCTCGCCAAAGGTGTTATTCTGAAACATGGATTTCTGAAGAAGAATCTTTAAGAAAATCTGTGGAGAACCTTCTCTCAACAAGAGAAAAAAACCGCCCACCGTCTGGATCTCCCAATATGGTTGTCACATCAGATGTTAATGTTAATAATCCGAAAACACAAGTAGGTATGGATAGATACATCACAGTTGTGAAGCGGCAGAGAAGCCCCAAGTCTGCTCAAGAGTCGTCGAAAGCTAAAGTGCCAAGAGACACTAATTCTGGTAAGCCAACTGAGAGCAATAGATTTTCTATTCTTCAAACGGAAGACACAACTCAATCTAAAAAATCATCTAAGCCTCCACCCATTTATTTAAGAGAGGCCACCTCCAGCGAACTCGTGAAGAAAATAGTTTCGATTATTGGAGAAAAAACCTTTAGTGTTACATTGATTAAGCATGGAAAAATTAGTGAAACAAAAATACAGGTTAAAAGCGAAGACGAGTACCGCAAACTGTCCAATGAGTTGGAAAAAGAAAAAAAAAAGTATCTACACATATCAACTGAAAAGCGCAAAAGGTCTTCAAATTGTGATAAAAGGTATTGATCCTTGCGTAAGCTCTGATGAAGTTAAGACCGGCCTAGAAGAGAAAGGTTTTAAAGTCAAAAACGTCTGTATTATTAAAAACCGTGAAAAAATCCTTCAGCCTATGTTTAGAGTGGAATTAGAACCGCGTGATGTGGTTTTAAAAAAGAACGAAACCCATCCAATCTACAGCCTCAAATACCTTCTGCATCGCAGAATCACTGTAGAGGAACCACATAAGCGTGCAGGGCCTGTTGAGTGCATGAACTGCCAGGAATTCGGCCACACCAGGACTTATTGTAAGTTGCCCACAGTTTGTGTCGTTAGTGGTGAACTCCACGGCAATGCACAATGCAATAAACCAAAAAATAGCTCAATAGTGAAAAAAATGTAGTAATTGTGGCGGAAACCATACCGCAAATTATAGAGGCTGCCCTCTGTATGCCCATTTTAAGCATTCTATGGTTAAAAAATCATCAACTGCTCCTAAACAATCCGAGCAATCACTTTTCGTCTCGACCAATAGCTTTCGTCAGATAATCCAGTCAACCAGCCACATTAACGCCAAAAGCTCAAAACAAATATCTTATGCTAATATAGTAAAATCTAGCACAACAAGCTTGAACCCAGAACCCACACATCAAACTTCTGAACCGCATTTTAGCAATATAGAGGCAACATTGCAGTCCCTTGTTCAGTCAATAAACACTTTTACGACCTCTATGACCACCATGTTGCAGGAAATGCTGAAAATGCAGTCTACTATTTTACAGGCTATTTTAAATAAATGATTTGCTTAAATATTTGTTTCTGGAACGCTAACGGCATCCGCCAACATAAAAATGAGCTCGAATACTTCCTGAAGGCTAAAGACATCGACATAATGATGGTTGCTGAAACTCAGTTGACATCCACTCATCATCAGAAAACCAATATTTAAATTTTTTCAATCAATTGGGACCTCGATTTCTTGCAGCTGGCGACTATAACGCTAAACACACCTTTTGGGGTTCACGATTAATTTCACCGAGAGGCCGCGTACTATATGACACTATTTCTCGCATGGGCTTAGATGTAATTTCAAGCGGGCATCCCACCTACTGGCCAACAGATCGGCGAAAAATTCCAGATGTTATTGACTTTGGAATAGTCAAAAATATCCCTCTCGAATGGATTCAGGTGGAGCCCTCATTCGACTTGTCTTCTGACCACTCCCCTACTATTATTTCCATATGTTTTCCACAGGAAATTGGATCACTTTTTAATGACTCAATTTTAACAGTGTCGCGAGTAAATTGGCTAAAATATAAAAATATTTAAGTACACACTGTACGGAAAATACCGCTTTAAGATCGCCAGAAGATATTGACTTGTTAATTAGCATCTTTACTAATAACATTAAACAAGCCGTGCAACATGCTACTTCTAGTCATACTGAGGACAGATATGCGAATCATAGGATTTATTCCTCAGAAATTGAAGAACTTGTGTCAGAAAAAAGGAGAGTTAGAAGAGAGTGGCAGCAACTAAGGTCTCCCCAGTTAAAAAGTAGATTACGGGAATGCACAATTCGACTGAGAAATATCCTAGAAATTCACAAAACAGCGAACCTTGAAACATATTTAGAAAGTCTAGATGGTACTCCTCAGTCAGATTATTCTTTATGGCGGGCTACAAGAGGTTTAAAACGTCCAATTCAAGCTAAACCACCTTTGCGAAATCCTTCTGGTGACTGGGCAAGAAATGATTCCGAAAAGGGAGAGTTATTTGCCAACCATCTGAAAAATGTTTTCACGCTAACTACAGCTGGCAATGAAGCTGAATTTCCGCCATCTGTTGGCAGATCCCCCACGCCTCTAAGGTTTAATATTAGAAGTGTTGAAAACGCTATTGGTAATCTGGATCACAAGAAAGCTCCAGGCATTGATAAAATTAGCAATAAAATGCTCGAACAGTTACCTCAAGTAGCTAGAAGAATTGTGCTTTTTATTTTTAATGCTATTTTACGTCTTGAATATTATCCGGCAGAGTGGAAAGTATCTATGATCACCATGATACCTAAGCCCGGGAAGGACCCCACTAGAGTTGAATCCTATAGGCCAATAAGCCTTTTGCCAACAATTTCAAAGTTATTCGAAAAGTTGCTAATGATGAAGTTAACTCCCATATTAAACGATGTAGGATGTATCCCAAATCACCAATTCGGTTTCAAGGCTAAGCATAGCACCATTGAGCAAACACACAGGTTAGTGAATGCCATAAGGACGTCCTTCGAAGACAAAAAATATTGCTCAGCTCTTTTCATTGACGTTTCCCAAGCTTTTGACAAAGTGTGGCATGATGGTTTAATGCACAAAATAAGGCTAAACTTGCCTTCGAACACCCATGAACTTTTGAAAAGCTACTTATACGGCCGAAAATTCATCATTAGAGAAGGTGATTTCTCAAGTTCCCCTCAACCAATCAATGCAGGTGTTCCTCAGGGCAGCATCCTGGGTCCTACTCTCTATTTGATTTATGCCTCTGATATGCCAACAGGCTCCCAAATTCATACTTCAACTTTTGCGGATGATACAGCATTCCTCAGTGTCCACGAAAATCATCAATTAGCTTCGCTAAAATTGCAAAATTATATTGACGAACTAGAGAAATGGCTTAAGTTTTGGAAAATCAAAGTAAACGAACAAAAATGCACTCACGTCACATTCACATTGCGCAGGGAAACATGCACGCCCATAAAAATTAACAACCAAACAATCCCGCAACATAGAGATGTCAAATACCTCGGCATTCACCTCCACCGTAGACTAACATGGAATTCCCATATTAATGCGAAAATGACTCAGATGAAACTTAAAGCAGCGCAGTTACATTGGCTCATGGACAGAAACTCTACTTTAAAACTAGACTGCAAACTTCTGCTGTATAAAGCGATTCTAAAACCAATTTGGTGCTATGGAATTCAGCTATGGGTTACTGCCTCGCCATCAAACATTGAAAGAATTCAAAGGCAACAAAATAAAATTCTTCGTATGATAACAGCAGCTCCATGGTATGTTAAAAACTCCCGAATTCACGAGGATCTAAGGGTACCTCTGGTGAAAACTGAGTTTGCAAGGTACGTGACTGGATATATCAAGAAACTTGAAGTGCATCCGAACCCTCTTGCGCGTAACATACTTAACTTTGGAGGCCATACTCGACTGAGGAGAAGGGATACCCTTGCAATCATCCGATCGCAAGACAGATAACTTTTCCGAAATTGAACCCGTATTATTAAAATCTGGAAGCTTAGCACTGGCTGCGCTCAAGTAGAAATTTTGGTTTAGTATTAAGATTTGTATACTTATTGTTAGTTCATTTATGAAGATACAATAAATAATCATATGTACAAAAAAAAAAAAAAAATATGTATGTTTAATTAAATCGGACCGGTGGACTTATGTACGTATATCAATTAATAGCTCGATTATGGATGGCCACTCGGCAACGCAACTGACAAAAAATATGTATTATTTATAGCAACTTTTGCCAGTTGTCAAGAAGTTATCGAAAATGGATTTTTTACAGATTTTCGTTAAAAACAGCAAAAGTTTCATCAAACGAATTGTTTTTTTGACGACAAAGAAGAAAATATACATAAAAAACGTAGCATCGATTAGAGGCCATTAAGAGACAATTCGCAACCTTTAGATTTGTCTGGTTGTTACTTTAACGATTTTCAAATCTGAACATAAAAAATAAATAATTAATTTCTTATACTTAAAAGTAAATTAACTTTATTCACTTTTTATCTACAACCCAAATATGCACTAAAAACTCACACAGCAACCAAAAAATCGCGGTTGTCTAAATTACTTTAAAAAACCACTGCAGTTGCCAGCTTTCAACGCTTGCCAGTTGCTATCGGTAATACCTTTTGGGCAACTGGCAACGACACTGAAGTTCGGTTGCTATCGATAATCGAACCATGGCATTAGCGTGCAACAACGTTGTTTCATCATCAGACAATGATGTTACTGTGAACTCAGAGGAGCTGTAATTTTTAACCGCAACAAATTTTTAAAAATTGTGATGTGAACCAATTTTCGAAGTTTGGAAGACATAGAAAAGCGGATAAGGGATTTAAGAACAAACGCAGTAATCGTTTGTGTGTACAAATCCTTATGTACATATGTAGTTGGCTTATACATACATAAGTGTTTCATTTCTCGGCCCCGTTGTTTATTATTCATACATATGTATGTATGTATGTATGTAGATATGTTGAAGAAAAATTCATAACTTAATAATAAAATATTTATACGATACACACGACGCACGTGAAGTATGTGAGTACATACATATGTATGTATGTATGTATGTAATTGTGTTCGTATGTGCAATAAATGAATTTCAAAGGCAAGTAACCGCAAGCAGCTGTGAAAGTAACACATTTAATAATGGCTGCAACAAATATATTGTTTAAACTACCAACTAATTATTTGTGTGTTATTTATTACGAGTGAATTGAATTTGCTCACACTTACAGTTTACTATTATTCAAAACCACAATTATAAATATTGCAAATGGCCGCAAATTATTTTAAAATTGAAATATCTCGATCGGGACACACAAACATGTGCCTGCATGTCTCACTTCCAAGAAAAGGGAAACGAACAGCACTTTTTTAGCAATTAATTGAATGTAAAAAATTATATGAATTTAAATATGTATGTATTATTGTATGTACACATATACATACATACATACATATGTATGTACGTACGTATAATATGCAAATAATGTATGTACATGTTCATACACACACTTTACTCTTGTATTGTTACTGGAGCTTCAGATCCCTTAAGTAGAAAGAAGTATTTGACACACCAAAGAGTACAAAATGCTGTCGTCCGACAAATTAAATTGTAAAACCCAAAGTAGTAACTTGATATAAATATTTAATATGTATGCAAGTACCATAGAATAAACACTTCCTTCCTACTATTTTAACCGACCCATTTTCTTTCCTACTTCTAGGGTATGTGCAGTTCCGTATTCGATTACGGCAGTTTACTCAATAACTGAAGTCTCCTCACCAAAAGCAGCTTCTTGAGCAAGAAAATTTTAAACTCTATGGCTGCAGCCTGTTTTGGAATGAACGATCTCACGACAACATTTTGCAATTTATGTTTGTTAATAATTTTGCATTTGAGTTTATTTTCCATTTTTGCAAATTAGTACATTATTATTAACTTGTGTAGCAAAAAGTTTAAGAAATGTCGGGCATTTCTTTGAGCTTTCGTAAAACCAAATTTGTTTATTTGTTACATAATTACGTCCATAGATTCTGAACCTCTGACAGACTTAACATGTATCAAAATATTATTTGCGAAATAATGATTCAGCTGATTTGCACCAGACAGGTCGATTATATGGCAGCATTTATTTCTTGCAGAGCATTGAAGTTGAATTTGCTAATCAGGAACTCTTCATCAACATCACCACATAATAGGCCCTGAACAAATAACAGGTTCAGTGCCAACCGCCGTCTCTTTAATATTGGCGATTATAAATAAGATATGAGAGTTCCATCGAAGACCACAGAGGCTGAACATGATAAATGGCTTCTGAACTCATCGGTACCAACTACATACATATATACGTAAAGTGACAAGGAACTTATACAATACGTCCATACTCAACAATAGGCCGAACAGGAGATGCAAATAAAAGCTTATGCATATTTTTGATTGAAATATCATCCCCAGCAGTCGACAAACCTGTGGTTTTAATAGCCCAAAGAACTACTCTTAGAACTTACGAATTTATAAAAAGATTTATGATTTGATTTTGCATTAGATTTTCTCTGACTTGTATAATTTTTGTATGCTGATCTACCAACACTGTTGTACTTCGATTTTGTAGAATCACTTCGCGTTCTCCACTTGCGTTGTTATATGGATTAGTTGAGAAAGTCCTAACTATGAAGGGATTGCATAAGATCGGTCCGATTTGTAGGTAACATTGATGTCCGAAATTTCGGTGGAAGCCCCAAAGATCTACCGATGAATATGGCCAAGATACTGACTAAACAAAGAACAGGTTTTACTATTATGCCAATTAATGGCCAAAGCCTAAACAACAAAATAGATGTATTTAGGCGTTGATTTAATTTGTGTTTTTGAAACACGGGATCGTCATTTGGACAAATAATGGCATCTCTTTGAAAGGTTGCCGAAATTTGGTATCTGACAACCCCAAAAAATATTAACAAAATATGTTAACAAAAATATGCTCGTATGTTGCTTTAAATACCAAGAAAGGGAATATCATTAATTGATTTGGGTTTATCACTTTAAATCCCGACAGCAGAATATAATGATATCGTAATTGTAGGTGATTTACATTCTTATACTTCAACTGAGAAAACGATCACCGGTTTTATGAGATATGATATGATTTCGGTTATAGAGAATTGATTATATATATGAAGTTGGCAAAAGATCATTATAATTGGGTCTGTAAAAAGGTTGTGGTACTGTTCGCGTATCGAAATGTACGAAAGTTCAAACTCAACTACAATCAGCTTTAAAAATCGTATCCACGATGTACGTACATGTGCTATAACTTTTATATTCTCAGTTGTGACTACGAATTTTTAGGGCTGAGAACTATGTAAAGTAATTAGACCAAACAGAAGCATTAAGAGGCATAAATGCCGTGAAATATAGAATTAATTTATTTCACAGTATTACTCGTATCATGCAAGTCCATTCCGAATAGAAGAATTTGTACATTTTCCAATAAATACACATAGAAAAAATATGTGGCAGAGGTGACAATGTTTTGAATACCACACACTATTATTGGGATATATGGATGTGTCGAACAATATTATGTGGTTGTTGCCACAGTAATTTAAGTTTAAAATTTTGTATATCCGAAAACGCTCGAAAAAGCTTGTTGGGCTGAGCTAAACGAATTGTGGAAACTATGCTTTTTAGTGACGGCAAAATTGTCAGAACTATCAAGCAAACTTCGATAAAGTCTGAAACGAAGCATTCAGTATCTGGCGAATAAAATTCAGATGCGGTCTTGCTGCGCAGAAAGGCAACGTCTTCGTGTGCCAAAGTGCTAAGGCGTGAAAAGTTTCTTCATACTAAAATTCTCGCTCCACTTCCATCTTCCGGAGTCAATTTGCTCCATGCCTCCGTTAATGCTCTTTTTTAATGATTTGGCATCTGTAACTCGGCTTTGTCGAATTTTTCGCTCCAAAAGTTCCCAAACGTGTTCGATAGGATTTAAATCCGGACTTTGTGGAGGGCTATTGAGTTGCCTGGGTGCATAATATAGAAGCCATTCCTTAAAAATTACTGCAGTATGCTTGGGGTCATTATCTTGTTGGAAAATCCAACCACCCCCCAAAAACCCAATCATTCCACAGACGGCTTCACACTTTGTTCCAATATACATACATGTGTACATACTTTTATAATGGTATCGGTCCATAATGCCTTCAACAAAAACTAACTTGCCAGCACGAGATGCCGCTATAACACCCCATTATAACGCTCCCACCGCCATGCTTTACAGTTGGCAATAAGTTTTCGATCTGCATAGCCGCATTTATTTTCCTCCATATTTTTGCACGGCCGTCGCTCCCGAATATGTTGAACTTTGATTCGTTCGTAAATAAAACCTTAGACCAGAAATCCATCCCTTTACCAATATGCGCACGTGCAAAATTAAGTCGAAGACGGCGGTTTTTTTCTGATATTAGAGGCTTTTTACGCGGTGTTCTGCTAAAAAATCCATTGTCATTTAGAGTCCTTTTGATAGTTCTTGGATGAACACCTTTATTGGAGACATGGGCAATATGATCGGCTAATTTTGGAGCACTAATTCGGGGATTTTTGTTCATTTCTTTTATAATACAAATAATATCTCTCCTGGAAAGCTTCTTTGGCCTACCTGTTCGCGCTTTGCTATCAAAGGAGCCATTTTTATTGTAGTTCTCAATAATCGTTTGTACTGTTGAGCGGCTTAAATTTAATATTTTGGCAATTTCAATATTTAATATTTGGCTAATTCTCTTATGTGAGTTGATATTTCTTTTCTAGGTGCCATTTTGTCCAGCACATTAACAGAACCTATTATGAAATGTATGTATACCAAAAATGTTAAATAACGGTACTTTACAGCTTTTGCTGTTTATTTGTTTGTTTTCGCTGCATGTAGACTTTTGTCATGCTAATTTTTTAATGGAAATAAAACAAAGTAAGTTTTTTAAAATGTTTGGGAATGAAATCAAATGTTTTTAAAAAATATACAAAATTGTGGTTGCATGTAGGCTTTAGTCCTTCACTGTATGTATTTACACACAGATGTATTATGTTTAAAGTTTTCTTTTTTAAATATGTATGTATGTATGGGTGTAAATTGAAAATTAAATGAAAAACCGGGTCAGCTGTTGCTTCAAATTTCTTGCGAAAAAGCTTTGCATATGTTATTTCGCAGTTGGAAAAATACATGATGCCAGAAACAACATGCTGCCAGATACAGATAAAGAACTCGGTGCTGCTTCTTTTTTTATTATTTTGAGTCATATTCAATTTTTTTGATGGATACTTTGTCCTCCCAATCTCTAATACATTCGCACATATCATTTTTTGGAAACCAAACTGAAATGTGCATAAAAATCGCTCTACCAATAGCGGAGTGTAGAAGACAAACCCTTTTTTAAGAGTTATTCTGGCACAAACAGAAAAAACAAACGAATTGATGAACTCCTCTTCTTGTAGTCAAGTTGTGCCTTATAAAAGACTAAACTAAATTTAAATACAATTTGCAATTCAAAAATGTTTGCGCCCGATTTCAAAAACTGTACAAAAACTGCAAAAATTTAGAAAAAACTGGCAGATATGTAACACGTTGAGCTTTATTTCATTTTTGAAACGCTAAGTATGCATTAAAGCTAAGTGCTAGATTCAAATTACAATATATGTAGGCAAGAGTAAGCACTATAAAGATATATTTTTATCGAAAGCGAAAGCGCCATAAGTCAGTCTTTTTAAAAACCATTGAAATTTTAATTCGACTTTAATTGAAATTTTACTTTGATATCGCCGCGTTCGCTACCAACTGTGGCGCAATTTTCCCCAGATTGGCAATACATTTGATTTCAATTTGAGCGCAAGGAAAAAGGAAACGAGAGGCGAACTTTCAAACCTATTGCCTCGATCGGCCCACCCGTAAAAAAAACGCTTCACTTTTCCATTTTTTCACTTTCTCAACACTTTACCGTTTGCTGATCCACATCCTTTACTCACACCCTCTCGACCTGCTTTGAAAATCTTGTACCACTTGTAAGCGCTCTTCTGACTCAAAGTACAATCCCTGTAGTCCACTGTTAACATTTCATGTGCCTTTGAGTGCTTAAATAACTCCACTTTTTACACAAAGTTTGATGCAAATTTCTAAGTTTCCTTAATTTTTGCACAGACCTCTTGCAACAAACGCAAGCCATTCTAAAATGAAAATATTCGGACTTTATGTTGAATGCTGAATGACTCATCTCGAGATGATCGAGATTGCTCGATTCCTTCAACAGATGTCACCTGTTTGTTAGACCACAGTTTTATTTTTTGCATACGAGAAGGCTATACTTATATTTCCTTTAGACATGTATGTATGTACCTGAAATTTGTAGGTTTTGTGAAATTTGTTGTATATCGTAAGAAAACAAGTGCGATGCAGTAGCCAAAACTAATCACACTTTACCTGACAAG
Source organism: Epicampocera succincta (assembly GCA_932526305.1). NCBI lineage: Eukaryota > Metazoa > Arthropoda > Insecta > Diptera > Tachinidae > Epicampocera > Epicampocera succincta. Next base: position 21,493,326 of record OW052035.1, read on the forward strand.
TTGGTTTTACGAAAAAGATGCATTTAAAAGGTAAATATGTACGTGCATTGTACTCGTGAAATATACACACATACATACATACATACATACATATGTACATACATACATATGTGTGTAGAATTTTAGTAGACATTCATCTGTTTAGATATAAAAATCAGATAATAAAAACTGCGTGGTAAAAACAAGAAAAAGAAGATCAATGTCAAGAAAAAACAATGTTAGCTGAAGTCTCATAAATAATGTTTAATCGATGTTTGCTCTCCAGTTTATTGTGCTTATGGCGTTTTTAATAAGTTTTTCAATCCGTGCAACATTTTAACTTTATGCTTGTGGTATCTGAACGAACACGTTGTCGACAAGGCACTATGCAATTGTTGCTAAATAAACATGCATTCCACGCCATACCATAAAAGTTTTCAATCATTCTTTGTTCCTACACACTGTATCCTCGAAAAACGATGTTGCACAACAATTTACATACATACATACATATGAATGTATGCTGTATGTATGTATGTGTGTATGTATGTATGTATGCGTGTATGTATGTATGTATGCTTTTGAAATCATTTTGAAATAGACAAGTTTTAGCTATGATTTTGGCCAACATTTATTTAATTATTTTTTTTGCCTCACCAGGAGCCTACTTTGAGGCTTCACCCAAAATATAATTAACATATTTTCCTACAAGGCTCCACATACAACTTTACTTTCACCTGCCACCTGGTTATGCGGAGTAACTGAAAAACTGAATGCACTCCCACTTACACACATTTTTCAAAATCGCAGATACACTCGCAGCAAAATTTGTATGTAAGTGAATTTTTGACACCGTAAATAAATTTATTTCAAACAAAACTAACGTTTTGTCTTGTTTTATGTTTAAATGAGTTGATATTTTAAAATTAATATAAAAAAGGAAGTATTTTTATTAGTAATAATTAACAGCAATTCATTCACCAAAAAATGTGTCCATGTGATCAACTCGGCCACTCTATTTTCCAATTCACCCTATGAATTTTAATGGCATTCATAATAATCAATGAAAAACTCGATTTTGAAATTTTTGTCAGTTACGCCTTTTGCATTTCAGCTGACGATATGTAGAATATGTCATGCATTGTAAAAAACTTGAAAACTACAAAACAAACTAGTTTAGAGTGTTCGTATACACACATCACACATCGTGTGATTTTGAAGTCAGTTAAAAAAGTCGGCGGATAACGCATGCCGGATTCTAGTCTATTATTTCCAAATATATAAGACCAGGTAATTATATTTAACTCTGTAATATTAAGTGGATTATCAAACTTTCGGTTGTGAATCTCTTTCAAAGACTTTTTAATGAATATCTATAAAAATCCAAATTCTTGGATTTGATATTTTGAAATCCTGATGCCTGGAATTCGCGAGAAGCAATCCCGATTGACATTCCTAGCAGGTATGTAGCTCTACCCTAGATTGACAGTGCTTACACCATTATGTAATGGCCAGTGTGGCCACGGCCGGAAAACATGTGATTTAAAATAAATCTAAAAATCTTATTAAACATTTGGAAATGCCAAAATTGCACAATGTGTCTTGTTAATTATGTTGTACTATATTTCATAGTTTGTAGCCCATATTTTCCGTCATTTGAATAAAATAAATTTGATTTTAAGCCCGTAGGCTGGAAACAAAAATGAATATGAATTCAAGTATTTCAGGAATTTAATTGCATACTAAACATATCACCACGTAACTGTACCTTGTTACCTTCCATAGAGGTCATTATGAGGTCAGCAGTAATGATAAAATCTTGTTTAGCCGCTATAGAGCCAAATCAATTCTGTGGTGTCCGATCCTTTAAAACTCCACATATTTTTGTAAAGCAATTTGAGAGCCTGCTATCGTTAGCACTCGCACGCCATGCAGAGCGCCGTTTGATTGAGAAATGAAGCTCAACTTTCACGACGACTTTCGAAGCTTCCCTCTGGTAATAAGACGCAGCTATGGGGAAATATTCAACAATTTGGTACAGGAGACTTCCCTTTCATGTATCGAAAGACAACAATTGTTTTTAAGAACAATAGTGTTTACATATAGCGTACTAAATATATTATTTAATATATATGTATATATATAATTAAAATATTAAGAAATAACCTGCAAATTCAAATTGCTATATTTTATTAGTTAAATTCATTTTTTTTTGAAACATTTCAAACAGGCTCATTAAACAAGTTAAAGTCGATATAACGATCAGACAAACAATTTTAGCAATTTTTCGCCGGGAAAGTCCATTTTTGTAATGGTAAATTTCCAATTCTTTTTGCAGGATTGGAGTGCGTCGTCCCATTATTTAAAAATGTATCTCCGAATCAAGTTACTGTAGAAATCACATTAAATCTTACGCAAATAATTGAAATCATATCTAAAAACAATACTTATTGGAAATTTACCGTTACACGATAAGTGATGTCAATGAAATAGACCTCACAATAGGCTGGTTCAAATAAGCTGTGATATGTACATATATTATTGTTTCTAAATTTATAAATATGTAAATTTTAAATTAAAATAAAATAACAATTTTTTATGTACTAAATTCTATATAATTTTTTTTCCATATTTTGCTTTATTCAAAAGTTATATCGAATATAACTTTTTCAAAGAGGGTGGTTGGAATGTGAAGCTGTGAACCACTGTATATGACGAAATATATGTAAACACTGTAATATTTACTTCACGCCAATATATGTACACAAAATTGGTAGAGCATTTCTATATAATATGTAAGATAGAAACAAGAGGTCGGTGCTCAAATGGTTGAATCGTATAAACAGAAAATACTTCATAAATATAAGGCCGTAACATTGTTACTTGCATCCAAATACGGCCAAATTAACATCCAATATTCGCATGACTTCAAGCCCAAATGAAAAAATTCTTTAAGTGGAGGTGAGAAGTAGAGATAAAAAACATTTTAAATAAGTTTCTAAACAAAGTTCTTCTAATATTAATTGTCGCTTTAATTACTTTCTCTCTACGTTTACTTGATCGCCTACAGGGTACTTATGGAAAATAAACCTTTTTTAAATTCCATTATCGCAATTATTGTGCAATTTTGAAGGCTGGTTTAGATTGTGAAAGTTTCCCTTATACACATGTGTACGCGTAGAGCGATTTACATACGTACATACTTATATTCAAAAGCAATTAAGATTTCTTTGTTATCTTGGATTTAAATTTCGAATGCTACAATTCATTAAAATGTAATACATGTAAATATATATGTATATGTATGTACATATTTATATAAATATTTACTCTATAGAAACTTGTTTATGTGTTGACATTTTATGTTTCTTAATATTTTTTTATATTTTTCAGTTCGGATTTAGATTAAATAAATAAAAGAACACAATGATTTTTCTTACATTTTGTTTATTTTCGATCAACGTCGTTGATCGTCCTCCATCAAAAAAAAAACAAAAATCACACCAGTTACCACCATTAATTTATGTAACTTTAAAATCAACAAAAATAAAAATAAATATCTACATACTACATCAAAATATTTAAATTTGTGTCAAAACTGGAACTATTAAAACTCGTCTATTTATATAAAAAATTCATCTGGGAGTTTTTTCCCCAGGATAGTTGTCCTTTTGATTTTTCTTTGCTTATTAAATGTTTGTATGCTTGCGCGCAGCAAATTTAATCTCTTCCTCTTCCGTACGTTGATAATGTCTAGCATTTCAAATCAAATGTACAGCCATTCTTAAACGAAATGTGGACTCGAAATAAATTTAGATATAACATGTGAAAATGTACAACTTTAAATCAATATTCAACAGCATTTAAATTGGTCGCACATAAAGCTAATTTCTATTTTAAGGAATAATATACAATATAGACTTACCTTAATTGACTGCTATATTACCTTTAGTGCGTGAGTACTATTCTAACGAGACTAATCGCTTCTTTCTGTTTTTAAACATATGGTTTACTTTGGTCTTTGCGAATTACGACTTTATAGTTAACGTGTAGGCTCTTAAATTACAGAGCCTTACAGTACAACTGGAATCTTAAGATTTTGCTGCATTACTCACATGGATGAGCTATAATTTTGCAGGCATAAGAAAAAGTGGCTATAATCGGAAAAGAGCACCAAAACAAATTAGAAATGCATTGTGTTCCACCCGCTTTAAAACATCATGTGGGAAGTGACCGAAAACTCTACGTTTGGAAAGAGTGAACTTCGCTAAACAAATCGCCTATTTTATTAAACTTGCTGCAGCTCTCAATCCCCTTTAATGAATGACTGCCCAAACTTTACTACGTTTATGTGCTACTGCGCCTTGTGCTGACTGGGCATGTACCTATTTCCAGGAAAGCGTTAAATATGGAGCAAACGGAATGTATGACACTTCACAACAATTGGAATTTTTTTTGATTTATGAATGACTTATACTTACATACATACATACTTACTATGACGTTTAATAATATAGCGCCAATATGTCAAAATATACCATCATTTGCTTTCTAACATCTCTCGCTTACAAATTATAGTTTTTTTTTTAAACTAATTTTCTTACACCGTTTATTTGCTACTAATTGATAAGTAATTAAGTTATCGTATCGTATAGTTTTATATACTTTCACCGAGAAGTGCTGAGGTGAACGCTATAAATCATGTCTGTTTCATATTGCGCGGTTACAAAAATTACTGATGCCGGAAAAGGCAGAACTGTTTTTGAAAACAGTAATAAAAAATACATACATACACATTTCAGACATTGTGACATAGATTGAGAAATAGGCAGCAGGTAGAAGGTGTTCCTTTTAACTGGGTAATAAGAAACGTTTTAGGCATTGAATAACTCATATCACATCCCTCAAGTTACACTCTTTTTACAACCACCTACACCATTTTGTTGCTGACATTGGGAGTCCAAGGGGCGCTTTCAAGGCTCCTGTAACGCACCTATAAAGGCTGACTATTGTTTTCTCGTAAAATAGCCGATAAGTTATACTGAACAACAGAATTTATTTCAAGACCTGAAAGACCTATTGAGCCAAAAATTATACATCCCTCAAACACGTTGACTTTTACTCGTCACCCTAAGTAAGCTAATTGCGAAGCCGACAGCTGCTTTACAGCAGTCTTCCTGCACGGAAATTTGGAGAAGTTTGGGAATATGGTATGAATTTGAAACACGAAGAAAAACTGAATCGAAACTCGTAGTATCAAGGGCTAGGGGTCTTACAAAATCAAAGTATTGTAAGAACTTCTATTGTGTTCGTCGAGATCGTTAAGAAGATATGAGCTAATGCCTTCCACACAGTTTTTCCGGAAATGTCACAACCCTTATTCTTGACCTATTTTGAAACTAATTATCTTTTTGTGTGATTATGCAACTGCAATGCATGTGTATATGTAGACACTTAGCTCCGGTTATTGACGATTTTATCGTAAAGCAACTCAAATGTGGTCACAAACGCATTGCACTTACACGTGCTCTGCTTTGTGAAATAACTCTAAGATGAAATAAAAAATATATATGTATGTATGTATGTACTTACATGCATACATACATATTTACATGGATGAGTATTTTTATTGAAAAGTTTGAAGGTTGAAGTCTTGTTAAGAAAATATTTCAACAAAATGTTTGCTTAACGCATCCTCTACAAATAAAAAATGAGTTGCGTGGTTCACTCTTTCTACCAGTGAATGAACTGCTTTACTTCTAAACAAGGATTTATGCGAGAGGGAGTAACGAATACTAAAAATTGTGTTTGTTGTGAGCTTGTAAAAATTACATTCGTAATTACATACAACATACAATTATACATACATATGTACATATTTACGCACAGATCAGTAATTAATTTCGTTTGTATAACTTAAATGCAACAAAGTTGCAAAAATTCAATTGGTAACAGAGCTATTAAAAAGCATCGTAAATATCAATGCACCAACTTACATAATGAAATATACACTCATACATACATATGTAGGCATATATGTACATATGTATGTAGAAGCGTACAATTGTATGTGGATATATGTGCGTGTATGTATGAATACTCACGTATTTATATGTGACGTTTGCGCACACCAATTTGTAAATGCGGACGGACGTTTTTCGCTTCAACCTTTTCCTGCATAAGTTGAACAGTCTTGCCAGGAGGCAACAAAAATTAAAGCCAGACCTATTATTAAGAAAGCAATCAACATTTACTACAGCTAATATAAGGGTAGCACTTCGAAAGTGGACTAAGGCCCCCTCAATTTAAATCTTTACCATGACAAATACAATACCCAAGAAATATATCGTTTGAAAATGTTGTGTACTTTATTCCCTTAAGTATTTCCCCACTCAATACGCTTAAAACGGGTAGAATTGCTTTCTAGAGCCATCAGGATAATTTGAATCCAGCACAATAAGAAGGAAAGAAGAATTTTGAGTTGGACTGAATACATTCGTTTACATGCTGCAATCTTTTGAACTTTGTTAAGGTGAAGATAAATAATACGCGTGAACGCATTAACACGTTTCAAAACGGCTTCACCGATTAAAAAGCTTTGGTGCAATTGCTTTCTTAAAGGTAAGACTTAAACTTCCATTTTCCCGAGCCGCACCAATAGTTGCGTTAGTATACAATTTTTAAATTCCCTTAATTTTTCGTAAATTTTTTCTCTTCATTTACTTTTGATAACCAGCTGTTTACAATGTCAAACTCTTTAAGCGCGTAAAAACGTTAAAAGCTGCTGAACTTTATGGTGTGATAAGACTTATTGCTTTTACAACCTACAATTTAAAGTTATATATCGGTGTATATCAAAAAAGGAGAAAATGAGAAGCAGCAGCAGCCCAGAAAATAATGAAAAATGCAAACATTTTATTGCTATAAGTATAGCAAAGGCAAAGGCCAGCGAACGCTTTTACAATGTAATGGTGCTGTTAAATTTGGTCATATATGTGTAACTGACTACTTATGTATATAAATATCTATGTGTAGCTGACCTTGTCCGGTCTAGTAATGGTACCTATCAGTATTATTGCCAGCCGCAATAAAATATATATGTATGTACTTTCTCAAAGGTTGGGGGCATTGCTAAGTCTCATGAAACAATATGTGAAACCACGGCCAAAATATGTAAAATTTTTTTCAATTTTGAAGAAAGCCAATGGTCAAATGGCTCCCCACATTAAGGCCCATGATTGCAGCATCAAGCACTATTGTACTCGTATTGCTGACAGCACTTCGAGCCTTTTGTGTTTCTGTGAAAGGCGCACTGCAAATAAGTTGGGACACGAAACAAATAATAGTAACGGCTGCTCTATATCACTAGAGTAGATACACGAGTTTGAGGATTCACTTACACTTAATTTTATATTAGCTGCTCATACGGCTATATAATTTCCCGTTATTTATGCCAGCTTTTTTACTCAAAATATCGTAAACAATTGTTTTGCTAGGTAAAAATTATACGTAGTTTAAACATCTCTATACCAAGTACGTGCACGAGCACATGTCGCTGACATTTTAATATTCAATATTTTTTATGCAAATTATCACTGCAAGCGAAACCCTAAAACAGTGAAAATTGAAACCAATTCCAACCAGAAAAGTAAAATAGGATAGTGCCAATGCAATAAGTGCTTAATGTAACTTGATTAAGTTTAAAATATAGGAAAATTATTTCTAACCTCACTTTTTTCCACATAAGTTAACTTTATTACACAAAGATAACCCCTATTGTATACACACATACGGACTTGATATTTTTTGCCACTCCACACAGGAAAAATTAATGATTTATATATAAAATAGTACCAAAATATGTTAATATGTATGTGACTTTTGAATGCGTTTTGAAAGTTATTTTACTCTTCTGTAACACTGAGTGTACTTCGATTTCGGCCCAAGCCACCCTTATGCCCTAAAGGCAGATAACTTCAGGTAAAAAGGATTAGTATTAAACGATCAATTAATCAATCGCAACAACTCTAGGCAAAATATTTAGAAATCCACACCAGGAACATCTTGAATTCTTAGCTGCTCCCTAATTGCAGCTCAATCACTTACTGTTTTCTGTGCGTGCACGCAAATGTACAAAATACGAAATTGGAAATTGGCTTCTGGAATTTACGATTTGAAGTTACATATAAATTTTCTGTAATGGAAGTTTTTACACTGAACTAATACTTAAAAAACAAGTGAAGTACGAAACTCATTCTAAGCCTTTATGAAAAGGATTCAGATATGAAAACTCAAAAAGTATTCACAATTAAATAAGAGCGATAATTTCAGACTAAAAACACAATGACACACAATTATAATTTACTCAGTGACACAGAGTCGTTTTGGTTTATCAAAATTTTGTTCCTTTTTTCAGATATATTAATTTTTTTTTGGAAGATAAGTCCTTGAACTATTTGTTATTTCAAACATTTTGCTTGGCAATGTTGGAATTTTTTGTTGATTGAAACTTTTTTAATCAAAGAAACATATTTTTGATTTGGTGTAAAAGTTTCAAGCCCAACTCCCAGTTATTTCTGTTCTGCTCCAGATTCTTTACGTCTACATGTAACTATTTTTGTTGATTGATTGCTTATTGACTACCCATAGAAAGAGTGTTAGAAATAGCTCTGATATATTTAAACATGAGTAATATGACAGTTGACATCAATGTAATGACAAGTGAACTTGACATAACGGCAAAAACACAATAACCTGAGTACAATCACTTACTGGAATCAGTTTACTCGTTCTTTTATGTAGGGAAATCATATTTTTGACCATGGAGATCACGTTGACTAAAAGTCCTCCGGTAACAGATGGTCGTAATGAAAATGAAGGCTTTGTGGGTGTGCGTCATCTTCGGCTTATGATATCCAAATGAGAAAGGGTATGACGCGATAAAGTGCGCTTGAATATTTCACATGTTCAGCTAGTCCTCATGTTCGTCTCGCTGTCTGAATTGCTTTTGTTGTAAAAGGTGTTTTTATAGAGTTATAAAACTTTAGGCTGGCAACACGTTTTTAATTGGCGGCCATTTTGTCAGCTGTCAAGTGATTTGTATGTTTAGTTTGTTTTGGCATTTCAAAGTGAATAGACGGACGCCTGAAAATCATGGTTCTGTTTGAATTACGTATCGCGCCTCTTTTCTGTGGGGATATATGAAGTCGGTAGTCTACGCCGATAAGCCCGAAACGCTTGACTACTTGGAGGACAACATTCACCGCGTTATTGCCGATATACGGCCACAAATGTTCGAAAAAGTGAAGAAGCCATTTCATGTCAATTTAAAAAATTCATCTTTGTTTTATTCTGGTTCAAAGCTCCTATAAAAACACCCTGTATATTCTACCACACTATTGATAGTATCAAGATAACAATTAAGTTCAAAGAATTTGGTTTTATTTACTTCTGAAAACGAACGAAACCTGAAAGAAAACAAAACCGTTAGAAACGGAAAATGTGTACATTTTCTTTTCACTTGTTTTGTTGGTTTTATAAACATATAAAGTAAATTGCAAATTTTTAAGATATAACAGAATTTTTTAATATTTTTTTATAAAAGAACTTTCGGGTTATCAGCTACATTTTTCGAGTGAATTTAAAACGAATAGTTTTTGAATTTTCCTTTTGCTGGAGAAAGTAAAAACATTTCAGTCTCATACGAGTTTGGTTTTTGTGACACAGCGGACTGTTTCCTGTCATCGCAGCATAAGATCGATGATACTCCGTTTGTCACAAAATTCTATTTCGTCGGTTGTGATCAGATTGATTGCAGTTTTCACGCCATCGATGATATACTTGGAAACATTGACGGCTTTTGGGTTATTGTACACACTATTTATTTATTTATTCCAATTTTTCTGAGAGAATTATAGATTTACAATTGACATCATTTGATGTTGTTATGGAGTAGAAACTTTCTGATATTTTTCGTTGATCGTCAAATGTAAGGAATATTTTTACCATCGTTCCTTCAACTGTTCAGCTGAGAATGGCTGTAGATGAGAAAAGCAATAATTTTTAGGAAGACCTTTAGACTAAATCTAAATACGTACATAAATACAAATGATTAAAACGTGCAATATTGAGAAATTAGTCTTAATATTGAGAAATTAGTCTTTCGTTTTTCTTTTGAGGTTATAAAATAGGTGTTCTGAAAAGCGCAAAAGCTTAAAATTTCCGATTTCAATTCTCAAACATTCACGGAAACAAACTGACTCAATTGGCTAATACCAAACTTTCAAGAGAAAATAAAATAAATTTTGATAGGCTTTCTTGTTACTTTAATAAAAACATTGAAAGCAATTTTACACGTTTCGGGTTACAAATGCCAGTTTAAAGTTTACCCCATGAAGTTTTTGGTGCTAGTGCTGTTGAATAAACAAATTGAGTAATTGGTTATTTTTTTTTTTATGTTTGATAAAAAATAAAAAATGTTTTAAATGGCTTTAACAACGATAACCTGCGGTAGAAGTAGTGTATTACTTTAAAGAAAGTAAATTAATGTCACTATAATATCGATTGTACTTAAATCGGAAATTGGAAAAATCTGTTAGAACCCGCTTTCAATTCATTTTCTGGATTGCAACTTTGGTTCTCGTTCTCTTTAAATTTATTGGTTTTGTTTTATTTTGATAAAACGTGTTTTTATTTTTTTGAAACGAACGTTGAAAAATAGCAAATCGCCCTCAAAACTCGTGAGTTTGAGAACAGCTACAAATTAATTTAGCGTTTTCAAACCACTTGGTGATTTTAGATCTTGTGAGTGTGAGAACGACCTTCGCTGCACCACTATCAGCCCCAAATTCCCAAAATATATTATATAACCTATATGCCAACATCTTCACAAACGTAGCGATTTAAGAATTCTCCATAAAACTTACTTCACTAGTGCCAGTTTTGTACCACTCGTGAACATTTTTCTGACTCAGAGTACAATTGACCGTATGCAGCTCTCGAAATTTAAATGTTTTCACTAATTTTTTGAACTTACTTCTGTGACTTATATTTCTAATTTCGTTAAAAAACGTAACAGAATTCAACTATAATTGTGTTAAACTATACGAAGAGATAACCCAGACAAATATCTAATCAAATCAAACCAAATCAAATATCTCTAAAATAGCGAAAAGCAAAGCAGGCAAAGTACTAAGTTCGCTCAAATGATTTCATAATTCTTACGGCCCAACTTTCTTGCCCTATTACTACCATATAATTATATATCTAGAACGTAAATTATAACACTATCTGTTGATACAGTAAAAATAGAAAAATGGGCATTTGTAGCAAAATTTTGCTTTTCCTTTGCATTTGAATTTTGAGTAAAGGAACAAGTGAACAAACCAAAAAGTATGGATGCAAAAATTCTATAATGGCAACGCAGGAGCTGAATGCCAGTGGATTTTTCTTGTTTGTAAATTTTACGAGATGTACGCAAAATTTACAACCACTGGCTAACTGACTATTGACGTTGTCTATTTAACGACAGTCACTCGTTGATGTAGGTCTTAAAGATAAAAGTTATTTCTTCAACGAAACTATGCATTAGAGGGGCTCTAAAAAATCAGCCTTCGATTTCTGAAGGTTCCAGGAAATTTATGTCAAATTTTGCTCTCAAACAGAGCAAATCATTTTCAAAACTAAGAACATTTTACAAAAAATTTGCTCTTATCTCCTTATTTGCCATTCAGAGTTAATTTCGCTATACGCTGAAGACCGGCAAAATACTGACAGAAAACATTTATTATCCAAAAAACCGTGAAATTAATATATTTTCTACCGCATGTTACCAAAAAACAAAGTTAATTCAAGACTTCAGACCAAGTCTTCAGTGTTCCAAAATTTTCACCGCATATGTCAGTACCACCCTATTGTGCATAGATATTTATGTATACAACATAGGAACAAACTTTATGACCAAATAATCTTACGATCATCTGCATAAATAAAAGTTTAGAATAATGAGAAGTGTGGTATGAAAGAAACTGACATAACGACACACTTTGTCTGTTTCTCATCAATTTTTATTGGCAATTTTAAACAAAAGGTCCAACTTTAATTTCGTCTGTCTTAAATGTGAGCATTAATAGCTATCGTTGTAATTCTACTAACAGAACACTTAATACCATAACAAGCATTTAAAGCAGTCAATCGCCAAATCTGTTTCTTTCACATTTAATCGCTCAGACGGAACACATCCAATACCCCAATTTCAATTATTAGCACCAATTACAAAAAAAGCGACCATTTTTTCGATTTTAATTCATTTACAAGCAAAAAATTTATCAACTCTGATTACCGCTTATCCTTAAAATGCTTGAATTAAAAATCTCTCTTTCTTCTCTCATCACTGTCTATCTGATATTTGACACAGCGTTGTTTTTACGGTTTTCTGAAGGGGAACAAAAAAGCTACAATATCCCGAAGAGAAAAACATGTAGACCAAATGATTCGAATGAAATAGGAATGTTTTGCTGCTTAATTAGGAATTCAATTTAAAATTAGTCTAGGACCAAGGAAAAAGTACGTGGCCAAGAGTGTAGTACGTTTTTAAACATTTCTGCCTATAGGAGAAGCGTGTAAAAACCTTTTTTCCTGTATATGTATATATGTATATTGCCAATTTCTTTTACGCACGTTAGTAATAATAAATGAATACTTCATCTGCAAAGATGACAAAGGATTAGCAACTTATCCAAAACAAGTACTCAGATGGGCATTTTTCCAGCCGTAGTATTTTTGTTGGATGACGGAAAAGCGCAATTTATTCTAATAAGTTAGTTCACATTTGAAGCGTGTTAGTATGTATGTATGTACATACCTATAAAGCTATTTTCTAGGAACAACACAATATTACTGAATTATATGTTTGCTGCTGATAACTCTATATAGTTATACGTATACCCACCACTAGTCTGAGTTGCTATACTTTTATGTAAAATATAAACATTTATTCTTGCTCAGTATTCATTAAAGCTAATTTTATGAACCATGTTATTACACAGACCGTCCATAATTTCGCCACAAATAAGAATAACTTTTTTATTTAACAACCACACTCTTGTCACACGCAATCATGTCATTACCATTTGAATTAATATTGTTTAATTAATTAATAAGAAAATAAAACCAACTTGGAGCAAAAATATTACTTCGATTTTGTTTTTGCTTTAATGTTTGGAATTCATAATATTTCACAGCCAATTAAAAAATAAATGTATGTAAATAGAATTAAGAAAATATGTGTCTAAGTTTTAATTAAAAAACTAATCTCAAAATTTAAGTTAATAGTGAGCACTCAGTTTTTAGAGCGACGTATAATAAATTGAAATTGCTGATGGAAAAGAAAACAGAATCATAAATGTGGGATTATTGGCTTTTGCAAGATTCGAACTGACTGAAGAACAATTTGCGTATTTGAAAGATGTTTGAATGAATTATTTATTTTGAAAGCGGTTTATTTTGAATCGGCCTCACGACAATACGGTCCACTTTGTTCTTCTAAATATTCTAATATTAGAAATTGCTTGTTCTTCAAATTATTTACTAAAACATTTTTAAGGTTTTATATGTACTCGTATATGTATTCAAAATACGTCTTTAAAAGCTAATTGTCCTTAAATGAGCATCATTCACCAGGTTGGTTGTGCGCAAATTTCTTGCTGGCGTTTTATAAGCACAAAACTTAATGCAGTTTTATTGAAAAAATTAAAACAAATATACATACATATACATATTTTTCAATTATGAACCGGATTTGATTTAAAAACTTTTAAATATATATAATTACAATTTTTTCTCTATTTTGATTGCGAACTCTGATTGTACTCTATATAATAGTGGAATAAAAGATAGTTAAAAAAATATGCATAGTTTTTGTGTGTTTTGCTGCTGTCTATAAGCCGATATTTCGTAGCTGCTTCATTCTACATCATAAAAGAATTCCCAAGTTAATCACTTCATACATACATACACACTTGATTAATATAATACACACTAAATTTGACCACAAAATACTGTTTTTAATCTAATGTCAGTTTTAACAAATAAGAAAAACGATTCACGCGATTTTTTTAATATACACTGCGTTTCATTAGAATAGGGCCAAGATTTTTAACGAATTTTGTGCCTTTATTCTTCAAATATTCTGTTGTTAATTTATTTTTTGGTTGTTGTGTAAAAGTACATACTCCACTAAAATCAAAATAGGCAAATCGCAATTCTTTTTTTATGTTTCATTAGAATAAGGCCAGATGAGATGAGATGAGATAACGCAAAATACAACTTCGATATGTTTTATTTTAACGATATGGGTGACATCGTGAATATCGAGTGAAAAGTTTGTTTTCATGAAGTTTTCATTCCCCTCACGAGTAAGTTGGTATCGTAAACTTCGCCGGCTGTTAAAAAGAGGGCAATTATCACTGCCTACTGAATGGCAAAATATATAAGAAGTTTGAAAATTAAAGAAATAAACAGAAATAAAGTGCAATAAGAGAAGTTTTTTTGCGTTAAAAAAATTGTTTAAAATTGGAGTTGGTTATTAGTGAATGGAGTGAGTGAGTACTAATGACAAAAAGTTCGACGATGTTCATTCAAAATGTAGGAATGTAATTGACAGAACTAATGCGTAGCACTGCGTACTAATTGCATAGCTTACAAGTCCAGGATTTCACTACTCTTGAGGTGTGTATTGGAGCGTTGTCATATTGGTAAGTCCAGGATATCGGACCAAGCAGTTCGTAGAAGTGTAGAAATGCAAACTCCAAAACGAGTTCGGATGCCCCGTAGTAAAACACGGCACCCCACACCTCTTCTGCACCTTCGGGGGAATGATGTTTTGCTTTCTTTCTTTGTTTTGGTACTTTTGCTTTCGTTTACAGTTTAATGGTGGCTTTTTGCAGTTTGTTTCTTTACAAGTGTGTACATGTTTTGATGACTCGCCAGACCATTTCATTTTTTCCTCATAGCTACCTTTATTTTTGATAAAACTTTAAGCAACAGTTTTGCTTCTACCCATTTTTGCAGCTATAGCGCGACTGGAATAGTCTTCTTCCTTAAGAGCTGTATTTTGCCTCAACTGGCCTTGTTCGAATGAAACATTTTGACACAGCGTTTTTTCAGTACCAATTAAAATTTAAAAAAAAAAATTATAAAGGTTGTTTTATTTGTTTGTTTGAAAAATGTTTTATTTTCTTTTTATTGTGTAGTTACGGCCTTCCTCAGTTTACCACAACAATAACTTTTTACTATTTATAATACAAAATAAGCACAATATTTATAAATGAATGCCACAGTAGTGGCCTTATTGTAATGAAAACCAGGGTATGTAGTAGGGTTTGGCGTAAATGTATTTGAATTCAAGCACATTTGCTTTTTTAACCACTCGCAGCATAAAGCTAAGCACAAATGACGACCAAAGCAAGAACACCAGAACCTGCAGAGCGTTCGTGCTTACTCGTTGCTTGTTTCATGTGATCAAATCGAAGCAAGTAAGATTTTGCTGGATTACTCTAAATATTATCGAAAGTATTGGAAAGCCTTGTTTTATCTTTAGAACTTCTCTTATTCGCAAATTATTTAAAATATATATATATACCGTTTAATTGAATTTATTGGTTATGTTTTGCTGTACAATAATTAATTTTAATCACGAACCCGATGTCTAGTTTTCATTTTAAAATCATTCGAAAATGTTTAATTATAACTTTTATTACAGATTTTTTTAAAAGTACATACATACACACAGTGATGGACATTAGGTTAGCAAATATCATGTATGTACATAGATACATACATATGTATATTGCTTTGCAAAGCGTTTATTTTGTTTACGGTATGAACCTTAAGTGTGCATTTTACACGCAAGTGTTGTGTATAGCGTGATCAGTATGTACCGTTATCTTTTTCCATCCTCTTTTGCCCTTTTAATATAAATTTTTAATTTATTGCAAGAAGATTATAATGTGAGGTGGACACTAAATTAGCACATTTTTTTAAAATGCGACATTTTATTTATGCAAAGTCTTAAATTGGTAAGTTTTGTTAATACCTTAATTGAGAAGCTCTATTAAGAAACAGAAAATAAAAAATAGATATGGCCAAAAGTAAATTTTGCACAGAGGAGCGGCGCAAGATTATCCATCAAATGAAACCGATAGGAGGCACCGTTTGTGATATTGCTTCCGTATTAAACTACTCCAGAAAGATGGTGTACAATGTACTGAGGTACGTCCAAATTGGGACGCACAAAAATGTTCCACAGTGCACTAGGACTAGAGAGACCACTCGAAAAGAGGACTCCCTTATTTATGGATTTAGGGAAGTTTCAACATAGCACCACGTCTCTTCGTGGGTGAATGTATTACACAACATAAGCCGCACGTGTCGAAGAAGTCCCGAATTTCAGTCGCCCATGAACTCTTGTACAAATCTTTGACGTCCTGCAAACATGCAACACAACCCCTGGTACACTTCAACGACCGTAAAGCATGGCGGTAGAAACTTGATGGCTTGGGCTGCGTTTCCTGGGCACGGTGTTGGTCCTTTAAGCAAAATCGAGCATCAAATGGACCGTACGTAAAGAATAAGGCTGTTCTACTAAATGTTAAGCGTTATATATAGCTAATGTTAGTTTTTGTTGTTGGAAATATAGTATATTTTGTTAATTTGTACTAAATTATTGTCCACGTCTTTTTTATGTTTCGTTTTAAAAAAATATTACAAATGAAGAAAAAGTTAAATAAAATAACTTCACATATTCTTCCCACCGAGAATAATATATTAAAATATCATAATGATAAAAATAATTAATACGTTGCAAACTTTTTTTCATTATAAAACTACAACGACGTATGTGCTAAAATAATCTCCACCACAGTACATATGTACAAACATAGTAGATATATGTATATGTACACATGTAATCATGTAGATATGTACGTATGCAATGGAAACTGCTATAAATATGAACCTGTATGTAAGTACATACATACATAATACAAAACACTCGCGTATTATACCAAATGTTTCAAATAAATTTTATTTGTTTCCAAATAAAACTAATAAATGATAAAAATTTGCTGATTTTATTTGATAGAAACACAATATTTGTTATATTTTTTTCTCATAAGAGAAGATTTTATTGGAATTGTTAAAAGAAGGTAGCAAAGAGCAAATTGACGGAAAACAGAGAGTGTTTTGTAGCATTTGTTATTTGTACTTATGCCAAAGCCTGATATTTCAATAAACTTTATACTGATGAAGTTTTGAAGAAAGGCCCCAAGTAACGCTTTCCTAACTTTTCTGGAGTGAGAAAAAACTTAATAAAAATTAAAGTTTTGTATTTTTTTCAACTGCTTATATTTTTCTTATTTTTAGTCGGATCACGTCAATTTTTTTTTGTTGGAATATCATCTTCCGAAATTTACAAAAAACTCGATTTAAGAAAACGAGTTAGAGCCTTTCTATATTAAGGTAAAGATATGTATGTATATAAAATATACCTACAAACAGCTGTTGATTCTAAGAGCAAATGGACTGAGATAAGAAAAATGGGTATTATTAATGACAGGTCTGCAGAGAACAATGCGATTGACGTTAATAAATTAAATCAACAGTTTGCAAATATACAGATGCCGGCTATTGACATTAACTTTTACAACAACACAAATAGCATCGACTGTTCAAACCATCAAGAGCATGAGTGTTTTAACTTCACTCAGTCCACGCAGGAAGAGGTGTTTAAATCATTTTGTGACATAAAATCTAACTCTGTTGGGCATGATGGAATGCATCCGAAATTTGTAAAGCTTACCCTTCCGTATACCTTGTTGTATTTTACGCATTTGTTTAATACTATTATTACAACATCTACATATGTGTGGAGATATGCAAAAATCATACCAATCCCTAAAGCTGACAACAGCTACCGGCCCATAGCAATTTTACATTTTTTGTCTAAAGTCTTCGAAAAGCTTACCCATATGCAGATAAACAGCTATTTGTATGAAAATTATTTACTTACTGCTAGACAGTCTTGGTTTAGGCCGAAACATAGTTGCATATCAACGTTGATTGATGACTCGGAGGAAATCAGGAGTCAAATAGACAAACGTGATATAGTATCCTTTCTAATTCTACTTGCCCACTCCAAGGTCTTCGATACAGTTGAACACAGTATTCTTGGCCTCAAACTTAAACTCATGTGTAATTTCTCAGAAACAGCTTTAAAGCTAATAACTTCTTACCTTAGTGGTCGGAGTCAATCAGTTACCTACGGCTCAAACACATCCAATTCTTGCACAATGCCTAGATGGGTACCACAGGGGTCGAAACTTGGTCCATTCTTGTATTCAATATACGCAAATGATCTATCTATACAACTTAATCACTGTAAGATCCAAATGTATGCAGATGATGTGCAGCTCTATATCCGCTGCAACGTATCAGAGGTTGTTAGTTGTATGAACTTAATAAATGAAGATTTAAAGCGAATATATTTATGGGCATCTGCTAATGGACTTAGTTTAAACCCTAAAATATCTGTGGCTATGGTTATTGGCAACATAAAACACTTCTCAACATATTTACCATAATTTTTAATAAACAACTGGATTGGTCGGACCATATCAAAAGTAATTGTGGTAAGACATTTGGGATGTTAAGAAGCTGGATGTCGCAACACTATACACCACTATACATCGAATGTTGCCAGCTAAGACCTACATACCTACTGCCGAGCCTCCAGGCATACAGGACTTTTTGCTAGCTGTGATAGTGTGAGCAAAGGTAGACTTAATGTAACATATAATAGTATTGCAAGATAAAGGGTGGTTAAATTTCAAGGGCCGATGTTGATTTTGAATAAAACACAAACTATTTAGGAAATTATTGTAATTTTATTTTATTATGGTGTATTGGTATTACTCAATTATGTATGGAACAAAATATCGGCCAAATGGGCGCCGTGACCTCGGCGGCACACCTCCATCCGATGGTCCAAATTTTCGATGACGCTGAGGCATAATGGAGGTTCTATGCCGTTAATGTGCCGAATTATCTGATCCTTTAGGTCTTGAATTGTTGCTGGCTTATCGACGTACACCTTTTCTTTCAAATAACCCCAAAGAAAAAAGTCCAACGGTGTCAAATCACATGATCTTGGCGGCCAATTGACATCGCCATTACGTGAGATAACACGGCCATTGAATTTGTTGCGCAAAAGAGCCATTGTTTCGTTAGCTGTGTGGCAAGTGGCACCGTCCTGCTGAAACCACATATCGTCCACATCCATATCTTCCAATTCGGGCCATAAAAAGTTCGTTATCATCTCACGATAGCGAACACCATTCACAGTAACTGCCTAACCGGCCTCATTTTGGAAAAAATACGGTCCGATGATGCCGCCAGCCCATAAACCGCACCAAACAGTCACTCTTTGTGGGTGCATTGGTTTTTCGACAATCACTCTTGGATTCTCATTCGCCCAAATGCGGCAATTCTGTTTATTGACGAATCCACTGAGGTGAAAATGTGCCTCATCACTGAAGATGATTTTCTTCGAAAATTGATCATCCACTGTTGCCATTTCTTGCCACCATTCTGCCCATTCACGACGTTTGGAATGGTCAAGAGGCTTTAGTTCTTGAGCCAATTGCACCTTGTAAGCGTGTAAATGCAAGTCTTTATGCATAATGTTCATTGGGAACGACGACGAGTTGAGGTGGACGGCTCTTCAGCCACACTATCGCGAACAGCAGCAATATTTTCTGCAGTACGAGCTGTACGAGCATGCACTGGTGTTCTCACATCTTCTACAGACCCGGTTTGCTCGAATTTTTCCACGATTTTTGCGATTGTACGCACATTTGGACGATGAAATTGACCAAAAAAATTACGAAGTGCACGATATGCATTTTGATTTGAACTCCCATTTTCATAATAAGTCTGGATAACTTTAACACGTTGCTGAATTGTGTATCTCTCCATGGTTAAAATTGAGTAAGTCTGAAATAGAGAAATGTCAAATAAAATTCGGAAAAAAACTTGGCGTTTAGGTGTGGTTCACATTCAACATCGGCCCATACAATTTAACCACCCTTTATATTAATGTAGTGCCAAAATATGTACATATGTGTGCCAAGTCTCTAAGCAATGCTGTAATATAAGACTTAGCCTTGTTGTATTGTTTTTTACATAAATAAATAAATTGTAAATAAATAAGTACATATGTATGTGTATTTGGAAATAGTTTGGATTTTGCTTTTAGTGCGAATATTTTGGTAAAAGGAATGGTTTTCGGCACCTGTTGCATTTAGTATTGTTTTGAAATGTTGATAATGACTCGGATGATATTAAAAAGTGTTCGTAAGGAAACCTGCAAAGATAAACAAAAACTAGATGTAAAAATAATAAAAATATTTAGTTAAACAACTAATATTGTATTGTCTAATATAATACGAGCAATATTTGTGTAGATTTCCACACTACCATTCGGCTACTACACCTTCTACATATGTACATATGTATGTATGTATGTATATATATATGTATTTATGTAAGTATGTATGTAAGTTTGTACAAGCAATTTCTGCAACTGCACCGATTTGCGCTGTTTAAGCATCGCAGTTTTCTGGGAAGTTGGTGTCGCTATCGGTGCTGCAAAACCATTATTTATTATGCAGTTTTTATGTTCTCCACATTTGTTGGATTTTAAGATTTCTTGCAAAAAAATGTTAATACACACAGAGGCTCAAAGTTATAATGGAATAGTAAACAAATTTTGACAGCAGTAAGAAAAGATAATGCAAGGGAAAAACAAAATTTATTTAAAATTCTAATTTTTCAAAACTTTTTACACAATCCATGTACTTATGTATGTATGTAAAAATCAGTTCAGTTCTAATATTATATACGTGAAAAAATAACAAAAACAAAAGCTTACTAAAGATGCATGTGAAAGAAATTCCAAACATTCCAACAATTCCAACACGTAGTTTTTACTACAATATTCTTATGTAAAATTAAAAAGTTAATATATGTTGGTATTTGGTGGCGTTTAGACTTTATAATTCATTCAATTGCATTCAATTCAATTGCTCGCGATTTTACAATTTTTCCTCAAGATAACTCGACACATGTTGAAATATATTTAGGTCCGGTGATTGTGGTGGGGCTTCCAAAACGCTTGGACAATTATGTACATTAAAGCCACGACCGACATTATAAGCTTTATGCTTGGATATCTCTCTCGATAGAAGTAAAATCCCTCTTTTATTCCCAATTTTTCGACACTTTCATTGAAATTTCTTTTTAGTATTTTCAAATACATGGTCTGGTTCATAATGCTATCAATATAGGTGGCCCATACCATGTTTACTGGTGGTTGCAAATCGTTTTTATTGGAACTCTTCGTTTGCTCTTCTCCACACATAAGAGCATTCGTCGGACCTACAAACCTGTTTTATACTTTCGTCTGCAAATAAAAAAAAATTATTTGACAATCACAACCATAAAATATTGGTCGCTTATACTTTGCCACTAAACCTGGTAGTGGACTAGTAAAACTTTTGTAATAGTACTTTAAATTGTAGATGCAGCCAAGTCATCTGTCAACACACCCACCTGGATATAATTAACAGGTTCTAACAAAGAGTCTATCCGCTTTTCATCGCAATATTATTATTTAGCTTCATTTCATCAAAACTTAAAAGAATTACAATAAGACTATAAATTTTTGTGAACTTTTTAAAAATTGACTGATACGAGTATGTCGATCATCAAGAGGGCATTAACTAAAAATATTTCCGAACAAAATTTGCTTTCTACATTAAAATATGTTTTAAATAATAAATAAATTTAACAAAAATAATAACAAAGATTTTTTAAATCCTGTTTATTATTTTTTTTTTAAATATCTTTAAGAAAATAAAAAAAAATAATTCAAACGGTTGTTTTATTATGAATCCATTAAAATAACAAAATTCAATCTTTACTGTAACAGTAAAAGTCTTTGCAATTAATTTAAATATACAGTGCACTTGCGGTAATATGAACCCTCTAATATATTAACACCCCAAAATATGAACAGTTTTTTACTTCCACTGACTGTTTCAAAATATGAACAAATTTTTTTAACGGATCTCTCTACACAGAGCGGAAATCTAAGTCAACAGCTGTTTACTCTTAAATTGCCTTCAGCTGTCAATCTAAATTTCTAACAGACACGTTTTAGTTAGTTCACACGTAACCTGGAATTCCATATTCAATTTTTAAACATAAATTAAACGTTAAAAGTTCTTAAAATCATACAAATTTTAGAACTATTGGGAAAAGGTGCAAGTGCTACTAATTTAGCGAATAATTTGGGGTGAATTCTGTTTTTACGCGAATTTGATTTAACGCGTTTCCAAATAAATATTTCATTCAGTTTTTACGCGACTTGATTTGATTTAGCGCTACCTAAAAATGTGTGTATTTTTACCAGAAGAACATTCTGCAGATATTGGCGAATTATTGTTAGATAAGGCACTTAGCGATTATGAAATCATTAGTTTTGCGCTTGAGACACCCGAACCCAAAGAAAAAGAGCCGCAAAATTTCAACGTGAACTGAAATTATTAATGGGTAGTTATCGTGAATTCATAACAATCTTACAAAAACTGGAAGTCAACGATTAATAACGGAATTTTTTACCAAAACCACTGTACCACCACCGGCAACTGAGCATGATTTCGAAAATATTTCTATCGATGAAAGTGATGTCTTTCGCAAACGAATGCGATTATCAGAAAGTGATACTGATTAAAAAATATGTATATAATATATTTATATATATAACAAAAATATTTATTTTTAAGATTTATTTGTGATTATTTTTCTATTGTTTTTTGTTTAAATAACATATATTTGTGTATAAAGCAAAATGAATTTGAATTATTTATCTCATTTTACCTGATATTTCATACGTGGAACCAAATCCATCATTTAATATGGATACTTTATCTTTTTTACGCGACTTTTCGAGGAACGTATCTATTGCGTAAAAACAGAATTAGGTGTACTATTACTGAATACGTTACCAGTACGTTTATTGGACTTGAAAAAAGAAAAACTGTGCGGTCTTCTGAGTACCCAAAAAGGGAAAATTCATTATACCGGTGGTTTTGGAATTTGGAATATGAGAGTCAGAAAGAGCCCTGTAAAGGCCGTGTTTCACTATCCTATCTAGTCGTACGATGTGTCAAAAAAAACGTGTCTTCAAAAAGTATGATAGTGTGACCTTAAAAACACCTGGGGGACAAGTCTGTCCGATTTGAAAGCGTTTATGAACATTTTCATAAAGTGAGAGATTACGTGCGATCAGAGTTGAAACTTTTGTAAAGCAGCTGAAGCAAACAGAAAAACCAACATTCGAAGACTCAAACCATCCATCATCCCGACACCGAAACCTTTTCCCCTTTTTTTGTGAACAAAGTGAACAAACACCTGTTTTTGCATCTTTTTTTTGTAACACTTAAGCAGCGATTTTTTAAAGTGGGACTTCTATCAGATTTTCCTGTGAATGAATCGTACGACTATGTTGTATGTGTGATATTGTAACACGGCCTTTAGCGGACTTATTTTAATACATAGAAAAGCACAAAGAGTTTCATAATATTAAAAGAAATTGTTTTTTTTACAATTAAAATTGATTTTTTAAGTCAAATAAATAAAAAATTTAACATTAGAAACTTTTATTTTTATGGGAAAAACGTGGGTAGATGGGATTTAGATGCCATTTGCAAACATTAACAATTTTGCAAAACTGAACTGGGCTGGTTTTAATTAGTTCATATTATCGCGAGTGCACTGTATATAATAGTTTGTATGGCATCCTTTTCCATCGTATTCCTCCTTTAAAATCACTTTCATCTGGGAAATGGAAGAAGCTCTTCTATGATGAGGAAGCTTTGAATTCACGTCGTAATGCGGCCATTCTCTTACAAGTCCTGAGCTAAGCTTCGGGTCGTTGTCGTCCATGAAGACAAAGTTATCTTCAAGATCTAATTTTTTACACTGTGTAAAAAATCGTCTTTTAAAACGTCTATATATCGACGAATGTCCACAATAGCGTTAATAAATCTTAATTTTCCGACATAGCCAGCAGTGATGCAGCCCCACTCCGTAACCGAACCTCCAACATGTTTTACGGTACTGAATTAATTTTTCTGTTCCAAGCCAGTTCCCTTTTTTCTCCAAACTCTTTCCCGTCCGTTGTTTCCAAAAAGGCTAAATATAACCTTTTCCTTTTCTTTATACCTGACGGTATAGTCAAAACGTTTCATATTATTTATGGTACTAATATGCGGTTTTTTTGGGCTATACAGGATTAAAGTCTACTTTTTTAAGCAGCAACGAACTGTATCAGCATGAACATTAACTCCATAATCCCTTTTAACATCACTTTTCCATTCCACGCTACTTTTCTTTGGATTATCTGTAACATCTCTTAGAATTTTACGCCCTAGTCTTTCATCAAACTTGAATGGACGTCCCGTTCGTGGCAAACTTTCATAACTTTTATATAGTTTATACTTCTTAATGATAGTTTGAACTGCAGATTTTGACAAACATAAGAATCCTTCCGCCTTTGCCATAGATTTTCTTTCATTTAGCAACTTGATCACTAATTCCCGAACGTCGATGGATATTTCCTTTCTTTTCGCCATTTTTTAATCCGTTATCACACACTCACCTAGATCGTATGTACACTTTTGACACCCCGTCTCAGTTGTAAATTGTAATTTCGTAACTTTTTGTCATCGTTGTATACAGTAGACCTTGTTTAATACTTACAAGTAAAAATTTTAAAAATATTGAAAGTAACGATTAATTAAAGGAAATACAGATATCGTATGTGGGGTTTTGCGGCTAACTCTTAAAATATAACCACCTCTAGACAAAATTAGCCTTTGACACAATTTACCACTTCTTGCTTACAATTTGCCTCAAATTTTAAAGCAATTTTCTGCTATATTTTATAAATTTAAGCGCAAAATTCTTGATCTATAACGCAGTCAAATAAATTAATTTTTGGAGAGCTGTCGGAGATTATTACTGCGGGGCTGCCAAGCCTCAAGCCTTTTCGTAGAAAATAAGGAATTAATCTAGAATATAACGACTTCTCAGACATTTTAATTGTTTTTACCGAAGATGCATTTGGGAATGCAGCCACGAAACATAGAAATATTTTTACGGCAGACAAGAAAAAAGTAGGGAGACGTAAATATTTTGTCCATGTAGGTTTTAATACAGTTTTATATAAAAGTACATAATTCACGATAACACTATGCACTAGAGCCCCTACTTGCATCGTCCCGATTTGCGTCGCTTTTTAAAAACTGGAAAAATTCGACTTGCGTCGTTGCAGTTTCAAGTTGCGTCCGTCCGAATTGTGTCGTTTTGACCCCGATTTGTATCCTTTTGATTTCGATTTCCTTCGTTTTGTTTCCGATCATTTTTACTGCAGCATTGTGGATTAGCATTATTAGCATTTGTAGTACCTGATCTACTTTATATAAATATACATATATAAATGAATTTAATTTTTGTTATGTTTTTTCTTAAGTTATTGTTTTGTTATTTCTTTATAATAATTATAAACATTTGTTGAAGTAAACGATTTGCGTCATTTCCATTTGCGTCGCGTTACTCCAGTCCCCGGTGTCTAGGTTTCGTAAACACGTTGTCAATTTTATGTCTCGCAAGAAATCTGAAAGCTCAATATATTGTTGATTGGTTCCAAACTTATTCTATCCATTACATCTCCAAAGAAAGCTGCTTCAAATTTGACACATCTATTCATATTCCTATTCCAAATGTAAATTATTCTTATTTTTGATTATTAATATTAGTCATGCCAATAAAATTGTTCAATACAAATACGGCCTATTTGATTTCGAAAAACATAGAATAGGCATCACCTCCATCTACGTCATCTAATGGGAAATCATGGGCACAGCGCAACTTGTGTTTCTATCATTCGTGCTATATGTAAATATACTAAAATTCAGATTGTGGCTTCATTTTTTTGGATGAAGTTTCATTCAAGTGCTTCAGCAGCTGTAACTGTGAAAACCTGTGATGCCATACTTACAAAATTTAAAATCATTACACTATATCATTATTTCGGGAAAAATTTTAATTTCTTTCTTTAGGCTTGGTCAGGATTAAGGCCGATGTACTAAGAATCCGACATGCGCTTTACGTCTCCTTTTTCAACTAACGTCGACGGAACGATGGATTAGGTTGGCATAATGAGTACTTTGTTAACGCGGTTCGTGTATTATATAGCACCACTATCAATAAAATAACTGAATGAATGAGTTACTTCCTATCGAAAAGGTGTATAGATTATTTTGGATATGTACATATTCATAAAAATAAACCTTAAACGGCAACAATTTAGTACGTAAACGGGGACAAAATAAAAGCAATACATGTAAGTATGAATGAGGGCTTAGAGCACAAGAGGTACAAGAAACTTATAATAAGAAAAAAAGTTTAATTGCATTAAAAAAATTTATGTGGACACAATATAACTTTTTAATTAATGGAGATCCTGTCATATACATATTTACTTCCTTTGATGTACATATGTAAGTAGATAAGTCGCCCCTTATTTTTATATATTATTATAAACCAAATAAAACACACAAAATTTTAAAAATATATATGATTTTGCATTTAAAATAAATATAAATATAAAATATATTAAAATTCATGATTTTCATATGTAAATCTTTAAGTTTTAAACAAATTTATGTAAAATGACAATGTATCCACTTT
Source organism: Epicampocera succincta (assembly GCA_932526305.1). Classification (NCBI taxonomy): domain Eukaryota; kingdom Metazoa; phylum Arthropoda; class Insecta; order Diptera; family Tachinidae; genus Epicampocera; species Epicampocera succincta. Next base: position 21,520,176 of record OW052035.1, read on the forward strand.
TGCACGTTTTTGAAAAATTGGAGTTTTTAATACTTTGTCCAAAGTCCTTTTGGCTTGATGACGCTATTTATTCGCCTTAGCATACTTTCGACCAATGTCTCGATGGCCCGCTGAGGAATATTGGCCCACTCCGTTTGGATCCTATACCAAAGATGATTCAAGTGCGTCGGGGGTGTGTTGTATTGGGCAAGCCTCTTGTTTAATAAAGCCCACAAATTCTCAATGGATTATTGATCCGGGGTTTGCGCTGGTCATTACATGGTGCGAAATGTTTGTTTAGAAAGCCATTACCTTACGATTTTTGCCCTGTGCTTCTGATCTCCATCCTGTTGGAATATCACTTCTTCCTCTGTGTAAGCACTTTTATCAACGAATTCGGGAATATGGGCTTCTAATACACTCAGGCTCTCATTACACCTTCTATTTTTACCAAAGGGCCAATACGCCACCAAGTAAAACATGCCCATACCATCAAACTTCCACCCCCATGCTTCATTGTTTTTTTGACTTGGTGTTTTTTAAGCGTTCATAGGGGCGGTGCCAGTAATATTCCTTCCCCTCGGACTGGAAACTATTTATTTTGGTTTCGTCAGACCAAATAACCATTTTGCAGTATTCGACGGTCCCTTTTTTGTGCGCTTTACAAAATTTAAGCCGAGCCTTAACGACTGATATGAGACCAATTCGGCGAAGAGTTCTTCGTGCTGTTCAGTCGCTCACGATTTTGTTTATAGCAGTTGTAGCCTGTTTGGGTGTGTTCACCTGTTAGAAGGACAATAATCGGTTCATAGTCCTGGCATCACGGTTCGAAAACGTACAAGGCCGTGATTTTTTTGCAGCATGTGGGCTAAATTTTTTTATTTATCTTACCAGTAACACTGTTCGCTGACAGATTCCCAACTTTTTGCCAAATTCGCTACCTGAATAATTATTACTTGTCATTACAACTACTTGGTTTTCCAAAAAATTGGATATTTTTCTCACATTTTAGCAAAAAATTGGAGAAAACTTAAAAAAAACTTTTTAATAATTTTTAATATGTCATAAACTGGTTAATTTAATAGTTTTTAGAAAAACAATTAAATAACAGTTGAATTCATCGCCATTTATCAATTTATTTGTGCTGCCAGTTTCAGTGAACTTCAACGTGCAAAAGTTTAAAACTTAAGATTTACATATGAAAATCATGAATTTTAATGTATTTTCTTGATTTAATTATTTTATTGAACATTTTAAATGCAAAATTATATATATTTTTAAAATTTTGTGTGTTTTATTTGGCTTATAAGTCATATGTGTAAAACATGTATACATACATATGTGCTCGCCACTGTAAATAGGAATGCTAGTGGATACATCATACGACAAGCGCAGAACATATATGTATACATATGTATGTATGCCTGTACATTCATATATGTATATGTGTGTGTGTGTGTGCTGTAGCAACGGTTCTTTCGTTACAAGAACTTTATCTCAGATTTTGAGCTGTTTAACCGCTGTGCATCTAGTACAAACATTACGACTTGCTTTCTTCTTTTGTTTCGGTTGAATTACGACGCTTAAATCTTTTTACATATTTACGTACACACACACATGCAAATTCTAAGATTTATCAGCTCTAGTTTTTTGCGTCGGTTTGGAAGCTCGAGTATGTACACTGTAGCAGGGATGGTATTTGAAAGCTCTAAACTTTCGGCTTCGAATGGGACATATTTGTAATATAACAAAAATTTTTTAGAATCAAATTCGTATAAAATGAAACTACTTACATATTTGCAAGCAAAACTACAGGGTAACGCAACCCTCGATAAACGCAACACCTCGATAAACGCAACACCTCGATATTCGCAACGCCCAAATTTTTAACATTGGTGTCTCTGTTAATACGAATTGAACAAGAAACTACATTAGAACAAAGTGAAACTGTGGACGAGAATGAAAATGCTGTGTTAGATCCAATACAATCAAAATTAAACCTCAGAACGCTATAAAAACGGCAATGTTTGTCTACAACGGGCAGGGCAGAGGAGAATAGCTGCTCTTTGAAGGATATAATGGTTTTGGAAAATCTCCGAGAATCTGCAGTTCAAAAAAAATCCAGTCGAAAATGTTACACTATTTCCATTAAAACATGAATCTTACAATTAACTGCAACTATTAGTACAAATTTACACATGTATGTACATTAAAATGTGTATTTTTTATTCATCCTAAATATATTTTTGTTTCTGTTCGATATCTTAATTACAATAAATGCATTTATTTTATAACTTAACCTTTATTTGGTTTAAAATAAGCTTTTTAATCGAAAAACAGGCATAGAAATTTGTTTACTTTGTTTTTGCAACAGCCCTTGGTTTCTATTGGTTGCGTTTACCGAGGTCACGCTGTATTCTGTTGTGTTTTCCGATTAGTGAGTGACAGCTGTTCATTCAGTTGTGGAAGTCGACAAGTTCGAACCGGTATGGTATTGAAGTAGAGAGCATCATGTCATTCAACTTTTCTTGCATACAAAGTCAAATTGTAGGAGCGCAGACAAGTGTGTTACTTTAATTTCCTTTCTGTCAACAAATTCTTTGGCGATAATCGTTCCATTCCTCTCGCTTTAAGGGTGGTGAGGGTGAATTTTGAGAGTATGAAGGAATTCCTATTACAATCATTGAACCAAACAAAATCTCTTTGAACGAATAGTGACTGGATAGAGAGTTTTACGTTATTATTTCGCACAATTTAAAATGTATTTTTTACATGTAATCGTATTTCTGTATTTTTGACGTAACCGTTAAAGAAATTTTCTGCACTTGCTAACAAATTCTCAAAATGCGATAGTCCCTGCAAATGAAAGCTTAAAAATGAAATTCTTGCAAAAGAGGGAAACAATTAAGTTTATCGCACCGCGTACATATGTAAATAGTTTGGTTGTTTCAAATCAAACTGAATATTCGATTGAAGTACACAGTACTCTCGATCTTCGTATTGCAGCGAAAAATATACAATCATACTGAACTAACCATGCCTGCATTTTATAATATGTATGTACTTAAAAACGACAATTGCAGTTTTCTTATTTTCTCTTATTTTGGTTCAGTAAGATATTCATACATATATATGTATGTAGATATGCATATAACCCACTGGAGTGGGAAAAATGCCTTTGAAACAATGCCTTTCAGCTAATTAATTCATTGCAAACACAACTCCGCGGTCCAATAAAACTGGTTCGCTTTGTATAGAGAAACAATTTAATTAACATAAAAAACAATATTAAACAGTTTGTACTTTCTTCCTGCTACTTTTTTACCCGATTTAAAAGATGATTATATTCTTCAATCGTATGTATGAATGACCAAGTAAAAAAAATAAATTAAACATATGTAAGTATGTATGTGATCACATATATTGACTAAATTAACAAACAAAGTTCATTAAAATTGGCCACACCCACAACCCACCACTTACATATATAATGATACTCACCAAAATTAGCCACACCCACCTCCCGTGAAACGGATATAAAATACAGATAAGAATTCTTTTTGATATATTGTATGTATGTGCGTCGCAACTCTATAGCATTTCTTGAAAAAATGAACACATGTATATTTCTTATAGTCTTTAGGTATTTCTCGCCTTTTTCTCTGCCCACAATGTCTTTTCCACGTATAAGTATTTTTGGGACGATATTTTAAACTTTTTAACGAAGAACTTTGCCGCATACCCGGTATAGTTTTGAACTTTTCTGAATTTCCGTGCTATACGTTTTCATGTATGTTTTTATGTATCAATTCGTTGTTAACACACCAGCAATAGCTGTAGGTTTCTAGAAAGAGGTCGCAACGATGATCCTATTCCGCTATTACGCGCTGAACTGGATCGGATCTTATATTTATTCGCGCCTTGATTATTTATACTCGTTTTTTGATGGGGTTTGCTGTCAGCAACACAAAGAGTGCCCTCCCCAAATTTAATTCATGCACGTAACGTGGAAAGTCATATTTATGTATATGAAACTGTATTTGTACGTTTTCGTGACTTCCCCGTTTATTTCCTGTATCAGAAATTTACGAAAATTATTTTAACCTTTTATTTTATTTTTCTCCCTATTGGAAATCAAAAATATTCGCGAGCTAATTTTTAGAGCCATAATTTTTTTTAATATATTGGGAAATGTCAGACGCATGTACATACATATGTATGCACTTATATGGAACGTTTCTTCTTTAACACTCTTACATTTAAATTTTTCAAGAAATAAAATATTTTTTTTTAAAAAACCATGAATAATTGCATCATTCTATTTTCAAATCGATATCAAAAGCCCACTTTACGGGGAACCAACAAGAGTTAAATAATAACGAAAACACGCTGTAAACATTCGCAAAATTTTTATTTAAGAAGTTAAGCAAAATAATGAACTAATATAAAGTTATTTCCATCAACGAAACAAAGTCAGGAATTTGAAAAACTTGGACAACAATATACATACATACATACATATGTAGTATATTATCAAGGCTAAAACTTAAAATGAGAAACGCAAAACTACTAGCACATTTAAATATGTAAACCTCTCATAAATTCTTCTCTGGAAACGTTCCACGAGAACATGTATATGTAGATACATACATACATATGTATGTATATAAAAACAACCGCTTTGACCCGTCAAAACATTTTCTGAAGCGAACGCTCTTTAACAGAACGCCGACTACCCCGATTTTCATCACGCATGAGAAGAACTCGAACTGTTGTGAATGACAAACTTTTTTACAGCAAATACAGTGGAATGGCACTGCTGTAAAAATGCGGCTGCCACTGGCCTTTACAACGCTTCGTTCCTGCAAAAATATTACAAATGAGACAAAATTGCACTGTACCAATTCTTGAGAAAAATATTTTTTTTAGGCTTTCCTAATGATTAGCAATTTATGATTTACTTTAAAATTGTGTTCATATATACTATATGTATGTATGTACATATATATAGAAAACGGTTTTCTATGTGTTTGAAACAATAAGGCCACACATCATATAAGTACATATGTAATTGATTTTCTCGTCCAAATGGTGTTTTATTAAGTTCTTCTACCATCAAACGAATAATACCAGCTTTGAAACCTGCGTTTACTACTGTTACATCGCAACTAACAAAAATAAGTTCGGGGAATACCAAGATCAGACGAACAAATGTAGGCTTAGCGTTGCCAGTGGAAATGTTTCAAATATATAAAAGTTGCCACTGTTACACTGAAAAAGCCTTCGTTTAAAAGTAACTATACCCTCTGAAGCACGTTGGTGACGAAACTGTTATCCAAGCTCTTACTTATCTTTTTGTACTATTTATATTACAAAAATTACATGAATCACGAAACCGAAACGATGATACTATTTATATGAGTCATATATGTACATACATATGTATGTATGTATATTCATATTAGCCGCAAAAGTCAAAGGCCTTCACAGGATGGCTGATAACGTTTAAAGAGTGTTGTAAATTACCGTGTCCCACAAATCCGTGCCTCAACAGGCATATTTCAATATTATTAATTTCCTTCCTACATATGGATGTGTCAGAAGGCTACTTCCACTTTTCAAAAGTTTCTCAATTTTGTTATATTTTGTTTTTCTATTATTTCAATATTTTCCATTAAAAAATATAAAAAATTGGCATAGGTTTGGAATATTATTTGAATTTTTTCAGAAGCTGTTCCAATTAACTTCACTTTAATGAAACGCATTGGTTTACTCTAGCGAAACTTCACATGTTATTTCAATTTTGTAAAACCAAACATTACACCTGTTTGGCTGGAATCACCTCCCTAATCATTTTTTCTTAGAAATACCATTGAAATATATGGTAACATTACAAATGTCATTCAAAATTTAAAATTGTACATTGTAATAATGTATTCCGATGCGTGCATAGGATAGAATAGAAGTGTCAAAACTGCTCTGAGCTTATTGAAACTGTTGAAAGTGATGATATAAACGGGGATTCAATTGAGCCCAAGTTTTTGCAAAGTGGACCAGGTTTTCAGAACCAGATTTTGCTTTTATAGGTCATGCGAAAGAAACAGAATGGAAGTGTCAAAACTGCTCTCAGCTTTTGAAACTGTTCAAAGTGATGATATAAACGCAATTGAAAAACGTAGAGCAGCCTCTAATGTACCCTTCTGGGAGAATAATTACAAAAGAAAAGAAAAAGGACTTGATCGACCTATTAAAATTTATACCGCCTATCAAACATGAGTTCTACAAAAGTTAATGACATATAATAGAAATTGCAGTACGTCAGATGCCTCTATATGATGACTAAATATTTTAATACTTAGAAAAGTTAAAAATATTACTGTGTTTATTTTTAAACAAATTCTGTTTTACTTCTTTATCTTTATTTAAAATGATGTATTAGAGTTTATTTTATATAAATTTACTTAAAAATAAAAAAAAAAATCAGTGGCTAAACCAAATAACTCCAAACAATTATATTTAATGTTCACAAACATGATTAAAAAACATGTTTATTTCACAAATTTTATTTTTAAAAGACCATTTTTTTTAAATTAATATCATTTTCACGAATTTTAAAAATCAATTTTTCAAGAATTACTAATTTGCTCCACTTTTGGTTTTGTGGACTTTTACCTTCTGACACATCCATGTGTGTGTACATCGATGAAACAATACACTGCAATTTTTTGTTTACTAAATTGAAGAATTTTGCCGAATTGATTGATGTTGGGGCACCTCTATATTTATACATATATATGTATGTATGTATGTATGTACATATACATATGTCATGTAGCAAGTAAAATTGGTTGTCTGTACTTAGGAGTTAAGAAACAAGCTTTTACAGATATTCCAAAGCGATGGCTGGAAAGAAATTGCTCCGCCCTAATGCATGTAAGTGTAAAAATGTTCAATTGTTCAATAAACTTAGAGCAATTAAAAATAAAGTAAAAATAATTATATGTAATTTTAATTACGCTGCTGACATCAGCGTCAACAAGCCCCCTTTATTAATAAATTATTAACAAAGGATAGTTTAATAATGGCAGTAGCTCGACCGCCGTAATTAACTTTTATTTGTTGTAGAAAGAACACAATAACGTGAAATATACTACTTTGATGTACATAAATTATGGCTAATTTAAAATACATTTCTTAACCTTTCATTTATTAATTTAGAACCAAAAATTGTGTATCAAAATTTTTTACTTGGCGGCATCGAAGCCAAGAAACAATTAGGGCGGAAACTAGAAAACACCAGTGTTATTTTTTTGCCAAAAGCAATAAAAACAAAAATTACAAAAACCCATCTCTAATGGTTTCTTTCTCTAGTTTTCCAAAAAGTTCACTAATTTTATAACTCGATCAAGCAGCAAACAAATTATTTTTATCAATTGTGCCGTATTCGCTAACCGAAATATTGTGCTGTCTACAGGACACAAACGAGCGACACTTCTGGAAAATTTGAATGGAATGAAACAAAAACTATTTGTATGTATGTATGTACATACATAAATACATATGTATGTACATATATGAAGCATATGCAACTCAACAACAATACAAAAACAACAGGCACTGTATTTACAAAAAAATCATCAGAATAATAGAAACTTAAAATAAATATAATATACAGACATACATATGTATGTATGTATATATATATGTATATACTTCATGAACTACATATATATGTACATACATAAATATCTGGATGATCACCAAAAATCCTTTTTTCGGACCAAAATGTATTGTATTTGTGCTTATTATTTTTTTGCTCATTTTATACTGTAACAAGATTGACAACACTTTAAACTAATGGAAAATTTATTTTGTTTCAATGAACCGCTATTTAACATGTATTTGTTTTTAGAGTGTCACAACTTTGAGTTGGTATCACTGCTTTATTTGAGCACCCATTTAACAGCTGATAGTTGCCTTTTTTTAGTTTGCTTTGAAATTTCATTACGAATCGACTTACACCAGAGCAACGCGTGCAAATTGTTGAATTTTTTAATCAAAATAATTGATTTTGAATTTCCATTCAAAACTTTATTTTCCGATGAAGCCCATTTCTGGTTCAATGGGTTGGTAAATAAACAGAATTGTCACATTTGGAGTGAGGAGAATCCAGAAGCTTTTATGGAAACACCATTTCATCCGGAAAAAAACACTGGTTGGTGCGATTTATGGGCTGGCTGAGTCATTGGCCCATACATATGTCTTCACAAACGATGGTGGTCAGAATGTTACTGTCAATGGTGAACGGTACAGGAAAATGATTCGAAATTTTTCGTACCTCAATTACGCGGCATTAATCTTGCTGATATTTGGTTCCAACAGGGCGGAGCCACATGCCACACAGCGGCCACTTTTTTAATTGATTTACTCAAAGAAGCTTTTGATGAAAAAATAATTTCACGTGATGGCCCAATTAATTGGCCACCAATATTTAATACCATTGGACTATTTGCTTTGGGGCTATGTCAAGTCAGTTGTCTACGTCGATAAACCACAAACAATTGAACACCAGGAAATCAACATTCGAAGAGTTATCGGCGAAATACGGCCGCAAATGTTGCGAAAAGTTGTTGAAAACTCGTGTTCGAGATTGCGCGTTCTACGCGCCAGCCGTGGCGGACACATGACAGAAATCATATTTAAACATTAATTTCATAACTTTTCTTTCCAATAAAGCCCGTTTCATTGATATTAAAAATATATTTCCTAGTTTTATTATGATTTAAACTTGTGTCACTCTTTAAAAACACCCTTTACTATTAATGCGAATAGCGACAAACGCAGAATTTCGTAATATTGCTGGAGATTGATTGCGAGCAATTTATATATGTACTTATTTGACGAGTAGCAATCACGAAGAAGAATTGAAGACAAGTGCTTAGAATTATTTCCTAGAGATGATAACAAAATAGTACCTAGTTTTAAAAGATTGCATCGCGAATCAAACTTATAGAATGTTATTGTACAATATTAATATTTTCTTCAACTATTTGCAACTTTGAAATGAATAAAGTTTTATTAGCATCAAAACGGCCGATATCTTCCAAATATGGCTGCAAACTGATTCCACAGAGAAAAAGAATAAAGTTCTTATGTTTTTACAGCAAATGGAGGAACTAAGTTTTGTGAAAACTACAAGAAATATGTACTTAGAACAAAGAATACGACTATTCTGCGTTCAATTTGAACTGAAGTTGCTTAAAGTATTTTAAGAACCGAAATGACAAGTGGCTCGCACTTGAAGTAAAGTTTAAAACATACAAAGTGTAAACAGAAGTTTCCAGGGCTGCCAGGCCACGACTGTTATGATCAGAAATGGCTGAGGGTAGCGAAAGAAGGAGGCTCGGAAGATTGATAAAAATTTACTAATTCATGAAAAGCATTTATTTGAGCCACCAAAACAGCCTTCAAAAGACATAATTAAAAGACAGTTTCACAAAAAACCCTCACTGCAATGTTCGCATGGAGAATGTGCAAAGCAATTACAACCTGAACTCCTCAGGCAGTGAAAGTATTCTGAAGGCAATATATTTGTAAGCGATCAAGGTGCAAAAATATCTTTGGGAATGCTTTTGCCATATACTGCTGACTTAAGTATAAAAATTTTGGAGCTGACCGCCGTGATATGGCAAATTTCGGACTCCGGTTAACATTCGAATTGCTCTTAACTGTCATAGATGGAAAAGCATTAAATATTGCCACTGGAACCAAGTCTAACTTCTTGTAGTTGATGACTACAATAGCGAAAAATATAAAGCTATGTCCATGCCTGTGGTATGAATTTCTAATTCAAAAAGAAAAGCTTGAATTGTATTGTTTCGAAACATCTAAATACAAGTATTTTCAAAGTTTTTATGGTTGGTTACGGCCACAGTAAAGTTTTAATACAGAGCACGTTACTTGTGCTTGGGTAATTCACGCTCGCCGAAACAGCCGTGCCCACAATGTTAAAGTTGTGTTTAAGAAATCTGTAAGCACATCAGATACCTCGGTTGGTCCTTGGCCAAGACACTCAAAAATTATTAATCTGTAATTATCTACATACAAATGTATATGTACATAAGACGGAATTTGTGTCTGTTTGTATCCTATACAGTAGGAGACCAGACTTGAGAACCGATCTTTGATATTTTCACATTATTTAACTGGGACCCTGGAATAAAGTATAGGCTACTTTTTCAAAATATATACATATGTTACGCCTTCCACATTGTTTTGAACAGATTTTATAATATAAACGAACATGACTTTGCATTTGTAGACTGATTTTCAAAATACTTTATATATTTTATAATAAGGAGGTAGCAAAGCACTCGGGTTTAAGCCAGTTAGTTTATAAAGTGTCATCTGAACCGAAAGAAGCAGAAGGGGAGGAGGACGAAGATAATTTGACATTAAAAAATTAAACGATTAATTGATCATTATTTAAAAACCACTAAATTTGCTAAAACATATACTTTTCACGCTTATGCCTAAAATGTTTTATAAAGTTTTATTGAAAATAAATGTGTCTAGAACACAACTAAAGTAAATTGAGTTTGAATATAGTTTTTTAATATTCTTTAGTCTGTTACAAACTCTCGAAGAAATTGAGAACCGTAATAAATAAGTAAAATATCAATTTCATATGTTCGATAAATATTGTCGTAATACGTGATAGTAACCGATTTAATATCAAAATGGTTATATCCTATATAAATAATATTGGCTAGAAAAAGGTTAACCTTGACGGTTTCATGAGCGTAGGTTCCCCGTTTTTTAAATAGAATTGCCTTTTGTTCAGAAGTAAAATCACATATTAAAATGTGAAATGAAATATCTGGCCATTGTTTTGTATGTGGTAAAATATTTTTTATGGTTTCAGAATTTCTCTCACTAATAACGAAATACATACAAAAATAAGATGATGCTGGGGACACAACTGTGACGAACGCTGAATTTTTGCGCGCGAATATTCGGCGACAAAAATAAACGTCAAGAGCTCACAGCCCAAGACCACTAATGACTTCTCAAGTTAATTGTGTGCAAATAGAAAAGGAATTGTTTTCCATTCAATTCGGATGGAATAAATTTCCCGAATATCTTTACGGACGCAAAGTGACAGTACAGAAGTTGTAGTAACCCCTAATAAAATAATGGTTTAATCACTTTTCAGTTGTATGAAAATGTTTGCCCACAGCAACGTGAACAACGTGAAATCATACATAATTCTTTTCCTTGTTTTAATTGCTCTCCTCAAAATGCATAAGTGCTGATACTCGTATGCGTGTATGTTCGTCCACAACATTGGGCGCAAACATACCTGCATTCAAATACATTTTAATTTTTTAATTGACCTATAAATTATGGATTTTTGGCCCAGTTTACGAAACCAAGAAGCTTTATCTCATTAGATCAATGAACTATTGAAGCCAGAGTTACAAAATACTTAAGTTTAGCTGTAAAAAGCAATTTTGGAATTATTCTTAGGAACTTTCATTTCTTGCAAGCATTTCTGTTTTTGTATTTACAATAATATTACGAAAATTGAAAATTGAGTCAGTCATATTCTTTGATCCTGGAAATAAAGTTGTATTTAAAAGAATTAATAGTTTTTTTAAACAAACAAAAAGGATTTTAAAGATTTTCTTACAAACTGATGCCAAGCCGTTGGTTTATTTGCTTAGAAAAGCTTTGTTTGAGGTACCAGCTAGATTACAGCGAATGCTCTTAGCTCTGCAGGCTTGTGATTTCAATGTAATGTGCGATTCGTTCCAGATAAGGAAATGTATGTATGTATATGTCAGATACTCGTGGCCCCGCTGCAATAAAGGAACATTATGTGAAAATGTTGAGAGCCTACTTAATAATGGAGGGCCTAAAAGTAAAAAAAGAAATCTCATTGTTAAATATTTTTGGAACTTCCAAAAAGAAATACATGACATGAAAGATTTAGTGCTCAAAGGCAACAAGTTGCCAGTTCCGGGATATAGAACACACAGTAAGTAGCCCTTATCACTCGCAATCAAATGGTCGGACTGAAAGTCCAGTCAAAACAATCACGACTATATTGAAAATATTTAAGAAAGTGTTCAACTCTTCTCTTCAATACGGCTTCACAAATATATTTGTACAGTTACAATTTAATATACTTTCGTGTACAACATTTTATAATTTGCTTAATGTAATTTTTTTACATACCGGTATTTTATGTTGGCTTTTAAGGCGTCGAAAAGGTTTTCAAACACTATTCATAAAAACATATAGACAGATTTGGCGCCATCAGAGTGTCGTCGTATGAAAAACGTTGTTGTTTTTTTTTTTTGTAATTTTGGAACCATGCAACAGTTTTGACAGCAACATTTCTGTGTTATAATATCTTAGTTTTAATAAATAATAAGCAATCAAGTTATTTTAATTGTCAAAACCGTCGAAGTTTTTTTCTATTATAACTGAAATCAAAAAAAAAATAATTTTTAGTTGGAATAAAATTAGTTAAAACTGTATAATTTGATGTCAACATTAAGTACGCAGTTTCCTAATTCGATTCGACCTAACGAAGGGATAGTCTGAACTGCTTTTCTGGATATTATTGTGTGCTGCGTGACATCGATATTAAATATTCAAAATTGTTATTCTTATCCAGAGATAGTTGAACCGGCCAGCAAAATGTTGACAAAACGAAAAAACTAATATATTAAAAAAAATTGATGAAGTGAAGTATCAAATTATGGACGCATGTGAAGTTTATGATCAGCTGAATGTAGCTGTTGTGGAAGGAGGGACCTCAATTCTTTTGAATTTCAGGGGTGGAAATAACAACAGAAGAATGATGATTACAATTTGGAGTTTCGTGAGTTTAGATGTTTTGATTTGTAAATATGCAGAAAAGAGCAAAAATATACATACAGATGTTGGTAAGAAGGAAATTTCAATGACAATATGCCTCAGGGGTCATTTAAACCTGATACTAAAAGCCAAAAAAAATACAGCTGGTGCTTTGGAATATATGCTCAAAGCGTATGCAGCCAGCTGTCGATTGGAAATTGTTGCCGTCTTTGGCGACCAATCCCGAACAACTCTGAAGCTTAATGAACTAAATCTTGCATTCGAGGCGTAGCACTTGCAAGGATACCATTGTTCTACTTGAAAGACGCGTTATTTTATGGTTTCTTTATCTATAGATCAGACAGTTATTCCAGTCCAACAATCAGCGCGTCTGGACTAGGTTACTCTAGAAGGTAAAGTGGCCAACAAAATAAACAAGGCGCTACGACTGGTTATAATCGAGCCTGTTGTATATGCCCCAATAAATGGATTTCCTCCAATAATCATATCGGACTTTGGACTTAAATGAGAACCGCTAATCGAGCCATTCTTCGCGAAAATCATCTTCTAATAAGTTTTGGGTCGGCATTGAGCAATTTAAGTCAACTTATCACTATATAGAGTTAGATGAAGCAAGTCGGGAAATCTTAACTTTCTGCATATCTATGTAAGTGCTCTTATCTACATGGATCACACTACTTTATTTGAAGCTGTGGCGCGGATCATGATGCAACTATGTAAGATCAAAGTGTATGTAGAAAGCAATAGAGTTTATGTTTCATATGCACTTTAAACAATTGGTTTGCGCCATAGCCTGATGCTGAGGCGCGTTTTTTAGTGTTGATTCCGCTCGATGACGCCGATGAACTAAGAGTGATCTATTTTGCAAGTAGGGGTTTATCGTCTACTGCTGAGAGATATTCGCAAACTGAAAAGTAGAGCTTAGATCTAGTTTAGTCGGGTACGAGATTTCATTATTACATAGTGATGTTAGAATTTCACTGGTAACTATCCTAAGGATCTGGAAGCCCTTTATAATCAAACATCAAAATCTTCTGCTAGGCCCGGAAGGTGGGTGCAGCATCTAGAATATTGAGTATTTTATCATTATCCAGACTAGAAATGGAATGCAAAAAATTAATTTTTCATGTCTTAGTTAACACTGTTCTTGCCAATGTAACCAGTTCCTTTATTACCAATATACGCCATACAATTGCTGCCATAGAATATGGATGTAGGCTATCGAATGTTTCAAGTCCGTACTTTTCTCTTCTTTTTAAGTTGTCAGCCATTGGATAATTTCTCGAATGCATTTGTAATGCCGAAATCTTTAAGGTGTAGGGTATTGGAATTAGCACACGAGGAACATCCGGGTAAAGCGTCTAATTCACACTAAAGTTTGTAAAAGCGTTCTATAATAATCTTTTGGTTTCACAACCATTAAAACCGTCACCCATTTCCGAATGCTGTCTAGTGGAGAGTATAATTAAGTATTCATTGTTACTATTTGCGGAGCTGTCTTTGTCTTACCCAACACAATAAGTTAAGCAGACAACCGGTTACGAATTCAAATATTTTTGTGCCGGAAATAGTATAATTAGAACATCCTCATACTTGATACGCAGACGAACGGAAAACTAGACAATACGAATAGGTCTCTAATAATACAGTTAATACCAGCTCCTGCATGCAAGACAGAAAATAAAATTTTTGTATTTATGTACAACGTGGTCTCACATGGCTATTTAATATATCCGCTAGGAATAGTAATTTAACATTTAAATAAAAAGGAAAAAATAGGTCTGGCCCGAAGTGAAGCAAAAAATCAAATACTCAAGTAGGTGGCAAAGGGTTAAGAAAAATTGAATTTTTTCTGGCAAACTCCTTCAGAAGTTTGTTGGGAAAGCCGGAAGAGCAGTCAAGGACGTAGAAAGTGAACGGTCATTACAGAGGAACATTAGCGTGCATCTGGTACTTGGTTTCATCTCCCGTCAATGATCAATTTCCATCAGTGTATTTACGTCTGCCAAAGTTTCCATACTGGGAGTAATGGTCTTGACTCGATAGTCGCCGCTCGTTTTGAACCGTTGAAACTAAAACTAAAAAGATGGAAGCGATATGGCAACGCAAAGGTTTGTCACATTGATTTTAAACATAGGAAATGTACATGTGTATAAGTTAATAATTAACAAATTTATTTTAATAAAAGTTCAATACCCCCTGTCGCAATCCAATTGCTGACACATTTAATAAAAGTTCAATATCCCCTGTCGCAATCCAATTGCTGACACATTTCCGTTTGTTCTAAATTTAATTATTTACCTTTTTCACAATAGTTGTTAAAAGTGCTGATGACATGTCTGCACTGAATGCACCGAAAACACCTCACGTTGCATTCAATGTGATGGTTGCTACTCTATAATATTAAATAATTAGTAAATACAAAAATTAATAATCAATTGAAATTAAAAAGTCCGAGCAAGACGACATAGTCTTCCGGCAATAATTTAACTAAAAAATAAAAAGACATAGAGGACATAGTCTTCTCTTTTAAATAAATATATTTTATTTTGTTTTATATAATACAAGTTAATCAAATAAAGTTAAAGAAGACGTAGTCTTCTCTTTAAAAACAAAATTAACAAGTGTTATATTAATTTATATAAGAGATTTCGGAATAAATTTGCTAAATTAAATAGTGGCTTAGCAGTTTTTTAAATGACAAATAAGTTGGTCAGTCTTGATCGGCAAAATATTTGGAAGTAATATTGCTTTACAGAGTAACTAGAAATGAAACTCACATAAAAATACCAAACAAATTTTTTTTTATAAATTTAAGGGAAAACCAATTCTGCAGCAGGTTGTAATTCAAACTATATATGTACATATAATCTAGCTCAGAAGAAACCGCGATGTATACATCATTATTATTATTCCAATAATAATAATGGAATAATAATAACATTTATTATTATTCCAATTATGTTTAAATTTCCGAAAACTTACAGCCATACAATTTTTCCTAGTGCCTATAGTTTGTCTCAATTATTCTTCAGGTTGTAAAATATCATCTGCGCTGCCTGGTTGCCATCGGTCTCAAATGTTAACCTTTAAGAATAGTACCCTATCACAATAGCACATATTTGTATCGTGACTTTCTTGCCACGTATAAACTGCGATTGGTCGCAACATGGTAATCTTCCCAACGAAGCCAGAAATAATTCTTATTTAAACCCGAAACGGAGAATTGAATTCGTTGATTACTTGAAGTACAATACTTTGGCTTAAAACTTAAAAAATATTAGCACAATATCATCTTTGAAGACAAAATTAAAGAAATACTTGATTAAAAACTTGGATATGCTTCTAGGATAAAATCGTATTGTAAATGTATCTCAAAATTTTACTAATTAAGTACTTTGAAGTACTTTTTGTGCAGGTTAAAGTTTTCTGTATTGCTGAGTGTCAACTCGTCTTTATATTGTCAAATGTAGATATTGAGGCGATCGAATGGCACGGACCAGCATCACGAAAACTTGCAAACAGAAATATTTAAAATAAAAAAGTGAGCAAAATATTTTTAAATAAATGAATGATTACTTCGGACTAATATAGTCATATGCGCCGCATATTACACATGGGCTCTACAGTACCTTTACACACTACATAAATACATACATACATATGTATGTATACAAGTACATACATATGCACGTAGTAACGCAGCAGCATTTAATGATTAATTTCTAAAATTAGGTCTCAAAAGAAAGCACATTTGAAGGATCAAACGCTAACATTCAGGATTAAGTTAATTGAGTTTACGGCAGGTGAAAACTACAGCAAATGTACATTTTTGTAATGCAATCGCTCGTGTTTATGCATTCTTGCACAACTTCTATTCGGCCATCCGTCCATCCAACCACTCAGTCAGCAGAAGCACCCTTTCATTATTAAAGATTTAAATTTATTCCGAAATATTAAAGCCTGTTTTAAAAGATGGCCTGAAGCATTTTTATACGTTTTTTATGATGAAGTATCAGAAAAACACAAATATTTTCAAATAAGCATTTAACTAAAGGGGGTTTCAGGCACATTCTTAAATTCTTTTTTTTTATTTTTTATTAAAAAAAACGTATGTATGAATGTGTATGTACATTTAAGGAGCATGAATAACTTTGGCTCTTTGCCAAAGAGGGTTGATTTTTTAATAGAGAACTAATGGTAAATAAAAACTAAATGTTCATCAAAAATTCACTATTGATTTGCAGTACAGGGGGCGAGAACCTTTTTAAGATCGAAAGGATAAAATATGAGTAGGCTCGAAAATTAGGGCTAAAAGAAGGTCAACTCAGAATAAATTAACTTCAACTATTAACCCGTTTCGTAAGATCTTAACAAACAACGGAAGTACATCAAGCCGAAGACAAACTTATAAGACACCGACACCACAGACAGGTGATTGTTGATAGACAGATGAATGTTTCTTGAGTGTTGTTTTAAATAAATACTTGTATGCATATTTAGTTCAATTGTGCTGTAGAACACAAAAAAACTCGAAACAGCAAGTCTAACGATATAGTATTAGTTAAATAAATGGTTGTCTGCTCTCAATTCGCAGCAACATACATACATACATATGAGCCGAACAACATACATACATGTATGTGTATGTGTGTAAGAACATACATACATACCTACATATATGTATGTAAGTATATTTATGCTTATGAGCATAAATATGTATTAATTCTTCATATGTATGTGAATATAGAAGGAGCATTTGCGTCTATGCCTACGATTGTACACATCCTCACATACATTCATACACACACACATACATATTTAGTTACCTACAAAGTTGCCATTATTCAAGAATGCGGATAACTGGAAGTAACTAAAGGGTGGCCGGAAGGGTTTCCAGAATGAAAATGCATTAAAACATCGGGCAGTCCACCTTTTCCTTGAAAACTATTCTGTTGGTTCCTAAAAACTAGGAAAGTATCTTGATCAATACAAATTAATTATAAAACAAACCATTCCATTTGCAATTTGGCACAGAAAATATTAAACATGATCTACTGATCTATATGATATGGTTTTGAAAGTATTCTTTTTAGAACAAATTCCTGATTTTGTTCTCATACAATTAAACAAATTGAACAAAATTTTCGTAGTAGACAAAGAGAACAAAATAAATAACCAGTTCTGGTTAGAACTAACAAAAGTGGCAATGCAGCTTGCATGTTACGGCGAAGCAAAAATTTTACATATGTATGTATGTAGATAATTCAGTGGCAACAAATTAAATTTTAACATGCCTGTATATCAATGTTATTGTATATTCAAATTATAGGTTTCAAACAGTGTTTAAAAAAATCATCTTTCTTGGTCCCTACAACACGTATTCTTTCTTAACAATACGAGTAACAGAAAAAATTATAATTGCATTGCACTGTAGATACAAGAAATACACACTCGCAAATGCATACATACACACGCACGTACAGTATTTAAGGCATCACCTGTTTGATGAATCTTTTGTACTCTATTTCTCTTTTCAGATAGAATTCAACAGAAACTAACAATTTATTGCGTGATAAAAACATTCACTTCCTGAAACCTATTCAAGTGCATGAGTTTAATTACTTCAGCAGACCGATAAATTCTTTCAAGTTCACGTTTCGTTTTAAGTTTCAATTAGACGCATCAATCAAAGAGCGCTCGTGAGTATATTTTCTCGATTGAACTAAAAATTACTTTAATAACTGTTTAAAAAGGATCTTTAGCTTGACATGGGAGCCCTGCAATCAAACGTAAAAGTATTCATATGAGTTGGTTTTTGACATTTAAGTCACAACAGACAACAAATCACTGAAAATCTAAATTTCTATTTTAGCCGAGCGGGTCACTTGAACGGTAAAATTGAAGGAGTGGCCTCTAGCAACGAAATTAAAAGTAGAACAGTTTTGATGGCCTTACACAAAGCCTCTTATGCAAGATGTTCCTCCGACCTCCGAATTATTTTTGAAAAAACAATTCGATTAGTTGTCTGGAAACGCTGGATTATGATGCAGATTATGACCAGATAGTGCATATTCTCGAACTTGAGAAGGATCATATTCTTACTATTATTTATAAAACAAAAACAAACGTCGGAATATTTAAGCAAAATAAAACAAATTGGACGAAATTTAGTAATGATTTATTATTACCAACCTGTACCAAATCACAAAAGCCTGCCACACTATGAAATAATCTTTAATATACGTCAGTTAAGTCGATTCATTCACAATGGGGCTGACATTTTTAGGCCAAAGTATATTCGACGGTACAAACTAGAAATATTTACAAACTCCAGTATAAAAATGCTTTACATGGAAAATTAGTGACAATGACAAAAAGCACAACAAACTGGAGATTTCCCAGTCGCACAATAATATATCTTTACAAAATTTTTGTTGATGGGAAATAATTAAAAGTCTTTTGAATAACTTTTGCACTATAGCACTCAATAATTTCTTTACTAACAAATTGCAACAACTTAACCGGAGAAACCTTCTTGAAAAGTTTAGCGATGTAAAAAAACAATTTAAAAATACAAATCCCATGTCCTTTTGAAGAAGAATATTATATGATACAGGCTGGTTTAAACTCCGCTATACAGTCTTTTTGGCAAAAGATGACATTGACATTAAAAAGTAGAAATTCTTGAAGAAAGAAATCGGTTCACTGATAACAACACAGGATTTACTGTATTCTCCCCAGACTAGCAGGCCAATAACTTAGATGAAAATACCACTCATAATTGTATTACCACAAGAGAAACATTAATATGTAAAGAAAATTAAGAAAAAATCATCGGCAGGATTTGATAACATTCTTAGCATCGTCCTAAAAACATCCGAAAGAAGACAATTTTTGAGCACTGTACCCTTTGCATCAATATCCTCAATATTCTTATACTCCTTATGCCAGGAAAGGAACAAAATTAGTGGTCCTACTCGATAGCTATTAGTCTGCTACCAAATATAAAGAAAATATTTGAAAATTGTATGAACAACACCATTTTTAAGGTCAGTGCAGGAAAGAAATTAGATCGCAACAGGCAATTTCGGTTTCGCATAAAGGAATAGCAACAGGAGTTAGTTCGATTGATTTAGGGAGACCATTTGATAACATTTGGATTCTTGGACTAATTTGTATAGCCGAATCTCGGTGTATATTTCCGATATTCTAAAGCAAATTGAAAATATCGGGTTCACCGATGATATTAAAAAGTAACGTTCCGGTGATAATATTGAAAAAATGAATAACAAACTTCAGGAATATTTCTATTGTATATTGTAGAAAAATATACAATAGATTGGCAAGTGGGAATTAATTTAGTAGTCTGAAATCAATGGAGAACAAAAGTATTCCAAATAAAAATATAGTCAAATATCTTGGCATCTACCTAGACCAATCCTATATTCCAATGACTATATTCAGCAACAAGTTTCAGAAGCCAGAAAAATATTCATCTCTAGACACGTAAACGCCAAAGATAAGGTCATGCTTTATCAGTCCTTAATAAGACCTTTATAAATATACTGACTTACTGTTACCAGATTTGGTACAATATTTCTCACGCATATATGGAAAGAATGAGACTCTTTCAAAATATATGTACTGACTTATAGAGGTCGTTCGCAAACGACTGTGAAGCCATACACTGTATCGAAAATAAGCAGGATCAATTCATTTGATAAGGGAACATACATACACAGAAAAGCACTACGGTCCATAAAAACCATTTAATGTTAGCAACTTCCCACGTCAGTGAAGAATGCATTCCTCTGTCTTGATAAACATAGATTTATCGAGGACGAGGCGGGTACACCTACATATATTCTTCCATAAATAATGAAAATTGTAAGTTTGGTACAAACATATTGTACACCGTAATGATGTAAATATGGAACCTGATTTACGGAATGAAACATATTGCTGGTTCTTTGAATGACATTATTTTTCTTTTGACTGCACTTTTATACTTTTTTACGCGTACTTTAGGAAAACTAAGTCTGATGCAACATTAGAAAATAATAATATTTTTACCATTTTGGTATGCCCTTTATGGGGCAGTGTATTTGCTTTTACATATTGTATTCTTGTTTACTGTAGTCAGCGTTGCCATAGTTTTGTTCACGAAATCTGTAAGGTTGAAATAAAAAACCTGCTTTTCAAGTGAAAAACTGCGTAAGTTAAGCATAATAATAAAATAAAATTTTGTTTTATACAGGGTGGCCCAGAAAGACCGAAGTGGTGTGAATTGCTTATAACTTTTTATTTAAGAGATATTTTTTTAATTTTTTTTTTTTTAAATACATTAAATTTATGGGGAATATTTTTGGATTAGTTATTAAAAATGATATCCCGCAAGTGGTGGCCATATTCTGCTTCGCACAAATGTGCTCTTTCCAACACATTTTCCATGACCTTTCGCAAAACTTCCGGTGGTATGTTGTTAATTTCTTCTCGAATATTGGTTTTTAACTCCTCAATAGTCCTAGGCTTATTAACATAAACTTTTCCTTTTAAATAGCCCCAAAGAAAACAGTCTGGAGCGGTTAAATCCGGGGAACGCGGAGGCCAATTAAAATTGCTGTTACGAGAAATTATTCTTTCACCAAAGATGTCGCGTAAAAGAGTCATTGTGGCCCTCGCAGTGTGCGCTGTGGCTCCATCCTGTTGGAACCATATTTGCGGATGGTTTTCCACGGCTGGCCTTACAAAATTTTGCAACATGGCCCGATATCGATCACCATTGACGGAAATGGCGACACCTTGTTCATTTTCAAAAAAAAAATGGGCCAATGATCCTTTCTGAAGAAACACCGCACCAAACGGTACACTTAACTGGGTGCAATTGTCGTTGATGAAGTACTCTCGGGTTTTCCGTAGCCCATATCCTACAGTTTTGCTTGTTAACGAACCCATTTAATTGAAAATGGGCTTCGTCACTCATTATTAAGTTATGAATAAAATTTGGATTCTCTTGTGCTTTTTGCTGGAAATAAATTGCATAGTCAAGTCGTTGCTGGTAATCTGTTGGTTTCAATTCTTGGACAAGTTGAATTTTGTATGGAAACAATCCTATGGTGTGCAAAATTCGCTGCAGCGACGTTCTTGAGAGGCCCAGTTGTGACGAACGTCTCCTGGTTGATGTTTCTGGATCCTCCCGAATACTCTCCTGTACCACTTGAATATTGTCAGCCGTGTGGACAGTTCGGTGTCTGCCGGGACCAGGAAGGTTCCTTACTGCTCCTTGTTCTCGAAAATTTGCAACCAGACGGTTTATTGTTGACTGAGAGGGTGCAACCCGCACATTAAAGTGACGACGGTATGCACGCTGAGTCAACACAATGGACCGTTGATTTGAAAAGTAAATTTCAACAATTTGGGCACGTTGTTCAATTGTGTATTGCTCCATTATAAATTATCCAAGTCTTCTTTACAAAATACTGAAAAGAAAAGAAAAAAAAAAATTATAATAAAAAAGTTATAAGGAATTCACACCACTTCGGTCTTTCTGGGCCACCCTGTATATAAATATGTTTATTTTATATTTAAGTACCAACTGAAGCTTGTATATTCATAACTACATAAGTATATGGAGTGTATGGCATGTACGCTCCGCCACTTCTATCTCGACTTCAAAAGCAGCTGATATGTGTAAAGATCCACAGACCACTCTTCTCTCCGGACTCCCGAATTGCTAGTTTGTCATAGAAATAGAAAAAACCATGATAATAGAAATCATCTGCCGCTAAGGTTGCAAATCTAAATTTTTGTTGTTGTTGCTAAATCTGCTGTGATATTTTGATGTTTCTGTGCCAAAAAATGTTTTAAGTAAAGAAGAATAATCAGGCATGTGATGGCAATCGATTCTTCTTATTGTTTGCTTTTATGTGAATGTTTCTTTCTACGATAGAAATATAAATAAACTCGGTCTTATTAGAATAGGTTGCAGAATTTTCAGAGAAAACACGCATGGTAATACATTCCATGTATGTATATATAAATACATATGTATACATATATATGTATATGTATGTATGTACTACATGTCATATATTATTTTTACGCAGCATTACATTGAAGAGTGTACAAAGTCGCCTTTTATCCACCCACTCTCATTATAAGATGGGCGCACGGTTACTTTCGCTTCGCTTTCGTTCAGTGCTGTTTTGTCGCTATTTTATGGGTCGGGTGAAATGATGTCGTCATATCAGTTACACTATAACTTTTTCATGCTTTTAAGTTGTTTTGCATTTGGCAAGATTTCGCACGCATACGAGTTACGAGTTACGAGTAACAAAAAAACCAAGAAATGAACAAATTCCTGGAATTCAAAGCAATGTGACACGACGGCTTCCCAGACAATTTAATTAAACTTTTTCATATAGACAAAACTCTAAATCATGAGATACATAAACACATATTTACATACATACATATATGTATCTGAAAAGTTAAATTAAGCATCAGGAAGCGAAGAAGAACACGTGGGCGTTGTTTTTTCTAACATCAATTTTAATATTATTTCTCCAACTTTATCGGCTGGTCTACATATGTACTATATATGTGCATAATAAATCAGATAAAGATTTTATGAGAAAAGCACTACGAGTGTCAAAAATGAGTCAACATCAGCAATAATTTTCTATACTCTCTTAATAAAATGTTAATAAAAGTATGACAACAAATCTTGGAGTGATTTTTAAACTAATTTTTTTATAAACTTACAAAAAATATACACAGCAAAGTACAACAACAATGTTCTGGAACTACTTTACAATAACATCTTTATAATTTTAGCTTTTTTTCAAAACCGTTAGATTTACAGTTACTTTTGATTCAGTCTTATGCAACTTGACAAATAAATTCTTTTATCTATTTAATTGGATAATGAAGATGTGATAACAGTTTTTTTTAAATGAGAACTGAAATCTGCATAGAAACAATAAAATTTATTCTGGATTTAAGAGAAAAAGGTAGTAGCCAAAATTGTTGGAAGACACTACATTTCAGGTGAAAATTGTGGACAATTTTTCTTAAAAACCAATATTCAGGTATGGTATGGAAATATTCCACAAAAAAGCTACTGTTTTTGTTAGAACCGTCGGGATCCTGTAAAAACGTTTGGTAGGTCACCGTATAACATATGTTGTAACATATCCCATATTCATATTTTGTTCTCTAATCAATTTCAATTAATATTAATATTTTTGCACTTGTTGTTTTTCGCTTAACTTCTCATTTAAATTTGTTATGCTCCAGGCCCACTGTACTAATTTTGAAATCAATATTGTTGACCGGTGGGATTAAGTTTAGCCAAGGCAAAGAGCAGAGTTTGGGAGTTTTTAGGTGCACTTAAGGAGTCCAGTGGGTAGGAAATATCCAGTGTTGTAGGGCGTACAAAAAGATTAAATTTGGAAAAATTACATCAAAAAAGTGATATTTGATTGCTTGTGCTCTGCACGTTGACAAAAATGAAGTTGCTGTTGATTTGGTTGAGGCCATATATAAGGATCTAAATATACAAACTGTTAAAGATGTAATAAATTCATGCAACGAAAAATATTCAAAAAGACAAAGCAATCATGTAAATCCTCTGGCTATTGTGTTATTAGACGGTACTGATGAAATTCGAAGACTTAAAAGATATCATGTGTTGGATCTACCGTTCAGAAGTTAATTTTTTGTTCTTTTATTTCTATCAATTTTTTTATTATTCTTTTTTTTATTGTTTTCTTTTAACTTAGGTTGTTGTTATTGTAAATATAAGGTAGACTGAATCTGGATTTTTTGGCATATTTTTATAGTTATATACGTTTTTATATGTCTAACTGTAAATGTCAACATAAATATGATTAATTTTGCTTATTATCTTAATATGATAAGATAGATTGTAAAAAAATAAAATACAAAAAAATGTCGATTAGGAGACAAAAGGAAGTTTTGAATTGTAGGACACTTAGTACATCCACATTTTTTATACTTATTGGAGTTAATTAAAATTTTTTTTAATAAAAAATATATCAGACTTATTTCATTGTCTTCTTCTTCTTCTTTTGCCGCTACAGTCCGGGGTGAACCTGGCCCTCAACCAACAAACTTTTCCAGCTGCCACGGTCTTTAGCCAGCGTTCTCCAATTTTGCACACCAAGTTGGTTGAGGTCACTCTCCACTTGTGTGCGCCATCGGTTCCGTTGGCGTCCTCTAATGCGTTGTCCCACAAGTTCGGAATCGAAGATTCTACGGGTCGGAGCAGTATTCTCCATGCGCTCTACATGGCCCAACCATCTTAGCCGTTGGAACTGTAGACGCCTGGTTAGGCTCAGGTCGCTGTACAACCCGTACAGTTCATGATTGAATCTTCTTCTCCAGAAACCAAACAGGGCCGAAGATTGAACGCAGAACTTTTCTCTCAAAAATACCAAGGACTTTCTCATCCGCCTTCGACACCGTCCATGCTTACGCGCCATATAGAAGTACAAGGATTATCAAAGTGGTATATAGTGTCAGCTTGGTTTTTCGAGAAAGGGCCTTACTACTCAATTGCCTCTTGAGCCCAAAGAAACAGCGATTGGCAAGAGTTATTCTGCTTTTAATCTCGGTACTGATGTTGTTCGTGCTGTTCACTTGGGAGCCAAGGTAGACGAAGTCCTTCACTACCTCGAAGTTATAGCTGCCTATGGTGACGTTCTGGCCCAGTCGTCGGTGTTGCGCGTCCTTTTTTGATGACAGCATATACTTCGTTTTGCCCTCGTTCACCGCTAGACCCATTTTGACGGTTCGTTGTGTTCGACCAATCACGTCAATGTCGTCAGCGTATGCTAGCACGATCTTCTCAAGAATTATGTTAAAAAAGTCACATGATAGTGCGTCGCCTTGTCTAAATCCCCTTCTGACATTGGAGGTCTCGGTGAATTCGTTACCGACCTTGATGGAGTAGGGAGAGTTCTCCATCGTCATTCTACACAGCCTGACGAGTTTGGTAGGAATGTCAAAACTAGACATGGCTTTGTATAGCTCGTCCCTATACACACTGTCATATGCGGCCTTAAAATCGACGAATAGGTGGGTATCGATTTGCATCTCTTGGGTCTTTTCCAGGATCTGCCGTAGTATGAAAACTTGGTTAATGGTGGACTTGCCCGGCCTGAAACCACACTGATAAGGACCTATCAAACTGTTCACGAATGGTTTCACACAAAACGGCAGAGGCGATGTTCAGGAGACTTATTCCTCGGTAGTTGGCCTAGTTGAAGGGGTCTCCTTTTTTGGGGATCGGGCAAACGATGCTGAGATTCCACTCGTCAGGCATGCTTTCCTCCGACCATATCTTACAGATGAGCTGGTGCATGCGCCCAACCAGGTCATCTCCGGCTGCCTTAAATAGTTCCGCGGACAGTCTGTCCGCTCCTGCAGCTTTGTTTGATTTCAATCTCCATATTACTATCTTGACTTCATTCAGGTCGAGGGACGGAATTCTCTACCATCATTGTCCGTTATCTGGAGTGGAATATTCTGCCTGGCGATGGAATCGGTGTTTTGCTTGCCGTTAAACTGTCTGCAGAACTGATCTTTCCAGATTCTCAGCATTGATTGCGACTCTACTACGATTTGTCCCTTTTCGTCACGACATGCTTCTGTCCGAAGCTTATATCCATTGTCGCTGACAAAAATAAAATAAATACTTTATAACATAATACAGTCTTCTTTCAACGCTGTTTACGAAAGCAACTTAACTAATACTTATGGACATATTCGAAATTTCGAATTGAAAAACAATGATGGGAGGGTATGGAATGAGAAATTGAATTAAGGCACTTCCTTATTTTTGACGTTTCTTTGCACTCGTTGAAACTAAAGCGTCTGGCAGCCAGTCAAAAGCGGTTTGTCGACCGATGTTCAAGGTGTTTAGAAAAAATGTTCTGGGCACTCGAATATTAGCATCTTCTGCATTCGTCGAGCACTTTTCTATTTCGCGGTCTTAAGACTGGAGTAATTTGAACCCAATTATTCACATAAACTCTTTTCTTTATCCATTTCACTTTCAAAAACTCTGTAAATATTTTTTTTCTATTATCATCTGTAATCGGTGCACACTTCACGCCTAAATGTTTTAACGTTGCATCTTTCTCTCTTTGTCATGGATCTTTCCTTTTTCTATAAGTCCAAGTATTACGTCCTTTTTGTTTTTCTAAATAACTTTTAATATTTTCTGCACGTTTTCACTGCTTGTGTCGTTTTGATGTCAAGGTAATTCATAAGAATCACTATTAAGCCCGTAGGGAATAAGTCCTTGAACTCCGCCGTGCGATTCAATTCCGTAGACGACATGTAAACAGTAATACCTAACCTTAAAATTAAAAAAGCTAAATATGTAAATGTTTAGTAAATCTCTAAAAATATTTTCTCTTATTTGAAATAAAAATATTCATTGAAACGGAATGTGGTGAGGACAAGGAAACTATTAATCTTTTTTTTATTTTAATTAACACAAAAAAGTTATTTGTGAAATAAATGTAGGCACACTAGGCGCTTATTATTTTCAGTTGGACCTAGCAAGTTTTTTTGCGTAGTTCTTTTATTTTTCTGAAATTATTTAACATATTTTTGTCTGTTTTTGTCTTTTTTTGAAAAGTGGACTTAGCATTTTTGCCGACTCATCTCTCTTGTTCATAACAACTCAGTACATTTTTTAAGATGCGATTGTCAGCCGATTGTTGGCCATAAAATCAATAAAAGGCACAACTCTTTTAAATCACTTTTTGCAAGATTTTATTTACCAAATATTTTTACTCCTGTGTTTGATACATTTAGAAAAAATGTGTAAAAGTTTTGGAGCAGCTTGGCTGCGAAATTGATAAAGATGATTCCATTGTTGTCGCTGATGGAGGGAGGTTCCAATATGATTTCTGCATTCAGTGGCAAGAACAATGTCAGTAAGTGTATACATATGTAGTAGCTCAGATTGCTGAATTGGTTACCTATTGAAACAAGTTACTAAAGTATTTAAAAAACTCGGGCACCAATTCTGTTATGGAAGCATCTCTGAAGAGCGTGTGTCCTACTCGCTGAAATACAGTATTTTTCATCTGTTAAAATCTGTCGAAGAAAATGGGATTGAAGTTTTGAAAATAATAAAAGCAAAAAATTCAGATCACTGTAGAGATATAAATTTAAAATATAGTATAACTAAACTGTTGCCATATTTTGAATACGCCTCTAAAAAGTTGGAAGCAGGCAAATATGTTACTTTGCATTTAGTTATAACACGTGTCCATCGCCAGATCTTGCAAAACTTTAGTCTTCCAAAAATCTCATAATTTTCCACAAAGCCGCTTTATTCTTGTTCCCACCAGCTAATAAGCTGATCCATATTTAAGAAGCAAAGAACAAAGAAATAATGCAGGAACGCCAGACACTTACCATAGACTTACCAAAAACGAGTTTTGGGCTCAAACAAAGCAACTGAATTGAAGAACGTGGAAGTAATGACATGTTTGCTGATTTCGTTGAAGCGCTTCGCCCAGGTACTCTAGATAATAGAGTAATAAATGAAATAAATACATACATACATATAAGAGTATAAATCCAGCGGTTGCCAATGATTTTGATGTAATTCAGTGGTGGCACGTGCGCGAAAGCCAGCTTCCACATTTGTACAAAACAGACTGAAAAATTTTGACTACTCCAGCCAGACAACTATTTCCAAAATAGCATTTTTTCCAGCCAGACAACTAATTCCTGAAAAACGATGCAATATTCTGAAAAACTTACGATTGTTTAAATAAAATAATCACCGTTATCGTGGTTCGGGGTTGGAGTAGACATATTTAAAATGCGATGGTATTCTGAAAAATTTCCTAGTACGCCAGCTTTGTAAAAGGACCATATGGTGAAAGTTTAAATATTTTTTCGGAAGCTGCCCATTACAAAAACTGCCAAAAATTACAGATGTTTACAAAAATTAGCTATTTAGGCGGTATAAAAGGTAAATTATTTTTTATTTTTCATATACATACATATGAATATTTAAATTTACTTTCCCTCAGATTTGTTAGTTATTTTAGGCTTAACAGAGAAGCAATCAAACTTGCCCTGAGAACAATTTCTCCAACACTTATAAACTCAAAAAAGCTGGCGAGGCTAAATGCAATCACGAGAGAATACTTGCTGAAGACAGTTGTCAAAAAGGAGTCGGGAATGACATATCGCACCCTAAATACAAAAGGGTCACAACTCAAAATTTACCAAAACCTGACTTTTTTTCCATAAATTAATTCAGAGTACTTTCACATCACTTAACTGGAAAAATACAGTTATGTCTATTTTTATGTTAAAGTGTGTTGCTTCTGCACGATGAACTAAACATAAACAGTTTTTTGTCTCTCCTGAAAATTTTAGTATTTTGAGTTGTGACCCTTTTGTATTTAGGGTGCGATATGTAGTATGTATATGTGTATGTAACGGTTAAGCTTTGCCACTCCAGCAATTTTTTAGGTTTTTAGCAGCAGCAGTATGTATGTACACACATATATGTATGTACATATGTATTTATTATTTAAGGGTGGACCGTGATTTGGAGGTGCACTTGTTAAAGGATCTAGTATGGGAAGATGACGACGGCGATTTCAGAAATTTCGCCCGGATTGATGTAACCAAGTTTGAAGAGCTCTTAAAAGTATTAGAGTTAAAAACATATATATATCGTTACCTTAATATAGAAAGGACCTAACTCGTTTTATTCTCAAATCGAGTTTTTTTTAAATTTCGGAAGATGATCTTCCAACACATCAATAACAAAAATATAAGCAGTTTCGCGACTACAAACCTTTAATTTTTATTAAGTTTTTTCTCTCTGAGAAGAAGTCAGCGAGGAATTTCAAAAATTTGGCAATCTCCGCATACACTTGGAGCACTGCATGGGAACCATATTCGGATTAAAGATCCGGGTCACACAGGCTCCCAATTTTAACTTTAAGGGTTAGTTCAGCATGGTTCTGTTTTCTGCTCTTGCCGCCCTAAGTTTCATATAAATATTTATATAAACTTGAATGCAATGGCGCGACTTTAGACGGCACCATCTTTAGCGACAGCGTTTTGTTCCAGGCGTCGCATAATGGCCCTTTAAATATACTAGCACCTATCCAACTGATTGCCGGTGAAAGAAATAAAATGCCTTATTATTTTTATTGGCGACGATGCTTTTCCATTGGACAGGCACATGATGAAGCCATATATCACAGAAGTGTCACAAGAAATTTTGAGTTACTTTGGTCGGCTGTCTAACAGGTTTCGCTTTCGTGAAAGCTTGCTGTGTCCTTCACAATTATTTAGCAGAACCTCGAATGGCAACAGCAGTAACAGAATCAGCTGGACAATTAATTGTGGAAGCGTTTTCAGGCATCAGCTATCACGATACTTAACTAAATGTGCCATTATTGATTTTCAGTGGCAAAAAAAAAATACTATATAAAAAAACATATGTACATACATACATACAAATAAATGTTTTGTTTTTATTTGGGTTATCTGCTTACCTGGTTAGAATTGTCCACTTGGTTAAAATTATTCACAGTTTTTCGACGAATTAGAGATGTACGTCAAGGAAACTCATTTCATTGTACCAAAACACACTTGGAACATACAAACACCCCGGGTCGCACCCAGACTTCGGAACCATATGATGTTCGAGAGATTTAATTTTTTTCTTTACTTCTTCTACAGACATGTGTGTTTCGGTGGTAATAGAATTATAGGCCTTAAATTTTAGATCAATTCTTCGATATGACGTAAGATTCATGTTCCCCAGAACTTCATGGCTTCTGTACAATTCTATGAACAGCAACACATCATTGCATTTAATTTTTTTGTTCTCAAACATATTTATTAAATACTTGTTTAATTTTTAATTATTTGCAGCCAAACAAATGTGAAGTTAATTTTTCGACATTCTAAATATTCTGCATTTCTGTTGCGTTTCCCCAGCTCCAGTGGCAGTAAAATGTTCGTGCGAGCAAAAGTTTGGCATTTGCATGCTACTAAAAAATGGACCCTATTGAAATCTTAATGCAAATTAACTGGGTCGCTCAAAAATTGTAATTACAATTGTAAGTTGATAAATATATTATTGCGATTTAATCCTAAAATGCGCATAATAGAACCAAAGCTGGTTTATTACAAAGCGTTCTTAGAATAAAAGAATAATAGGGGGGTTTGCGCACTGCTCTGCCCTTGTCGGGAAGACAAAGGAGTGTTTAGGATTAACTCAGGTGCTCGCCTGAGACATATCAATTATATATGTCACTGAAGGTTTTACGATGACCAGCACAGCGTAGATCTCATAACCGCTTCGACGCACAGATATGCAAGTATTTTTTACATGTCAAATTTTATTTGTATGCTTCCATTTCTGCTGTTTGGAGCAGTTTTTGTAATATACATCACAAGCTTGAAATCGTAATCGCATTTTTCTGCGAAATGTGGGTTTCAGCACAAGGCTAATGGTTTATTTAATTCTTTTGCACAACGCTTTAAGCATAAAAATTGTTCAGTGATATTTCAAGTCTTCATATGTATTTTAATATTTCAAGGTCTAACGCTATCATATTTTTATTTTACTTATAGTCAGTCTTTTCATAAATCCTAGGATATTCGTTAGCCTTTTCATCACTAAATGTACCTCCTGGTGTCGATAGATCTAAATAAGAATAACTGAATTTGAACCAAGATATACTCTTATTTTTTGTTTATTTGAAACAACCAATTCGTAGATTATGAGATTCTATGTAATTCGCACACAAATATGATTTAATTTCTTTAAAGTATTGCAGATACACATACAACTCTGGCGCAAGTATCACAGTAGAGACGAGACTTGGTTTTTGCTCTAGCATTACCCTTAACGTTCGGTAACGACAATATAAAAGTACTTATGTTCATATATGAACCAAACTTTGCCATTACTTATCTGATAAATCCTTCATCCTTTGTTAAAGCAGGAGCAGAGCGAATTTCCTTCGAATTTTTTGTTAGTGTTAAAGCTGGGAAAAGGTTACCATAATACTCAGTACATCTTTTTGTCGCAGCGATAAGGGAACGGCTGCACATCTACGTCCAAGTTGCACGTTGCAAACGAAGAGTCCAAATTAGGAACAAGGATTGCACCAGGATCATCTAGGACAACCAGTTTACCTAACCCAAATGAATGTCTCCAAAATATCCGGCAAGTCTGTGACTTGGAGACACTAGTCTCGTTTCGGGGCTGTACATGTAGATACATGTATGTATGTAGGTATGTACGCAACTTTTTAGTCAAGGAAAAAGTTGGTGCATTTTTTATGATTTACATGTATGTATGTATTAACGTGATGAAAATTAAAGTACAACATTCATGGTACATGGAAGAGATTAAAAGAAACCTGCCATTTTTCATCAAATATGTCCATATGTATGTATATATATATTATATTATACTCATGCACGTGATTTTCTATAGAACTTACTGATTTATTATTGAAGTATTAAATATGAAAGGAATGACACCAAATGAAGAAGTGCAAGTGAATCAATAATCAATGTTTGTGTGGATGTATACATACATACATACATACATCTTCAACATAGCAGGAATAAGATTCGAAATGATCCAACTAAAACCTTTTGTTAAATGTCACAGTTTTTGATAACGTTTTATTGAATCATCGCAACGCACATTAGACATTTTTCTTTAAGATTGATTTTTTGTTGAAAAACTTTGAAAAACGACACTTACACAAGACACAGGTAGCTAAATAAGCCAAAGACAAAAAACAATAAATGTGTGCAAGACGAATTGATTGACTTTCTGCTCTTATTATCAAATTTATGTTTTCCCAAGGCTGGCAGAGCCAGCCGAGTATAAACAACCTACCACTTCTTACCAATAACAAACATTTGATAAAGATACCGTTCCTAATGAGGGCATAAACGCTGCAGAAAAGGTGATGATGAATTTTTGTTGAACTTGTAGTTTCAGTATTTGTGTGTCTTTAGCAGACAAACAGCCAAACAGCCAAACAAGCACAGCTAAATTCATCTGCCCAAACAAAAGAAGAATTGTACGAAGCAACACCCGAAGTAGTAGACCATAAAATATTTTGACAAATCGCAGCCACTTAATCAAATATATCGCTAAACAAAAAGGATCCATAAATCAAGCTTCTTTGCCTTTGGCACCTTCTGCAAACGAATACCAATCTTACGTGCAGATACATTTGTTTATTTATCTATCAAAAAGCCTTAAATATTACATTTATTCAACATCACACGTCTATACATACATGCATACATACATATGTACATGCATACATATGTATGCAGATATACTATGTATGTATGTACTTTTATACTTGCACATGCACGCATTTATACATGTTTTAACAAACTACACCTGAAAAAAGACATGGGCTAATAGGAAATAAAAATTACATTAAATAAATTTAATATTCTCATATGTGCATACATACATACATACATATATGCATACACACATACATATATATGTAGTTTCATTTTGTAGTTTCATTTCAAACAGATACTTTTACTCCGATTGAGCTTCATAGACTTACACACATAGTGGATACTCGTACATACATATGTGACTACATAAGCAAATCTTAATTTTTGATTTTGAGTGTATTCCTTTACCGAAATGATGATCGTATAATTACATATGTAGTATTTTGACGAAGTTCTAAATATGAAATTGCATTTACATACGTATGTATGTATGTGTGCGTGTATTTAAAAAATTGCAACATTTTGTTTGTACTAAAACATGGAGAAAGTGGTTATAAATATAATCGCACACACAAGGTGCTAATAAATACACAACTTTTAGCCTAATGGCCCAATCTGACCACAGCAAAGATCACCGGCTACCGGGATAATTTATATCTATGTACATATGTATGTTGTATATACGGTGTACGAGGCTAACAGTCTCGGCGCTGAGAAGATTTTTGGAAGCTAAATCTAGTCTGCCAACGCAAACAGAGCATATGCGATGTTCCACTACATTTTTGTGCGCATATGATGAACATCGGCATCATTTGAAAGCTTCTGAGTACATCTTTCTGCATATACATACAAAGTGTACTTCCAGCTTCTTAACTTTTCTTATGAATAATGGTTTTTGACGCCAGGCAATGTCTCACGCAGCCACGCACAAACAACTTAAACACCGAACTTAAGTTGCTTAAGTCAACACGACCGCACTTTATTTAAATCGGAACTCAATTAATTTTTAAAAATTTCTTAATTTATATTAAACTAAATGACCTAAATCTAGGGGTGACGCAATTTTACATTTAACAATAATTGCGCTATTGCAGTTATTGGGAAATACTTAAAATACAATTTTGTGACCTAATTAATGAAAGACGCTGATTTAGTAAATTGCAAAATATCTACTTGTGCAAAATATAACTTATTGAAAAAGTGTTCGTTAACTTTCTTTGAGCTAATTAGAAGGTATTACACAACAAGTCCCCTAAAATGTTTGCTACCATTGCGTATATCGATACCTTAATATAGGTAAAGGCCCGTTTCGTAACGTTTTCCTAACTTTTCAGGAGAGAGAAAAAACTTATGAAAATTGAAGTTTTATAGTCGCGAAACTTTTTTCAACTACTTATATTTTTGTTATTTTTAGTCGGATCACGTGATTTTTTTTTTTTGTTGGAAGATCATCTTTCGAAATTTACGAAAAACTCGATTTGAGAAGAAACGCGTTAGGGCCTTTCTATATTAAGGTAACGATATGTATGTATGTATACGGATGCTCTGGTACATTAATGGTTACAAAAAACAACGAACTGTCCTATTCTTATGCATGTTAAATAAAAATCGTATGTGCCATAAACTAACTCAAAATGGGCTGGTTTGTGGTGAGCTGATCTTTGTCACGTTTTACATACACTACGTACGTACACCTTAAGTATATTGATGTATGAGCGCATAAATAGTTATTCGAAAGTCGTGAGCAACTTTTATTTATTACCGCATCTTCTTCATAAAAAGTGTATGAATATGAGCATACAATTTTTATTAATACATACCTGCATATTTTGTTA
The DNA here is from genome assembly GCA_932526305.1 of Epicampocera succincta. Classification (NCBI taxonomy): domain Eukaryota; kingdom Metazoa; phylum Arthropoda; class Insecta; order Diptera; family Tachinidae; genus Epicampocera; species Epicampocera succincta. Next base: position 21,555,194 of record OW052035.1, read on the forward strand.
CTAACACAAATGAAGTACTTAAAATGGTACCTTTGTCTTTCTCTGATTCAGAGATGTTAAAATTCAGCAAAGTCGATGAGTCCATAGAGGAGAAAATCTTTTTGTCCAGGAAATCTTTAGTTAGCGGTCCCGGTTTTTTAGTTTAGTCTCTCAACACATGTTTACATAAAGCAATCGCGTTCAATTTTGTAGGGCAAAGTAATATGTTAACAGCCGAATTTACTACATAAAAACCAAGCGTGCCCTAAACTTTTTCCATTTAACTTATTTGTCCGGAAATTTTAATGGGAGAAGTGTTGAAATCAGTGAAAAAAAATTAAATTAATAATCTTGTGAAAAAGCTCCACGTGGTCTTATTTTCGATTTGATTCCACGGCGACAGCAAATGTAAGGCAAGTCATCTAAAAATTAGATTATTGTCGCAGGATGCTAGACTTTCTTTCTGTTTTATGCCCACAAGAATTGGAGAATTTCCCAAACGATGATTCCAAGCTAAACTTAGTCTCATAGAACTCCGCAAATCGTTGATATCTCGTAGTTTCAAGGCTCCAATATCTAAGGAATCTATAAAAATTAAGTTTCCGCATTAGTTCTTAAAATGTATGATTAGGAATACTGACTATCTTTCTATAGAACCCAAGTTTCACTTTCAGATGACACTTAGTCTTACGGAAGACAATGCAAAACATGGGGAATATTATTACACTAAAACTGCAACTCGGCTGTGTTACACGTAAATGTGTTTTGTAAAGCGAATGAAAAGTTTACCGTAAAGAAAATACAGTCTTCAGAATACGACGCTTTCATAATTCAACAGTTGTTCGGAAAATGTCGAAATTGTGAGACTAAAAACCAAGTTTTTCAAAAATTCTTTACTGTTACAGAAACGAATGTCCTCAACCTCTCTCAGGGATTCAGACTTTGTATCCACAATCGCTGCGTAATGCTTTCCGTTCACGGGTCTCTGTAATCTTCGGAACAGAAAAAGTCTTGCTCCCTGCGACTAGTGAATAAGAAGGCTGAGGCATAATTACCATAATTTACAGTCAAAATTAAGCAATTTCGAACAAAAACGAACTTCACGTCCAACATTTCCGATATGCCGACAATTCTCTATAACAATTTTTTTCACGTTTTCAATAACCTTACATTTGGTGAAAATGGATTCAGGAGTTCGAAAGTTATCTTTGAAAAATCTTAAACTAAAGTCCAATTGTGAAAATTAAAAAAGTTTGTTTTGCACTTTAAGGACAAAAATCAAACATTACATGTTTATTACTGTTGGGAATAGTCCTTAGGCGAGGACACAAATGATAGTTTGTGCTTTTCAACGAATATAAAGTTATATATGTATGTATGTATGCGTTTACATCAAGCAATAGAATAATCAAAAGTACAAACCAAATTCCACAAGCTGCTAATGAAGTAATCACGTAAGTATGTGTTTTTATTCGAAGAGAAGAGAGTGGAACGTTCACGCAGGCAGCATATGGCAACGTTAGTTTTCTGCGTCTGCACACATTGGCAATCAAATTATAGAGATCGGGGCTAGCAGATGACACGGTTGGTGCACTCACATTCGTACATATGCACATATGCATACATACATATTCTTGCGAAGCGTTTTGGGGGAAATAATAGACTGAATGGAAAAAACTTTAATATGTATGTATGTGCATTCATACATACACATACACATGTATGTATGTATGTATCTATTTGAATAATTAAAATGTGTTTATTGGACCCAGCGCTTTTTTGTTTTGTTTGTTCCTACGGATACTTAAATAGTTATATTTTGTTACTTTGCTCTCCTGACAAAATTGTGTTACCTTCAAATACATACATTCTTCTATGTATAATATATGTACATACATATGTATGTATGTACACATGCATACATATGTACGAGTTAGTTTCATTTACATAACTACCAGTTGAAGCCGGGTGTAAATGGCAGCGACTATCTTGTTTAGTGCAATGTTTTATTGCGGAACGGAAGGTACCAATTATACGCTTTTTTACCGCTTTGGTGTAGGTCTCAGCCCCTGTCATACTCATTTGACCTTTCTGGTGTACAATCTGTGTTTCAAGATTATATATATTAATACAATCAATAAATATGGTTCTAACACAAAAGATATAATTTTCTTGAAGGAGCTGTAGGCCGTGTTAAGAATTTGGACTTCGATTGGAGGGGGGTGAAAGTCAGAAAAAGACTGTAAAAAGTTATAACTTTTCTTGTTCTGTATTAATTGTTTGCGAAGAGGACTCGAACAGCGGTGGCTAACCAGTTTCACTAATGCAACTGTTATATACAGGAGAGCGATATCAAATAACAAAAAATTACATTATCGTCTTGGCAAAGCTGTAATAGTAGTCGACGTGTGACGAAAAAAATACCATCAAATACGACACGCTACGGACTAGGCAATTTGCATTTCGTAAAAGTTCAAATGTGGTTTAAAAAATGTCTCTTATCTTATTATATGACTTTTTGACATATGCAGTGATAACAAGCCCCACTTTGCCTCTTTTTATTGCTTTCAATAATTTTCTCCGTTACACGCAAATAGTTTTATCTTCTCAGTAACCTCGTACTGACATACATACATACATACATATATACAATTTTGTACTTTTATTGTTAGTACTGTTTGTGTTGCGAGGAGTGAGCAGTGGGTAGGTACTGTAAATGTAGTGTGAACCTTCCGAAACTTTGCCGTTGGTGTTGTTTTTTCGTATACATTTTTTAAACACTTTTTACCACCGCACCTAGGTGGACGTACGAGTTGTGGTGAAAAATTTTATTAGTGTGGTAGCTCCGAAATATTTACAACAAATAGGGAAGAAGACGCTTAGGTAAAACGTCGATGAAGAAGTCACTGAAGATCCACAAACCGAAGTTGAATTACATTTTTCATTTATTTACATATGTATTTAAGGAAATTACAGTACAACAAGACTTAACCTTATTTGGGAGTACTGTGCATGCGGGGACAATTTTTTTTGGATTTTCTAAGACACACATGATAATTAACAATAAATTAATAAACATAAATTTAAATTTAAAAAAATTAACTTCAATTTCAATTTGTCCATCTAAAATGAGAAAAAATTTCAGAGTTAAAGTGCTTAGCACTGCTTTTGATTGGTATAATGTGTGGGACTTCATTCCAGAGACGAATAGCATTTATAAATAAGTGTCTTTCTGATATCTGTTTACGATAATGAATGGAGTTTATTTTGTAGAGATATTCAGGTTTTTTTTTCATAAATAATTTGCGGCATTAAGCAGATTTTCAAAAGAATCTTTATACATTTCATAATTCAAAAGCAAAATTCTACTACATCTATTGGCAACATAGACCATATCTGGCAACTTTATTACCTTAAACTTATGCTTCCATATCGAATCGCAGCTGGCAAATATTTCATAACCATAAATATGCCTTAGCAAGTACGTGCGTATTTGAAATGGCGTAAAATAATGGGTGATTTATAGATTTCTAAACATGGTATAAATTTTCTCACGTAGAATATTTTCGTGCTGTGATCATGATAATTTATTGTTCATTTTACTGCCAAGATTTTTAGCAGCATCTATATGTTTAATTTTGGACCATCCAATCTAGGGTTTTTGCTTATTAGTATAGATATGGATGCATTTAAGCATTTATTAAAACCCATCCTCACAAACATCAATTAGCGTAGATACGCAGCTATATTTAAACCCGGATCCAGATCAGATACTAGATTTGCCTACAAATATGTTGGCATCTGTGCATGAATCAGTCTTTCCAAAAAATTTTTTGCCAAATACGGCGGTATTGCAATAGGCCGATATATTTAACAGGTATAGTTTTAGCTTATTTCCATATTAACGGAAAAGTTGAAGTTATTATTGTAGTATTCGTCAAGTGCGTTAACTGTGGAAGTATTTATGCAACTGAGTCTGACTTTATGTCAAATATAGATTTAATGACATCTATCTTCTGCAATTGTTTGTACGTAACTTGCAGTCCTTGCAATTCAAAAAGTACTTTCAGAGTTGTAATAATAATAATGTTTGCACCCGGCATAGAAATACTTGAAAAGTCTTTATTCAATTGGCTTACGTCGATTTTCGGGTTCGAGCTCGCGTACTTTTTCTCAAAGCCCAGTGAACAAATCTTCTTCCATTTTCTCTTTGAGCAATTGGCTGCTGGAAATTCATGAGAGCCCAGAATCTCGCTATAGTGCAAAGAACTACTTAATTGAATTAATTTTTTTGTTAACTTTAATTGTTTTATGTCCAAGAAAAGAATTTATAGCCTGTTAGTTTTTAATTTGTAAGAATATTTGATATTTTTTAATTAATATGTACAAGTACGTGTAATTTTAGGCAGTGGCAAAATGCCGCTTAATTGTTTGTTAAACCAAGGAAGAAATCAATTTTATGTTTAGATAAAAAGGCTCTTATCTTTTATTTCGAACTCGGACTTAACGGTATATAAGAAAAGAATGGGGGCGTTATAAACTCTTGATGTGCGTTAAAAATTTTGAACTCGTAACTTAAAGGTTAATACAAAGTATTACAGTCTGAACCGCTTTCTAAGAAACTTATCCTCAACTTTTGATACAAGTAATTTACTTAAGCAAAGCACGAAACTGAGTGATAATTTTCAGTTTACTACAATATTATTTTAAAAAGGAAGTTACATTTAGGGCGAACGCAATTTTGTTGCAATTTTTAGTATTTTTCGAGCTTTGTGCGCTTTTATTTGCTTTCTGAATTAATAAATCTGCTTGTTTATGGCCAGGCCTCTCGTTGATTTCTGACAGTAGCTTAAGTCAACATAAGTGTAGTATGCAGTGCATGCATGTGCACAGGCACATGAACATACAACCTCACACTTTATTTCACAAAAAATTACTTCTCCCAAATGCTCAGAATATTATACATACATATGTACATAAGTATGTATGTATTTGAGTTAATTTTACATTGAGTGAAAGCTGCAGACTTTAACTTGTACCTTTATCGAGCTGGTCCAGTTTGGAACAAGTACAACCTCTGCATGTTATTACAGTAATTTCCGCTTAATTGATTTTCTAAAAATGCACAGGTTTTGTTGCAATTAACCGGGCATATCATTAAACCGATACTCTTTTAATTGATTCATTGGCTCAATTAAAAGAACTCCGCATAATTGCGCACTGGGATCAATAAAGCAGTAAAATATTTATATACTTACATATATGTATAATAAATAAATTTTAATTCACTGGCGTTTTTTTTTAACTTTGTACAAAATAAGCAAAACATATGATTTGAAGGGCTGCCACATAATTTTGTAAATATATGCCATCACGAAACCCAAAAGTTGACTATTTGACTTCTTCAACAAAAAGAGAATTTTTAAATGTCAATTAAGCGGCATGTTTGTATGCTATGTTGGCATAAAATGAAAACCCTATGGTTATATAAACAGAAACCCTATCACAAACTGTTAGTTTTACATTCTTTCTTTTTATTGTACACACATGATATTATATTCTTTTATAACCAAAAATATATTTGAAGAATAAACACATATCTCTAAAACGTAAAAACATGTTTGCTTGAATTACAAGTTCTTTAACAGGTTATGGGCCCAGAACTTGGCAAGCAAATGTAAGATAAGTAAAACTATAAAAATTTAAAACGATTATTAACTAAAATCAGTAAAAAATAAAACAACATGGATAAACAACAAGAGTACACTGAAATACAACGGCTGAACAGTGAAGAAAATTTTGCTATGTGGAAATTTCAAGTAAATATTTTACTGAAAAGTGAGGGCTTATTCGAAACTGTGTACAACGCTAAAAAGGACGAAAAGCCAGATCAGAAAAAGGATGCTCAAGTTCAGAAAATAATCATGTGCACAATAAATAAAACTTTACTTCCTCTGTTAATGAGTTGTGAAACCGCAAAGCAAATGTTTGATAAACTTTGTGAAATCTTTGAAAAATCAGCCGAGCAGCAAAAATGTGACTTAATGCAGGAGTTATTCCAATATACATACGACAAATCTAAAGACATGACATATCACATAAGTTCAATTGAAAATCTTGCATTCAGGTTAAAAAACATTGGAGAAACAGTCAACGATAACATGCTAATATCAAAAATACTTTCAACATTACCCGATACTTATAATACATTTACAACAGCGTGGGATTCAACAACAAAGTCGGAGAAAACTCTAAGTAACCTAACTGCTCGACTATTAACAGAAGAAAAAAGGCTGAATAATGCATCATATGAGACAAAAGAAGCGTATTTTAACAAACTGCAAACGTACAAGAATAAAAATCGTTTTGACCGCAAAACACCGAAGGAAATATGTACAATCTGCAAAAGGAGTAATCATAATGAAAAAGACTGCTTCTTTAAAAAACAATGTAAAATTTGTAAAAAGTATAATCATATAGAGAAAGACTGTTATTTCAGAAAAGATCATGAACAAAAAGAAAGAAAGAAATTAGCCTTATTAACTACTGAGGACACAAAAAGTATCCAAACGAAACTTGAATTTGTTGTAGATTCAGGCTGTACTGCTCATATGACAAATGATGAATACATACTGGAAAAAGTAGAGGTAGATAATACACAAATATGCACTGCTAATGAAAACGATTTATTAAAGTCCGAGAAGAGAGGAAAAATTGAAACAAATGATTTTATCATAAATAATGTTATATATGTGCCTAACTTAAAGAAAAATTTGTTATCCGTAAATTCCCTAACAGAAAACAATGCTCAAGTAATGTTCACAAAAAATGATGTGATAGTAAAGAAAAACAATAAACAAATATTGAAAGGTAACAAAAACCAAAGTGGACTTTATACAATAAACTTAAAGTTGAATGAAGATAAACAAGAAAAATCATACATAAGTATTAAAACAAATGCTGAGGAATGGCACCGCAAGTTGGGTCATGCCGGAAAAAACAAAATGAAGAAAATGTTGCAAAAGGGTGAAGGGATGAAAATAGCTAATGTAGACATCGATAGCATGCCCGATTGCAAAATATGCATTGAGTCAAAACAAACAAGGCTTACCTTTAATACAAATAGGGAAAAGGCTAAACAACCATTAGAAATTATACATACAGATATTTGTGGTCCAATTTCACCGACATCATGGGATAACAAAAGGTATATATTAACAATTATAGATGATTATACTAACTACACAAAAGTATATTTGCTTAACAATAAAAATGAAACTTTTGGGTATTTAAAAACGTATGTCAAAGAAGCTGAACGACAACTAAACCTTAAAGTTAAAAAAATAAGATGTGATTGTGGTGGTGAGTACACTGGTAACAATATAAAAGATTTTTGCAAACAAAATGGAATATTATTAGACTACACAACACCATACAGTCCCCAGTTAAATGGAAAAGCTGAGAGGTACAATCGTACGCTATTTGAAAAAGTAAGGGCCATGATGTATGAAAATAACGTTGATGATGAACTTTGGGGTGAAGCCGCAAAAACCGCTACATACATATTAAACCGTATACCTGTAGAAGGACAGAATAAAACACCTTCAGAAAAATGGACAGGCAGAAAACCAAACTTAAAATACCTACAAATTTTTGGAAGTGAAGCATACAGTAAAAACTTACATTATCTGCAAAAACTAGACAAGCGCAGCAAAAAATATATCATGATTGGATATACACCTACTGGATATAAGCTATGGGATGAAGAACAACGCAAAGTGTTAGAAAGAAGAGATGTAGTATTTCTAGATAAAAGAGGTAATGAAAGCAGAGAAAAAGAGAACAATACTGTAAAGATAATATCTAAAAATAAAACCCAACCAATCCAGGAGGAGAACGTAGAATTAGATAAAGAGTCAGAAAGTGAATATGACACAGGTAATGAAGAAGAAACAGAAGAAGAAGTATTAAACGAATTTTTGGAAAAAGAAATACCACATACAAAAGAAATGTCACATACAAAAGACACCATAGAAGGTTCAGCTCAAATTTCTGAAAATACGGGAAGATCAAAAAAGAAACCTGCTTACCTGAAAGACTATGTCACAAACATTGCTTACTGCCTTACAGCTCATGAAGATGTACCTGAAACCTATGAAGAGGCTATTAAAAGTTTAGAGTGGAAGAAATCTATAAACAAAGAATTAGAAGCATTAAAAATGTTAGATACATGGAAAGAGGAAAATCCCCCAAAAGATAAAAGACCTATAGATACGAAATGGATTTTTAAAATTAAAGAAGACGGAACAAAAAAGGCCAGACTTGTAGCAAGAGGATTCCAACTCAAAAGGGATGAGCGTAATGATATATTCTACTCACCAGTTGCAAGAGCTTCAACAATTAAAATGTTTTTCTCGAAATCAGTAAATGAAAATCTACCCATAACACAATTAGACATACCAACAGCTTTTCTAAATGGTAAACTCAAAACGGAAGTATATATAAATCCACCTCTAGGACTTACATGTAAGAAAAAAGCTCTTAAACTGCAGCGCGCCTTATATGGATTAGATGAATCTCCAAAATGCTGGAATGAGACTATTGACAATTTTGCAAAAACGAAAGAGTTTAATCGATCAGAATATGATTACTGTCTGTATTACAAAAGTGATTGCTGGATGTTGATTTACGTAGATGACATTCTTCTGATGGGAAATTCGATAAAAATAATAGAAGAAATTAAGAAGGAATTCAAGGCAAAAGATTTAGGAGAAGCTAAGAAATTTTTGGGTATGAACATAGAGAGAGAAAATGATAAGGTAATATTGAAACAGACTGATTTGATTGAAAGAATATTAGAGAAATTTGAAATGACAAATTGCAATGGAGTTAAAACGCCTATGGAAACCAACTTCAACATAATAGAAGAAAACAGCGAAAGCGATCACGAAGGAAAAGATAGATACAGGGAGCTAATAGGAAGTTTACTATATTTAACAATTACTTCAAGACCTGATTTGACTTATGCGGTCTCTTACCTTAGTCGCTATCTCGATAAATCAAATAGTGAGACGTGGAAGGCTGCTAAGCGAATCCTAAGATATATAAAGGAAACCAAGGATAGAGGGCTGATATTTAAAAAAGGAACCAACGATTTGAATGGTTTTTCTGATGCAGATTGGGCCAACAATAGACAGGATAGAAAAAGTATAAGTGGTGGTTTAGTGTTACATGGTCAAAATCCTGTAGCATGGTTTTCAAAGAAACAAAACTGCGTTGCACTTTCAACAGCAGAGGCCGAGTATATCGCTGCGGCCATGATGGCTCAAGAACTGGTTAACCTAAAAGGAATAAGCGAACACCTGAACTGCAATAGTAATGCAAATCTTTTAGTCGACAATCAAGGCGCCATTTGTATGACCAAAAGCTATGAAAACACGAAAAGGGCAAAACATATAGATATAAAATTTCATTTTATTAAAGACTTAGTTAACACAAACAAAATAAATATAAAATATGTATGTTCAAATCAGAATTTAGCTGATATATTTACAAAATCATTATGTTATCAAAAATTTGAAAATATAGTAACTAAATTCATGTCTTAAAACTAAAGATAAATTTCAAATCATTATGGAATATGTAATTTTTTTTTAAATATTAAAACTAATTTAGGAAAACATTCATGTGAGGTTTTAACATGGTAGAGTTTTCATTAAATAATGAATTGCAACTTTAATTTTATTAAAATTAAACTTGAGGAGGAGTGTTGGCATAAAATGAAAACCCTATGGTTATATAAACAGAAACCCTATCACAAACTGTTAGTTTTACATTCTTTCTTTTTATTGTACACACATGATATTATATTCTTTTATAACCAAAAATATATTTGAAGAATAAACACATATCTCTAAAACGTAAAAACATGTTTGCTTGAATTACAAGTTCTTTAACATGCTATTTACAAAAAAAATTTTTATTTTATGATTCAATTAAGCGGGAAATGCAATAAAGCGGGACTCATTTAAACAGGAATATTTCTATAAAACTTATATTGAATATTTTCATTGTAATTTTTTTGGATCAAATAAGTGGGCAAATCAATTAAGCGGGAATCAATTAAGCGGAAACTACTGTATTACAGAAGTCACAATCTAATGTTGCTGAAATTAGTCCCTACAGGTGCCTTGGCCAACGACTAGGCGAAACACCGTTCCATATAGAAATTGCAAGTAGGAAAGGGAGTTGGTTGGGCCACATTTAGAAAAAAGCCCCTGATGAAATACATACATACATATTTTACTCTAAAATTAAATCAGATATGCGCGAAGTTAATCATTCTACTTAAATCTAATCATTTCACGGAGCTACAAAATTGCGGGGAAATTTAAATCCTGTTCATATACAATACATACGTATGTAGAGTTATTGATCACGCTACTGTTTGCTTCCACCTGTAAGTAAAACGGCATCTGTTGGTCTAAGGAAACTATTCGCTGCTTTATCTTAAGATTCATATACATACATACATAAGTCACCTTGTTGAAATTTTTAAACTTTTCTTTAGAAATAAAAATGTTATTAACACAAATTGTTTGAACTGTATTTCTCTTATAAGCCTCTTCAAAACACATACTTGCATCTTGTGCACATATTTTTTACTTAATTATAGTACAAGTTCCTCAGTTTGAACAAACGTTCACAGTAATGGAGCAATAAGTTAAGCTTCAAAACGTGTAACTTACAGTTCCAGGATAAAATTAAATGACTCAAAGTCGCAATGCACTCACATCCTTTCACTAAAGACTCTCATTTCTTTTACTGTCCACTCAACTCACTTGCAACAGCATTTTCAAGAAACTAATTTTTTTAGGTTTCTACAGAGGCTTATAAAAATGATCGGTATTCTAGTTAAGTGGTAGTTGCGTACATACATATATGAATTGGTAGGTATATACAGACATATATGAGTAGAATCAAAATAGTTTTCTTTTCAAATAAACATAAAGAAGGTAATTCCATATATATACATATATATATATATATATATATATATGCGATATGAACAGTCTTATAGACTTAAAAACTGAAGCACATGAAGAAACTAAGACTTAAAATTAAATTTCTGTCTCCTGTATAAACGAAAAATTTATATCCAAATAATTTTCTATTTTATTGAAATTTCAGTTTGTTAAGGTTATATTCAAACGAAACAAACACACGGAGTTCTTCCCAGACGAACTTTATCTGCATTTTTATCATATTACAGAGTTTGAGAAAAATTAATAGATTTTATTTATTTAATATATATTATAGTAATAGTATAGCACCTACTTTTATGGCCAGCTACAAAAATCTAAATAGAAACATACAGTAATACTCCTCATTGGCTTACAAACAATAACTTGGGCTTCTCTGGTTAGCACTAGATGCTGCAACTTTCTGTAAAGATAAGTCACAAAACAGCTTAAAACTAAAATGATTTCAGACTGAATAAAAATATTTTGAATTGTGTTGGTAAAACTTTGAATAGCTTGAGTGGTTGGAATAAGTTTCTCCTGTGGTGGCTCCTCAAAATCATCACCTATAAAAACTTGAATCACATATTAACCACTGCTCTGTTGCCTTAAAATTTATTTAAAACGGGATAACATTTGGATTGATAATTTGGAGCTTTTCCAACATAGCGCTTGGTCCCTCTTAGCGCTGTTGCACGGACATCTTATTGTACTGTCTTTACTACGGAAAACAGCAATTTTTGGTTTTCTATGCGTATAAAATTTTGATCCATTGTTTGGAACAATTGCAAATATGCAAAAATGATTTTGCTGTGTTTTCCAGAAGAAACAAGTCTCTTATGAGAATAACTAAGGCTTTTATTTTATGAACTTTCCTGACTGGAGCAAATCTGTTTGCGGAAAAAGGAAACGTTTTATTAGGAATCAGTTCGAAAAGCTCTGATTCGTCCTCTCTAGAAATATTCCAAAGTCGATTTCCATGTTGCGATATGAAACCTTGCAGTCAATCTGGACTTGCACTAGCACCATAAGAATTTTCCCACTTGCGGAAGTACTCGTGCCGATCTATGCTTTAGACATCAATTAAATAGTAATTTTTCGACACGTGGCCATTCCGCTTATCGAATTTTCTTGTATTTAGAATATTTTGATTTAAGTATGAAAATTTTATTGTTTTTTCTTCTAAAGTTAACACTGAGGTCGCCGACTGAGTAGATATATTTACATAAGAAGAAAATGGCTAAAATATATGCTCCCAAATAACGGTACTGCAAAAACTTTTATTCTATTTGTTAATTATTGTGTAAAAATCTGCATTCATTTTACAGAAGTTAATATTGTTCACTGAAAATCCCTCTTATCTGAGCTACGAATATATGTCTGTATGTAGCTTTAACAAATATACAAGGTAAGATTCTTTAGTATTGGACAAGTATCATATTGGACACAGAATATGCGCATACATGCATATGGACATTTCCATGGTGTCAAACGTGACCGTCGTACTCGTTTAAAGTGAAAAAGTGCATTTAAAAGTATGACTTAGAATAAAATGGTTCTAAGTTTGATTTTGAGCAATTTTTCATTTGCAAACTAACCCAACAATTGAAACGGTGATTTCAGCCGATCCTGAATTAGACTAGTTTTGAAATGTTGTACTCTGATGCCTGTTTAAAATTATTTCTACATATATTTATAACAACATACATATATATTATTGTTATAAAATTATAAATAAACAAGATGTACAATTTTTCTTTTTAAATGAACCTGGTATCAAGAATACCAAACACAGTTCTAGCTTCTTTTACTTCCTGACCATCACAACAAAAGAGGTGCAACTGCGTTAGAGGCACTTCAATTCAATTCAGAAATGGGTTTGTTATTTTTTCGCCCGTTTTGTTCGCCCTAATTTAAATATTATAATACTGTGTAGGTCAATTTTTAAGTAGAAGTTTTTCTTTTCATTTTATTCTTACGATGTCGCACGTGACCAACTTTAAATTTAAATCTTTATAGGTACATACATACATATTTTCCAGCAAAGATTTTTATAATTTTAATTATATTAAATATTTATCTCTGTTTGGACTAAATATTTGGTGAGCTTTTGCATGCGATGCGATTTTGAAAAGCAAAAATTTACATCTATTTGCAGCCGCATAGTTTCTTATGCATTCTTTGTTGACTCTTTGTATCCTCAGAAAGTTTAATGTTTCTTATTAGGAACGTTTATCAAAGCAAAATACGAAAAGGAAATATCCAAATGAAAAAGTTACGCTTTTGTGACTGCGTTCGAATACATCCATAGATATGTATGTATGTATGTATGTATCTGGAAATGGGTTATGTACGTAGAAAAGTGAATTTTTTTTACATTAGTTAAATTTTAATGCTTCCTATGACGGAACAAAGTATTTAAAATTTTTTGGTGTCGGTGGATCCACATTAATAAAATTAAATGAATTATAATCATTCTATTAGAAAAAGCTTTAATGTTTTATAGGAATTTTTCCATCTGAGTTCTTCTTCCATTGAACAGCCATTTTTATAAACACTTCAAAATAGCATGTCTTGTTGTAACAACAAAACTAAAGCAATATGTTTCCGAATGGTTAACAAAATAAATAATGATTGGTCGCCCACAATGTTTGGCCTGAAGTGTGAAAGAAAGGGATGAACTTGTTTGTGAGTTGCACTCTCAATTCAACTTCAAGCAATTCCTGTGAGATCTTTAACGCTTGAGATAGAGAAGAGAGAGAAACCGTGAAACAATAATGAAGTCACTTGTAATTAATTTGTATTCAGCAAAAGAAGGGGAAAGAAAGCACATGCACGAACTGACGAAAGAGCGGAGAAGTTTAGTATTCAGTTGCACTAAGTTACAGTTTGCGATTGGAATGCTGTGTATGTACATGTGCTTTACTTGATGTTGTTAAAAGCAAATTGAATAAAACTCGATTATGCAATACAAAGAAAGACGGCTTCGCCTACTTTCATTACTGCAACTGACTTTGGCTGCATTCATCGCCACGTACTCATCAACTAAATACATACATACATACATACGTAGAAAAATACATGACGGAAAAATCTTGCAAGTTCAGAAATATCATACGGATATGTCCTTTTTGCACTCATCACATTTAGATTTTCAAGTATTTACCTACGGTTTTAGTAGAGAGAAAAAAATTGAGGTCAATTTAAACTGTTGGCCTTGTTTTAAATAAATAAAATATGAAGTATTTATATTGTAAATAATATGAAATATTAAGACTGTAAAACCCAATTAATTTATTCGCATACACGAGGATGTATCTATGGATATACATGCTTTTATATACATATATATATATACATATGTGTAAGTACATGCATGTGAATGTGTTTATGGTGGGTGACTGAATTACAAATAACGTAGCAAAAATTTATCTGCTGTCGCGATGATGCCACCTGGTAAAATTAAGTCAACATCATTTTAGATACATACGTGAAGATTTTGAAACCCTTTAAGATACACAAATGCTTAAGAAAAATGGAAGCAGATATAAGTTATCTGCAATGGTAACTATTTGCATTAAAATGGCTACCAATTTATTTCACAATAAAAACTAAACAAATTATTCATTATAAAATACAAAGTGAATGTAACCTGTCAGGATTTTGTGAGCTCGCTCATAATAGCGTTAGTATTTTTCCAACTCATTTACGACTGACTGAACTAACAAAAATCTGATGCCAGCTGGTGGTGAGCTGGTGGTCGTTGTCCTCTGGTCACCTATAGCTACGTCAAGCTCATTTCGTCCAACTAAGCTGGCCTTCAGAAATAGCCCAACTTTTTCTCAATTATTTTTTGAACTTTACATATTCACAAAGGAAAATTATTTACGCAATAATTCTGTTTTGTTTAGCTTTTGTTTTCTTGTAGTTTGACGTTTGTGTTTCAGCAAATAAGAGAATCTGAAATTTTATTTTTCTGTTTGTTTCGAACAATTTTGATTATTCAATATACATAAACACATACATACACATGTACGTACATATTTTTCAGGGCACCGAATCACGAATGCAGTGGTATGTCAACTATTCACCTGCAAAAAAGAACGAATGAGAAATAGGCGCGTGCCGGCAATTACTTTTCGCTTTTTGTTCCCCTCTATGTTAACTTCTACAAACTTAAGAATTGCCACAGTTAAATTTGCTTATGCGACCCAGCACCAGCGTTACGATATATATTTTTAAACAACTTCTTATATCTGAAAAAAAGCTTTTATTTCCAAAAAAAAACTTGTTTTGTACAAAAGTACCTAAATTTTAAAAGAAAACACTAAAATGTATTTGTTGTTTTTTCTCAAAAAGTCGTTTGTTCTAAAAATACCACATAAAGATGGTATTTCTAATTTGTTTCTTACATTATTTTTGTTTAAATTAATTTTTGAAAAAATACGCTCGTTGTAGATATATGTAGGTAACGACAAAATTGCATCAACTATTTTTTTTAAATATGGAAAAACTTAGGACTCATCACAATGTCTTAATTTTACTACTCTCTCCCAAAACCTTTCAATAGTTTGCTCTTTCCAAAAATTATGTTCCGAAAAATTAATATGGAGTAGCTCACGCCACTCATTATCAACTTCTTGAATATCACTAAAATCTACTACATTTGGCACAAGAGCACATAATTCAGAAATATTCTTTTGGTTACCTTTTATTACAATAAAAGGTGCTAAGACTTCAACGTGTTTGAGGACGTCGTTATCAAAATCGAACTTTTTTAACAAACCATTACAAAGTTCAACATAAAACTTTAAACAATGAACTCAATTCAATTCAATTTCATCGCATTCAGATAATTTATATGGTGCTAGTGTTAAAGATGCTTCTGTACCTAAATAAATATCTTTGGGATCTTTAAGGTATGTAGTGTTGTTTACATCAAGTTTTTTAAAACTCATCTTTTACAACGTATTAAAAAATATTCAAATATTTTCAAAAGAAAACTTGTTTTTTACCCAATAAATTTAAAACTTTTTGGCAAACTTGACAAATGGTAACGCTGCCCAGCACTAAAGAATTATCAAGATTATAAGCAAACTCTACTTTTTGAGAAAAAAAAGACATCTATTATTCAGCAACGTTTGCGCAAGATAATATTGTAAAAAACGGTGTTTCCTCTCTGGAACTAAATCTCTACAATTTTTTTTACTTTCCGGATAATGTTAACATTATCCACCACAAATACTGACACCGAATCTTCCACAAAAGTTGTCTACAGCATCAGTCAACGTCCAAAGATCTATCCATTTAACGGATGCGTTTAAAAGAAAAACAGCATTAAAAACTGTATTCTTGTTTTAGTTGTACATATTTAGGCGATCGAACGAACGAAGAGGTTTGATATCTGCAAACTGGTACTGAGCCCTTGTTTCTTATTTTGACTATTTCTGTCATGTAGTCTTTGAAGTGCAATTCTTTCATTATTATCCTTATATCGGTGTTGCATGATCTAAAATCGTTGTCCAATTTTCATTTGTTATTCGAGTGTACTAGAGATTTCTCTTTCTCGTTGTGTTATAATTGCAAAAGCACTTCTAAAGCTTTCAATATACGAGTAAGATGGAAGATGGTGTGTTACTCGTGTTTGTGTAAATGACTAAATCTACATACATATGTATGTGTCTATGGGCTATATCTAAGTTTTCTTTTGAAGTCGTCTGTAATTTGTGTTACTTTTTATTGAGTTACACTTTTTGTTCATTGGAATCTTTTTCCTGTCTCTCGATCAAGATTTCTTTGTCCACGAATTACAAAAGATTTCTGTCATTTGTATATGAACTATTTCATCATCCCGTGCACTACGAAGGCGTAAAGAATTTCATTTTGTTTCTGCTTTGCTTTCAAGTCCTTTTCAGCGGCTATGTTCAGCCGGTTGCATTAAGTTATGGGTTGGTTCAAAAATGTTTTCTTCTGATAGTTCTGTAAGTATCTAATTGTTAATAAGGCATTTATCTGTCGCGCTATTTCACATACGTGAAAAATATCAAATTATTATCCAGCGAATTGGGTTCTTGAACTGAAGATACCCATACTAATTTCATTTGAAATCTGGGTACTTTAACATCATATCCCTTGTAATATTTTCCTCATATTCTTGAAGACCTCTCACTAATTGGGATAATTTTCATTGGCAGATTTATAAGTTTTTCTTTTACGTCTACACAATGGGGTGCTTTAGTTTTGTCCAGTGAATTTCCTGATTTGCTTAACTTTATACGTCGCCGGTACTTTACTGCATTGTTCACAAATCTTCTCAATGTGATATTATGGAAACTGTATTTGGTAAATATTTTGTGTTAAGCCTAATGGAAAAAAATAATTGCTTCTTCCAGTTTACTTAATACGTCTTCGAAAGCTTCTTAGTTACAGCGATTAGCTTCTGCAATTCACAACTATTCTCTAGGTGAACCGCTCGAAATAATAATACCCTAATAATCTGGTTTCGGGGTTCTTCGCTTGTGGTATCCCAGGTAGCAATTAAGACTCTTCGGAGGTTTCCTTTTGTAATACGAAATTTCTAATGTTGTGAGATCAGGTTTTCGTAATAATTTGATATATAAAGTGCCTATTATTTAGTAAGAATTTTACTATTACGATTATGATACATATGTACATATGTACGCTGGAATAGAAATATCTCAATATAATTGGATTTGGATATAAGTATATGAATGTATTTGTTGTAACCATATTAGATTCTGCTAGAGGGAATTTGTGATTTTATTTGGTTCTACTGGAACCATTAACATTATTATTCTAGTCTTTTCGTTGAACTTAAGACTGAATTAATTTCTACTTTCTGTTCTATTATGAATTATTGTAGGTATGTACATATGTAGCTATTTCTCTTTTTTTTATTGTAAAAAAAAGCAAGTTGAACAATTTTCATTATTGAGGATACGTTGGCAAATTTACTTTAATAAAGAAAAGGCTTTTTATGGATACGTAATATGATAGATTGAGTAGAGTTTACTTATATCAGAAGCGCTTCAAATGTTGAAAAGAAACATTTCTTGAAGAATTTTTAAAATAATGATATTCTATTGCAAGATTTTGATTCCGAAGGTAATTCATTAAACTTAATTACACCCATGTAGTCAACGGCTTGCTTGGATTTTTCCAATCTACATCTTGGAGTAGGTTAGAGGCATAAACACTAGCAAAGTAATTTATATGCGGTTGAAATAATGTCTGATAAATCATCAGTTTTGCTTCAGTGTTAAGCTGGCGACTAAATTTATATAATATGCCTACAGCCGGTGCAATTTTCATTTTTACATTTCCAATATGAATATCCCAGTTCAAATTTAATTGTAAAGTGATACCCAGATAGTTGATGGAATGAGTATCATGTACTACAACACCATCAACATAAATTGAGAAATTGGTATTGTTCGTTTGTCGCTGAAACCCTACAAGCTTCGTTTCAGTCGGATTGAGGACCAATTTACATACATACATATTTAGTCGTAAAGTAGTCAAAAATCAGAGATATATCTCTTTCAATATTCGTTCTCAGTACTGAATCACTGTTATAGGTATATAATAAATATACGTCATCGGCAAACATATACAGTTGAATGTGAAAACAACAGTGGGTCCAATCCCCTGCCTTCCGGGACCCCATATTCTACATTTGCAACAAAACTTTTTGTATTATTTATTTGTACATATGGCTTCCTGTTAATAAAATAATTTCTGAGCAGCAGAAGTTCGCTTTCTCGTACACCATAATAGGATAATTTTTGCAATAAAATTTGGTGATCGAAAGCCTTTGCAAAATTAAGGAATATTGCTGTCACTCCAGTATAACCTTCATCGAGACCGTTACAAATAAATTTCACCACATAAAGCACAACATCTTCTATACCACAACCCCTCCTAAGTCCAAAGTGATAATTTTACAACACATTATTCTCTTCTAAATAATTCAAAAGTTGTCCATACAAACTTTTTAAAAAATTTGATCAACTGTTGACAAAACTGATACTGGTCGATATTAAACAGGGTTCCTTTAGAATTGGGACAACCTTGTGGATTTTCAATATTTTCAATTTTCAATTTAAAAATATCAGCCATTATTGGTAGGATCTCATCTTTACACTTCTTAAGGAATTTTGGTGTCACATTATCGAAACCAGGACTTTTATTGACATTCAGACCCATAACTATATTTTCTATGTTCTCAGTGGTAATGTAAATCTATGTGGAAACCAAGAAAGGGTACGTAAAGAGTTAAATGTGTCACCTGGATGGACACCAATCTCCTTGTTTTAATTCATGCCTATTATTCAAGAAGAAGGTATTAAAGCAGTTAACCTTACCTGTGTCATTTGAAATCCTTTGGCCGGAAGAATCATTAAGAAATATGCGATTGTTCTTGAGCCCACCTAAAATATTATTAATAAAATTTCAAAATTTTCTTGGACTTTTTTTGCGTTTTGGCTAATCCTTCAATATAAAAGTTATCTCTATAGTCTTGACTGCTTTTTTATAACCTTACTTATTCCTTTCAATGTGTCACTATATCTACCACTTCTTTATTTCCATCTTTAAGCAGCAATCTTTCTATCCATAATATTAATTCTTTTAAATCTTTATTTATCCGAGGTGAAACTTCAAAACGCAACGATTTTTACTGCTACTTGTTATGCAACTTCCATGTTTGAAATCAAATTACTTGTTAAGCCACAAGCACTCAAATGCAAGAAATTTAATGACAGATGTTGCTGCAGGTAGTTTTTAGCCCTATTATAATATACATATGTATCCTTATGATGTTCCACTGATATATCATTAGGAAATTAGCAGCTGAGCAAGTTGTGATCTGATAAATTGTACTCGATTGCATCCACAAAAAGATTCTCTGAAAAATGCAAGTGGAGGATGCCCGTCTTGTGAACACTTTGAGAGTCATAGTTTTGACACATCAATAATAAGTCAGCAGTGTGTTGAGATGTTTGAATCTGGAATAACAATAAGCGGATTGTGACCATATTCATATAAAACTTCTTCTGATTCCGATAAAAGGAAATAACTCTCAGTAACTTTCTCTTTCTTTCTTCTTTTTAAGTCATTCAGAGTTATAACTATGAATTCAGAAAATTTATTTCTTTTACACATATCGACCGAATATATTAAATTCTCATTAATGTATAACGACGTAGATATGGCGGCTACCATATCGAAAACAGTGCACGCTTTTGAAACCAGTAAGATTGTAAATCTGGGTAGTACTTTTTCAAACCAAGTATCCTGTAAAGCAACAATCTCGGGTAATTTAGGAAAACTAGAAAGTAAGGATTTAAATGTGAAATTGTGAAAGAAGCGCTTCTAATGTTGTAGTTTATTACATTCAAAAAAGTTACATTTAATTCGCCTATACACTGATTAAAATTAAAAAATTCTTTAAAACATATTTATTTTTTAGCATATTTAAAAACAAAATAAAAATAAAACTCCTTTAAAGGTTAAGGATTAACTGTTACGATTTATTCCACCAATTCAAGTTCATTGCTTTGCATTGTACTCGTAGATCTTCTTCTTTGATGCTTTTTTGTTGCTGCCGCATAAAGCATCTCATCAACTTCACCTTCTCACGAAACGGTTGCCTCAACTCATTTTTTTTTTGCAAAATATTCTGCCATTTCGAACATAGTAAATTTGTTGATAACTCCAACTTTTTAAATACTTTGAGAGTCTCCTTACTAAGAAAATCTTGCACATGTACATATATCTTTAGTGGCATCGTTATCTTTTAGTTTTGTTTTTGAAGACATAAGTTTATCTTTATTCACTTTTGAGGAGCATTTTACAACAACTGCTTCAACATCTTTTGCTTTATTGCTTTGATTTCTCATACAAAACATCCTCCACAGCACTAGACTCACATTCTATTCCGAGTTGCTTTGTAAAGCGCATGACAGCATCAAAAGCACTCTCACCTTGTTTTGCTGTTAAGCCTCATACACAGGGTTGCCGTTGAAAATTTCGAAAAAATGTCATAAAAAGGGTCAAGTTTTTTGTGAACAATAAAATAACGAATTATAACAATTAATGAAATACATTAGACTAAAATAAAATTAATTAACATACTTTAATTATAAATCAATGTTAAAACTAAAAACCGATTCCAATATAAATCATATTAGCAAAAAAGAAGTTACTTGTACAAAAACAGTTGATAATGTTTATCACTTTTTAGAAATACTCATTCTATATTTTGTAAATAGTTCTTCACTTGGAGGCCACTCTTCCAGCTGTGATTCGGACAAATTGAGAGAGAAAACCATGGGCTCACAAGTTTCTATGTTAAGTTTGTTTGTAAGTTTATTTCTAATCAGTGATTGTTAGTGCGGAAGCACTGCTATGGCCCAAAGTAAATATATAGGTAACGAATTCATATAAATTTGAATATATTACTTTCTAGCAATTTAAACTCATGGACAAAAGTTGCTGGTTCGACAACTATGTCTTCGAACTCAGAAACAATTTCGAAATAATTTATGTCCTGTCTGGAATTTACAAAAACCGGGTAAAAATATTTAAAAATATTAAGTTTTTTATTCGTTATATCTATTCTTAATATCATATCGTGACACAATTTTTGACAAAAATTCAAAATGTTAGTTTTTATTTCTATAACATCACATCTGAAAATTAACACATATTTCGGCCTCTGTATTATGACCTACATACATATATATCAAATGCGTCTTTTGCGTATAAAATATTTTTAAAATCAATATCCTCTATTTCTTTTTTCAAAAAGTTTGTAAGCATTTTTAATAAAATTTCTTTAATCGAGGGATTTTGTTAAAATGATGCAAAGGGATAAATTAAAAAAGGGCAATAAAAAGTGTCATTGGCGCGAAAAAGGGTCAAAAATCATACTTTAGTGTCACAACGCAACGCTGGTCATACAATGCAGCCATTTTTAACGCGATGATTATTGAGTACTTGAACAGAGGAATTAAGACTTACAACTTTTTATATCGTTTCTCTTCTTCTTGTTCTCAGCTACCTCTTCAAAAACTTCATCAAACTTAGCTGACATAAAATTAATCGAATTGGTCAGATGTTCAAGTAGTTTATCTAATTTTTTTAATTCCGACTTTATAGTATTTAATTCTCTTCTTATCTCAGTATCTTGTTGATTATTAGAATTATTTTTACCATCACCACAGATAAATTGATCATTGTAATTTTTTAACAACAACAAGCGACTTATCGCACTGTATGAAGTTATCAAATTATTCTTTAATTTCACGTTCGCAATTGAAACAATTTATCACAATTTTATTAGTGTTTCGACGACGATTCTCAAACATATTTCAATTATTTTAAATGCTGATAAGTCCACTTTGTGTGTGTAACAATTTGATATATTTATGGTAAATACTTTGTTTACAATTGTTGTTTAATTAATTTTTTTACACTTTTCACACTTCTTTAAGCTGCAGTGTTGCCAGCGTTTTTCTCATGCCCTTCTCTACTTTGTTTCGAACACAGAAATTTGCGGCGTATGTAATTGGAAGTGATAACACCAAACAGCAACAAACAATAAATGATTTTTATTAAATGTAATTTAACTAAATTTTTCCCACAAAAAAATTATCATATTTAAAAAACAATGGATGGCGGTAATCTCATCTCTTGAATGGAGAACAATGGCAATTTCTATAACAAATTCAACAAATACCACAGGATATCAGATAAAAAGTGAGCAGACTGGTCAAGAATTCGTAAAGAAATAGGAGTATTGGGTAAGTACTAGTAAGTAACACTTATACATCAATTTAAAAGTTTACATCGCGTGACGACAAAAAAATGTAGGACAACAACTTATTCAATTTTAATCATGTCCAACAAAATTTGTAGTGCCCAAACGACCGGGTTAAATTGGACGGATCATTCAAATGAACAGAGTGAGCCGGTCATTTAGCATTTAGCGGGTTTCTTTCAACAATACACTGTAGGGTGGCCAATGATTTCATTCATGTTCTGGCTCTTATAAATTTTCCTTCTTTTTTCCAAAATAAATTATTTTCGGCCCCAGCAATTAAACTAGTTGAAGTTCCTTCACTTCCATTGATGTTTTCATCAGCTGTTTCCAACAAATAGCAAGAATAACAAACATCATAATAGTTGCCGCACTTAATCGCGCTGTTTGTTGAAAGTGACCCGTTGATTGAAATGAACGAACGGATCAGTCTTTCATAATTGACAAAAATGACCGGCTACTTAAATGAAAGACCGGGCGCTGCTCTAATGTTCAGATATTAATATTGCCGAGTAAAAAAACACTGAATTACGAGTGGTTTAAAAATTAAGATCATGGTAATTTAAAGAGACTCAATTTCGAGAATGTGAAGCACTCACTAAAAGAACCATTAGAAGAAAGTGGTAAAATTTTTTCAGATACGTTATAAATTCTGTTACTCGTAAAAAAAGAAAAAGAAGAAAAATTATACACTTCATGCCTTTGACAATAATTAATTCTTCAGCTGAAAATAAAAACACAAATAGCGAAACAATACAACTTCTTTCCTCCTCCCCAACCCAGTTCTCGCACAATGCACTCCATATGTAGGGGTCGACCCCTGATTACTGGTCACAAAAAAAGGTCGGGTTAGAACCGGAGTCTGAATAAAATTCGATTCTGTAATTTATATTGGATGTAGTATAAACAAATTTAGCTGAACACGTATTTTGAAAAAGCTCCTATTTTCGTTTGTTTTGTTGCTTTCAATGAAGTTTTAATTAATTATTGAATTATTTAATTTATTGAAAACTGAAATAATCAGTCAAAAAAATTCGATTGCGATTTGAAGCAATCACAAAAATGTTGCTATATGAAGTCGCAAGCGAAAAATGAAGTGACTTTTAAATAAACTTGACTTCAAACAGTGGAAACGGAAACATACAAATGGAATTAATGTGTTTTATTTATTGTCTTTTAAAATAATACATTATTTTCATCGCTTTTTATGATTTGAAAGCTGTGATTCATTTGTTTAGATTAAAATTACCGATTTTAGAGTGCCTCTGCTCTTATTCCTGTTCAAAAAAACATGAATCTTATCAGTCTCTTACACAAATACATACATCTCATTCATAAATATTCTCATGCAATTTCAATCCTCGAGGAAAAATTCCTTCAATCATAAATTACCGGGGAACAAAACAAATAAAGTCTGGCAATATCGTTTATATACACTGTACTTTTTTTTATGCCGCCTTAAAAGGAAAATAGATTTTGGTTTTAAATTATTAATAATAACAGACGATTAAAAACATAATATGTTAATTTAAAAAAATTTATAAAATAGCATGTAGAATTGTGGAAGAGGGCGTTTCTGTCCAAGAAGCGCGAGAAAGCAGGATTGTAAGAAGACGTTTACGAGACCTATCAAATCCTCATGATACTTCGATACTTGTTAGAAGTGTTACCGACACTAAGTCCATGCTTACGTTTTTTCGCTGATGGTGGCTACCAAACGATCTATCGTTAACACAGTCAACTTTCTGTAAAGTGCTTACTGAGGTGCTTAGAATGCGGATAAAAGTGCCACAAACGTAAAACTGCTCTATCCTTTTACGTAAAATATAAATCCCACACGGGGTTCCCATAGATGGTTCTCTACAAATGAAATTCAATGGGGTGCATTTAAAATGCCGCAACATAATTGAGCCCACTAATGGAGTACTTAATACCTGGTGGATATGCGTTCTTGGTGCAAGGGAGTTGCATTATTCTCATGAAAAGTTAATACCAATCCTCAGCTGAATCTATTAAAAGCAATATAAAAGGAACTCTTGATTAAACAAAGTTTGTTTTTACAATTTATTTAAATTCCGAACTTATTCTACAAAACGATTTTAAAAAAGTGTATTTGAACTTAAATCATGTTTCATCAATATTTAAAAAACAACATTAAAAAATTTTTGTTTTTGGAAGTCAACAATTTTAATCGACCCAGTATCTCCTTGCCGCTTTTAAAAGGGCACACGAAATGTCGGGATTGGCGGAATAATAAAAAAATTCTCACGAAGTATTTGATTAAAATAGGAGTAAAAGGAAAAGTGAAATATTTCATAAGAAAATTTCGAAATTAATAAAAACGCGCGATTTTCAGCACATGAAAAAATGAGGTTTGCGATTTTGAAAAAACAGGTGACTCAAAAATTTTGCCTTTTTCAGCGCATGGGTTTGACTGGAATGAAAAAAACTTTGTATTAGTATAAAAACAATTATATTTTGTTGAAGTCTAGTAATCTTATTAACTTATTGACAACACTGTTTAATTTTTCTTTTCACTTTATTTTCCAAAGGCTAAAGTGGTTGAGCCATGTGGAGCGCATGGAAAATATTGCCCCGACCCGCAGAATCTTCGACTCCAAACCATTGGGACAACGCAATAGAGGACGCCCACGGAACCGATGGCGCACAAAAGTGGAGAGGGACCTCAGCCAACTTGGTGTGCAAAATTGGAGGATGCTGGCTAAATACCGTGCCCACTGGAAAAGCTTGTTGGTTGAGGCCCAGGTCCACCCCGGACTGTAGCGCCAAAATAATAAGAAGAAGAACAGCAAATTAGTAAAATACTAGTATTTTTAATTATTGAATTATACCAGTTAAGCCAACAGTTTCCAAATCGGGCTTAAAAGATTCTATGTATAAGTATTTCATTTTAAAGTTTGTTACTTTCTTTTTAAAAACTATATGTGACCTTCTCCGAGAAAAGGGACCTAGTGTGTCAAAAAACGGGTTTGGACTTAAGAGTGGATTCTGGCACCTAAAAGGGTGTAGAATGAGATGAAATGAGGTAGATTTCTCATACAAATTTATTTACCCCATAAAAACGTACAAAACGAACTTGGGAAAATCGATAAAAAATGAGAAAAACATTAAAAAAAATTTTTTTTTATTTTTTGGTTTGAAATTGTTTTTTTTTTTCGTCAGGCTTCGAATTTTTTACAATACCAAATCGCATCTCCCTACTGAACGTATGTTCAAAGCGATAATGCGTTATGAAACTTTAAATGAGTTTTTCTCAAAACTTCATTTTCAGACACTAGGATCTTTTTCTCGGAGAAGGTCACATATACTCGTATGTACATATATGTATAGTTTATTTATAGATTTCTAAAAATATATGTATGTATCCATATATTTTAATTACCTGTTTTAAGAAATTTGAAAAAAAAAAATAAATTAAATATTGGTTTGGCATAGGACTGTGCCTTTGTCAGCCGTTAACTCAATTGTATTGAGTTTAGTAGTTGACCACCACCAGCTCTTACTTCACTGCGCCAGTAGCCTCCGTATAGAGTGCATCCACAGCCTCGTGATCAATAAGATTGCATGAATAGTACCATTGCTTTTGCTTACTAACATTATGAGATTATGTAGCGCAATGCATTCTAGAACAATAACTTCAAAATTGGTGGTGGAAAGCTCTAAAGTCGTAAGCAACGGGCTAAAAATTCTTACATACATACATATGTACATATTTGCAGAGAATTATTGGTGTTTTTTATATATATTTATTTATTTCTTATTTATATTTACGGAATTACTTACTTACTTCGGATGTACTACAATATTTAATTATATTTAGTTCATATTGTTACTTAAACATTAAAAGTAAATTTTAAATATAACTTAATTAATTTTTGGAAGGCATTTTCGAAAAAATCTACAATTATGCAGCACAAAACTATTGGCACCCTTAAAATTTTATTTGATTTATTCCCTATTCTTTTTTGGTGTGGCAACTGAGAAAGTACCTGTTCGTTTTAGCCCGTAGCCGTAATAAAACAGGTTTTTTTTTTAACGAACTGGCCGTGTCAAAATATTAAGTTAATCAAATGAAGCGTTTAGCCTACGCAAAACAATTCGAAAGGAAACCTACCAGTTGTTGGGATCAAGTAGTCTTCTCGGACGAGAGTAAATTCAATATTTTGTGATTATTTGAGTATTTTCAAGGAAAATGTAAAACAGCGCTGACGAGTTGAAATTACCAAGCAGTTTTACATTTCCAAAAAACAACGACGCGAAGCACAGTTCCTATTCCATCCCCCGAAAAATTGACTAGGAAAAAACAACAAAATCGGCGCATTCATCATTTTGACAGCCTTTCAAGTAACAATAATAAAGTTGAAACAGTACAGAAACTTCCTTTCGCCTGTTGCGTATTGCACAATTTTTTAGCTCAGTCGGATGAAACTTATTTAAGTACCCCAGAGACTTCCAAAAGTGATTTTCCAACAATTAATTTAAAAATCCCATGCAATCCAAAGAAAGGAGACAGTTTAGGGCCTATTTTAACCATGAAGGGAAGTTAGATGGGATGTAAACCTTGTAAATAGTGAATTCTACATATGTACATATGTATAACATTTCAGAATCATATTACAAAGTGTTTCATTGTCACTTAATTTATAAAAATACAATAGCATTACAATATACATACATACAAATTTAGGATTATGATAACAAAGTTTTTATTTTTAATTCATATTACAAGAGAAAATATATATTATAGCAGAAAATAAAATGTATGAAAATTCAGTTCCAGTTGGTAAAAACAAAACTTAACAGTAAAAAACGGTATTCATACTTAACATAAAAATAGCAGTGGCTGCAGGTATGTCGAACACTTTTCAAAATACACGGAAGAAAAAAAGCATTTTTGATTTAGATATAACATTTATTGGCTAGTACTTTGTTGTAAATCCTTTATTTTTTATAATTGCATCGTCTTACAGGGATCTCTGAACAAATTGCCAAAGACGCTCGCTATTGGATGGTTTTAAGTCATCTACAGCTTTTTTAATACCTCACTAAAGATGCTGAATTGGGTTGAGGCCGGGGATAACCTCCATGTTGTTGAAACCCACCCATTTTTAGCTTTTCTACTAGTATATTATATTAAAACGATCGATTCGTTCGAGTTTAAAGTTATTCTATAAATATACATACATATGTGATTTAAAATAATCGGTCACTTGAATTTTTAAACATCACAATGAAATGGTGAAAAAACAAATTTCAAAAGATTTAAAAAAATTAATTATAAATCTGTGGAGGGAAAACAATTCAATGCTTGAAATCGGGAAAATGGTGAAAACCCCGCATAGTATCGTACATTATATTGTATTATAAAAACCTTCTAAAGAAATAATTCCCTCGAAAGACCACTAGGAAGGGGTCGCCCAAAAATAAGATTCAGATTTTAAATTGAGCGAAAAATATGCTATTTTGTGAAGAGAGATCCAAAAGTTTCTTGCTGATGTGACTTCACAGACGGATATGAAGCTCGCCAGAAACCCCTCCTTTCCAAAGCAAATATCCAAAAACGCCTAAACTATGCAAATGAGTTTATGGGCAAAGACTCTACTTTCTGGGGAAGAGTTATTTTTACAGACGAGTCTAGATTCAATATCCATACATACATATTTAACAGTGACGGACGAGAATTTGTGTGGGGAAAGGAAGGAGAAGCTTTAAATCACCGGAAAATATAACACATACTGTTAAATGGAGTGGGGAATCTGCTTTTTGTGTAAGGAGATATGAATGAAATAGATTATTTAAATATTTCAAAAAACAATTTGGTTCAATCTGCCCAAAAATGGGTTTGGGTGATGCCTTGCGCTTCGGCTCTTATAGTAAAGGAATGACTGCTTTATAACACCAAAGAAGTATTACCACTACTACATTTCAAGCAAAGAAAACCTAAAAATCGCCTTAAAGGATGTATGGAATTCTGTTCGTGGAGCAATTAGCCGTCAAAGCAGCTTAAGGTCAACATACAAAATACTGAAAATTATATATGTACATATTTATTTATTTTTTGTTATTGTATAATTTTAAGTGTTTTTTCTACTATATAAGTTTAAGTCTAAGGATATTCACACATTTTTGTTGTAGCTATTTTTATCATTAATAACAAAAACAGTTTTGATGTTAATTTAATTGTGTACATACATATGTATAATAAACCCTATTTTCCTTATATATTTTTATCACCGTATTTGTCCTTATTCTGATTTGGTAAGTGTACAAGTTTTTTTTACTAACTAATTTATTACTAATTTAAAAGTTATAAATTAAAATTTTAATATCACATTTGCTACAGGTTAATTAAATAACTAAATGAAGTTCACTTGCACTTTTTGAATTGATTTCTTATTGTAATCTCTAGCTATAAAAACAATTTCATTATTTGCCGAGTCTATACAAATATGTGACAAGTTTAACCACTGAGGGCTGAGACTAAAACTTAAGAAATTTTAATTCGGGACTTTTTCGTGACATATGTAGAAACCCCAAGCAAATTTTTATTTTTTAAGATTGTTCAACATATATATCAGTTTTTACAACATTTTGTGGTTTCAATGTGCTGTATGTCTGCACATCGTAGCAGCTTCCTGGAAAACTCCTTCCATGGATTGTTCCAAGATATCTTTGTGAGATGAAGGGAAACTAGCGCGTGAATCTAACTTGTTTTAATGTTAACTTGCGCATCGAACATCATCCTGTTCCTCAGCGTCTATTCTTTCGAGTTGATCAGCAACCAACATTCCTAACCAGGCAAACTTTTTCCGCTTTTTTATATGGCCAATATCACTTCTAAATTCTTTTTCTGATGCAAGTACGCTGTCCATACATTATAGAGGCAAGGTGATTAGTAACTCGGTTTAATCCCTTGTCCACTTTAGAGTCATTTTTGCTTCTACATAGTGGCGCAAAAATAACCTTCCGATGTTTTTTGGCTGTAATTAAAAAAAAATATGAAAAACTTTGATTCTTCTTGTGGATTATTTTTATTTGGTCTTTTAATTTTTTTTACATCAAGTCGATAATATGATGTCATATAAATGGCCGCCGCCACAGTTGATTGTCATTTGAGCCCTTTTTATGGCATTTTCCATCACTTTGTCCAAAACTTCCAGCGATAGGTCCTCACATTCTTGACGGATATTGTCTTTAAGAGCTGCAAAAGTCTGAGGCTTGTTGACATAAACCCTCGACTTCAAAAAGCTCCACAAAAATAAGTCTGGAGCGGTCAAATCAGGTGATCTTTGCAAATCGCCAAAACGGGAGATTAGACGCCCGGGAAATGCATCCTTCAGCATATCGGTTGTGGCACGTGCAGTGTGTGCCGTTGCACCGTCCTGTTGGAACCACATGTTTTCCAATCCCAATTCATCCAGTTGCGGCAAAAAGAACTCGTTGATCATTGCTCTGTAGCGCTCACCATTCACAGTAACCGTTTGGCCCGCGACGTCTTCGAAGAAAAAAGGTCCGATGACTCCTCCAGCGAAAACAGCACACCATACAGTGACTTTGAGCGGGTGTAATGGCTCTTCGTGGGTTACACGCGGATTTTCAGTGCCCCAGAAGCGTAAATTTTGCTTATTTACGTACCCGCTAAGATGGAAATGGGCCTCATCACTCATGATTATTTTTGATGAAAAATCATCTTACTCTTGGTGGTGATTAAGGATGGCTTGAGCGTATGTTAGACGCGATTGGCGGTCAGCAGCTAACAGCTGATGTACCGTCTGGACTTTGTACGGAAACATCTTCAAATCTTGTACCAAAATTCGCTGTAAAGACTGTCAACTGACACCCATTTGCGTGTCACGTCGTCTGGTCGATGTCGACGGCGCTTCCATGACATCCTCAGCTACAGCAGCAATATTCTCTGCAGAACGGCTATTCCGGGGTCTGCCACGCCTGGCAGCATCTCGTCTTCGAGGCGAGCGGCTAAACGTCGCAGTGTTTCACCAGTAGGCGTTGGACGGCTAGGAAATCTGCGACGAAATTCACGTTGTGCCAAAGTCACCGACCGATTATTGGTCAAATAAATAGTCACCAATATTCCGCGTTCTGCAGCAGTGTAGCGTAACATTGTTTATTAACGTGTATTTCGCATGTGTTTACTAAACAAATGTCAAAACAGAACTGACATTAGGGGCCAATCGCAAAATTTATAGCATTTTTTGATAGGATCTGATAGGATTCTGATCCAGTCCCAATATCAACTAAAAACACTTCCTGTAAGAACAGTTCATACAATTGACAAATGATTGTTAAAAGGCACGATTCCGTAAGGATTGTGGAAGAGCCTGTGTTTGATTCACAGAGCGCAGTATACACGCTTCAAACAGAATAAAACCTGTCGATAAACATAATGGCATCATAACTGATACATACAAGTTGAATAAATTTAAATTGGAACTTTTATTTTTACGTTCTGCATTCGTTTATTGTTAAAATACAATTAATTTACAATTCATTTTTCTCTTATTATAAAACTTCATTTTGTTAGTTTTTTCTTATTAACTAAATCAGCATTTTTAGTTTTTTCTTTAGTTATTTTTTGTTAAGCAATAGTCCAACTTTTCTGTTGAATTATTTGTTTGCTGAGACAAAGTGTATTATTTAAATTCACGGAAACAACTTATTAAATAAAAGAAATCTTTTAGGGACGTGTTTGTATTAAAAACCTTTATTTATATGATTATGAAAGATGAATATGAATGTCTGTATCTATAGTGCGTTGAATTTGAAGCAACTTTGTATGTAGATGTAATGGATAGAATAAATTTGGAACCAATCAAAAATATATTGAGCTCTCAGGTTTTTTCACCAGACATAAAATTGATAATGCATTTACGAAACCCAGAAATTTTTGTATCGGACTCGTTTAACTTAGAAGCTCCAACGTAAAAGTGCAATAAATGTAGACGTAATGTTTACCAAATGAAGCGGCATAAACAAAAATGTTGAAACTATATAGATAAAAAATAAGCATAGTCAAGATTTTTTAATAAAATAATGTTATCGTGAAATATTGCCCTTATGAAGGTAGCCCTTATGAAAAGTGGTTAGATGATAGTTTTTGCTTTTTAATTATGTGCTTTTATATAAAACTGTATGGACAAAATGTAAAAGTTCGTCTGAAAGCATTATTTTTTGCTGGTTTATTTAAAAAACTTCTGTGTTTCGTGAATTCACTCTCAAATGTATCTTCGGTTAGAACAATTTAAAAAGTCTGATAAGTCAATATATTACAAGTTAATTGGTAACCCTACAGGGAAAATCTCCTTGACAGTTCTCCAAAAATAATTTATTAGGTTTCGAGATAGATCATATAGATGATGGATTTTGAGCTAAAATTTATAAAATAATAAATAAAGGGTGGTTAAATTTCAAGGGCCGATGTTGATTTTGAATAAAACACAAACTATTTAGGAAATTATTGTAATTTTATTTTATTATGATGTATTGGTATTACTCAATTATGTATGGAACAAAATATCGGCCAAATGGGCGCCGCGACCTCGGTGGCACACCTCCATCCGATGGTCCAAATTTTCGATGACGCTGAGGCATAATGGAGGTTCTATGCCGTTAATGTGCCGAATTATCTGATCCTTTAGGTCTTCAATTGTTGCTGGCTTATCGACGTACACCTTTTCTTTCAAATAACCCCAAAGAAAAAAGTCCAACGGTGTCAAATCAAATGATCTTGGCGGCCAATTGACATCGCCATTACGTGAGATAACACGGCCATTGAATTTGTTGCGCAAAAGAGCCATTGTTTCGTTAGCTGTGTGGCAAGTGGCACCGTCCTGCTGAAACCACATATCGTCCACATCCATATCTTCCAATTCGGGCCATAAAAAGTTCGTTATCATCTCACGATAGCGAACACCATTCACAGTAACTGCCTGACCGGCCTCATTTTGGAAAAAATACGGCCCGATGATGCCGCCAGCCCATAAACCGCACCAAACAGTCACTCTTTGTGGGTGCATTGGTTTTTCGACAATCACTCTTGGATTCTCATTCGCCCAAATGCGGCAATTCTGTTTATTGACGAATCCACTGAGGTGAAAATGTGCCTCATCACTGAAGATGATTTTCTTCGAAAATTGATCATCCACTGTTCCATTTCTTGCCACCATTCTGTCCATTCACGACGTTTGGAATGGTCAAGAGGCTTTAGTTCTTGAGCCAATTGCACCTTGTAAGCGTGTAAATGCAAGTCTTTATGCATAATGTTCATCAACGACGAGCGTGAGAGGTGCAA
Organism: Epicampocera succincta; assembly: GCA_932526305.1. NCBI lineage: Eukaryota > Metazoa > Arthropoda > Insecta > Diptera > Tachinidae > Epicampocera > Epicampocera succincta. The sequence goes on from OW052035.1 coordinate 21,588,366, forward strand.
TTGTTGGGAACGACGACGAGTTGAGGTGGACGGCTCTTCAGCCACACTATCGCGAACAGCAGCAATATTTTCTGCAGTACGAGCTGTACGAGCATGCACTGGTGTTCTCACATCTTCTACAGACCCGGTTTGCTCGAATTTTTCCACGATTTTTGCGATTGTACGCACATTTGGACGATGAAATTGACCAAAAAAATTACGAAGTGCACGATATGCATTTTGATTTGAACTCCCATTTTCATAATAAGTCTGGATAACTTTAACACGTTGTTGGATTGTGTATCTCTCCATGGTTCAAATTGAGTAGGTCTGAAATAGAGAAATGTCAAATAAAATTCGGAAAAAAACTTGGCGTTTAGGTGTGGTTCACATTCAACATCGGCCCATACAATTTAACCACCCTTTATTAATAATTAATTTTTATTATAAAAGGCATAAAGTGGGAAAAAACTTGCTTGCAAATTTGAAGCAAATAGTGAACATGAAGTCCGCAGTGAGCAAATACATACAATATCAAGTGAGAAATTAACACTAAAGCTAATTTCGTCGATAAGTCAAAAACTGTTTGTGGGTACATTTTAAGATATTCTGATGTAGTGAGCAGATTTTGTTCGGAAATATTTTTACTTCGTTTCTAGGTTAATTTTGAGTTAATGCCTTCTTGATGATCGACGTCAATTTTTAAAAAGTTCTCAAAAAATATTATTGTTGCCAATATTTTATGATTGTAATTGTCAAATGACAAAAATATTATTATTTGATATATTGATGATAAAATGGGGACAAATTACTTCCCAGAAATAAATGTTGTACTTACAAAAACATTTAGTGGAACCAAAGCACGTACATAAAGCAAGTGAAGAGGTAAAAAAACTGTAGGATGTGCTTTAGGATAAGATCGCCGAAAAAGAAAATTTAATAAAATAACGAACTATAATAATATTCTATTATTATTATAAATACGGTTTTATAATGTTAATTAATTTTATATAAGTTAACGAACCTGGCGGCATACTTTTCTCGTTAACTGCATTGAATATATTTTTATTTAGTTATTGCTAAACTAATATTTTTTATATTAAATATTTGCATAGCAATTGCTGAAAGCTCATGATTTAAATTGTGAATTTGCTTTGCCGTTGCAATAAAACACTTTTTAACTTCTAGATTTACTTTCTTGTTGTTTGTCTTTCATCCTTAACTCTGATTTGTGAGATCAATTGATTGATGAAAAGAATTACATCATCGTTAATAAGTTTGGTCCTAACTGAGCACGACGTTGCTTTTGCTTTTTCGTTCAGCAAAATAATAAGTTAAAATAAAAAATTTTAAATTATTATTAGACTTTGAAAGTAAGTTTAATTAACTAAAAGTTTCTACATAATAGAGTTTAAGTTTAAAACCAGAAACTGTTTGAAAACTAAAACTAAATAAAAGATTTTTAAAATTAATATTGCGAACCGAATATTTCTACACAGTAGAAAATAAGAGTTTGAACCAAAAATTCTTAAAAATAAATCATTTAGCGAACTAAGTGAATTATAAATTAATAAAAAGAATGTTATAAGAGAATAAAATTGAAACTCCTTTATATTTGGAACATATACTTAATACAAATTCAATAAAGTATAATTGCTGAAATAAAGAATTTGAATATCCCGTACTGAAGAAGACTTTCATTAACTTATAATATTTAAATATTTGACTATTTTCATAGCGTAATTAATGAATGAAAACAAAATAAAAAAATTTGCAACACTGATGAGTTTAATTTTATGGATTTTAAATACATAAAAACATAAAATACTTTCCTTTTAAGCCGTCCTACAGATTTTGTAAAACATTATGGCAATGATGCCACATGTCAATCAATTCTCTCAAAACATTTTTTGTTATCTCAAAGCAGAGAACAAATAAATTTTCGGTGTAGAATTCTATTATTTCAAAACTTTCTCATTTAACAATAAAGTTAAATAAACTCACGAAAAAACTAATACCAAAAAAGTACATAATTTTAAGTTTATTTTACTCAGAGAAAAGTCAGAGAAATCACAAGTACAACATATGATATACATATAAGTAGTTCGCACGCATTATTTGATTTTAGTGCGGTTGCATAATCCGTAATAAGTGAAAAGTGTTTTTCGTTGAATTTGAATGTGTAATATGTATGTATGTATGTATGTATTGCGTAAATAAATTTTGTGATAACTTAAATGAAATTTTTAAAACATTTAAGTACCTATTGCTGGCTATTTTCGATTGCGGTCGAATTAAATGATCGAACGAATTTTTATTTGGTTTTAGAACGCACATTCGAGAAAAGCGTCCACATTGTGGATATTGTGAATAATACCAATCGATCGATATTTTTTGTTTGTTACGCACATAAATCATTAATTGACATGAGTGTAACCGGATTACGGTTCGATGACCCGTCTGAGGAAGACGAATGCTTATTGTAACTGGCCAAAAGCAGAAGGAAGTTTAGAGATTCTTCCAAAAATTTAGAAATGGAGTCCACAACGTAAGTATGTATGTACATAGATATGTATAAAAAATTTTGAACAAGAACATCATTTAGGTTAGTTTGCGTTCAGATTTGTAGCCAATTTTAGACTGTTCAAGTGGGTGTTTAAAGAATTGCTGTCTTCTACACGCGAACTAGTGTAGCAATGCGCACAAGGCAGATCAATCTTAAGTATATTGTAATTGGCAGCAGTTTAGCTTTTTTGCGCTCAACGATCTTAACAATTGTAGTGCTGTCAGAGGTACTCCAAGTTTTAGAAAATTTTGAGTAGGTAGAGTACTCGACCAACAATCCGGTGGTCGTATGTTCGATTCCTACCAAAGACAAACACAAAATGACCAAAAAAAAAACAAATTTACTTTAATACAAGATCATAAATAAAAGTGCAATGAAACTCAATTATACCAACTGAAACAAAATTCCTTCTCAGAAGACAATACTTATACAAGGTGGCGCAAAAATAACCTTCCGATGTTTTTTGGCTGTAATTTAAAAAAAATATGAAAAACTTTGATTCTTCTTGTGGATTATTTTTATTTGGTCTTTTAATTTTTTTTACATCAAGTCAAGAATATGATGTCATGTAAATGGCCGCCGCCACAGTTGATTGTCATTTGAGCCCTTTTTATGGCATTTTCCATCACTTTGTCCAAAACTTCCGGCGATAGGTCCTCACATTCTTGACGGATATTCTCTTTAAGAGCTGCAAGAATCTGAGGCTTGTTGACATAAACCCACGACTTCAAAAAGCCCCACAAAAAGAAGTCTGGAGCGTTCAAATCAGGCGATCCTGCTGGCCAGTGCAAATCGCTAAAACGGGAGATTAGGCGCCCTGAAATGCATCCTTCAGCATATCGGTTGTGGCACGTGCAGTGTGTGCCGTTGCACCGTCCTGTTGGAACCACATGTTTTCCAATCCCAATTCATCCAGTTGCGGCAAAAAGAACTCGTTGATCATTGCTCTGTAGCGCTCACCATTCACAGTAACCGTTTGGCCCGCGACGTCTTCGAAGAAAAAAGGTCCGATGACTCCTCCAGCGAAAACAGCACACCATACAGTGACTTTGAGCGGGTGTAATGGCTCTTCGTGGGTTACACGCGGATTTTCAGTGCCCCAGAAGCGTAAATTTTGCTTATTTACGTACCCGCTAAGATGGAAATGGGCCTCATCACTCATGATTATTTTTGATGAAAAATCATCTTACTCTTGGTGGTGATTAAGGATGGCTTGAGCGTATGTTAGACGCGATTGGCGGTCAGCAGCTAACAGCTGATGCACCGTCTGGACTTTGTACGGAAACATCTTCAAATCTTGTACCAAAATTCGCTGTAAAGACCGTCAACTGACACTCATTTGCGTGTCACGTCGTCTGGTCGATGTCGACGGCGCTTCCATGACATCCTCAGCTACAGCAGCAATATTCTCTGCAGAACGGCTACTCCGGGGTCTGCCACGCCTGGCAGCATCTCGTCTTCGAGGCGAGCGGCTAAACGTCGCAGTGTTTCACCAGTAGGCGGTGGACGGCTAGGAAATCTGCCACAAAATTCACGTTGTGCCGAAGTCACCGACCGATTATTGGTCAAATAAATAGTCACCAATATTCCGCGTTCTGCAGCAGTGTAGCGTAACATTGTTTATTAACGTGTATTTCGCATGTGTTTACTATACAAATGTCAAAACAGAACTGACATTAGGGGCCAATCGCAAAATTTATAGCATTTTCTGATAGGAGGATTACTTTTGCGCCACCTTGTACTTACTAATTAGAAGATTTAATGCCTTAGCACAACCCATAAAAAGTAAAGGAGAAAGTTGTGTCGCCATAACTGGTGAATTACTTAGACTATGGGGCATATCGGCATCAAAGTAATAATATGTGCGTAGAACGTGAAAAAAAGCTGAGCAGGACATACCCATTTTGCAATTCCTAGAATAATATTTGAAGGATACTTCAATATTATTATTTTATTAGTTATATAACCATAGCAAATAATTTTAAATAACTTGTTGAAAGAGTTTTGTATTGATTTAGAAAATGGGTTGTAAGCGTTAATTTCTTTTCTCCAAAATGACCTGGACAATCAGCTCAGTCACGTAATTCATCTCAGGACAAGCAACTGAGCACTTCACAAAATCTTTCAAATATTGCAAAACCATCAGCAATATTTGTGGACAGTCATGGTTTCCTTTATCCTGTAATAGTACTTACCGAAATCTGTCTAAACGACAATGTCTACAACCTCAAGATATTGTGCAACAAATATTTATAGATTTAACCGTTGCAATCGTAGAGGAGGTAGTGCTCCGGT